>JANVCC010000021.1:38226767-38263192 GCA_025345505.1 Todiramphus chloris collaris
CTTCTTTTCTTTTTTTTTTTTTTTTTCTTCCAAGACTCTTAGTGCATTTAACTTGTCCTTGGACATAAGCTATTCTCTATGCCTGATCATTCTTGTCACTATCCTCTGTACCTTTCTCAGTTCTTGTATATCCCTTTGAAATGAGGGATCAGGACTGTGTGTGGTATTCAAGATGTAAGCACCATCATAAAGTGAATTTCTATGGTTATATAGTATTTCATATTTTCTTCTGAAACCCTTCCTTGATAATTACTAACATTCTCCTTTCCTTTGTAACTGCTGCAGAATATCGATCTGATGTTTTCTGAGAAATATCCAGTGACTCTAAAATCCTTTTCTTGGATTGCAGTCATGACTTTAGAGTCCATCACAGCATATGAGCATTTACTGTTGTTTTAGTCATTCTGACTGTTTTGTGCTTTTTGACACTAAATTCTGTACTACATTCTATCATGCAGCCAGTGAGTCTTGCAAGTATTTTCTGCAGTATTTTTCAGTCAGCTTTAGTTTAGTGTCTCTTGAATAACTAAACAAGTAATTAGTAAATGTAGCATAACATATACACCAGAAGACTAAACAAATATAGGCAGGTATTTCTTAACATTTCACTGCTTGATTTTGCAGGTTTAATGTTATTTTAGCATTTTAAAGCTATGATTTTAAAGAAGTAGTTATATTGTCTCAGGTGGACATCAGCAAATAAGTATGTGTACGCATACATGCACTTACAGTCACAAGTATATGCATGGTCACTCAAAAAAAAAAAACAAACTAATGGTTATCAGAATATTCAAAACACTATCAGACATATATAATAATACCTTAAAGTAAAAGAAAAGAGTACAGCTTATCCATAAAAATGCACATAAGGACACTTACAAACCTCAACTCAGTGTAAAGAGCTTGTGTACCACAGTCAGTTCCTCCAAGGCACTTTAGCATACAGGAAAGTGTCTGAATGGCAGTGGGCATCCTCCATTATACATGAGTAACAGTTGTCTTGTAGTCAGCACATCCTGATTGCAAGTTATGTATTCAAATACTTCAACCTTTAAAGTGAAAATAAAATAAAGTAATAATAATTTTTAAAAAATAAAACCACAACAAACAAACAAAACAAAAACAAAACAAAACCAAACCACAGACACAAACACAGACACAAACACAAACACAGAAAGGAAAAATAAGTTTGGTTTATTCGTGCCTTAAAGTTTTTCAGTATTACATGATTGACACAGAAAGAAATATTATGTTGCACAATTATATGGCAGACAGGCCCAGGGCTATTCAGATGAGAGAACTAATAACCACGCTGGCAAAAGAAATTTCTTATTAAAACCTTGTTAAGGAACTACAATAATTCATTAAGGGTTATATCATTATAAAAATCCATCATTGTTATAGACTGTTTCCTGGGGCTTCAGTTTAGTAAAGTTTGACATGCCCTTTATGCTCTGAAATTAGGAAAAGCTAAAAATGATTTATACACCAAAAATGTTAAACATTTTATAAAGCACAAAAATAACTATGCACAGCTTCCTAACCTTGGCATAGTACCTCAGGGGTTCACAGACTAAGAAAAAACATCTAATAAAATGGACAGTTTAAAGCTTTGTATATTCAGTGGGTCAAAATCTGCTTACATTAAAAACAGTGGGAATGCAAATGTCTTCAGAGGGAATAATCTTTTTCACATGGAAAGAAGAACTAAGGGTAATATCAAACTGATCCAATGAGATGAGACCACTGGGGAAAAAAAAAACCAAAACAAAACAAAAACACAGCAACAAAAACTAAACAAAACAAAACAAACAAACAAACAAAAAAAAAACCCAACACCAAACACCAGAAAAGAATAACAAAAATCCAATAAATACAAGCAACTGTGATTTAAAAATATCACGGATAAGGCTCAATAAGTATTTTGCAGGATTAATTTCTGTCTTTGTTCCATGTATATTTTCACTTCTGGCTAAAATTATGGAAATCATCTCCTCCCAGCACAAATCCTGTTTTATTATTTAACATGAAATGAGGAAAACTTCATCAGATGCAAAGATTATTTAAGTTTCCCTCAGAGAAGTAAAGGACAAACCACATGCAAATCTTTTCCTCCATCAGTTTGTGTGTAATGCTACCCATTGTGGTCACCAGCAGTACCACAGTGACATTAGATGCAGAGAATAAAATCTTCCCAGAAGGTCAAATTGTTCTGAATGGACCTGTGGAAGAGTGTCTGTCAGTGGCATAGGTTCATGATGAAATGGATTCTTTGGACCCCATCTACTAGTGGGCAGTGGTACAAATCGACACTAGGCAGGCCCTCACCGGTCATCAGCCAGATGTTTATATCCAAAGTTATACACTTTTTCACATGCATCATTAAGATCCATTTAGATTAATCTAATGTTTGGTTTTATATATGCCCAAGTCACAGTACTTCCAGAATGTCCAGACTAGTTATTTTTGCAGTTAATACTGAAATTAGTAGAAATATATCATACTAATTGGCATACTTATTGGCTGTCTTGCTGACAGGTCAGGTGCTGAATGAGTTGTGGAAACTGAAATAACCTCTCACTTTTGAGATGATCTTTGTCAATCAGAATTCAGGCACACTGGAAGGAGAACATAGACTACCTGCACTATTGATGCTTTAGCTTTACTAGCTGTTTTGAAGGTGTTCATTTTTAACTTCCACAGTTAACAGAGAGGATTCTTATTGGCAGGGCTGTCAGACATTCTTTGTAAATTTGCATATGACCACTGTGCATGATTTTGCTAAAAATGTAAAAGCCATGTAATGCATATACACTGTAATGCTCAAAATATTACTTTGAGCAAAAAGAAAGTAGATATATAAAGAGATTAATTTATTGTTAGCATAACTGGAATCTTAACAATCTAACCATTATTAGTCCAGATCTAAGTTTTAAAGGAAAATAAAGAATATTAATACACTTGGAATTATTAATACACTTGGAATTGTTATATGTGCACTCCTTAGTTTCTAGCCCTGTTCCTGGTGGTGTGCCCACAACCCTGTCTCTACTTCTTGAGGCCCTAAAGTTGGTGGTTTCATTCTGGTGTAGACGGGCTTATAACAGTGACCTGTCAGCAGCTGGGGTGCTCATGATGTTGGGTCTTCTAACTCTAAGGTCCACTTGGTGTAACTTTTCTGTGTTTGCTAGCATGTTTTTACACCTTTGCACTTCCTTCACTGCTCTACAAACTGGAGTTACTCTTTCTCACCCCTAGATCCACTTTTGCTCAGTTCCACGTCTGCATTTCTGTAACTGACCATGGGTGAATTGTTTATTGCTGTGGGGTCTCCAGTGCCAGCCTGTACCCATACCTTGTTGTCTCACTCCTGTGCTCCTCCACACTGCATCCTAATCTCTATAGGACTCTGCTGTTGTACCAGGCCTGCATTTCTCTACAATACAGAATTGAAGAATTGTTACTGTTAAACTGAGTGAAAAAATACTGCAGGCAGGTCAAGACAAGTTCAAGCAGAGCAGACCTGATGAGCCTCAGTCCTGAGGTTTCTGCAATCTCGATACAAAGCTTATGGCCTGTTACTTACAATGGTAGTATTCTATTACAGGGTTACAGTGTAACAGCACATCATGTCTGTATTCCATGCACAGACTTTTTAAAAGTAAAAACATTTCTCAGAGGCTACTGTGTTTCCTCTGCAAAGACAAAACACATCTATGAATGTTCCCATAAACACAGGGATCCTAACCCTCTATGTTATCATTTCACCCCACTCATTCTTTGTAATATGTGCTTAATTAGCACACAAGAAATAGTGTTTCTTTTTATTTTAAGCGGAAATAACAACGGATGACACTTCAGCATTAGGGAGGAGTAGGCAATGAACTCTCCATGTAAGAAAAATCTCCCTTTTTCCTCTGACATTTACCCTGGAAAGGATATTTGACATCAGGGAATGAAGGTATAGAAGGATGAGACAGGGAACAAAAGGGAATAGGTTACCAGTCAGCTCTGAATGTAAATGAAATACAGACATCGGGGTCTTTACAGTTTCTTTGAAAGTCTGAAGCTGACACCGGATATAATATTCTTTATAACCTCTTCCTGATACCTGATAGCTATTAGATTCTTCTTTTCCCTGGCAATATTTTGAAATAAAATAGGTAGTGCCACCTGCTGTGAATATTTAAACTTTTCTCTCTCACAGCTCTCTGAAAAAGAATAGGCTCATTTATTTTAATGTAACTCCTTTTAGTATGCACTTCAGGTGTGTAATCTAAACTACCCAACTCATCACCAGAATGGGAGGTAAAACAATGTATAGAATTATCTACCTGAGAAAATGTGTCTGTCCAGTTTAAAAAATACAGAATTCCTGTCTGTTCATAATTGTATAGGAATAATTTTGATTTCTGCTTAACTGCTGTTTTGCTCTCTTTGCTGTTTGCCAGCTGGTGTGGACTCGGTTCAATGTATTCAGTGTTAAATGTTAAAGCCCTATGTGGCTGCATCCTAGTTATTTAGTTTAGTTCAGTTTTCAGATGAATAAATGCAATAAGAAGGTTGTGTCTTTTCAACCTCCACAGCATGTTTTGTCTCACCTGCGCACAATGAAGAAATAGGACACACTGCAGTCTCTCTGAATTGAACCGACTCCATGGACTGGTGGAAAAACCTGAGCAACAGCACATTTTGTGCAGTTTTGTATGTGCACAAAACATAGTGGTGAGCAAAAGTTAACTATGCTTATGTCTTCAGCTACAGTTATTCCAAAAAAAAAAAAGTCCAAGTGCTAACTCTGAGCAATGAATGGATTGACACAGGATATTTTACAGAGCAGTTAGGTATGGCAGGAATGGCACGCTGATGTATATTAGGCTCTGCTGTGATTTAACTGAGTATTATATTGTAGATATAATATAGCTATGGTAGATACATTAACTATTCAAATGGTGCTATATCATCCTGTCTTCACTAAAGTAGATTAATTTTCTGTTGTGTTGTATATATGTTACATTTCACTGTAAGTTAGGTGAACTATCATTCTGGTTACTCAGCATATTCTTTATAGGATTTATGTTTTTCTCTAACCAACCCAGGATTTCTTGTGTTGTACATTCTCCAAAAATGCTTGCTGCTTCACTAGACTGTTCTAATACTGCATGAATATTTAGGCCAACATTTCTTTTAAATAGATTGATCACACTGCTTTTTGTCGTTCATATTACTATCTCAGCCAAATTAATCCGGAGTCTGAACAGGATTGTCTGCACAGGCATACAGCTGTCACCATTTAATGAAGTCTGTATCACATGTATGCCATGATTCAGAGCTAAAAGGCCATAGGGCAGCAAACCTCAGACGCATTAGCCATCCTAGGAAAGCCACGACTCACAAAGTTGTTTCTCCTTCTTGTGGTATTGCTAGCATCTTGAGCTCTGATTGTGTGATTTGTTGTTGTTCATGACAGAAAACTGTCAAAATGAATATATAGTTAACCACCGAAGATTAACTGACCTGACTCACTCTGTCTTTATTAGCACCCTTCCATCTGTGGCCAAATCTCCATTTTCATTAGAGCCTAAGGTGCTTTCTTTCCTACAGGTCAAATTGTTTTCATAGACCACCTATCACCCCCTGAATGCATAACAGAGGCATGGCTTTCCTCAGTTAACATCAACTAGTTCTTAATCCAGCTATAAATCCTTGATAAATTTTGAGATTATTTTATATATTTTTCATATTTACCTCTGTGGTTCTATCAATTCAGCATAGCAGAATTTATCATTGAAGTCAGAGGAAATGTGTATGTACTATGATATTAATAGATCATCCTTTCCCATTCCAATTTAAAACAAATGAACAACTTTCCTCCTTCCTTTCTTCTTTGTGCAAATTATTTGATCTGTGATGCATGTACAGTATCTGCAATCATAGAATGGTCTACTTCTATGATTCCCTTTATTTTCTCTTTTTCCTCTTTGTTCTTGTTTCCTTTGATTATTCCCACAAGGCGTGCATTTGGCATGAGTGGGAAAGAGAGAAAAATGTAACAGGCAACATCCTCCAGCAACAATACCTCCCTCTACTATAAAATTCTTGATCGTTTCAAACCAAAAAGCACCAAAACTCATCCAGCAGAACAGAAAATGTTTGAATTGTCTCTGTTGCAGCCAGAAGCTATGTTTTGTTGCAAAATAAAACCACAGCTGTGTTTCTGAGCCAAAAGCAAACTCAGTAGAATAGGAATAATGTCCAGATTTACTGGGAGGAGTAGAACTGCTTTGCAAATACATATTACTACAAAACCATTTAAGCTGGTTTCACAGAGTGACCTAATAACTGATTTGAGTACCAGGAATTGTATATATCAGTCATGTCTGGAAGGGCATTCTGACTTCCTTTTGGTTTTCCTCTTATCCTTCTAAACATGCTATATGTACATGATACCAAATTGTCTTCCATATTACAGGGCAGGGAACAAACAAGATAGAAAAAAAGTTTCCATGAAAGATCCCAGACAGTGTTCATGTTATATCATGCTTCATCAACAATGCCTTGTGTAAAATTACCTTAAACAGGCAAACTCCTTGAAAAGTTCAAAGTATACAAGAGAAAACTATTGTAATAGATAGCTGTAGTCACGCAGCAGGTGTGTAGCAGTGGAGTTAGCAGATGCTTCTTTCTCTGGAGAAAGACATGCAGGACTAAAGACAGTAACGAGCTTTTAGTAAAGATGCCACTGATGACCTGTTTTATGAAGTGACAGGCTTGCTGCAGAGCATTTCCAATCCCACCACCTCATTTCAAAGAAGACACATAGAAGTATCTAGTGAATACAGAGACTGTGATCCCATAGAGCTTCTCATAAAAAAGTGCTGCCAAAACCACAGGGATGTTTGATTTAGCTGCATCCTGGTTTGCTGAGTTTCTTGCAAGCTTGTCTATTGGGGGGGTTGTGTTGTGGGTTTTTTGGGGGCATGGGGTTTGTGTTTTGTTGTTTTCTTCTTTTTTTTTTTCTTTTTTTTTTTGGGGGGGGTATTATATTTTGTGTTTCTTTTAATAAAGAACTCCTTCACTAATATGCTTCAACTAAACAACTATTGGAGTAAAGAAATACTCCTTCAAATGTCATCCAGTGTCTGATACAGAATGTGAATAATTGAAACCTCTCCCCCCCAAAAAAACCAATTATTTTCATTTAAATTATTTGTCCTCTGAGATAAACACAGAAGAAAGTCAGTCAAATTTGTGAAATGTCAGTCTTTAAAAATAAGTTAGGCATATATTCTTTTATAAACAATTTTTATCTTCCTTTTCCCATCAAAAAATATTATCTCTTTGACCATACTTGACAGAATCTGTCAAAATTAAAATCTACTGTTTAGTAAACATCCTAAAAAGCTAAAGGGAGGAATACCAAAGGGGTATTCTGATTATGCCTTTGAAAAAGATTTTTAAATTTAGCTGCCAACATCATTCTTGCATAGATTCAAACACAGAATTTAACTGAGTGTATTCCATGGCATGCAGTCTTTATTTTTCAGGTCAGCATTGTGTATAAGACTCTTTATTCATCTTCTGTGATGCAAACAGTTTCAGTGTGCTATTCCTTTTACTTGGGCCATGGAGTGATGGCTAGACACTTGCTCAATAAGGAATGTACAACTCCTTGCCTTGAAGATGTTACAACTTCAAAAAAAGAATAGCAGAAAAAGGAGAAAAGAAGGAGGTTGTTTCTCACCTTCTTGTGCTGGGAAACCAAGACCTAGAAAGAAAATATTGTCTTATGCTGGAAGTTTTTGGAAGTACAGACTAGTTAATCAAAGTGGCAGTCCCAGCTCTGAACTGTAAAAAAATTTTGTGTGGGAGCTGCTGGCATTTCCACCCCACAATGGAAAGCGGGCTTTGTGTGTCCTAATTCTATCATCTGCCTTTACAGGTTTTTGATGACTTCCCTTGCCAGGACAGCTTCTAGTGAACTAAAAATACATCTGCACATCCAAGTATAGGTGGGATGAAGCCCCACAAAAACTCACCATTGTATTTGTCTCTTAATCATTTGTGATTTGGTTATTCATTTTTATACTTTAAAAAAGTTCCCATCCAATGCCTTAGGCAAATGTGCATAAAACTTGAAACAATCTCATCAGTGTTTTCTGAGGACTAACCAAGCAGCTGGTCTGAATAGAAAGAGCTTTCACCAGGGATCTTGATTGCTCCCAAAACAGATCTTTTCCTCCCACAAAGGTGCATTTCAGCAGACCTGCTGGAAGTCTTATGTGACATACAGACTCTCTGGGTAAACCAGTCTCCAAAACCTGCTTTAGCTCCTCTGGCAGCTTTACTACTCCAGAGATTTCCAAGCTTCTGTTCTTTGCTCTGATGCAGAGATGTATGGTGGACAGGATAAATACATAGACTAACAGAATAATGCAACATATGAATCTGGCAGTGAAGATGAACAGAAAGAGAGTTAAAAGGTTTTGAGGCAATAGGAGGGCTGTCCATTTGTATTAAAAAAAAAAAAAAAAAAACAACAAAAAACCCCAGACTCCTTTAAAACATTCTTCTACCTTTGCTCTGCCAATAAACATGCATGGGAATCAAACATCTGGAGCTATTTTATGTCTGAAGTTTGAAGTTCACTTTAAAAGAAACCAACTTTTAAAAGTTCATCCCCTTGCATCTGAGCGCCTTCTGAAAACTAAACAAAAAGACAGCTAAGGAAAAGTTGGCATCTCTTTACTAGAGAGGCAGGAGATTACCCGTGTGTTTTGAGGCTCGCACAGTGATAGAAGTTTTTTGTGTCTTCACATTACAAAAGCCAAGTCAGCCCTAATTGTGATAATGATTTGGCAGCAGATTTCCTTATCCTAATATTCAATACTTACATTGATATAAGCTTAGTAAAAATAGTCTGGTGGAATGGGATTTAGATCTAATTTACCTGTATGTAAGTATCTAAAGAAAAGATAGATATATACATTTCCTGTGTACTTAACAGAGATTTAATCAATACAGCCAACAAAGCCTGGAGAGCAAATCAAAAAAAGCCTACCAAAAAGTGACCTGAATTGCCCTCCAGGCTCCTCAGATTGCCATGATCTACAGCCTCTTCCCAAAGTGCTAGAGGACCACAGGATGATCTCACATTGACTTCAAGCCTGATTGATTTCAGAAAATGCATCTTTGTCTTTGACCACTCACAAAGGGGAGCCAGACCCAGCTCAGCCCACAGCAGAGTGTTGGATCTTGGTGTACAGGGGTTTTCTTGGGGTTTTCTTGAGGTTTTCCTTTGTTAGGGAAACACCACGGGCTCAGAGAGACCCACCAAGAGCCAGCAGCTCTCCCTGGAGAGACTGATGAGGTAAGGGTGTTGCCAGGGCAACAGCAATGACACCCACACCATAAAAGAAGCCCCTGGGAAGCACAGTGAGCAGAGCAGACAAACCAAGAGTGTCATGGTACCTGGCACAGCACTGTGCAGGAAGGGCGCTGAAAGCTCTGACCAGGGAAGCACAGTTTCCACCCAGCAGAAAGCTATGGCTTCTCTATGCTCTGCACCCACCATGACTGGTGCATCTTTCCAGACAGATTGACAGTGAGATTATGCAGCCACTCCAAGGTCAGGATGCAGGCTGTATCTGGATCTCACATTGGTACAGGGCAGGAGCAGCAGCATTGAACTCACCTGTGGGAGGTGCACCTAGGTAGATGAACTTCTCCACTTAGTGACAGAGCTCCAGGAGGAAGTGAGTAGGTTGAGGAGCATCAGGAAGTATGAGAGAAGATTGATTGCAGGAATCACATCCTACCTTCCCTGAGACAAGCCCAACAATCAGATAAGATACGTAAAACAGAGGATTCCTTTTCTGCTCTCCATCTGACTGAACATCGTGACCAGAACAAGAAGGAGCAATGGCAACAAGCTCCTACCTGGCACAGCATGTGTCCCCTCAAAAATAACCCCCACTTTCCCAGGTGTTGTTGCACAACAAGTACAAGCCCTACAAGTGGAACCTATTAATAATAAGGAGGATGATGATTCACTCAGATTAGAAGTGTTGCCAAAATTTTCAGCCTATGCCCTACATCAAAACTACTCTACAAAGAAAAAAGATGGGTCATTGTTATGGGTTATTCCCTTCTGAAGGCCCAATATGCAGAGCAGACCAACTTCTTAGGGAAGTCAGCTGCCTCCCTGAGACCCAGGTTAAAGATGTGGTGAGAAAACTTCCTACCCTGATACTTCCCTCAGATTATTATTCATTACTGACAACCAGGTGATCAGGCCCAGTCAGCATAGGTTTATGAAAGGCAGGTCCTGCTTGACTAGCCTGATCTCCTAGGACAATGTGACTTGTCAAGTGGATGAGGGAAAGGCTGTGAATGTTGTTTACCTGGACTTTAGTAAAGTTTTTAACACTGTTTCCCACAGCATTCTTCTAACTAACTCATGGCTTGAATGGATGTACACTGCGCTGGGTAAAAAGCTAGTTGGAAAGATGGGCCCAAAGAGTGGTGGTGAATGTAATTCAGTCCATTTGGCAGCCAGTCACAAGTGGTGTTCCCCAGGGCTTGATATTGGGGACAGTTCTGTTTAATATCCTTATCAATGTTGTGGATGAGGGGATTGAGGGCACCCTCAGTAAGTTTGCAGGCAACACCACAGGAACGTTGATCTGCTTGAGGTTAGGAAGGCTCTACAGAGGGATCTGAACATGCCGAATTGATGGGCTAAGGACAATGGTGTGATATGCAAGAAAGCCAGGAGGTGGGTCTTGCACTTGGGTCACCATAACTCCATGCAGCACTACTTGTTTGGGAAGAGTGGCTGGAAAGCTTCCTGGCAGAAAAGGACCTCTGGTTGTTGGTGGGCAGGTGCCTCAATATGAGCCAGCAATGTCCCCAGGTGTCCAAGAAGGCCAACAGTATCATGGTTTGTATCAGAAATAGTGTGGCCAGCATGACTAGGGAAGTGATCATACCTCTGTATTCATCACTGGTGAGGCCACACCTCGATTACTGTATTCAGTTTTGTCTCTCCCACTACAAGAAAAACATTGAGGTGCTGGAGTGTGTCCAAAGAAGGAAATGAAGCTGTTGAAGGGTCTAGAGCACAAGTGTTATGAGGAGCAGCTGAGGGAGCTGGGGTTGTTTAGCCTGGGAAAAAGGAGGCTCAGGGGAGACCTTATAGCTCTCTACAACTACCTGAAAGGAGGTTGTAGTGAGGTAGGTGTTGGTCTCTTCTCTCACATAGCAAGGAACAGGACAACAGTAAATGCCCTCAGGTTGTGACAGTGGAGATTTAGTTTAGGTATTAGGAAAAATGTGTTCAACAAAAGGACTGTCGAACATTGGAACAGGCTGCCCTGGGAAGTGGTTGAGTCACCATCCCTGGGGGTAATGTCCTTGGTTCAGCTATGATAGTGTTAATTTTCACCAGAAGCTGAGAGTGAGCCACATCCAGGACAGACAACTGAACCAGCCAATGGGATATGCAATACCATACTAATGTCATGCCGACTATATACAGATGGACAAGATCATGGGACACATTCAGTCTGGGTTTCCACAGTCAGTCTCAGATTGTGCTGTTTATATCACTTTGCTTTATATATTGTCTCATTACTGTTGTTTACCTCTCCTGCATTATTGTATTAAATTCTCCTTATCTCAGACCACATGTTTTTGTATTTTTCTCTCTCTTCTCCTTCCCAGTCAGGGGGTGGAGGGGAGCAGTGAGTGAGCAGCCATACAATGTTCAGCCACCAGCTGGGTCTAAACCAGGACAGGTATTTAAAATACATATAGATGTGGTGCTTAGGGACATGGTTTAGTGGTGACCTAGCAGTGGTGGGTTAATGATTTGACTTGATGATCTTAAAGGTCTCCTCTAACCAGAACAATTCTACGATTCTATGATACTATTATTCTATGAATCTATGTCCTTGTCGTCAGCAATAGACCTGCATATAGACACAAAATCCCTTATCTGGAAAGTCCTCTCTTTATACGTTAGTGTAGTGAGATGGGGTCAGGGGTACTGGGAAAATACACAGCTAAAGGCAGCCTGATTTTAGAGTGTCAGTCTTTTAGTTTAAGGGGTTACCCTGATACACTTACCTCCTTAATTAGGCCTCAAATGGAATTAGTTCAATATTCAAAGGGCCTGCGTGCTGTCAGTTCCAGGTGAATTCAGTGTTCTTCACAGACTAGGGAAAGTTTTAGAAATTGTTTGGGCAGCAGGTGTAACTAAAAGATATAGCCAGTTTTGTTGCAAATTGAAAAGAATTGTATTTGGGAGTCATAGTGACACCCAATGGTATGAAATCAGACACTGTGAAATTTACAACAGTACAAAGCTATGATAAACTTTGTAATCAGATTAATATTTAAAAAACAGTGAAATATTTCTGTAAAAGAATCAATAAACTACTTCAGGAATAAAAACACATAACAAAAGTTTTACACAAAATGAAAGAATGAATATGGATAGAATTTAATGATAAAACTTCAAACGTTAAATATATTATTCCTGCAGCACCTCATATTCTGCACGTTGATGTTAGGGTACCTCTGACAACTTCAGCAAATTAACTTCAGGACAGCCTTGGAATTTTCTTTATGCTGTGGTAAAGAGAAGACTGGAGAACCATTTCATGTGCATCTAGGGCAAAGAAGCCAGTAATGTGCAGATGTGCACAAATGGGACAGAGGTGCCCAGAATGGAAAATATTTATTGATATGAGGTTTCAATTACATCTGTGGGTCTACATGTAGATGAAGAATTAGACAACTGTGATCTTAACTTCAGTCCTTCTCATAATGGTACAAATTAATATTTATTTATTTCCATAAAAGCAAATAGCATTAATCAGAAAAATGCTGGTATAAATAAGAGGAGAATCCAGTTTTGAAAGAGGACATCTTGCTGTCTGTTACAGAAGCTGTCAAAATGGATAAAAAGAACCTGTTATGTTCTCCCAGAGCATGTACCTTTAAAAGAATATCTGTCAGTGATTGATGGAGTTCTAATGAAAGGTACAATTATAATGATACTACATATGTGAACATGAAGGTCATTTAGCCATAAATGCTTTAAGTTGACCCAGGTATGTTTCTTCTGCCAAAATTATAAAATATAGTAGGCATCAAATATTTCTGTTTGAATTCACCAAATATCTCTAAGAAAAACAGGGGAAATTTGATTATTCCATCAAGGGGTGCACCAAATTAAAAAAAAACAAAGCACCTACAACAGAAAAAAAAACCAAAAAAAAAAAAAAAACCCACAAACAACAAACAAATGAAGACATATTTCTAAAAATATTGAAAGAGGTTTTATCTAGCAATTCAGTAACTTACTCAGGATGCCGTAGACCCAAGTAAAATCTACTCTGTCTAAGGTGTTTGGCATTTACATCATTTAAGAGAAGAACTTCATGAGTAGTCCTTCCTGAATAGCTTTATGACATAAGCTGGCATGGGACATTTTCAGTACTTCTTGTTTTTAAAGAAACCATGTAAATATTCACTGGAGCTTTAATTGGAATCTTTTTTTTTTGTTTGTTTGGTTTTTTTGGGTACTGAATCAAAATTAATAACTAATTTTTAGCAATTAATTTAGTTTTAATTTTCACTCAGTCTTTGGCTTTAATTTTCACTCCTTGCATTCCATGCAATGTGACAAATGAAGAGATGACTGCCTCTGAATATCTTCTAAGTTGACGGCTAAGATATTGCCCTTCAATAGTAGTACTCAGTGACAACATTGCCTCTACCTTTTTGACCTTCAAGGGAACAGGTGAAGCATTTCTTACAGTATAACTTGTTATCCATTTTGCACAGTGAAACAAGACTGGAGGAGAGTAAGGGTGTGAAACTGGTAAAGGCATCTAAAGAAAAATTGAATTTAAAAGCAGAAGGAGAAAGACGGAACAGAAAACGGACAGCATAAGCAAAATTTGTACCCCATTCTTTCTTCCTGCCTGTTAACAATAATGACCCCCATCCTTATCAGTCACAAAGGAAACAAATAGCCTTTCAGAAAGGTAGAGCAAATGGCAAGGCTGACAGTTCTGCATCCAGCTCAACAACAGCAATCTTTGTTGGATGCTGTCTGCAGCATGAAAACCAAGCTGCATTTCCCTTTATAAGCCCTTTTACAGAAACATCTCATAACTAGTAATGATTGATGTGTCTTTTATCAAACACACGTAACAAATCCAGTAACTGTATCTTTCACATTTACGTGGCATTTTCAAGTGCATGAGGAACAATTAAATCTGGTCACTGGGACATCTTTTTTTTCTGTCATAATTCACTAAGGGCCAGGACTTCAGTCATTGCATCTTATAATATTTCTCTATTACTATAAAGGAGTTTTCTATTCTGCAGATTTTAAGACTGTGGTAGGAATTTTTTGTTGCTATTGTTCACAACTGAAGGAGAAGGTTATTTGTTTTACCAAGATAAGGTTTCTAAAACATCCTCCTTAAAAACAAAAACAAAAAGCCAGAAGCACAAGAAAAACAGATGATGTTTTCTCTCTTTTTCTAGTTATCTATTATTTTCTAAAGAAACTGAAATGTCATCTTGCCTCCTGGATAAATTATCTTTTTGCTTAAAACAGGCAAAAAATCTCCAAGATATAAATAAAGGTCAGCTGTAGACATTCAGTTTAGAGTAGGCGTTGCTAAACACAAAGTTGTTCAGCTGGACTTTCTAAAACTTGGATGTTTTTCTTTTTTTTTTCTTGAACACTCCTGTGACTTTTACACCATGCTGTTTTCCAGTAAAATCAGCACGGCATGAGCATGGGACCAGGCACTAGCATTGCAGCTGCCCTTTGTGTTCATCCTTAGCACAGCTCTGTCTACTGCAAGCTCAAACCATCGGAGATGATGCCCAAGTGCAGTCTGGGACCTAGCTCAGGTCAGAGACCATTCCCAGATGTCAGTTTCTTTGCAGTTAGATTAGTTAAGTGTTAGAGCATCTAGCCATTAGGTATTACCTATATTGTGCTTACTTAAAAAAAAAGATTTCTAGCCTCTTTCTTGGTATAGATGTAGACTTTTTGTCAGACCAGAATTTCACTCATTTTATACACCATGTGATATTTACCTGCAACTCCAAAATGAAGTTAAAAGTTGAAAATTATTTAATTTGTACTCATAGGCTGTATTCAAAGACAGGGTTTCAAATTGCTTCAGTGACAGATAATTATGCTAATGTAAGTAAGCTTGCAGTATCATGAAATATTTTCTCTGGGTTCAATGAACCCCTTGAACAAAGAGGACCATCATAGATGGAATCAATGCATATCACAAGCTTGAGCCTCGCTTGAGAGTTATTTTCCAAGACTGCACAAACAAAATCTCCCACTTTTATTTATATCATAATTCCAGTTTGAGCAGGACATTTTACATGTCTTTGAATCACTGGCATAACTAAACAGCTCTCAAGCATAAATCTCATATAGAACTTTGTTCTAGAGTGAGATGTTCATCAGGCAAGCTGTCACTTCAGGACTCTGTCTTCTTCCTGCTTTTCTTTCTTAATTTTAAAGATACAGAAAGCCTCTTTCTGGCACCTAAAAAACCGATATATGCTATGACTTGATATAATATCTCAGTTAATTAAAGATAAACTTCATATATGGAAGAAAAAATAATATTGATTTTTTTTTTTTTTTTGCACTTAGAAAGGAAATCTGTGAATTCCAGATAAAGAAAATGTTTATTTAAGTATATTGAAATGTACATGCCTTAATAATTTTCAGTTTTGCACAAGCAGATAGAAACTAATTGCATTCTACTGAAATAAAGCAACGACAACAGAACAAAAAATCAGATTCACTATCTTTCCTTCTTTAACATCTCTTCAGTTGGCATAGAAAAATATAAGCTCACGTTAATGGATGGCATTACATTATGTAAGTAAGATTAGATATGTAGATAAATAGTATGTTGTCCTTGTCTTGCACAATTACAAACAAATATCCAGATTACTTATAAACAAATACCCAGATGAAAGCTGAACTGCAGTCTCTGAAATAATTTTCAGTGAAACAGATTTTTAAAAGTATTTATAGGTCCAAAAAGAATTGCTTTAGAGGATGTTTGAAGAATCTTGCTTTCTTGGGAGTGTGATTTGACAATCATGGTGCTTTAATAAATCTTGGTAGCTAGATATCTGCATATTTATAAGTCTAAATATATAAAAATCCTGAAGTTTTCAGTATTGCCTAAACTTTGACATCTTCTTCACATGCACAGATTGCTGCTGTCTGTTCTTCCAAATAAGGTAAATCACACAGCCAAGGTCACACAGTTGAAGAATATAGCATTCTTATTTGTCCAGGTGAAATTAAGACCCATCTTTTCTTTCTCTTTCCCTTTCATCCAGAAGGCAGAGGTCTCAAAGGAATGTAGTGCCAGGTCAAAAGTTAAGAGCAATATCTTTAGATCCTTGCTGCTGCTAAGACATCAGAAGTCTCTTTTGAGTACTCTCTTTTTTTTCTCTCTGTACAAACTCCTGGTAAGTATTTCCCTTCCTCTGGGACACTATTAGTTGTGTTACTTTTCAGGCTTTTAGAAATCTCATTCACTGTCCTGTCTGCTTGAATCTAATTCTTAGGTTTAAACTGGGGATTTTATTTGGCATAACTTGTTTGTCTCAATATTTAAATGGATGCAGAAGAGAAGTATTCTCTGGTATTATTAGATAGGTGTCTAGTGGGATACTCAAAACCTTTTTATGTGCACTTACTTGATAACAACTCTCTGCCTTACACTGTATTGAAGTTATTGTTTTCTATTGGGAATATTAAAGGAAAATAATATCCCAGACATTTTTCTAACTTGTGTGTGTGTGTGTGTGTGTGTGTGTTTGTTTGTTTGCTTGTTTGGTGATGTCCTGTGTAAAACTGGTGAAAAAAAGAATGGAAGGACCCAGTTATTTCCTAATCATATGAAAACTGACAATTTAAAAAGACATCTTAGAATCCAAATGTGAATAAGAACAGCTTTCTGTTCTTCAAATACACAAAATATCCTACCCTAGAGTACAATGATTGGTTTTTCAAGGCATGCTCATTGTGCCTGCAGCAGTTTGTGTGTAAATAGTGTAACTTTCTGAGTAATGCACAATATTAAATTACTGCAATAGAAATCTGACTCCTCTCTCTATGTTGGTTTCCCATAGACTAACCAGACAAATTTAAAGGCTTTCTCTCCTTACCTTCAGTTCCTCAACATCAGGGACTCAAAATATATACAACTGTTCTCAGCAGATATGTATTTGTCATTGGTAAAATACACAAAGCTAAACTTAAAATGATAAATTTTACCTGTATTATTTATTTCATGATTCACCTGTGTTCAGATACTAGAGACAAGAAAGTTTTGAGAAGATGAACTGAATAGAGAGAAAATATCAACCACGGGGATTTTTACAAGGACCTCTTGCTAGGTATGAGGCAGAGCCAGGAATAAGCCTGGTAGCAATTGTCTGAAGTGGAACAAATGGTGCCATGGACAGATCTGAGGTAGGAGCTATGCATACAATTCTGAGAAAGGTGACTTCATCAAAGCAATGGGTTAGATGTAGTACCTTTGTAAAATTGTTCTTAATGCATGTGTTCAGAGCAATAGTGAATTGTCAAGTACAGTGAACAGGATGTTATAATAACCTGTACAAAAAGTAATCATCACCTGGAGAAGCTGTTATAAGATAGGGGGGGAGGGGAACAAAAAAAAAAAACACAAAAGGAAACTGTATCTTGGAGAATTTATGCCATAAAATAGATATAATATATTTCAGCATCTTCTGAAGATTTCTAGAGGTATCAATGGGAGACAAGTTTAGGTAAGGTTTTGGCTTCACCCTCTTCCCTTCCTCAGAGAACATTGCTTCTAACCACTAAGATAACTGGAAAGTTGCACTGGCCTTTGTTCTGTGTGAGATTCATAATTCTCAGCTTTAATTTTCATTATTTTACTTCCATAAATGTTTCAACAAGAGGAGGTAACAATTAAAGTAAAGTAGGAAATACCTTAATTCTGTTGTAGCATAAGCACTCTGAAAGACGCTGTCCATAAATCTCAATAAAGCGACATAAAAGTAAATGAAGGCATTAATGGTGTATTCTCTGCATCCTGACTTGGATGTTTTCTTCAGAGTGAAATATTATTTTCAGAAGATTCTGATATGATTTGAGATGGGTTGTGATCTGTGCCTTGTGTGGTGTGGTGGAGGCAGATGTCTGATGAATAAATCCATGATTAAGTTTTGATTTACGTTTTTGCTGATTGCCCCTAAGCTATGTCGATGTCCTCTGACTAAAAGCTCCAGAATTTTTAGACTTAAACTGTGAACCAGAATGACTTCCAGGACCTTAAGGCAGTGTCTTTGGAGGTTTTGTGGAGCTTCGTAAATAACAAGCATTGGCTTGTTATCACACAGTCATATACACTTGATCATAAGCTAAAATGTTCACAATTATACTTTCTTCTTGCCTCTTACAACACCTTCATCTCT
Source organism: Todiramphus chloris collaris (assembly GCA_025345505.1). Classification (NCBI taxonomy): domain Eukaryota; kingdom Metazoa; phylum Chordata; class Aves; order Coraciiformes; family Alcedinidae; genus Todiramphus; species Todiramphus chloris. The sequence goes on from JANVCC010000021.1 coordinate 38,245,314, forward strand.
TGGGCCTGGCAAAGTGCCACCATGGACGTTCTCTCTCTCTCTGTGACCTATGTTAATACTGGCTTTACCACAAGCATAAAAGCATTCATCTTTAAACTCTGTTATGGCTTCCTAATTCATTATCTCTGTTCATAAAATTGCTCTACTTTGAATGGGTCTACACTTTATCTGTCAGTATGTTATCTGTCCTATTTAAATATAAACCAAAGTTTGATATTAATAAATATTATCCTATTATCTTTTGTCCTTTTAGGAGTTCCGAAAGACATTTTGTTTTCATTCTGTCCGTTTCCTAGGAAATTATAAGAAAACTTGCAATGTTTGTCTTCAATATCATGAAAACTCAGAAAGGGCTCACAAAATTCTAAGAAAGCCCCATGAGATTTGCTGATTTCTACATAATAGCATACACTTAAATAAAATTTAAATTAACTGACAGTAAACCAAGGTCAGACAAAGTGTGTAATATTTCAAGGTCAAAAGGCAAAAATGATTCTATGAGACAGTAGCTCTGAGAGCAGCTATCAACTTTTTCTTTTTTTTTTTTTTTTTTTTTTTTAATTTCAAAACCCTTGTGTGCTGTTTTGTATTCTTTACAAGTTTTAATAAAGACAGTTTGCTGGTGGGTATCCAAAGTAAATACTTGTGGAGATACCACTTTCCCTCTTAAGAATTGTCTGCAGTATACAGTGTTTAACATTTTTATGCCTTTGTGACTCTATGTATCCTTGATTTCATCACTCCCTTGGTATTGTAGCTTATTTTCTGAGTTAAACAAAGGCTTTGGCAGAGTGTTCTACAAAGTGTTCTAATCTCCTGACCCCCACATTGACAGTTCAATATATTTTAGAACAACTAAAGATATGGAAGTGGAATTATGAAACAAGCAGGCACTTCAGAAGAATGTTCTATAAATTTATTGCTTTACTGCATAGCAGAACTACTGTAGTTTTAAGAGAGCAAGGCCATACATCTGGAAAATAAAACATAATGGTAGTGGCTCACTGGAAGTAAAAGATAAAAACAGCTGTCAAATGCAATTGTACAAAAAATGCAAGATTATTGGTTTCATTGGGATTTATTAATTTGATAGATTTCAATTCATATTTGGTAAATGGGGGTGAGGGAAACTGCCACACAGCTGATGACTTGCAATCATTTTATAAACGGTTCTGGTTTTGTTTTTTACCTATATCTAAGATTCATCCAGTTAACCAGAGAAAGGTTCTCTCCCCTCAGCACGCAGTTTCTTGCAGTAACATAAAGCACACAGAGTCAAGCATCAAATGTCACCACATTGCCATCTTACTGTGAATGACTGAAATTTACTTTCTATTGTTAGTGGTGCTGAAAATTGCTACTAGATTCCATGAAGTTTATAATGTATTGTCTAAACTGAAAACATTTTCAGGGACTGAACTGACCTTTTAGAAAACTGCACTTTCATCCTTAAAATGCTGGACTATTGCAATATTTCATTTAAAAGGTTATTTAAACTTTTTTTTTATTTTTTTTTTAAAGGGTAAAGATTGTTGTATGAAAGAAGTATCTTCATATAACTCTCCTGTATCAAAAAATTGGGAAGAATACACTCATTATTCTAAAGATGCTTTAAGAAAACTGCAGAAAAGACCACAACTGTTATTCTTCATGAGAAATAAGTAGATAATTGTAATTAATATTTAATACTAGTGCTCAAGTCCTAACTGTTAAAAAGATTGAATTTTATTAAAAGTGTTAGAGGGAAAGTGTTTCTCTGAACATCCTAACAAAAGATGAAAAGCAGAAAATATTTTTCTTCCATGTTACCAACTAGGAACAGAGATACAGAGAAATGGTGAGATACCCGCAGTCAAACAGAAAAATCTGCAACAAACTGAGGAATTTAACTCCCCCTTCTTCAGCATCAGTTAAATGTCCCAATAAAAAGTATTCTCCCCCACCAATCTGACTGAAAAAGGATTGCTTACTTGTGGAGACTAACTGCAATACAGCACCTGTGCATTTAAAAGAAGGGAAAAAGGAATTTAATCAGATTGCAGAGTTGCCAGCCTGAGGAGTGCTGACCACAAACAGCCTTTTCCCCACATTTTATCAGAGGAAAGGAAAAGAAGTATTAAAGATAGGATTAATCCTCTTTAAGGGGGAGAATGTGGGAAATGATTACTGCAAGCACTGGTTGGCTGTAGTGCTAAGGGATCGGATTTTAGAAAAAAATAACAGCCTGCCTCCGAATGATAAATGAATATGTGAGCTTCACTGATGGCACACATGACTGTTTTTAGACTTAGAAGAAGTGACAGAGGAAGATGAGCAGTCATGTAAGTGGCAGGGTAAGTGTATTAAAGGCATAGCGTAAGAGAAATGAGCTGACATAAAGACCAGTGACCGTAAGGAGAGGTGATAAAAAAGTGAAGGGAATATATTAAGGAAACATGTTAACTGTTCATGTTCTGAATTCTATATAAGTCTTATGTCAATGAAGAAAACAGCATTATTCCAGGAAATAAGGGGAAAAATGTGCTCTTAATAGGAGAGAGAAAGAAATACAGAAGACTTAACTGTGTATTTTGCAAGCATCATTTTCTTAGAAAAGTTGACATGTATTTGATACATTTTTTAATGATCATGAACTTTAGATGGGTATTTGCCATCTCCAGGGACTAACAGAAAGCTCAAACACACACGGTTCAGTAAAGAAAACATAACAGACTAAGTTACAGTCCAGCCACTTGTTTCTGGCCTGGCTCGGTTGCAGAATAATGCAGACTATCTGCAGTTTTTTCCTTTGAAATTTACAAGAAATTGTGTTGTCTCTCAGTGGGTTGGGTTAAGAGTGCACATACATTAACTGAGGATCAGCCAGGGAATGTAAATTATTAAGCTGGTATAGCCTATGTATTTCAGCCACAAGTCTCAAATAAATGTGAACTAAATGAACTGAAATGAAGGGACTAGTGCAGATTTATTAGACCAACATAAAATATTTTCTGCTATGGAAATATCTATCATACTTTAGAAGTATGTATTACACTGAGGACCACTTTAAGAGTGGGCAACTATTGGATGCAGGAAGACACAGGACAAATCTGCTCCATTGCTGCAAACTTCTTGAAGTAATGTAACTGAGGCTGTACTTGTTTTAACTTCTGCAAAGGTTGAAATAGTAGCCAATAGATCCTGAAGGAGAAAACATAAGCTTAGTCCACATTTTATCCCTAGCACTGTTACAGGCAGGAATCTTCTGAAAGATGATTTGTTTTCCTGACATTGCCTTACTAACTAAAAAACTACTTGGATTGTTTCCTGGAGTTGGAGCTGTCTTGTATAATCATGTGAGTTTTGTAGGAACAGAGCACAACAGAGAAGTAATCCTTTGGGCCTCATATGCCTTGCTGGTTGGTGTAACTGCTAACATCTTCTCTGTCTAGGTGTAGAATATTCACAGAAGCATAGAATGATTTAGGTTAGAAGGACTTTTGAAAGTCATCTAGTCCAACCCCACTGCAATGAGCAGGGACATCTTCAAGTAGAACGAGTTGCTCAGAGCCCTGTCCAATCTGACCTTGACTGTTTCCAGGGACAGGGTATCTACAAGCTTTCTGGACAAGTTATTATCCTGTGACATTCAGGCTGGATATTAGGAAGCATTTCTTTACAAAAAGGGTTGTCAGGCATTGGAATGGCCTGCCCAGGGAGGTGATGGAGTCACCATCCCTGGAGATGTTTAAGAAGTGGTTAGATGTTGTGCTTAGGGACATGGTTTAGTGGTTTTTGATAGGGCTAGGAATAATGTTGGACTTGCTGATCTTGAAGGTCTCTTTCAGCCAAAACTATTCTATGATTCTATGATATCTTTTTAAACTCTGTTTTCACAGGTATTAATGACAGGAAAAAACAAATAGAATATGTAACCTTTTTTTGTTTTTGTTTTTTTTTTGTGGATGAAGTTGGATAAGAAAGGACTAGAAAATATTTTCTGCTAAGGAAGTGTCTACCATACCTCAGAAGAGAGTAGTATAGTGATGTCCACTGAAAAAGTCAATAGTTATAAACAGGTAGCACTTTTTTTTTCTTTTTCCTAAAAGACCTTTTACATAGATTTATAAATAGATGTGGAAAGTAAGATGCCATACAGCAGTAACTGCAGGAATAAATGTTTACATTTAATAGTCAATAATATATCTATGTTGCTGCATCAGGAACACACATCTTATGGTTGTTGTTTTACTCCTCCAGGTCAAATATGCTGCATATGTTCAAGACATAAGCTGATACACAGCACCATACTAGAACAAATACAAGGACAACTATAATGGATACTTAAAAATCATTATTAAAAAAAAAAAAACAAACCTCAAAAAAACCAACCAACCAAACAAAAAAACCCAGAAAAAAACCCCAACAAAAACAAAACACAAACAAAAAAAGCCAAAACAAATACAGAAAAAGAACAAAACACAAAACCCCCAAACAAACTACAAACTACACGTACTTCTTATCTTGAGAAAAAACAAACAAACAAACAGTCAGTCATCATCACTACTTGGTGAAAAATGAAGGGGGGAGCAATTCTTGCACATCAATTTGACAGATTAAAAACAGACATGAAATTAAAGTTGGGTGAGAAAACTTAAACTATTTGGAGAGCAATCCTTTTTATCACATCACATAGTAAAACATTGCTCTGGTTCTATAGATGTACTGGGTTTATTTTCTTTTGAAAGAACTATCCAGTTAGATTTTTCACTCTTTGCTTTTGAGGACATTATAATATATTATGAATTTAAGTGGGGCTGGTTGATAAATTTCCACCCAAAACTGCTGAATATAGAATGTATGTTTTCCTTGATACTGACATTTTTCATGGGCAAATGTCAGATTGCCACCCTTTTTTTTTTTTTTTTTTTTTTTTTTTTTTTTTTAATCCTTTAGGGAATGTACACAGAAAATTTTCTTACAGCTTAGCATCAAGTGAATCCTTACACCCACTGAAGGTCTGCATTTCCTCATAGGCACTGTTGACTGCACGACCTCTGTGTCTTGTGATGAGGATACTTCTGGTTCATCACTATGGTGCAGCCTCTGAAAAGATGTCCTCTACATGAAGAGTCTAAAAGACAGTAAGAAAGAATCAGAATTTGATAAAAAAACAATTAAATAATCTACTTACCTATAGTTACAGACCAGAACAAGTGTAAGAATTTGAAGGGTCAGACTCTTAGCAATCTTTCTCATTTTGTAACTCATTGTAAATTTATAAGCTGCTCTATTTTCTTCACACATATTGAAACATCACTGAGCAAGCTAAATCTGTCCTATTGGTAATTATTACAGATGAGAGGAACACAAAGCTATTTAGGGACCACAGTTCTAATTTCGATTGAATTCACTAGGGACTCAAGTACCAAAATCCTATTCAGTCAGGCACCTACTGCTGGTTTCAGTTCTAAAACCAGCAATCATTACTCGTATTGTTGAGTGCTCACCAATTAATCAGTGGAAAACTTGTGAATCAAGAATGACACATTTGTCAGTCTTCCTCACCTCCCACAAACATTTTTGTTGATTTTCTCTTATTAAATGAATGGAACAGTGCACTTTACTGAATCAATACAGAGTATGATGATTTAAAGTGTCAGGATCTAAGGCACAGATAAGGAAAAAACAGGAGGCCAAGATAGCAGCATTACTGAGAAATGAAATAGAATCTGCTGAGAAAAATGGCATAAACACTTGGAATGACAGGAGAGAAAGTTTTGATAGAAATTTGGATAATAAAAGCAGTCAGGTAATTCACTGATGTAGCTATAGACCTCTTGGGCAGTTAGAACAGATATGGCAGTACACTCAGCATGGCCTGTTAGAGCTTGGCTTTAATCTTTATCAAGGGAGAAGTAGTTACCTTGAGAATGATTTTTATACAAAGTAAGCAAAAACCTAGGAGAATTTTTTTTTTTTTTCCCAAGGAACTATAAATTGTTGAGAGGGAGGTGGTAGGGAAAGAGAAGTGAGATTTTTTTGTTTGTTTGTTTGGTTTTTTTTTGTTTTGGTTCTTTGGGTTTTGTTGTTTTGCTTAATAGACTTCATGTTTAGAGGCAGTTCTGTGTATAATGTGGTGAGTTGACATGGGTATAAATAAGGTTGATATTGAGAACATGTAATATCTAGCAAACAAAAAAATCTTTATATTTAGTGCACTTATGAGGCTTCTTACCAGAGAAAGAAACATATGAAGTTTGATGTCAGAAAGTCTGACTTCAAAAGAATATGAAATGCTCAGTGGAATTTTGACTGAAATTTTATAACACTGAGGAAATATACTATTGAAACTGAAATAATGGTAGAAATGGCAGTTGAAATTCACACCGATATATTCCAGACAGGGAAACAGAGACCAAAGTAAGCTAACAAGCGATATGAATAATTTTGATATATGTAAGAGAAAAGAAAATAATTTTAAAGAAATTTTAAAAGTCTAGAAAGTACAATAACAAAATGAGGAAAAAATAGAGTAGTGCATATTAGGGAGCGGGCAGGGGATAAGTTTTATTTTTGCATGAAAACCATTTTACTTAAATTCAGAGGCATCATAAATAATATTAAGAATAGTAAGTTCATGTCCATAAGTACTTGCATTAGTTATGGCTCATGTAGAGATTTGTGATGAAAACAATGTTCATAAGGCACCTTGTTTTAGCTATTTCTGAGTTACGCTTACACAGAGCCAAGGCCTTTTCTACTTGTCACACCACCCCACCAGCAAGCAGGCTGGAGGAGTACAAGATATTGAGAGGGGACACATCTAGGACATGTAACCCCAACTGACCATACCATATGACATCATGCTCAGTAATAACAGTTGAGATATGGGGAGAGGTTTGCAGGGGCTGCCATTGCCTGAGGACTGTCTGGGCATCAGTCAGCTAGTGGTGAAAAATTTTGGGGGGTTTTTCGCTTCATTTACTTTTGGCTTTGTTTTTCTTTGGGGTTTTTTGAGGGGAGGGCTGAAGGTGTGAGCAAGTAGTTCTGTGGTGCTGAACTGCCTGCCAGGGTCAAAACATGACAGCACTGAAGGTGTTTGATGGTAACAGGAAACAATCAACCGTGAGAAGTAAGACATAACAGAAGGAACTTGCTTGCCTGGTTTTTTTTTACCACAGTTATGTCCCATCTCCTCTATTCACAAAAGTACTTCGATGAACAACTTAAGATTTACTGCAGAGAGCTGAAAAAGAGTGATGGGCAGAAAACCCTACTGCCAAATTCTGGCTTAATTAAAACATATAAGCCTGTTGAAGGTCAAGACCCCTATGACCTAAATCTTCACAAATACAGGCTTTGCCATTTCACAAGCATCATTGCGGACAAACTTCAGGCCCCAGAAAATATTCTAACCCAGGAACCTTGGTAATGACAGTAAGGCAGAGCTGACATAGGAATCAATTGTCTGAAAGCATGTGACTAGAGGCAGACTGGACAACTTCAGGCATGCTTCCAGGTTTCCAGATACACCTCTAGAAGAGCTTGTATTTACTGCAGTTAGTGTGTTGCATTTGCCAAGATATGCATGTCTCAAGTATTCCCAGGGTCTTTGGTACCATATTAGGGCACTGAAATCAACTGTTGGTGAAAGAGTTTATTTCAACACTTCTATTTAAAACAGGAAAAGAAAAAATGAAACACATAATTAAATAGGGCTTTTTGATTAGTGATTTCTAAAACCTAAATAGAAATTTGTTGTAATCTGTCCTGTTCCCAGTCTTCAGCTCATTGAATCAGATGGAGCTTAACTGTACCTAATAGCAAGTGTCACACAGCAGTTTTTTAAATAAAATGTCTCAAATTCTGTTTGTAGAGTCTGTCTATAAACTTAAATCACCATCTCTGAAATCTGCTTGCAGTGAAAGGAAATCTGGCTCAACAGTTTATTTCAGTTGTGTGTTTATTGTTTGCCAAAGTCAAAATTTTCAGGACTTTGTCATTACTGCATTCAGTAGTTCATAGAAACATATCAACAGAGGATGGATAAGTTGTGTTAAACCTTATTTCTTACATTTATCTAGGTTTTGTGACTCAGAACTGTAAAAACCCAGGAATAAACTAGTAAACAGATAATAACTCAGACATGGCCACTGCTCCTTTTTTTTATCTGTTTTGTTTCCTATCACAGAACAGTTTATTCTCTTTTGTTCCTGGTCAAAGATCTGATCATTCCCTGCACTTCTCTAGACACTTTTCCACCCTTTTGCTTGCAAGAGGGATTAGCATGTCAGTCTCCTTTGCTCTCCTTTTCATACCGAATGTCATAGTTTCACTCCCCTACATGGCAGAGAAAAGCTGTGGAAAACAGCCTTAAATCAACTTCTAGCAATCTGTTAACTTTCTTCTCCTTTTTTTTCCCAGATTTTAATTCATGTCCCATGTTCCTCTACTGAGTACTCCCTTAGTCTTCTAAAACAATGATTCAGACACTGAGAACAGGCCTTTTGCAATGAATGCCTGACAGAAACACCTACTGTGTTTCAGGATAGCCACAAAACCCTTTCACCCAGGAGGCAAAAGCTGTCCAGCAATGAGTACCAGTCATTAGGAAGGAGACAGAGAAGAGTGCTGAAGCAATATCACTATTCAGAGAACTATTTTACCAATCCCAGCCTGTGGCTGTTGGCTGTTTCTGGTTTGAGTTCACCTCCGGCCCCAAGGCACAGGAAGGGTACAAAACTTTGTTTTCCACTGCCATGCAAATGCCAGGTGCAACTGGTCACCCACTTGTCAATTGTTCTAGAGTTAAAGCAGTCTGAGGGATTTCACAATGTAATACATTCATACAGATGCTGCTTAAAAAACATTAAGAGATATTTCTTCATTGTGGAAGTACAGCTATTAGAATATGATATGTCCATTCTAGGATTTAAAGGCATCACTCTATTTAACATCTGCGGCAGATCAACTTTGCTGCTTGAGTTTAATCTCAGATACTTTACTGCTTTCCTAAATCTACCCAGTAAGGGTAAAAGTATCCTCTGCTGAAAAAAGCATAAATTCTGAAAGTATCATAGGATTGCAGCAGATTTACTGTACAAGCCAGATTTCTGTTTTAAACTGTTAGATAGAAAAAAGTTACATACAGAAGCAACTAAAAGGAAATACACATGTAATGTTAAAAGATAACAACTAAAATATTGTAAAAATGCTTCCTATATTTTAAATATATCATGATTTTAACATTAAATATTTACAGATTATATTAAAAAAAAAGAACTTAAAAGAATGCATACTTTATTCTCCTGACAAAATCCATTTGAATATTTCCATTTGCCATTTGTTCACCTTGCAGGAATAATACCCATTTCTTTCTTATTTTTTAAATACTGCAAAGCTTTCAGATAATGGCAAGAGAGTAACAGTTTATTTCAAGATAATACTATCTTAGTCACATGAGTCCTGATATTTAAAGTATTTTAATCAACGTGAAAGAATAACAGATGCTGAGCTCTCCAAATACAATGATATTTACTGTATAAAGCTTCTTCGATAGAAAGTTGAAAAAGAAATACTTACAGAGCTTCTCTTTGCAAAATAAGATTTTAGTATCAAGGTCTATGTTTATTTTCTAATCTCTCTTTTCTACAAGAACTCTTGAAATATCAAGATCCTTTCCTTGTCCTTTTTCTAACACAACTGGCCAGTTACTCATTTGGCTTTGAATGAATTCCACATCGGATGCAAACAGAATAAAAGAAACTCAAAATAGGAAGGTCTTCTAGTAATCTGACCCATTTCAACACCACCATAAAGCTATACCTTACTGCATACTCCACAGCATGCTGGTCAGTCTAGTTTAAGTGACCTAAATAGTGGAAACTCCTGTGCTTTTCAGGACTCAGTTACTTAAACTACGAAAATTTTGCTGTTAAGAAACATTACTTTGGATTATGTCTTCCAGCAATTCTTTGTTTCCAACAAAATATTATTGGTGATATTAATTTGATTTGGAGATTTTTTTTTTGTTGTACTGCAGGTAAGCAATCATGAATGCCACAAGAAAGCCCTATTGACTCATATGTAGGATTACTGTCTTGTAAATTATACACTGGATAAAACAATGTACCACTGGAAAGCACCTGCTTCTGAATTTATCAGTGAAAGCTGTGAATAAAGGATCAGGCAAAAGTAAAAGCTTAGGAGCTGGAGAAAAAAAAAAAAAAAACAAACCAAACAGGGACCAGAAGAAAAGGGAAAAGAGTAGAAGCAACCAGTACTGCTGGATTGATGAAAAAGCTGGATAGCTGTTAGTTTAAAATCAATAATATGTTCAGTCATGTGGTAAGTAGAATTCCATGTGGTTGAATGAGTTATTGATGTGCGAGTTTATTTATTTTGCTCTATGCAAGGTATCACAAGCCAAACTTCAGCAAAGTGATTAATGTGGCTGAAAAATTTCTTGTAGCATCAGCTGGGAGTACTGTTTCAGGGTGTTGTCTCTGCACACCAATGACAGAAATGACACTGTGTTAGCAAGAAGTTCACTTAAATACTTTGGCCTTTGAGAGCTAACCGCCAACAACTATGAGTGAAAGGGAAATTCTGTAGAGTGAACTTCTACAGTGGGGACTTTGATTCAACCCTTTGCTGCATTTTATTTTTTATATTAATCCTTTATTTTTCAATTTTCAGTGATACTTGGGCTTTACAGTTATATGGCACACGAAGAGAGCATGAGCATAATACGGAAAGTTAATAGGATAGTATTTTATAACACGCTTATATATTTTATAACAGCACATTGGCTGTCTTTGGGCATTGTGCTTAGGCATAGACAGAGGGTGTCTGAATAGCTGCTGGAATAGGAGGAGCTGATGATGTAGTTGCCAAGAGGAATTTAAAGAGTTGGTTTAACCTCCCCCACACTGCCTATAAAGAACAGATTCTCAGAGCTGCACCCTGATTTATATGGAACACACCACTTAATTTTCTCTAAAGGATATCCTGAGAATGAGCTAAGATAGGCTGCCTGGATGCTCAGAGGATAGTGCTTATGGATGAATCAGAGAAAGAAGTTATGCAGTGATACACACCCAAAGAACATTCTGCACCTCTACTGCTGGAAATCCCTAAAGAATTATGGTCTATTTTTTTCTTGCTATGAGGCAGAGACAAAACTCCAGAATGGCTTTTAAAACTGTAGTTATGGGACTCACTCTGCAAGGTGAAGATTCAAGTCCCAGTTCTGCAATAGACAGAGCAGAAATTTGAAGTATCATGTTTCCTGATAAGTATTCACTGCCTTATTCATTCTGGCTGATTTTCTAAGGTTCATTAGTGTTTTCTCTACTTTGCCAAGAAATTTTTGTTCTACTTGTAAAACAGTTACTAATACATTTTCCAGTGTAAGTAGTGTATTCCTGTGGAAGCAAAATTTACTTTAGAAAAACTAGCATTTTTAACCAAATCATAGAATGGTTTGTGTTGGAAGGGACCTTAAAGATCATCTAGTTCCAACACCCCTGCCATGGGCAAGGACATCTCCCATTAGAACAGGTTTCTCAAAGAACATCCAACCTGGTCTCAAATACTTCCAGGGAGGGGGCATCATTGTCATTAGAGGAACATGCTTGGTACCTTTATCACCATGGACATCAGTATCAATATATTAAATACATAATGTTACTTTAATCTCTCTTTATCTCTTTAAGTCTGAAACAGACTTTGTAAACTAGAGATAACTTTCTACACAGGCTTTCCAAAGAAATGTATAATCCTGCAGTTATTTTGTTGTCAGTGATTACTGAAATTTTCTGGAGATTTTTTTTTTTTAAATTTTAGTTTGTTACATTATTAAAACAATATGAAAACTGAAACTGAAAACAACCATACAAAAATTGAACAAATAAAATATTAGGAAACTTTAGTTTCAAGGATGGAGAATAAGTTATAGCCAATCCTGATTTTTAACCTTCTCCATATCTCTGAGTTTGGAAAAATGAACAAGAATTTTATTTTATTGTTTTTTAGAAGCTCAAAGTTATCACAAGATATGTCCATATTATCTTTTCCACTTAAATTTTTATCCCATGTCATCATTAGAACTCTTTAAAATGCCACTTAAATTTTCTGTAATCCAGAATCCTAATCTTGTAATTGGTCTACTAAGCAGAGCTTCCAGGAAACATCTTTTCCTCTCAGAAACAGTTGGATTTTTGTATGACACCTTTCACTGAAAGCCTTTCTGCTGAGAATATATCACCTTACATTCTCTCCCTGCCTGAAAATGACAAGGACTGATCTACAGATTATGAAATATTTTCCCTCATGCATTAGCAGTTGTTTATATCATGTCATATGAACTCTCCCCTCAAACAATCTCAGTAATTATGCACTTGCACACATACAAATATATGTAGATATGTATGTGTTCATGTGGGCACAGATATATGCATATGAATGTGTAAATACTCAAAGCAAAAAACACATATATGTCTAAAATATATACATTCATACAGTATAACAATTTTAAGCAACTGAAGTAAGCAAATAAATATCAATGTCATAAAACCATTTTATTTTTAATTGAATGTTGTCAGATAAATATTATCCCATAGCTATCATTCATGTTTACACCAGAATTCCTTTTTTAATGTGTCTTATCTGATCACTTATGCTTGCTTTTATTGCACATATCTCTTTGATCTCTAACCATCTATAATTATGATGTTTTCAACATGTTTTATGTTTCTATAACTGCTGTGCTTTACCAGATTTGGTACTTATGCTGTCAACTTCAGGCCTTTTATGTTCTTTCATCTTTGTTGTGGGTGCCCTTTTTGTTATACTTGTTTATGGAATCTAATATTAACATTTAAGTGCATATTTCAAAGGAAATGAACCAAAAGATGTCAAACAGGCATTTATGTTATAATTTATCTATATTAAGCATTTTTTTTTCTACAGGAGTGAACAGCAAGCTCCTAATTGATATGGTCTGACATTTTTTTTGCTAATGGCTGCTATTTATTGCAGTAGTTAGATGGACATTCAGTAATCATACAGGGGAGGCTTTGCACCTATAGACTTTATTACTAAATTCCGTTTTCTCTTTGATGCTTTTGGTTTGTTTTCTTGTTATCCTATTTGGCTGGCTGTGGTTGGTTTCTGATTCTCTTTACAATGCTCAAGTAGCGGGTGTCTCTATAATTTAGAGCCTGAGACATTCCTTGGATTGGTGATGAAAGGTTGATTGCCTTTTGCTGTCTGTCAGTCCCTCTGCCTTCTCCTTTCCCTATCTCTTAATACTGAAAATCTCAATAGTGCAAGAGAACACTGAATTAAATGTTGTTAACATGGTTTTAATAAAACTGGCATAAAATACATTTCCCCCTAAAATCATATGTGATAACCTAGAAACCTAGAGGTTGAGTTCCTAATTAATGCTTCAAAGAATATTCATCAACATAAGCAACAAAATGTAAACTATTTAGTATGCAAATTCAATTTGTTATTTTCTAGTAAAAGAAAGCTATTATTACAAATGGATAAGTCTAATTTCAGTCTCAACTGTCAGGAAAAAAATGCATTTCACTCACAAAATATTATGGTCATGGAGTTGTTCATGCCAAAATTAATATATGGGGTCAATGACTGCCATAATGACATCTGAGACATTTGAGGTGTTTTGTTTCTTGTAAAGTAACAGCACAGGTCTTATAAAAGGAAAAAAAAAATGACAACAGATATAGAAAATGGTAACTGTAATTATATACAGAACTTCCATATGATTGCAAGTTGTGTTGAATGAACACCTCAATGAGATGGATTAACAGAACAAATCTCCAAGGAAAAAAGAATACTGTAAATACAGGGTTGATCCAGCAGACCCTCCTGCAAGCCCCTCCTGAATCCCAGATGAACCAGTTTCACTATTTCTAGTAATTAAAAGAGGAATCTAAGTAGCATTCTTTCTGTCGTATTTTCGTCTCATAGGACTTTCTAGTATTGGAGGTAAAGTACAGAAGTAATAATGAATGCCCTAATTTCTTTATATAAAAATTCACCAGTTCCTGAAAACATAAACACACTGATTTGAACATTCCCTTCTACATAGCAAGGGAAATGAAGAAAATTCAATACTAGTTCCTATTTTATAAGCAAAACTCAGGAAATCCCTTCCTTCACTTGAGAGTACAAAACAACTATTAGTAATAATAGAAAATGAAAGATTTAAGAGAATGAGACATCAGGGTGGACCACCATAGTCCTGGAGATAGAATATGCAGATGTTAGGATCTCTGCTCTTTTGTATGTCATTCTAGAACGTGATACAATGATAATACAAAAAAAATGTCTCTTCTCTTCCCCTTTCCTTTCCTTTCCTTTCCCCTTTTTTTTTTCTTTAATTGCTGACAAGGAACTAGCATGAATGTCCACAAACACTACAAAAGTTCTCTATCCTGAGGCGACAAGGCTATTTTATTTAGCATCTAAACCTTTTCTTCAATATTTGAATGCCACTTAAGATCCTCACATGACAGTACTAAAGAAATGTTATTTTTTAAATTTGGAACATGCCATGAAAGCAGAACAATTATCATTTTACAAATATGGAAACTGATGCATAGAGAGTCCCAATTAGTAACAGAAAGTTACACTGTGAGTTATTCAAATACTTAATAAAATTTGTGTACTCCTCCCCACCACTTTGCTGTAAGCATCAGACTTTTTCTTACAAGCTGTTCAATTCTGAAATGGCCTATAATGAGACAAAATTATGAACAGAGAAATCAGAAAATGGTATGGAAGGGATGCATTGGGGTAATCAGACTTCAAATAGCTCTATTCATTTTTGGCATCATTCTATCTGTGTTGTCTCTTACATGATGAAAAACTTGTTTTATTATGCAGAATTAACATTGGAAAATGTCTTAATAGCCAATCAGATTGAATTCAATGATCAACCCTTAATTTAACAAGGATTCCATTCTATAGCACTGAAAATCTAGTTTAGTCCATTTTGCTACTTTTATCATAGCAATTACATCAACATAAACAACAATTAGGTGACTCAACACGCAGTAGGCAAATTACTAACTTCCGTTAAAGTAGGTTTATGGCCCTCTTGAGCAAGACTTCTGAGTAGCAAACTGCACAGAGACCAAATTCCAAGACTCAATTCTGCTAAAATTTCATTGTATACTCTCTTTGGTATTTCTATCTATACCACAAACCTAAATAATTCTGTGATATAGGTTTACAATGTCTGATGTGGTTACTAGTTTGAGGCCTGATTCCTTTCAGGTTTTTTTTTTTTTTATTAAGATTGCAATGTAAACTGACAGTTTACCCTGAAGAATTTGTTTTTGTTTCTTTCTTTTCAGGAATTGCTACTAGAGGCTATATTTTTTGGGGGGTTCTTTTCTTTTATTTTGTTTTCCAGTTTACAAACAGTAAACTAACTAGATCTGAATTTGTATACATTATAACACAAAACATAAAGCAATCCCTTATGTACCAGACCAAAGTGTTTGCATATGGTCTCTAAGAACCATTCATTCAGCAGCACTGTGTTATCTTATATTAGAGCTTTAATGAAGTAAGAGTGAATTTCAGCAATACATTTCCTCTAGCAAAAGTACTCTCTCAGTCTCAGTTTTGTCTCCTCCTTACTGGTCACTTCCACTGAAATACTGCAGTTTGCTGTTGCCTTAGTTGTGTTGTCACAATTGTTGTAGCCATGCTGAAAATCAGCTCACTGATCTTATTTGGGTTAAAAAGAAAAAACAAACAAAAATGAAATGAAAAGACACAAATGCACACACACACACATGAGAAAACAAAACAAAACATTATTTTAAAACTGAATATTTGGGGATTTTGTAGGAAAGGTCTACTAAGAATTTGAAGGGGTACTGAGCTATTTTGGGGAGTAGGGACAAAGGCCTGGAGTTGGAAGGCTAGGCAGAAACTTGTTAACCATTTTTCAACTAAGAAACAACTAGGTTTCTGCTTATGGCAAGGGAAGAGGAAGGCTGTAGGACATCTTGACAGGCATTGGAAAAGAACATATATTTTCATACATATTTTTAATGAAATGAAAAATATAATTTCCATTTGTTATGCTTAGAAACACAACTCAAGAAAACAGCAGTACAAGACTTGCCAAGAGAGTCACATCACATTCATAGAAAGAACATTTATGTTTTAGAATTAGTCTGGTATTTCATTCTAATTCGATGAACAGTAAATTTTGATGAAGAAAAACAGTTTTTTCATGAGCTTTCAAGAAAGTCATCAGCAGAATCAAGAACAGAATTGCTCATCAGTAGTGTGCTATTTGTCTCTCTGTGGTCAACCCACAGGAAACAGAAGGTCTGGAGCCTTAAAAGTACTCCACCATATCCCTACCTCTTGCAGTCATCTTAAATCAGAACTGACACTTTTCAAAACCAATGAGTGCATCCCAGCACTCAAATTATTCAGCTTTCTTTGCAACAGATCAATTGAATATCTTTATGCACTACAGCTATTATACAAATAGCAAGCATTTCAAGAGTCTTACTCTGAATCATGGTGCATGACAGGTTGATTTTCAAATGACATGAAGGGTGGCCTTCACTGTCATCATGACTACATCCTTGCAGCCATATTCATTTTGATTATGTCTGCTTCTCCACTAAAAGAAGATGATGAGTTAAGCTGGAGCTGGAACACTGGGTCCCTGATCATCCACCCTATTCTAATGTTCATTAACTTAGTTTTTCTGGATTACTCCATTTAGCCCTCTCCAAGACAAATATACTATCAAGGAGGCTAGAACACAGTAATATAGATGTGATCCAGGTTATACTGCTCTTTTTTTGCTGTTGTTTTGGTTTTTTCCTTCAGTTTGGTTGGTTTTGTTTTGGTTTTTAAATGAATCAGCATAGGCAGAGCCTGTTCTACTTCTGATTTCTGCCAGTCCTTGAATCAGGATAAAGACTGCTGTTCAGCTACTAGGGCATGAGTTGCTGTAGTGAACAATTTAATTCATATGCCTAACTATATGAAAAGATTCACAGATAAGACTTGTAAGAAAGTTGTATAGTCTTGGGTCTGAATAAGGAACACTAGCTTAAATCTCTGCAGTCTCGGTTTTTTGACATACTGCTCTGGTCCTGGCTAGATTAGCTGGCTTTCTGCTCAGCTGACAAGCTTTTAAAAATATTTTTCTTAGCACTGCATGAAAAGCCTGTGTTCTTAAATTAGAAAAGATACTCTGGAAACAGAATACTTAGGGAAGGTATAGCAAACCACTGAGACAAAAACAGCCAAAAATACCTTTACTCCAAGTCAGAGTAAATTGTAGCTTCTTTCCCTAAGATTTCAGAACTTTGCATGACAACAGGCTTCCAGGGATCCTTAAAATAATCTTTTTTTTTTTTTAAACGTCAATCATTGTAATTAATGAGCTAGGCGTAAACTGTGCTTTCACACAGTTCTAACCAAAAAAACATGTTTATCAAACACAACAAAATAAGCTGATCTCAATTTAAGGACAAAGTTAACATCTGCATATTGGAAGGGTAGCCTTCTTAATGTCTCTCTGTAGTTCACAGAGAAGTCAAAAAAAGCTTCTACAATAACAATTTGTGAATTATGCTTCTGTTCTGAAACTGCTGGTTGTCCTCCCCAGGGATCATGTAAGAAACACAAGAATACTTACCTCTTTACTTAGGCATGATTTGAAGACAGCATTAATGTTCCTCCTGTTTACAGAACTACAGTTCCAGATCTTTAAAAGAAATGTAGCAAGATGTAGTAAAGTTTGAATTTTCTTCCACTTCAATATCTTTAATTCATAACAGTTTTTCTGATCTTGGAATTGATGAATTAAAAAAAACAAA
>JANVCC010000021.1:38263592-38355179 GCA_025345505.1 Todiramphus chloris collaris
AGACACAGTCCTGGGCAAACCCTGCTTGAGCAGGGGTGTTGGACAAGATGATCTCCAGAAGTCCTTTCCAATCTAAACTACTCTATGATTTTGTGACAGCATTTAAAAAATAAGTCTGATAGACAAATGGCACATTCCAAGGACATGAAGTCAAATTAAATTTCATATTCTGTAAAAATGTCATGAAATGCAAATTAATCAGCAGAGTGGTTTTCTAATAGTTTAGAGGTCTCCTCTCTGCCTCTCCCCTACCTACCCCCTTCTATAAAATCTATAGGAAATTATTTACCCAGGGATGGTTGTCAAATCTGCGACTTAAAGCAAAACTATCTGTTTGGTTTAAATTTATATTGTGAAAAATCTCTTAGGTCCAGAATGAGATTTCTATTCAAAACCAAAGAGAAACACATCCCTCACCACTTTGTCAGTTCAGAATATCTATTAATCCTGTGGTCACTTACATACACCTGAGATAAAAGACACTCAGATTCAAATCCCAGCTCTAATTAATGATTAACTCGATCAAATGGAACACCTGCAAATTTGAAATTAAGAGAGATCATACAAACAGTCTTGCATAAGTACAATTTCACAGACTCGAAGAAGAGTATCTCTTCATTTTACTAATACATGATGAAAAGCAGCCCCACTCTTGTTAACATGGATATTATCTTTCATCTTCTCAAAAAAGTGCATTAGCATGCACTAATGGCATGACATAATCAGAGAAGAGCATTACCACATATTTTGTAAATTAATTAATTAAGACATTACTTTAGATGAGAACATAACATCTTTTTTTTAATGTGTTTAAACATTGCATTGCCAAAAGGAAGGACCAATGTACTTGTGATCTCTCAAGAGGTGTTTGCATTTCTATCTCTGATAGGGAACATTGTACTGTTTAAGCCATGTGCCAGTGGCTGACCATGGACATAATTTTCATGCATTGTTGACAAGTTCCTTATTAGGTGCCTGGGAGTTTAAGGGTTGTTTTAATTTGTATTTCTTACTCACTTTGCACTTGGGTTTTTCAGAAAACATTTGTTTCATTTTAGTACAGAAAAAGAAAATCTTTTATTCATACAGTTGGAAATCTTTTTTACCCACTTCTGCCTATGTGGCAACAGTCTGTTTTACCAGCTACCTGTAGTAATTAACACTTCATTTATTGAAATGTACTTTAAAAGCAATTTTCTATTCAACACCTTGGGTAATTACAGTGGGAAATGATTGATAACATCAGTTGATATTAAATATTGTACTGCTAATCACCATGCAATCTTGCATAGAGTTATTCATTAGTTACTTTTTAATTTGAATAGCTGACAATTTACATGGAATGCTTCAGTTATATGAATTATCATAGTTTTATTCCCAAGAGAAGCGCTGCACTTCATTAGAACAGAATCATTCACGTTGCTTTTCTTTCATTTTTCAAGAGTGAAGTACTTTGATTTGAAAGTTCTGTAGCTGTAGTCAGGCAAAATATTAGGATCTTCATTGTCAAATAATACTATGCAATACTTGTACAGTACAAAGGCACTTCTGGAGTAAACAAAGTCACATTGTTATACACTGTTCTGACACTAATAAACAACTGATTGTGGTCTCAAAGAGAACTTTGTGCTTCTGTGTCATATTCTGGGAAATGATGCCATGCCCCTCAATATGTTCATAGTATTAGCTGCCTGCTAGAGTGGCTGTAGATGTCATATAGTTTGTAAACTGCTTCACTTCATCACCCAGGGCAGATCATAATGTTTTAACACTTAGACTTATATATGACTCAGACATTTAAATCTGTTGAGTCTTCCAAAAAGAGCATAAATATAAAATATACTAAATCAGTTTCATTAATGAGAGTTAAACTTGTTTTGAAAGTAACTTGTAGTAATTTGGTGGAGATAATATATTCCCTATGAAATATAGAACCATCTGTTGTATGCAATCTCATTATGTGGCAATGCAGTGATACTCTTACTATATAAAAACTGTGCTTAAAAATCTCGTTCCTATTCCATAGTCAATGTAAAGGCATTTGCTTATGCACACATGTAACTAGACAAAGAAGGAAATACATATTAGTGTTACACACTTCTCTACACAAAAAAAATTGGTCTCTCTTAATATTAGTTTTATGTCCCACTGAAATTTACCCCACATCTCATCTTCTGCTAAAACACTGCTGTTTTCACAGGCAGTAAGTGCTTGTCTCTTCTCCCTGTTGTACAAGAGCTAAAGACCTTATCACTGCCCCCATTGCTAACTTCCCTGTTCTGACACAGTGCTAACTTCTCTTTTCTCTCTACACTCTCACTAATAAATATAATGAACCTAGACTCAGAATATTTGTTCCCAACCTGTATTTATCTTGAAGTTTTCTTCCGTTTTCTACTGCCTTATTTTCAGACATCTTCTGTGCCTAATAGACTGCCTGGTTTTCCTGTTACCTGTTCCTATAAACTTTACATCTCGTGGAAGAAGAAGCTCATTGAGAGTTTCTGAAAACCATGACAAGGACAACACATGAAAGTGTACTTTGGAGAAAATGCTTTGTTCAGCTATGAAAACAGAAGTTCATCTTAGATCAATTTCAGAGTCTGTTGGGAACCCTTACGTTAGTACTTGCTTGGCAAAGGTTTGTTTATATGTGTACAGTTTAGGCAATCAGAACAGTTTTGAGTGATGGGGAAATTATTTCAAGGAAGATATGAACTATTGATTTAACTCATTATGATAACTTTAAAGATTTTAGACATTTAAATAAGCATACCTATATCTCACCTGTTCAGGTTATATTTGCATGATACACTTAATTTCTTTTATTGTTCTGACTCATATTCTACCTATACTCCATGAAACCATCAGTCTTTAAACTTTCAGGGTAGTGTGAAATATATCCCACATTAAAAATATTTGTTTTTTTCTCTTTATTCAAATGTGCAAACTGGTAATTACTCTGTTGTACAGGTTATCAGGAATCTCCTTACTATTGACAGTTTCAGTGTTGTAATATCAAGATCCATCAGAAATGGAAATTTTATTTTAGTGAAAGGCTGAAATTTCCATTTTTATGATAGAACATAAAACCCATCACTAGTTCTGTTACTTCCTGAGTAGTTAATTAAAAAAAATACACATGCTTATGTGCAAAAATAGAACTTTATGGGATTTTCAATTAATTTCTACAGTTTCTCATTAGTGTCTTCTCATACTATGTGTTTGGAATCACTATTATTGAGACTGTAGAGACACTGCTACAATAGCAGCAGAAGGATCTAGTAGGAAGTCTGCTTCTCCACACATATTAGCATAAACTAGTAGTTCCCCCAGGATAACAGCAGAATCTTAATGTGCCCAGATGAAAAAAAAAAAAAGGAAAATTTACAGTTCAGGACCTAATATTTTACCAAAAGTAATTATTACTCTCCGTTTTGTTCTTTTTCTTCCTACAAAAAAATAATTCCATCTACAACACTCCCAGTTTTCTCTTTATCTCGATCATCAACAATGGATACATAGCTTATGTCTTGAACTCTCATTCCGTGACTCCATTTTACATCCCCTGATTATCAGTCTATTAATAATAATAATATTTTAATGCAGCTATAAGAATTCTCATTCTACAAGTTTGGGTCCTTTTTACTTCCTTGATTCAGACATTTCTTTAAATGCCAGTCTTTGAGTTTGTGAGCCTACACTCTTACTTCTCACTCTTCTCTGGTGTATCCTCCAACCTGCCTCTTCAAAGATTCTTCTTTTCTCAGTCCTCACTTCTATTTAGTTGTGCACAGGGAAGCTTTTTCAAGATTGGGGTCACTTCTTTGGGATGTGAAAAGCTGTAGTATAAACTTTTTTTATGCAAATACTTGAGCAAAATTGCCACATTTTATGTTTTACTGTGTGATCACTGAACAAAATTGTACTTGCTTCAAATAGTTGAACTTTTAACACTTAGGAGTTTACATAAATAGTGAAAGCTCCAACCATTAACTTTTCCTGAAACAGGGGGATGTAGACAATAACTTGAGTGTTCTCAACTCTCAAATGCAAATATAACTTTACAGAAATTGCATTTCATTATGGTTTCAAAGTTTGATGTCTCTGTGCAAAGAAAGCTCCCAGGGAAGGGGAAAAAAAAAAAACCCAAAAAACTGCAGAAATAAAAAAGTGTCTATCCAAAATGATTAAAATTGATTTACCTGAGAAAAGCAATGCTTGACGTTTTGGCATAATGAAAAGGTAAATGTGGAATATTTCACAGGCCACTTCATGTTACTAAAAGTATTTAATATCTTAAGTTGTTTCTTTGAATATAAATATTTTAATTTTAATTATAATTCATTTTATTTATTTTTTTTTTTCAAAATTTGCTTCTGATACTACTAGAATAAATGAGGTGTTCACACTCCTATGTTTCTGGGAAAAGAACTTTGTTCTTTTTTTGTAGTCATTTATCAATGTTTCAAAATATATTTAAAAATAAAGAAGGGAGAAGTGAAAAATTCATGTGGACTTTTAGATTAACACAAAAATATTTCTCTGTAGTTTGTGGAGGGTTGGGGTGTTTTTTTGAACCATTCTCCTCTGTTCTCTAGTACTTGCTTACTTCTGTTTGCAAAGTTCTCTACAGTTCTTGCGAAATTAGGAAGTCCAAGACAATTTGATTTCTAGTTTAAAAGAAGTTTGCTCTGTATCTACTGAATGAGTGCTATCAACAAGAACAGCCAAATTCTGTTAAATTACAGATAAGTCATATTTCCACAATCTCTATCCTGTCTTTAACCAGGTACATATAACTGTATCCTCCAGACAGCTATTGTTCCTTTCATTCTTATGTTCTGTTTCGATTATCAGCACTAATATGACATCAAACCTCATACTGTCCTCTATAATTTAAGATTATTAAGAAAGAAGTACCTTGAAATTTTACTATAGAATCACCTCAGTTGTCAGATGAACAAACCCAATAGTAGAACACCACTGGAAAGATTCCCTGAGAAAACATGGACCAAAAAAACCCTACCTCAACAGGAAAAAAACAATTGATCGCAGTTTGTAGAGCATATGTGGTCCATGTCATCTCTAACTTGTTCCATTTTGATAACTGAGTAGTTATATGATAGATAAACTATAGATTTAAACATATTAACCTTCTTTAGAACACTATAAATACATTGGTTCCTGCTTGACTGTGAACTACACTGCGTATTTATTGTCTTTCTCTCTTTGCATCAGTCCATTGATCTTGGTGGTGCTCAGGCTATATTTCAGTTTTGTGTTTGTTTAGCACTTAATGAGATCCCAGATTATTAAATGTTGCTGTAAAACATGGTCATAAAAATAAATAAAGAATAAAAAAGATGGCCTACAGGTAGCATTATTTGTTCAGCCTGAAGAGGAAAAAAATTAGATGATTATAATGATGAAATCTTTTTTCATCTTTTCTTAAAGAAAGAAATACATTGTCTCCTATGGAATATTGAGTACTACCAGTAGAAAGTGGCATCATCCAGTTTATGTAGAATCATTATTTACCAGAAGAGGTAAGAAGTACTAAAATGACCATGGCATGGCACCAGGTGCCCACCAAACCCTTCTATCACTCCCCCCGACCCCCTTCAGCATGGCATGCACGGAGAGAATAAGATGCAAAGCATACCCTTTTTTTCAAGACATGCATTTCAAATGGGTTCATTAAATTAACATTTCCTTTCTAAACTTCTTTTTCAATAAATTCCAGGTATTTCCACAACTAAATTCATCTCTGGAAAGAGAGAATAAAAAGGGGGGGGGGGGAAGGAATAGAAATAAAGAACATCAGAAATATGCAGTAAATTCTTATGCCAAACTGTATTACTTCAGAAGTATTTTAGCAAACCTTAAACTTGACCAAATGTACCTATTTTACAGTTAATGTAAATTGTCACAGCTTCAAGTTTAGTACATTCTCTGGTTCCCTGCCTCTAACTTTCATAAGTGTATTTTATCTTGTCTATCCTGACAGCTTTTTGAGACTTTATGTGTCTCCTTATTTTCTCATTCTAATTTGTTCTTTATTGTTTGAGGCAGATCTTCAGCATTGCTAAGGAGTGTGGAAGAGATCCAAATGCCTCTGCATCTTTTCTTTTCTCAATAATGTAGGAATAAATATAGTGCTGAGGAAATTGAGATAATAATCCCGCCTTGAACCTGAGGTAATGAGATGGCAGGTGTGCAAAGATCTTCAGAGGACTGCTGGTGGTTCACTTCATACCTGGCTTGGCATACATCTTATCAGTCCTGGACTGAAGAAAGTCTGCTAGTCCTTTCACATTAACTGGTATGAAGAAAAAAAAGAAAAAAAACCAAACAAAAAACAAACCAACAGAAATAAAATGTAGGCTTGGGTAGCTTAACATAATGAGTCTCATATTCAGTTATGAACCAATCAAGATCTGAATTGAGAGTGCAAGGCATTGAAGGATAGTATATTAACCTTGAACACTAGCAAGCTCCTGGTGCCTGCTGTTCTGAAATTTTTCAAGTAAATTTTAATCTCATCATTTAACTTCTGTCTTAGAGCTCTAAAGTTTTCATTATTCGGGCTCCAGACATAATGTTGTTTGAGAACTTCTAAGTGATATAATTGATATCTATTGAAATATGACTAAAAGCACATTCTTTGTGTCATCTGAAAACATTCTTCTGTCTGGGTTTAGCACAGCCTTAACTAGACAAGCAATCCTGTATAAGAAAAATCTCTTCTCTCCTTATCTTATCTATTCTATCTTACTTTAGTAAGCAGCAACCGTGTCTCCTATAAAAATCTCATAGAACTCACAACCATAAAAGGTAAAAGCCAAATTCTAATATTGCTATTTTATCTCCTTGTAGTATGTTTTTCTCCTTTCTCTTATTTCTTTCCAGCAGAAAATAAATTCACTTAACACACTTAAAATGATCTCCACTGATGCATTTTCTGTTTTCACACAGGAGTTTCTCTTCTAAGAAAAGGAGTCACAGGGACTGATCCTCCAATGTCAGGACCCTCCTTTACCTAGTTTTAAAATGGGCAAAATAGAGGAAAAATGCTTTAAGAATATTCTTTTACACCAACTATATCCAAGTATAATTCACTTGCCTGTTGAAGATTAAAACTGACCAATAAAAATGCTTTCAGGCAAAAATCTGCTTTTGACACATATAATTTCAAAGGTAATATTTATGGTCTTATATTTGCCAGATGCTGCAAATTAATAAAAAGAAAAAAAATATTTTTGTTGAGCTCCACTGCCTACCACATTGATTTCAGAATCACAGACTAATCTCAGAACAAAACTGTAACTGGTACTCACCATCCTAGTCAGAACTGGCTCTATGCTTGCTAGTAAAAAATTGTGGCACACAACTACTCAGGCAGTCCAACTTCCACAAGTTACAACTAAAGCAATCAACTTGCACTCCTGTCCATTCTTGACACAATGCGTATTTTGGACTTTAGGTTATTATTTTACAATAGAGATAACCGGAAAATTTTGCCAAAAAGTCGCCAAGGCAGAAATTAATAGCAGAGGACCTACAATAACTCAGAAAATAAAAGAATCACAAAGTTTTTAGATTGAGGATGTTCTAGGTATTAAAAAAGTGTAGTCATCTAATCTGATTGTTTTAGAATTTTATATTTAACTGGTTTTTACTATTATTTCATATTCAAAACTGATTTTTAAACTGAATATTGTGACTTTCATAGCTCAAATGAGATCTAGCATGGACTTGTAACTGACATGTTAATCACAGAATCACAGAATGTTCAGGGTTGAAAGGGACCTCGAAAAATCATCTAGTCCACCTCCCCTGCCAGAGCAGGATCACCTAGATCAGGTCATACAGGAATGCATCCAGGTGGGTTTTAAATGTCTCCAGAAATGGAGACTCCACAACCTCCCTGGGCAGCCTGTTCTGGTGTTCTGTCACCCTTACAGTGAAAAAGTGACTCCTTGCTTTTACATGGAACTTCCTATGTTCCAGCTTGCACCTGTTGCCCCTTGTCCTATCACTGGACATCACTGAGAAGAGCCTGGCTCCATCCTCCTGACACTCAACTTTTACATATTTATAAACATTAATGAGGTCACCCCTCAGTCTCCTCTCCTCCAAGCTAAAGAGACCCAGCTCCCTCAGCCTTTCCTCATAAGGGAGATGCTCCATTCCCTTCATCATCTTTGTGGCTCTGCACTGGACTCTTTCAGTTCATGAAGTGAGTGGCCCTGAAATGAACACAATATTCCAGATGTGGTCTCACCAGGGCAGAGTAGAGGGGGAGGAGTACCTCTCTTGACCTACTAACCACACTCCTTCTAACACACTCCAGGATGTCATTGTACTTCTTGGCCGCAAGGGCACATTGTTGGCTCATGCTCATCCTGCTGTCCATCAGGACCCCAGGTCTGTTTCCACTATGCTGCTCTCCAACAGGTCA
Organism: Todiramphus chloris collaris; assembly: GCA_025345505.1. Classification (NCBI taxonomy): domain Eukaryota; kingdom Metazoa; phylum Chordata; class Aves; order Coraciiformes; family Alcedinidae; genus Todiramphus; species Todiramphus chloris. The sequence goes on from JANVCC010000021.1 coordinate 38,272,057, forward strand.
GTCCCCAACCTATACTGGTACTTGGAGTTGTTCTTTCCTAGATACAAGTCTCTAGACTTGCCCTTGTTATATTTCATTAAATTTCTCCCCACCCAACTCTCCAGCTTGTCTAGGTCTCTCTGGATGGCAGCAGAGCCTGCTGGTGTGTCAGCCACTCCTCCCAGTTTTGTGTTCAGCACACATGTCGACCATGCACTCTGGTCCCTCATCCAGGTTGTTGATGACTATATTGAACAGTACTGGTCCCAGTACCGACCTTTGAGGGACTCCACTTGATACAGACCTCCAACTAGACTCTGCCCCATTGACCACAACTCTCTGGCTTCTTTCATCCAGTTCACAATCCACCTCACTATCTAATCATCCAGGACACACTTCCTCAGTTTAGCTGTGAAGATGCTGTGAGGGACAGTGTGAAATTCTTTTCTAAAATCAAGATAAACCACATCCACTGCTCTACCATCATCTATCCACCTGGTTATGTCCTCATAAAAGGCTATTAGGCTGGTGAAACATGATTTCCCTTTGGTAAAACCATGTTGACTGCTCCTAATGTCCCGATTATCCTTGATATGCTTAGACACAGTGCTGAGGATGAGTTGTTCCATTACCGTTCCAGGGATAGAGGTGAGGCTGACCTGTCTATAGTTACCTGGGTCCTCCTTCTTGCCCTTTTAAAGACTGGAGTGTCATTTGTTTTCCTCCAGTCCTCAGCCACCTCTCCTGTTCCCCATGACTTACAAAAGATGATGGAGTGTGGCCTAGCAATGACCTCTGCCATCTCCCTCAGCACCTGTGGGTGCATCCCATCAGGACCCATGGATTTATGGATGTCTAGATGGATTAACAGATCCTTAACCCAGTCGTCTATTTCACAGTTTCTAACAGTACAAAAGAAAAGGTATTTGGAAACTAAGGAAAAAAAAAAATCTTTATTAGTTGAAATAATCAACCTCTAAATCAAAAACATGTTTGAAATAGACAAATTATTGGTGAAAGTCTGAAATTACTTTTTAAAACAATCATCTTTGAAAAAAACCCTTAAAAATACAGTTTGAAAAATGACTACACAAATAGCAGGATGGGACTCAGATTTCCATGTCAAATCTGGAATGATTGCATGGGTAGCTGATGGTTGCAGGCTAGAAGTAATCTCAGACAAAAACTCATGTGCTTTAAGATCCTTCTTTCAGGAAGGAATTATTCTTTTCAGTGAGGTCTGCGTACATCACTGTCACCACATTTGGTGACTTGCTCTGCTCTGTACAACTGGAAAAAGGGAACAGTGTTTTCACTGAGTTCTATTCTCAGACAAATCTGGGATTGAATCATTCTAACAATTTTAAGATATCCCTTGACCACTCTAATATTCACTGTGTCTTGGTTTGAAAGACAGGTGTCTGCCAAGGAAGGCAGGAGCCCCCCTTGGAATGGAAATGCAACCCCCTCCCCTCCGAATGCTTAGAATTTTGAAATTAAGGGGCTTTCAGGCAAAGATATCAGGAGTAGGAATAACAGTTCTTTACTAAATATATATATATATCAAGGCGAACAAACAACAACACTAACTACGGTAGTAACAGGAAAAACCAGCACAGGGAATCCAGTGCCAACCTCTCGGGGCTCCCGGGGAGCAGGGAGGGCGCCATGGTCTCCCCGCCGCTCCGGAGCCAGCTCAGTCCCCACGGGGCAATGGCCGACGGAAAGCCCGCGTCACGAACCCGCCTGGGCAGCCGATCCCGGTGTCCAGCAGGGTCCTCGGGAGACAGCAAGGGTAGGAGGAAAAGCAGGGGGTGAAGCAGGGACGAATTCTCTCCAAGCTGATCCCGGAGTCCAGAGGATCCTTGGTAGGCGGCCAGGAGAGCAGGAGACACAGCAGGGAGGGCAGGAGACGCGGCAGGGGTGAGTTCTCCCCACCACGAGGGCAGCTTCTCCTCCAAAGCCGTGAGCAAAACCCAGAGAGCGAGAGACCCCCAGGGGGCTCCACCCAACCCCCTTTTTCCGGCAGGCTGGACCCCTCCCCCTGTGGCCAGGTCCTTTTGTCCCTCTTAAGTACGGCCATTAACCTTCCTGACAAACAAGTATGGAAAAATTCTTTAAGACAAGAAGGAAAACAGAATAACTCCCCAAAACCCCAACACACTGTAAGGAATAAATCCCACTTGTAGATAACAAGGATTTCCAAACTGTGTCATACCATGGTGCATCCTCTCTCACCTTTAACAACTTTTGGTGTGACTTGATGCCATCTGTATTAAAACTGTATCACCTGTATCATGAGTGCACAAGGGACTTTGCACTACACCATCCATGCATTTGCAATGAGCCCACAGTAAGGTCTTCAAATTATTGACAACTATGATGTATGATGTAAACATAAGGTTTATTCATTTTGGCTATAAAGGGAAAGGCAGCATATTCCAGACAAAGGAATCTCTCTGAATAAGACAAGATTAGCCATTAAAAACATAATTATATTTGTTTTATTGTGCCCATATTACAAGTTATCTGGCTGGACTATGTAAACTGAACGACACAGCTTTTCAAGGATCACACTACTTGGCCAAACTTCAAAGGTGAGTCCAGATCTGTTTACAAAGAAGTGATAAGTAGCTGATTGCTGGTATCTTATAAAATATATAATCAGGTTATAAAATATATAATATCAGCTTCCAGAGGCTGGCAGAGTATGGGAACATGGAGGAAGACATATGTGAGCACCTTGGAAGTTTTTCTTCACTGTACAGGAGAAGAGAATATAAGAAGCTGAACAATCCATTGGAAAAGGAAAATAATTAAAATATAATTTAAAAACAATGGAAAACAGGACAAGCAGAAAAAACATAGAATGATTACTTCAAAAAGCATTGCATTTTTGAGAAAGTATCTGTGAAATTAAAACATCATTGCCTTATGCTTACCTTGCAACAGAACAACTTGGATGGTGTAGCAGCCTAACAGACATAACAAAATAGTATGTTACTGTACTTTGAGGTATTCACAGATGTCTCTGGCATGCTTTTTTGTGTTCATCAGTGAGGGGAGACAAAATCATCACCCAACACTGTCTCATTCTGCTAAATAGAAGAGGAAAAGTCTGTTCCCTGCTCCTGAGGCCAGGTGACCCAGACTGCATCATATTCACAGTCTTCTCATGCCTGTTCTATATAGAGGAAATCAGCAGCCTCCACACTAGTCAGTAATTCTCTGTGTCTCCTTTGACCCAAGCCTGATTGTGAAGAACTAAAGGATGAATTTTTGTGTATTTTTTTCCAGGTCAGATTGTCAAAAATAATGAGAAGCCTGTGTTGCCTCATACAGGACTAGCGTTTTCATTGCATGAAGCTGAAGGCATGTGTTAAGTATCCTAGGGTGTAATGTGCAAAGCCTACTGAGAGATCATTGGAGACCTGTATAGGGAAAAGGGAATCAAATTCAGTGCAGGATCATTCATACTGCTTTCAAGAGCAGTCCATGAAGTGAACAATATCTGGAAGCATGCTCGAGATTTGTCTTTGTGAGAGCTTACTGAAGCAGTCTGAGGGAGTGAGCTGACAGTTAATCATAGTGAATGACGGGGGATCAAGTGCTTACACTTACTCTCTGGCCCTCTTTTGTTCAGCTGAGTAGACATGCTTTGACATTTATAAGGCCCTGAAATATATTATTTAGCTCCCATATAATGATTAATTTCAGCTTCTTTTTGGAAATGGTTATTTCCACAAAACACATGGAAAAACAAATTACATGAAGGAACTCGACCTGTTTATATTTTTTTTATATAAAGAGTTTGAGGATAACTTCACATATCCAGATGGTCATCAAGACAGTAGGCAATGCCATTTTCCACTTGGGCATCTGTCAGCCTAGAGTCACTCGCTTTCACATACTTTTCTGCTTGCTAACAGAACAGGTAGACTGATCAGCTGCTGATGGAACTTTGGGATGGAGGAAGAGGAACATGATTTTCTGTTGGTTTCTCTGCTCTTCAGTTTCCTTTAATCTAACATGACCCATTCCTCACCTGCTATGGAATAAGAGAAACCCCATGATTAAACCTTACAGTTTTCACTCCTGCTATCACTTTGCATGATTTTCCACGTCATTAATTCTATCCTGGCTAATCTTCCACCCTTCATTGCAAGTACAGAGGAGGGGAACTAGAGAAGAGGAGCGGAGGGGAGAGGAGAGTATCAGGGGAATTTAGTTACAGGTCTTACAAAAATATCTTTAGTATATATTCCTATCATAACTAACAGAATGTGAGCCTTTACTTGTGCTAGTGTGTATTTGAAAATAAAAGGGGTTCTCTTCTGTGGCACAACTGACATAAGATTTTTGCAGATAATATGCAGATGCTAAATAAATAAGTTTGTGTGAAGGTCATAATTCTGATGGGATTGGATTTCATCAATTTTAAAAGGTTCAATAAATAAAATTTCACTAAGAAAATACCATCTTGAGTGGATGAATTTAATTCTCTTGAACACTAAGAAGAAAAATGAAAAAGCCTTTACAGTATAAAGGAAAGAAGGAGAATAAAAGTTTTTTCTGGAAACTTCATCCCCTGAATGAATAATTTGATTTGAATATTAATTTTTTTTTGCTTATTAGGCACAGACATATTTTGCCTTTTTGTCAATGTCTACAAACAGATACTCAGTATAAGAGAGAAATTTAAATTTCTGTTTTACCAGCAATGTTTTGCCAAGTGAAACTAATCTGAGTAATCAGAAATAAGATAATTTAAAAATTATAATTTTGGTTGATTCATAGTCCTGGTTAAGTGTGTATTTATGAGTATTAATATGTGTTATGACTTTAAGTAATTTATTCTCTAGGCTTATGATATCATCTGCATATATTTCATATAAGAATGGATCAAAACAGCAAGGAGGACTAAAGTTTTGGGACCATACACAGTTATAAAAATGGAACTGCAGTTTCCTAACTCCATCATGCAAGCCTTGTGCCCTGTTGGGCTGCTAACATCTTTCAATATATTAGGGTACTGGAATTTGAATAATGATTGTGTAGCTATGCTGCATCTCTGTCTGACTACTCCAATTAAAAAAGCATTTTTACAAACATTTTATTGCATTTTCCAATCCTTTAGAGAAGGTATTTCAGGAATTTTTGTGACTATGCAGAAACCACATCAAAGATAAATGGAATAATTATTGGAAGAGATGAAGTATGAAAACTATTCTCCCAGTGGATTATGTCTGTTTAATTACACCAAAATTTTCCATTTTCTATCATTTTTCTCTTTTTATATTTCAAGTTATATTGCATTTTTTACAGGTTTCATTTCAAACCAAAGGTTGCCAGGATTTGAACAGTAACTGTGAGCTGGAATTGCCTTGTACATAATGAATAGATACCTCTGTTTTTCTTATTAATACAAGAAATGGTCCATTTTAACAAATGTGCTACCATCTGCTGCTTAAACAAACATCTACACACAAATTCATCTGAGATAAAGCAATCTCTGTTGATAAGAGCATCCTCATATGAATAGTATTTGACTGCAGTTTAAGAAGGAAATGGTGAGTCTAGAAACACAGGACACATGCTTAGGAAAACAAATTAGTTATAGCCTTCTATACATATTTCTTTCAAAGAAGGTAAAGGGGAACAGAATAAAGCTAAGCCTCAGATTAATAAAATATGAAACCAAATTCTAGCCCAAAAATGATAAGTTGGAAATATTTGCTTCATATATTCATGTATCTTAGTGTATTTCCTTTCAAAACTAAAACCCAAATCATAAACTACTAAAATAGAGAAGAAAAATGTATACATTGTAAGCAGTAAAACCTCTGATCTGACACATCATCTCAAAAGGAAACAATAACTATATATTCATGTGATAAGAATAATTTCCTTATATTTATGAACTAAGAAATATGATTGAAAACTGTGTCTTACTCGGTTTTTAATAGGCAACAGTCATATTGTAGAGAAGTGATAGAATTTGCGACAGCTACATTATGAACTGCATTTTTTATTTCATTTAGAAAAAAAAAATCTCTACAGAACAAAGCACAGTTATGATTTGCTGCCTACCTATTCTTAATTATAATACCAAGCTCCATAATAACTCACTGGGAACAAGAATAAATATATTAAAGCAGATTTTAGCAGTTCCTGCTTCTTTCACACCTTTATGTGGTGGGATGTTCAGAGAATCACAGAATGGTTGAGGTTGACAGGAACCTCTGGAGACTGTCTAAGTTCAGCTCCCCTGCTGAAGCAGGGTCAGTTTGAGGAGGTTGCTTAGGACTCCGCCCAATCAGGTTTTCAACATCTCCAAGCATGGACACTTTGACCACCTGTCTGGGCAACTTGTCCCAGTATTTAATCACCCAGACCCAGTAGAGCATTCAATATGTCCTAATCCACAACATGTAAAAATTAAAGGGTAATCCAACTCAAAGGCACTGAGAGGGCCTTATGTTAGTGTAAGTTCTTGGGTCATATTATACCGCTTTGTGTCAAAACTACTGTCAATTTATATTCACAAAAAAAAAAAAAAAAAAAAAAAAAAAAAAAAATCTGATTAAAATAAAGCATAATTATGAAGTGTAAGGAGCATATTTTTCTGATAATTTTTACCTTTTTTTTTTTTTTTCTGACGTATGTATTACATTTTTGTCCATTTACTTCCCTATTCCTCCCCATGATTTCTTGTTTGTCTGCATATTCTTCTCTCCTTATTTCTATTCCTGATTCTCACTCCTCATTGTACTTTATCAGTCTCCTTCTTTGTTGAACAGGTTTCTGTCTTTCAGTTGTCATTGTCATGATAGCCATTTTGAAAGCATTTTACAAAAAGGATTTGCTTCACAATATTTCCTAAGCTGTGTGGATATGTACATGTCAGAATGACATCTTGCTGTCATTTCTCTGCCATTGCTGTATCCTGTACCTTCAGGTTGAGCTCCTGCAAACTGAACTTTTCCTATTTAATCTATTTATAGTCTATTATCACTTCTCCTTGATCTTTTTCCCAACTCCTTTCTGCTGTATGAATATTTGAAAATGGATGTGAAATTTCCTTCCGTATACCATAGTTCTTCAACTGATTGTATTTCCTTCTCATCACTTTCAATTGCACACGAAATGTAAAAGCACTGCAAAGAAATCTGTTTCTTACAGATCCATCAAATGCTTCAAACTAACTTCCATTTAAGATGGAGCAGAGGGTTTGAACCCTGCAGCTCGCCCAGGGGAACTATGCAGAAAGTCTGCATAATGCTGCAGAAGTGTGACAGTAGAACTAATGTAGCTGAGCTCTGCTTCTTTACAGAGTTTCTAAATATTCTGTCTCTCTCGTAGGTCTTAATAAAAACAACTGTGGGTTGTTTCTTTTAGTTTTATGGGAGTTTGTTGTTGTTGTTTTGTTTGGTTTTTTGTTTGTTTGTTTGTTTTCTTGTTTTTGTGGGTTTTTGTTTGGTTTTTGTTTGTTTTTTCAGTTGCAGGGGAAAGGGAAGGGGAATAATAGTTTTTGTTTGGTTTGGATATGCACCAATAACTTTGGGCATATATTTTCACCTTAGAGAAACTTTATCACTTTGCTTCCTGTTTCACAATGAACATTTTTTCTACTTCCCCTATTCATCTTCACTCTTTCCTTTCTTTTCCCGTTGAAAAAGTGTGTTGGGTTTATATCTGATGGGTTTTTGGTAGCTGGGGAGGGGGCTACTGGTATGGCTTCTGTAAAAAACTTTGAGAAGCTTCCTAACTCAAATCAGACTCACCTCTGGCCAAGGTAAAGCCAATCAGCACCTCTTTGAGAACATATTTAAGAGGAGAAAAAACATGTTAGATGAGTTCTTTTATTTGGGGAGCTTTTTTATTTTGGAGAGGAGTGGGACACAAGAGATGCAATCATGTGGACACGAAGGTCAGTGAGGAAGGAGTGGGCCAAGCAACGATTCCCCTTCAGCCTGTGCCCTTGCAGCCCTTACAGATCAACAGTGGAGAATAATCCCCTCTGTAGCCTGTGAAGGACCCCATGCCAGAGCAGTGGACTGATTGCAAAGAAGTCCATGACTGATGGAAGCCCATACTGGAGCAATCCATCGCTGGAAGGACTACAGCCTGTGGAAGGGATGCACACCCAGAAGTTTGTGGAGGACTGTCTCCTCTGGGAGAGACACCACATTGCATCAGGGGAGGTCTATGAGGAGTTTTCCCTTTGAGAAGGATGGAGCAGAAGAAACAACATTAACAGACTGTAACTGGACACAACCTCCCTTCGCTGCCTTCCTGCACTATTGAGGGAGAGAAGGTAGATGTTTGGCAGTAGAACTGATCCCAAGAAGAAGGCAAGGTGTATTTAAGATCTGGTTGTATTTATCACTGTCCTACTCTGATGCAGTTGATGAATTTTTGGTGGGGTTTTTTTTGCTTGAATTGATTTTGTTTCCCCAAGTCGAGATTGTCTTCTGCCTGTGAACATAACTGGTGAGTGAGTCCTACCTGTCCTTTGTCTTGACTCTCAATACTTTTGTTGTATTTTCACCTCCTCATCCCATCGAAGGAGGGTAGGAGTGAGTGGCTGCATGGTGCTTTGTTGCCAGCCGAGTGGGATTAAACCACAAGGAAAAGAAAATCAGATTGTGTAGGATACAATTAATCTGATTGAAATAAGTATTTTGAACTTGAATTGTTGAACTGGGCTCCTTTCCAGTTGTCTGTGCACAAGGGCAGATCCACATGCAGAAATTACAAAGCAAATTACAGTTTTTCTGTACTTTTTCCCACAACAGTGGCTTATCCCTCACACAAAATATTGATTGTCTCAAAGGATTAATTTCATTTAATTTTACTTCCCAAAAACTATGCACTGAATCTAAGATAGCTATCCTGGACCCCCCTCTGGTTGATGATGGGATTGACACATCCTGAGGACAGTTGAGATGAGATGATAATCCCTATAACAGTTTCCCTACTCTTCATTGACTTCCTGGGCTTGTTTGGGTGTGATGTTGAATTATCACATGGATAAAGGTAGATAATATATTTTATGGTTATCATCTCCATACATAATAGTACTTCATTGTTCTCTGTGACTCTAGGTCATTCTGTGGCAAATTCCAGTGTATGCTACCAATTGAGAGAAAGAACAGAAAAAAAATTATCTATCTATCTATCTATATGTAAATGCACAAGAGAAATAACTAGTTCTACCTATTTGATTCCATCTGTTCCCTGTAAAATTGATCTTTATACATATTTAAATCCAACAAAAAAAAAAAAAAAAAAGAAAAAAAAAAAAAAAAAAAAGAAAAAAAACCCCAACTTTATGAACCTCTCATTACAGTTCTAATCCTACAGGCCTTACAGACTTGAAACTATGATTAATTTCAAGCATCTAAGGTATTGCAATAAGAAGAGCATCCATCCTTTCCAAGGCCTACTGACTGTTTCACTTGGGCACTAAGACATTTTTCTTGCATCTTATATTTTTTGTTGTACACTGTAGTGTAATCACCTTGGTATGAGATTCTGAACTGAAATAAAAAATTATAGTCTAAGTGGACACAAACCTGATGCATTCTTCTATAAGCAGTTTTCCCTCCATTAGAGGATTTTGTTTGTTCCACTGTTTTTTCCTCAATACACAGTGTCTTTTGGCTTAACTGTTGGAAGCCAAGCAGGTCAATGCCAACAGATGATCTGCAAGGAATATATTAAAATAACAACCTGTATGGGCCCTTAGTAACAGCTGTCATGTGAAAATCTCTCCACACAAAATTACTGTTGCAGTGAGACATGGAGAAGTGGACAAAAAGGAGAAGAAGTAATTTCTCAACTATGAAATTAAATTTTTATATAAAAAATAAATGTTTCCTATGCTTAATATCTCTGATAAATTATCTTGACATAAATAAACTAAGCAGGCTGTAGCCTTAGATTCTCAACAAAGAATTCAATTTTAAGAATATATTTTACTTATACTGGGCTAGCTTTTAACAGTGAAATACTGAGGACTTTACAAAATAATTAAAGAAGAAATCCTGAAAGTAAGTGGGATGTATATAATACCTTGTAAAACAATGGTCCTCAAAATATCCATGACACTTTGCAATGCCTTAGTAATGCCCTGTAGGTCATGTTGCTTTTCTGACATTCTTAGAAAGAAAGTATTGTATATGCCACAGAAATAAAATGTATCTTCTAACATAATCAACTTTTTATCCCAGATGCAAACACAAGACCATCTCTAAGGCATTGATGTTACTTTGTAAGGAGAAGAGAATTCTAAGGATGACTTTTTTTTTTTTTTTTTTTTTTTTTTTTTTTTTTTTTTTTTTTTTTTCTGAAAGATCTGTGAATTCTGAAACTTAGGTAGTTTGAGAGAACTGATGCTGAGGATTTTGCATTGTGCATTTATTATTGTCTATTGTTATTAATTGTGCATAGAATGATGCAGGAGACCTGGTGACAGAAGATGTAGAGAATGCAGAGTTACTGAATGCTTTCTTTGCTTCTGTCTTCACTGCTAAGACTAGCCTTCAAGAAACCCTGGCCCTGGAAGTAAGAATGAAAGCCTGAAAGGAGGAAGTCTCTCCAATGGTCAATGAGGATTGGGTTAGAAATCACTTGCGTAAACTGAACACACACAAATCCACGGGCCCTGATGGGATGCACCCAAGAGTGCTGAGGGAGCTGGCTGATGTTGTTGGTTTACCATTCGCCATCACTTCTGAAAGATCCTGGAGACCACGTGAGCTGCCTGAGGACTGCAGGAAAGCCAATATCACTCCAGTTTTCAGAAAGGGCAACCTGGAAGACCCAGAGTAATTACAGACCAGCCAGCCTTACCTCCATCCTGGGAAAGGTAATGGAGCAGCTCATTCTAGAGATCATATCTCAGCATATGGAAAAAAAGAAGGTTATCAAGAGTAGCCAGCATGGATTTACAAAAGGGAAGTCATGTCTGACTAATCTGATTGCCTTCTGTGATGGTGTGACTGAATGCGTAGATGCAGGGAGAGAAGTGGATGTTGTCTACATTGACTTCAGCAAGGCTTTTGACACTGTCTCCCATAACATCCTTGTGGGTAAGCTCAGGAAGTGTGAGTTAGAAGAGCAGACAATGCGATAGGTTGAGAAGTTGATAAACAATAGAGCTCAAAGGGTTGTGATCAGCAGTGCAGAGTCCAGCTGGTGACTGTAACTAATGGTGTTCCCCAGGTGTCAGTTCTGGGTCCAGTCTTAGCCAACATCTTCATCAGTGATCTGGATGAAGGGATAGAGTGTACCCTTAGCAAGCTTGCCAATGATAATAAACTGAGAGGAATGGCTGTGCTGACATCCAGTGGGATCTGGACAGACTGGAGAGCTGGGCAAAGGAAAAGCTAATGAAGCGTAACAAGGGTAAGTGTAGAGTCCTATACCTGGGGAGGAACACCACCACCTACCGATACAGGTTAGGGGGAGACCCACAGGAAAGCAGCTCCATGGAGAAGGACCTTGGCATTCTGGTGGACAGTAAGTTCTCCATGGAACAGCAATGCGCCCTTGTGGCCAGGAAAGCCAAAGGTATCCTAGGGTGCATAGAGTGTGGCCAGCAGGTCAAGGGAGGTTCTCCTCCCCCTCTACTCTGCACTAGTTCAGTTCAGTTCTGGTCTCTCCAGTTCAAGAGAGACAGGGAAATACTAAAGAGTGTCCAAGGGAGATATACAAAGATGATTAGGGGACTGGAACATCTCTCTTATGAAGAAAGGCTGAGAGGCCTGGGGCTGTTTAGACTGGAAAAGAGAAGACTGAGAGGGGATTTTATTAATGTTTACAAATTTCTGGAGGGTGGGTGTCAAGTAGAAGGGGCCAGTCTCTTTTCAGCTGTGCCCTGTGATAGGGCAGGAGGTAATGGTAGAAGAGTGAAACACAGGAAGTTCCACCTCAACATGAAGAAAAACTTCTTCACTGTGAGAATGACAGAGCACTGGAACAGGCTGCCCAGAGAGGTTGTGGAGTCTCCTTCTCTAGAAACTTTCAAAACCTGCCTGGATATGTTCCTGTGTGGCCTGCACTAAGTGTACCTGCATTAGTATGGGGTTGGACTAGATCTCCAGAGGTCCCTTCCAACACCTACCATTCTATGACTCTATGATTTAATATTTGAACATTAAAGGCAGTGAAAATCTTCTATGTATTAGAGATACGCATTTTCTTTGGAGTATTTTGTATGTCATTTTTGCTTTCCACTTTTGCCCCTAGACATAAATTTTTTGAAGAGTGTCAAAAATATCAAGAGCTTTACAGACATGTAAAAGAGTCCATAGTCTTAGTTTCATAATGTATTTCTTTTTTTCAAACCAAGAATAACTAAATACTATATTTTATGTCTAGAAAAATTCTCATTCCTATTATCTATTTAAGAAAAATTCCACCAAAACCCACAAGGTTATAAAACCAAGAGACACCTTGTAGGTGAAAAAAAAGACCATTTTACTGTTTCCAAAGCTAGCATGGCACACAGTCTCTGGTAGATCTACCTAATTATCAAGCACAAATTCTTTTTGTCCCTTGAATCTTTCCATTGAGAACCTATACATGTGACTGTAACACGTGTAACTCCACATGAAGTTAAAATTACAGGGTATTTATTGTTGTGTATGCACAAAATACTGTACCATGAAAAAAAAAAAAAAATCAACAATTCATCACTTATTATGTTTAAGATTATTTACTCCACAACAGGGGTTCTCCAAGACTACTTCATTAAGTTTCTCAAGAAAAATAGATTGAGAAAGCTAAAACAGGAAAACCTGCCAGAACAAAGCTGGTTAAGAAGAGTAGGTATTTCAGGATAAAGGATGATTCACGGCATGGCACATGAAGAGATGGTTCCTTTGTGACATACACAGTATACAAAATAATAGTATCTAGGAATAACTGCAAACTTGAGAGTGTTAAGTATAACAGGACCAGGAGATTTGTAGTAACCCCAAAGCCTCCTTTAGTATATTACACAGAAAAGTAATCAGAAAGATTATTCATTTTGAGGAAACAGTCTCTGGAAAAAACACAGTGGAAGCTGACCTGAAAAAAGCTCTGTGATGAACTATTAATGTGTCAAGGTTGAGAAGATATGGGAATTGCAATAAGAAGGACAGTATTCATTAGGGTGAGAATGTGTGAGGATGTATAAAATATAATATGTGACAGTTTGCATTTCAGTACATTACTCTGCAAAACTCCCATCTTTTAAAAAGAGTGTAGGAACTGAATGAATGCTGACATTTATCTAAATTCTCTTACTCTGAGAATATGTATACTTGCACTGCCTAGGATAAAAATGTCTAGAGGATATAAACTTTGGCTCTGAGACATAAGACAGCTGCTAATGGTCTAGGATTAGCAAGATTTTTACCATGGGTATTTTATTGCTTAATTGTCAACTATATGCACTTTCTAGCTCACAGTGCTGTATCTGTCTCTAACCACTGTCAGAAATACATTTGATTCTGGTGCCTTCCTTGTGCTCCTACATTCTTCTTTAGATTTATTTTCCCACAGGATGGTACCAGGTGATACATTACAGCACAGTCACATAGTAGACCTACTAAATTTTATTGCTCTGTATGCCCATTTCTGCCAGTAAATGTTACTCAGAAGTCTGGCAATGGTAACCATCACCTTCATATTTCCAGAGCAATGATGAGTTCCTCACAGATATATGAGAAAGATGGTTTGTTACGATATATGTACCTGCTTCCAGTATGTTGTTTTCGATGCTACAATGTAAATTTGTGATTCATTTACTTCAACAAAATATTCATTCTACAAAGGCAGTGCCTTCAAAATGGAGGCCATTTGACAGTGAAGAAGTTGTTGGATATGAAAGAATCCTGCACAATTATTTGTAATTTCTTTACAGTAACCAGCAATGCACATTGCACAGATAAGAAACTCATCCAATATGAGGTGGCAATAGCAAAGGTTTTCTCCTGATAATTCTGCTTTTGGGATGCTAGTTTATTTATTTCTATGTTTTGATCTAGTGACTGCATAATATAGAGTATTCAAACAGTCCTAAAGAACACAAACTGAACTGCAGAATTCTCAGAAGATCAGGCACCAGCAAGATACTGCATCTGGATCCCTCCTATTCATTTGCATAAATCCCACTCTTTTGGCTTCTCTTGATAAATATCTATTGTCAGTTAGGATAAACAGATCAGGTGGGTATGACACAACACTCTCCCAGAAGTGCTTTTGTGAAAAAGAAAATAGAAGCCATGATAGATAAAGCAGAACACTTCAAATGGCAATAGAGAATATAAATCAAACCCTTGAAGCTCCTCTGAGACTACTATAAATGCTCAAATACTTTTCTGTTTGTTATTATTATTGGAATGACACCAGGCTCTAATCATCATGTCAGATACCTAAATAGATGCCTAAAATTCTGGCTTTCACCATAAGAGGACTCAGGGTTAGTCAGAGCCTGAAGGCCAATATGCCTAGGTTTTCTCCTTCTAATAAGATTTCCAGAGGAAAAGGGGCGGGGAGGGGGGAATAAAAGACGTTTAAGCTCCAGAAGGTGAAGTTTTACTGTACTGCAAACTAAGACAGTTAACTTTGTTAAACAGAGAAATCTCAAGGTCTTGTTTCAATTGTCTAAGCAACAAAGGCAGCTAAGCAACTGAGCATTGCCAAGGTGTCTTATCTGATTTCAGTTGTTCTGGGGTGTTCTACCTAATCCCACCTCTTGGTTTAGAAGGCTATGGGTATCCTGGAGGTCTTGTGACCTCTCAGATATGTCATATAAAGTGTAACTAAACACAGATGTTAACTGCATTAAGCCTGATCTGACTATATCAGGCACAATATAAATGAAGAAAGGTTTATACAGAATTTTCTTTTGCCAGTCACATTAAGAAAGACATGAACCTGATGGGCCAGGTCCAGAAGAAGGCCATGAAAATGAACAGAGGGCTGGAGCAACTCTCCTACAAGGACAGGCTGAGGGAGTTGAAATTGTTCAGTCTAGAGAAGCGAAGGCTCTGGGGAGACCTAATAGCAGCCTTCCAGTACCTGAACAAGGCCCGCAAAAAAGTTGGAGAGGGACTGTTTACAATGACATGTAACATCATTGGATGAGAGGCAATGGTTTTAAACTAGAGAATGGTAGATTTAGATTGGACATTAGGAAGAAATTCTTTACTATGACGGTGGTAGTTCTGGGCACCCTGTAGTGCCCATCAACAGGACAAGGAACAATGGGTATTAACTTCACCATAGAAGGTTCCACCTCAACATGAGAAGGAACTTCTTTACTGTGAGAGTGATGAAGCACTGGAACAGGCTGCCCAGAGAGGTTGTGGAGTCACCTTCTTTAGAGACTTCCAAAACCTGTCTGGATGCATTCCTGTGTGACATGTGCTAGGTCATCCTTCTCTGGCAAGGGGATTGGACTCAGTGATCTCTAGACGTCCCTTCCAACCCCTAACATTCTGTGATTCTATGATGGCACACTGGAATAGGTTGTTCAGGGGTGTGGTCAAGGCCCCATTCCTGGAGACATTCAAGGTCAGGCTTGATGAGGCTCTGAGACATCTGATCTAGTTGAAGATGTCCCTTCTTACTGCAGGGACATTGGACTAAATGACCTATAGAGGTCCCTTCGAACCCAAGGTATTTTATCATTCTTTTCAAATAAGCTTTTGCTCCAGTACAGGTGTCAGTCATCTCAGCAGCTTCCCTAAACACAATAAACTGCAGTGCCCGACTGGTCCCCAGGAAGGCTCTCTGCATCAGCTTGAGGCCTGGCTGCTTGACCTCTACTAAGGCTGCCCAAGGCCTCTGCTCATCTCGTAAGTTTCTCAGCCTCTGCATGAGGTCGGTATTCCTAGATCTCCCTATGATGGATCCACATGTTCTTTAGCCACGCTTCACAAGCTCTGCAGGCTTCTCTGAATGGCGAAGTTGAGTGCAGGGAGTGCACTCACCTATTCTTCTTCAGTTAACATAATATTCACTTGTAGAATGCACACATCAATATGCTCCCTTTCACTTAGTCCCTTTTCTCCTTTGCAGAACATACAGTTTCCAGAAAAAAAAAAAAAGTTAAAAAACAAAAAACAAAAAAAAAACCCCCAAGCAACAAAAAAAACCAAACAAGAAACCAAACAAACAAAACCAAACCAGATCAAAATGAAAAACCCAAATAAAACAAACAAAAAACAATAATAAAAGAAACCAAACCAAAAAACAACAAACAAACAAAAAACAGCCCAAAAGTGTTATATTGAGAAGTACTGAGATGCTGTAGCATTGAAGAAAAACACACAGGAAAGCTGATGCTGGATTACAATATTGTTGAGATATTAGTAAGTCAATGGTGTCTGTGTCTAGCAGCAGAGGGGGAGGCATCCATACTGATCAACATCAGACAGCTTTAGAAAAAGAGACGAAACTGGAAGTGATGTAATTCCTAAACTAAGAACACGGACTTGCACTTGAGTAATCTATTTTGAAAGGAAGATTTTTGCCTGACAAAGCAGCCTCAATTATTTTATGTGATACAAAGTGGGAGCTAATTAGATGTCCAAATTATTTATACAAATTAAGCAAAAGACAAAACTCTAAAGGGGGTAATTAAATTTATTTGAAATTAGTATTTCATTGAAGAGGCCTGGAAAGTTGCCAAGAGCAAGATACCTCCCTCAGAAAGCCTGTTCTGGACTACTCTGAATCCAGTGGGTGCTCAGTTCTGACGTTACAAGTTTCTTAAAGCAAAAAATATGAAAACATGAAGGATATACTCCCTGGTTTTGGTTGGGTGGTTTTTTTTTTTTTTTTTTTTTTTTGTATTTTCCATATTTGTTTAACTAGTAACAAATGGTGTTAAGGGTTTACAGAGAAAAATCTGTAATGGAGGAAATAAGGGGAAAATATTCACCTCTTCTTCAACAGGGGTTTAATTTTAATGTTAACGATACTATTGTAACGATACTATTGTAATGCTACAGCTATATTGTGAGGTAGATACAGTTTTGATTAAAAGATGTGCCTATTACACATCTCTGCAGGGGTGTGTCTAATAGCCACTATGCCTCAAGATAGAAATACCCTACCTTTTCCTCAGTAGATACAAACAACTTGTGCTAACATATGTCTGTAGCAAGTTATAGCATTTTTTCTTCACCCTTGGTCCATCAGGAGTAAAGCCAAGACTTCATCTATCCTCGTATCCCTCCCTAAAATCACTCTTCTTTTACTTTCTTCACAGCAAAATGTTTACAATGACAATTATAATCTGGTGGCATGCTCCTGCATAATCCAACATGGATTATGTACATCTTCTCACCAGGGCAAGCACCAGCTGCAGCTTGGTGACTCAAGACTTGTCACTCCAGTGATGTGAAGTAATTCTGGAATTTAATGAAGAAATGTGCACTTCACCAGTTTATAACTTGATGAGACGATACCTTGTAAAAATCAGAAAATATCTGCTTCCTGAATCCAAAGAAAACTTTGGGAGACAAGATAACATTCAAAATTTGAGTGGATATTTAATTTGAAAGGAGAATATATTTGTAACTGTCAAAAGAAAATATTAAAAATGTTTAAACAGTTTGGAGGGAAAGAAGAATTTTTCCTTGTTATGTAAACTTGAGATAGTTTAAGAGAAAACACAGCAGTTAAAAAAAAAAAAAAAAAAACAGAAGCTAGTTTTTTACATCCTAAGAGAAGCTAGAATATCATCTTTGTCTATGGGATAAAAAAAAAAAAACCAAAACCCACAATGCCCCCAAAAGTATTGCTTTTTACCCAAAATAATGCTTCAGTGTTGACACTGAATACTGAATTTATCTAAGGTACTCCTTAGCCATCCACTTGTCCTTTTCCCTTTCCCTTTTTCCGTTTTCTTGATTTGTATCATAGTAACTCCTAGAAATCCTATTGTATCACTTGCTTAAATCCCTTTGCTCAAACTCAGGGGAAAAAAAAAAAAAAAAAGAAAAAAAGTCGCTTCTTGCTCCAATGCATCTATTCTTTACCATTTTCTTGTCATACCATTCCTAAGTATAGTTTCTTTACTGTGGATCTCTAATAAACCTCTAAAACCTTTGGTGGGATCTTGGACTATGCAATCTGTTGATCTTATTATTGGATGAAAAATAAGATTTACTTAACTTCTGGATATCATCCCTAATCCACTGAAAGTTATTCCCTATTTAAGGGTGGTTTTTTTTTTTTTTTTACCCTTCTTATTTTAAAAAGTTATAGGAATGAGGATAAGACTATCTTGGTAAATAACTTCATTTTACCTTTGCAAGCATTTTACTCAACTTGGAAGATATATTTTTATATATATATGTGTGTGTGCACATCTTTGTGTGTACATGTAAGCAATATTTTTAGGCCATAGATTCTTTGATACATTTTATTATGCTGTTCTTCGAAGCAGTAAAATTAGTTATGGTACTTTTATTGATGTTGATTACAGGGATGTCTGATTTCATTTAGCATTCATACTGCAGAGTAAGTGTCTTTTATGAGCACCTTACTTTCACAGATGATTTGTCCCACTGTAAAATCATTAAGGACATTCATTAGAATTTGTCACTCTGTTCCAGCAAACTAATATCTTCAAAATAAAGGTTCAATTGTTTGTGTTTAATTTCAGTCATGTTTTCTTTCAGGCTTTAAGCCATTTTGTATTTAACACACTGCTAAGTGACTCTGGCGCTGCTTAGCATTGTATGAAGACTTTTATTATTCCTGGCTGCAGATCACTCACACTTGTATCTTCAGTGCCATAACTTCCTCCTTGTAGTTTTTAAATTATTCACTGGAGATTATTTTCTAGGTGTAGGGGAGCCCTTAAACAAGACCCTTCTTCCCTTATTGAGAAGGTGCATTGGAGTTCTCAGGCCCTTCATATCTCATTGACTCTGTTTTGGTCCTTGTAGATTGATATACTACCAAGTGGGTAAAAAAACTCTGCAGATAGCTGAACTCAAAGGACAGTGGCCAATGGATTAACCTGGTAATCAGCTAAAAGTAACGTTCCTCAGGGGTTGATACAAGGCCTCATCAATGACTGTGATGATGACACTGAATGGAACCTCAAATAGCTCACAGATGACATGAAACCAGGGAAGCAGATTATATGCTAAAAAGATGAACGCCATTCTCAGCAACCTCAACAAACTGACAACATTTATGAAGGTCAACCAAGACAAATGCAAAGTCCTGCAACTGAACCAAAATAACTCTGTATTTTTGTAAAGGTTAGGGACTGACTGGATAGAGAG
The DNA here is from genome assembly GCA_025345505.1 of Todiramphus chloris collaris. NCBI lineage: Eukaryota > Metazoa > Chordata > Aves > Coraciiformes > Alcedinidae > Todiramphus > Todiramphus chloris. The sequence goes on from JANVCC010000021.1 coordinate 38,291,343, forward strand.
ACAGTCTTCATAAACATGAGTCAGAAGTATGCCTTTGTAGTTGTAAAAACTTGCTGTATTGCAGTCTATATTAGTACAGGAATAGCCAGAAGTTCAAGGCAAGTGACTATTCTCCTCCATTCAGGACTTGTGTGACTGCAGCTGGCAGGTTGCACTCAGGTTCTGCACCCCATTACAAGACATCAGGAAGACAGGAACTAAAGCACATAATATATTAGAAGAGGCTGAGTGAATTTGGTTTAATTAACCTCAAGAAGAAAAAACTAAGAGGGAAATTAGCTTCAGTCTTCAGATTCTTGACAATGCACAACAAAATGTTAAGTTTAAAAATCTTAATTTTCAGTAAGAAAAAATCTAACTATATATAAGCAAAAAAGCTTAAAAGTGTTAATCGTAAAATAACATAAGGTGCATGATTTTTTGCACAAGGTAGTACAGGTACATAATTTTTTTTAATTTGTTTTTCTTTGGCAATGGAACATAGATGTTATGAATCTCCCAAAGTTACATGAGCAGCCTGATCTAACTTTAATGTTACCCTTACTTTGAGGAAGAGTTTGAACTAGATAACCTCCAGAGGCTGGTCTTCTAGATGAATCTGTTCTAGTACTCTATAATAGTATTGACTACATTCCCATTTATTCTGATGAGACATTATACACCTACGTTATATCGAACACTTACTACATAGATGCCTACAAATTAAAGCATCTACATCTATGCTAATCACTTAATGCCTCCTTCTGCCTTTATAGACAGTGAGGAGAACACTAACAGGGAGCAAATCACCTCACCCTAAATTAGGTTTTTAAAATCAGTCTCATTTCTTCTTACCTCATATATTACAAAATAGATTTCAGAGCTGTTTATTTATATCTATTAATTATGAAAGAGTTGAAATAACTAAATTATGTAGATGTTAACATTAAAGTTGAGTAAGATGAAATATACCCAGGGCTCTTTCTTAAATTGACAACCATGGAAGTAACACTCACTGTGTTAAGAAAATGTCCCTCCCTCTCCATCAGACATATGCACATTTCTAAAGGATGCTTTTACCAATAGAAATAACCTGAAACAATTAAATTGTACTTTGCTGGCAGCCAGAATTAGCATGCTACTCCTGGAAGCAGCTGAAGGGCTCACTTGCAAACTAACAGGTGAGGCTATGGAAAACAATGATTCTCCCGTTCCTTCACCAGCTCTTTGGTTCTTCCCAGAGTACAGTAACTAACTTTATTTGCTATGAGCAAAGAATTATAAAATGTAAGTAGAGAGAACAGAACTAGAAAACCTAGAGATAAAAGCAGCAAATGGAAGACAGGAGACCTACATGCACATATGTAGAATTCTAGAATCAGTTTGTTTGGAAAAGACCTTCTTGTGCATTAGGCCCAGCCACCAGTGAAGCACCACTTGGCCACTCGCTTACTTCCTCCCCTGGTCCCAGTGGTATGGGAAGGAGAATTGGGAGAAAAAGATAAAACATTATGGGGTGAGATAAGAAGAGCTTAATAGAACACAGAGAAGAAAAAACAATAATCCTAACAAATAATAGATAAAAAAGTGATGTAAAGTGCAACTGCTCACCACCTAGAACATGCTGCCTGCCCAAACTGTGTGGACTCCCCCAAAGCCAGCTTCCCTCTTGTATACTGAATATGAGACATCAGTACAGTATCAAACATCCTGTTGGCTGATTTGGGCTCAGCTGTCCCAGCAATGGCCCCTCTGAGCCTCTTGTGAAAATTAACTTTGTCCTCACCAAACCCAGGAAAGACCTTTCAGATCATCAAGTCCAACCTTTAACTGTGCACTGCCACCTAAACAGGTCACCCCTAAACTATGTCCCTAAGCACCACAATCATTTAAATACCTCACGGGGTGGTGACTCCACCACTTACCTGGGCAGCCTGTTAGAATGCTTGATAGCCCTTTTGGTGAAACCGATTTTCCTAATGTCTAATCTAAACCTCCACTGGTTCAGCTTGAGGCTGTTTCCTCTTGTCCTATCACTTGCTACTTAGGAAAAGAGATCAATGCTCACCTGGCTACAAGCTCCTTTCAGATAGTTGTAGACAGAAATAAGGTATCCTCTCATCCCCCTTTCTCCAGACTAAACAACCTCAGTTTTTTCAGCTGCTCCTCATAAGACTTGTGCTCTAGACCCTTCACCAGCACTGTTGCTCTTCTTTAGACACACTCCAGCACCTCAATGTCCTGCTTTTAGTAAGTGATCTAAAACTGAACACAGTATCTTCACACTGCCACAGCATCACCAGTGCTGAGTACAGAGGTACAATCATAGACTCATAGAATTGTCAGGGTTGGAAGGGACCTTAAAGATAATCTAGTTCCAACCCCCCTGCCATGGGCAGGGACACCTCCCACTAGATCAGATTGCTCAGAGCCCCATCCAACCTGGTCTTAAAAATTTCCAAGGATGGGGCTTCCACCACCTCTCTGGGCAACCTGTTCCAGTGTCTCACCACCCTCATGGGCAAGAAATTCTTCCTAATGTCTAACCTGAATCGACCTATCTCTAGTTTTAATCCATTCCCTCTAGTCCTATCACTGCCCGACAGCCTAAAAAGTCCCTCCCCAGCTTTCTTGTAGGCCCCCTTCAGATACTGGTAGGCCACAATAAGGTCTCTCTGGAGCCTTCTCTTCCCCAGACTGAACAACCCCAACTCTCTCAGTCTGTCCCCATAGGAGAGGTGCTTCAGCCCTCTGATCATCCTCAGGACCCTTCTCTGAACACGTTCCAGCACATCCATATCCTTCTTGTAATAGGGGCTCCAGAACTGGACGCAGTACTCCAGGTGAGGTCTCACAAGAGTGGAGTAGAAGGGGAGAATCACCTCCCTCAACCTGCTGGCCACGCTTGTCTTGATGCAGCCCAGGATACGATTGGCTTTCTGGGCTGCAAGAGCACACTGATGGCTCATGCTGAGTTTCTCATCCACCAGCACTCCCAAGTCCTTTTCTTCCTGGCTGCTCTCAAGCCAGGCACTGTCCAGCCTATATTGGTGCTTGGGATTGCTCCAACCCAGATGGAGGACCTTGCATTTGGCCTTGTTGAACTTCATGATGTTGGCATGGGCTCACCTCTCCAGCCTGTCATGGTCCCTCTGGATGACATCCCTTCCCTCTAGTGTGTCATCCACCCCACACAGCTTGGTATCATTGGCATTCACTTCCCTAGTCTTGGTGGCCACGTTATTTCTAAATGAAACCAGGATGCTCTTGGCATTCTTGGCCACCTGAGCACACTGCTGGTTCATACTGAGCCAACTGTTGACTGACACCCCCAGGTCCTTCTTTACCAGGCAGCTTTCTAGCCATTCTTCCTCAAGCTTGTAGCCTTGCATGGGGTTCTTGTGACCTAAGTACAGGATCCAGCATATGGCCTTGTTGACTCTCATGCCATTGCCTCAGCAGATCAATCCAGCCTGTCCAGATCCCTCTGTAGACCCTCCCTACTCTACAGAAGATCAACACTCCCACCCAACTTGGTGGTGTCTGCAGAATTACTGAGGGTGCCCTCAATTCCCTGATCCAGATCACTGATGAGGACATTAAACAGAACTGGCACCAATACTGAGTCCTGGGGAACACCACTTGTGACTGTCTCCCAACTGGATTTAACTCTATTCACCACCACTCTTTGGGCCCAGACATCCAGACAGTCTTTTAGCCAGCCCATCCAAGCCATGAGCAGACAATTTCTCCAGAAGAATGCTGTGGGAAACAGTGTCAAAAGCTTTAGTAAAGTCCAGATAAACAACACACGCAGACTTTTCCTCATCCACTGAATAGGTCACCTTGTCATAGAAGGAGATCAGGTTAGTCAAGTAGGAGCTGCCTTTCATAAATCCATGCTGACAAGACCTGATCACTTGGTTGTCTTATATGCGCCACATGACAGAACTCAAGATGCTGTGCTCAAGCCACATGTAATGCAAATAAACTTTAACCATCAAGGGAGAAAAATTTTGGTCCACACACCACTGCATTCAAATGAATTTATTGATGTGTGCATTTTGTCTTCTATCCAAAATATACTCAATATTGTTCAGTAAAAGGAACTCACATAAGTCACGTAAGGCAACAATAGGGACAGATAGAATCATAGAATCATAGAATGTTAGGGGTTGAAATGAGTACTTACTCATGAGTTAATCCCTGACAGAGTTTCACAATGTTTATTGTAGGTTTAGATTATTGGAGGTTTAGATTAGATATTAGGAGGAAATTCTTCACTGAGAGGGTAGTTAGGCATTGGAACAGGCTGCCCAGGGAGGTGGTGGAGTCACCATCCCTGGAGGTGTTTAAAGACCGAATAGATGTGGTGCTTGAGGATATGGTGTAGTGGTTAGAGAAATGCTAGGACAAAGGTTGGACTTGATGACCCTGGAGGTCCTTTCCAACATAATGATTCTATGATTCTATGATTCTGTGTTTATGCCATCCCATTGTGCTCTGTATGTGCAAAATCATTCTTTTCCTCCTCCTTTTCCAGTCCACTACCAAGTGGAATCAGGCTTTGATTTTGTGTCAGATATTACTTTTCACCAGTGTTTGCATTTGGTCAGACACAACAAGAATGAATGTACTCATCTGCAGTGTGCTGGAAGGTTAAAGTACTAATTAATCACAGGGCAAGTATAACAGGATTTATCAATAGCTTATTGAAGTGCTTAGCTAAGTAGGGTGCTCAATAGGTAAAAGGCACCCAGTTGCTGGATGTGCCCCAAAAACATAAGAACTGCAGCCCAGCTTTTCTTCACAGCATAGGCTGAAGGGTAATAAATTGGTTACTGATGTCAGCAGAGGTTCATCTGTAGTACCATTTGACAGCACCTGCTACTGGGCCTATGTCGTAGAGGATGTCTGTTACCACCTATAGAAGAAGTGCACTGAAAATATCTTCCTATGGCTGTGCTCTCTACACCCAACAGTAGCCCTACAACTCTTGACCCACAAGACTTTTTCAAGGAGATATGATTAGTTAAGGCACCTTGAAAAAGCCACCCCATATGAATACATACAGTTATTCAAGTGTGAAAATGGATCACATACATGCCAACATTTTTTCAGTAATACAGTAACTCTGACAACTCTGTATATTTTCGCATAATGACTGAAAATACACTCATTGCCTGTAGGTTATAAAGTTATATACATGTAAGTTATAAATATATGCATACATTAGGGTTATTATGTTATTGTATTATATATGTATGCATGTTTCTCATTTGCAGTGCAGATCTATCTATTACTATTATCGTGTCCTTAGCCTGAGTTATACTGTCACCCATCCCTCCAAAGATTCACTTTCAAAACATGTCAAAGGAACTTCATTTATCTTCTGTTTATTTTCACCAGAGTTACTACAGATTATTTTTACCCTTAAAATTTGAATAAAAGGGAGACCTTTCTTCATTGCTGATGCATGAAAACTTGCAGCAGGGATGAGATTATTTTTGTCAATTGGTTTCTGATAAATGGAGCACTTCAGTTTTTATTTATCCACATGCTTATCCAGAAAACAAAATTCATTTGTACCCCTTCCTTTCCACAATTATTTTACTGTAAGGGAAAAGTAAGCAAGTTCTGAAAAGTTCCTTTAACAAGAGTGTTCTGTAATAATTAATATAATAAAATAGATGGAGCCAGGATATTTGTACAGGAATTGCTCAAACCTATCAATTGACCAAAGGTACAAATACATTAATCTTTTAGTCCATACAATATAATAGGGAACTGCAGTTCTAGATAGGAATTCTATAAATTGGATGTCTGTAGCTCTGTCATTCTTAATGTAATTCTATAAGGCTATTTTGTCAATAAGAGAAAAAAAAAAAAAATCTATCACAACAAAATCTCCCCATCTTCTATTTTACTTAGTTGTTGAGGGTTTGTTTTTTTGTTTTTTTGTTTTTTTTTTTTTTTTTAAATTAGGATATCCTCAAGATGAGCAAATTACATATGCTTCAAGAGTGGCATGTTAAATGATGCTAGAAGCAGCTGCCTCCCCCAGCCTCAGGGACCATGGGTCTCTGCTCAGGCTGAGGGAAACAGCTGCCACTTTCCCCTCTTCATATTCAACCATTAGCAAAGCTGAGCACATATCCCAGAGACACAAGCACATACACACAAGAAGACATGGATATTATCAGTCATGCACACCGCCACAGACGAGGTGCTGCCTGTAGCTGCTCCCACACTGAGGACTCATACCAGACACAGACCAGCACATCCCTTCTTCCTCTTGGGCTGGCAGAGGCAGAAGGTCACTCTTGCAGCACACTTGGAACACTCTCCAGGTTCACAAGCACATGTATATTTGCAAATCCCTCAAGCACCACAACAGCTTCTCCACCCTCCCAACACCTCTGACCAGATTCTAATCCCTTTTACCCACCCTACAGGTCTCCAATTTACCACCTAGTCCAGCTGGGTGATCACTGTAAACACACAACACTTGCACATTTGTCTCACGGGAGTCCTACAATGACAGGTACACCTGAATAACAGCATGGAGTCTCCTCCCATCTGACACTCATATCTGGACAGGGGGCATCCTAGACACCAGCTGCACAGACTGGGTAACCAGTCTTAACCAGACAAGACTGGCTCCATTTTACATGTGACTGACTCCTTTCTGTCTAGCCCTTCTTTGTTCCTTCCTGATCCACTTTCCCTGCACATTCCCCCATCAGCTGGCATAGTCCCACTGATAACCTCCAAAACCTGTGACCCTCAGGTTGGCATTGTAGTCAGTTACAAAGTCCTAGTTTGCCTGTAACATCTTGATAGCCCATCTGTTACCATGACTGACCAAGTTTGTTTCTTCACTTTGTCTCCATTATGTTCACCTGTCAGGTCTGTGTCTCTGTGTATTTTGTTTCTGGTTTCCCCCTTTTCCTTAGTTTCCCATTTGACAAGGCCTCCAATCAGATAACCTTGCTGGAAGAAGCGTTTCCACACTCCCACAAATCCTCATCAATTAGTGTGATAGACCAGGTCTGAATCCCTCCCTTATCATTTGTCAGTTGGGTTTGTGTGTCTGAATGCTCTTGTTCATGTATTCCTCCTTTTCTTATTATCCCCTTTCGAATTGAAAATATCCTTGACCAAACACCCTTAAAAGAGCTGATAATTTCTCCTTCCACACATCCCTACAGGCAATAGCTGAACAAATACAACTTTGGTCTTGCGGCATTAGGATTGCTGTTGTAGTCATATAGGGATAGAGATATGGTGAAGGCAGGTCAGTTGTACCTATTGTTAAAATAATTGATGTAGTTGAAAAATCAGAAAATCTCCCAAACAACTCTTCTTACTGAATGGAAATCAATTATGCCCAAGAAAAAAATTTGTATTTTCCAAAATATTTTCACAACTTCAACAGGGAATTTTCCCTCTCAAACAGAATAATCAAAATCCATTGATTCCTGTGTTAGTTTTATGCATCCACACCCTAGAATACACTGATCATCTCCAAGAAAACAATATAGGAGAAATCAAGCACCCCTATAAAACAGAATGAACTCTCATGGGCAAATAAAAAAGAATACATGTATTTGAAATGTGTTTGTCTCAATTCACGTATCAATGCTGTATACATTACAGCCTACCCAGGTGCCCAGAGTACCCTTACAGACAATATACAGAAATAGTTTTCTTCAGAATAAATTCAGATATTACATTTCAACCTAAAGCAATCATAGGAAATAGGTCAGGTGAAAGAGTTTGTAGTGCTTACCATTCTCCAGTGGGTCTAATATTTTTGTAACTGATTGATTCAAATACAAACATTTATAATGTAGGTATTTTTAAATTTTCGTTGAATTACACCTCCAAAAATAAGGGAAGAATATTTTTTTCAAAAAAGCATCCTCTGAACTTTGACTACTCATCTCTGATTTTCAAAGTAAAAAGAACAAGTTCAAAAGACAAGCATAGGAACTAAAAGTCATGTGACTACAGAAAACTAGAAATAATTCTTTAGAGTTTGATACTGTGTAATAATAGTAATAATTTTCCACACCCTTTCCCTGTGCTCCATCTGTGACACTTATCTGTTCATTTTTTGTACAGTGGAATGACTTTATCTCTCCCTCATTAATACCACATTCTGCACCCCAATTAGCAATATCTTTAGCTCTTGTAAGATTAAAATGATTGACACAAGCTAAAACCAGAGCAAGCACTCTCATGTGGTTTGAAAACTACTTCTACTTCACACCCTAAAAATAATCTTGAGTGCCTTACAGCTTACTTTATTTTTTTTCCCCATGACTGTATCATTTAGTCTGGGTTTTCTAACCCATGGATATTGGGCAGATAACATTAATATGTCTCTGTTTCCAAATACTGTAAAGCAGAAATCACACTCCAAGTCCTAATGTTTTTTAAAGCAATGCAGTAATTTTACTTTGTATTTAAACAAAAACCTAGGAAAAGTTCCCCAGAAGAAACTATTAGTAAGGTCAAATTTGATAAGTATTAATGAAGAACTGCAAGCTGGTCAGGAAGAAGGATGCTTTATACTGAAGGGACATCTGTCAGGATGGGAGAAAGACACAAGTTGTGATCTTCAGGGATGAATCTTGGGTCAGTCCAGTGTGATGGATTTATTCATACCTCTGGTGAAAGACTTTAGTGTAACCTTCTACTGTTTGCAAATTGGAGACAGTTGTGAGTACTGAGGGAAAAAAGTGGATAAGATGTCCTTGTAAACCAGAATCAGAGAAATAGGATGGAACTTCAGCACAAACTACTGGTGTGTGGAGAAAGGTTATGCATTTAGAAACTAAACTGTATGCAATAACTGAAGGCAACTGAGGCAATAGTTAAGGTACTTTTGCAAATCCATTTCCAGTCTCCATGTCTATGCAATCAAAATTTCTAGGCCAGGGTGTGTAATGTGTGAGGAGTCACTATACAACTACATACTGCAGTCTTTGTGACAAGAAGTGCTGGATCCTATTCTTCAAGAGTATTTACCCATTCTATGGAATCTGGGATGTCAGCTTCAAGGCCTGGTGTTATTCCCCTGAAGAATATTCTAAGATGAGTCCCACTGACTGTGTGCAGCAGAACTATGATAGAAACAGCTTATCCCAGAAGTATGTGTTCAATATATGTATGTGATATAATACAAAATATGCTAGTACATTAAAAAGTTTATGCAAAAATGGAATGTTTTAAGGTGATTAGACTGCAACTGTAAAACATTCTGGATGATGTAAAGTACAGTAATTTAATACAGTCCCAGTTCCAGAAAGAAAAGATATAGAACACACTACAGAAAAGATAGTCTACTAGTTTAATGAAAATATGAATAATAACTTAATTAAGTAGCAGATCAGTAGGACACTCCTAAGGTTAAGAGATCATGAGTAGAGTCTAACATGATCTACTTAGTGATCTAAGTATCGTTGGACCTTTCAGTGCTGCTACTAAAATGGTTGTGGAAAACATGGCTGAGGTATAATATTCATAATAAGAAACCTTTGGGATTAAAATGGTTTTTCAGAGTTTGTTGAAAACCACAATGCTAAAGAAGTGCAAAGAGCTTCCATATATTGCTAATCAGAATCTTTATTTTTAACTTTACCATAAAAGTAACAGCTTTGTTCCACTATTGTACCTCAACACACAGTTTAATGTTATCTATATGAGTCTCCTTAGCTGAAGTGGAAATGGTGTTATTGTGTAAAGTTCAGGGAAAGTCTCATTGATGCTGAAGCGTATCTCTACATACTTTGTTGAATCACAGCCTAAATTGCCTACTTCTAGCACTGAATAATGGCCCTTTTTAATGAAAAATATGTAAGGTAAAAATCTTATTTTTCTTTCATAGATTCTTCTTTTGTATTTCTTTTTCGTCTATGCTGCTTAAATACTTATTCATCCTTTTTACCCTCTTCTTTATCCCCGGTTTTCTCATTTCCTTTTTTTTTTTTTTTTTGTAACACCTCAATGGCTTTGAAGGCAAAGGAGGACTAATGGTATACCTTAACTGTGACAGAACTGAAGCATTTTTTAAATGTTACAGACATACCTTACTTAATGTAGGCTACTAGAATGTACCTGTCTACATGCTGGATGGAATCCTTAGAGCATGCTTTAGTCCAAGAGAATCTAAAGCTCTGTTTACCTGCCCATACTTGAATGTTTGGTGTTATTTGATATACTATCCAGTACTCATGACATGAACATGGAGATGGCAGTCATATATTGCATAAGACTTCTATAAAACATGTACTGCTCTGGAACGGAAGCTGGAGGCCAAGCTGAATACACTCAAATTACACTAGACATGTTTATGTGGGCAAATGAATTGACCTGCCTTGCTTACTTACAGACATCTCTACCATAAATACTTGAATTTGGTTGATCTGGAGCCACCATTCTATATTATATTCAATAAGGATGACTCTTCTCCAAAACTTCGTCAGGCTTTTTATGTCATTTCTTTTTCATTATAAAACTCCACAGCTCATGCACAGAAGATTCCACCCCAGTTGCCATATAAAATGGCATAGCTTTTTTGATTAATCTCTGTGTGTGGACTTACACCTTATTACCTTCTCTTCCTCCCTCCCTCCCTCCCTCCCTCCCTCTCTACATTCCTTCCTCTTATCCTCCCTTTCTTTCCTCCTTCCCTTTCTTTTCCCTTCTCTGTTACCTCCACCTGGATGTTTCCAAAAGAGCATTATATACACCATTATATCCCTCAAGAGATAATAATAAATGAGGAGTTGGTTTTGTTTGGTTTATTTTATTGATTATGTTGTTATTGTTCTTACTGACATTATTATATTATTATTAATATTGTTGTTATTATTATTTAAAAAAAAACAAAACAAACCCAAAAAAACAGTATCCAAGTAATCTTCTTCTAGATTTAGAAAAGAAACAAAGATAGTCCTCTGGAAGTTCAGTTGAGGATAAATCCAATATTAAAATAGTTAAATTTAGAAAGTTATTACATTTAGAATAGGTGTATAACATGTTTATATATATATATATCTCTATGTCTATCTTCCCAAGCTCTTCATAAACCAGAAGCATGCAAAATATTGACAAGTTGTTTGGCTTTTTTTCCTGCCACAAATTAAGCAGTTGACAGCAAGTGAAAAAATGACATATCATCAGCCACATGTCTTAGCTACATGAAAATAGTGCTTAAAGGCAAAAGTCATCACACCCTGGGATATGATGCTAGTTAGTGCACCCAGACCATTCAACAGATTCAATATGAAAGCAAGAGATCATTTGCCAGTGGAATGAGTCTTTCAGGTTTATGAAAGGAATAAAGTAAAAGGAAGTGTCAAGTGGTGTTGGATTATACAGCATAATTGAAAAGTTCTTTATAACACTTCAGTGAACAGGTATCTGTGACCATAGCCTCAGTTTTGGAAATTCAGTATAACTCCATGGGAGGCTGTAGCTGTATTGGTTGAATCCAGTTGAGAAGTCAACCTAATTATGTCCATATTCAGTAATTTGTGCATGGTCCAGATGACATCTGAGAATTCCTGTCACTCTGTTAATGGGGATCTCTACTCCAACCATTGTTTGAGATTCTGGATGTGCTTCCACTGTATCTACGGAACATATTTCATCTGATTTCAACAGGAGTAAGTCTGAGTTCTAACTGAGGATCTTAACCCAACAGAGAGAAAAATGCAGTGTAGATCATGATTTACTGCAGTCTTCTAAAATCACTATCAATAGTCTTGTCTACCTAGACTTGAGTAAAGCTGTTTCCCACAGCATTCTCCTGGAGAAATTGGCTGCTTATGGCTTAGATGGGCATATACTTCACTGGATAAAAAACTTGCTGGGCACAAAGAGTGATGGTGAGTACAGTTAAACCTAGCTGGTCTCCAGTCACAAGTGACATTGTTTAGGGATCAATATTCGGGTCAGTTCTGTTTAATATCTTTATTAATGATCTGGACGAGGGAATCAGGTGCACCCTCAATAAGTTTGTAGAAGACACAAAGTTGGGTGGGAGCATTGATCTGCTAGAAGGTAAGGAGTTTCTACAGAGGGATTTGAACAGGATGGATCTTTAGGCTGAGGACAGTGGTATGAGTTTCAGCAAGGCCAAGTGCCATTTGGCTCACTACAACCCCATGCAATGCTACAGGCTTGAGGATGTGTGTTTGGAAAGCTGCCCGGCAGAGAAGGACCTGGGGGTGTTGGTTGACAGCTGACTCAGTATGAGACAGTACTGCATTTAGGTGGTGAAAAAGGCCAAGAGCATCCTGGCTTGTATTGGAAATAATGTGATCAGTAAGACTAAGGAAGTGATTGTACCTCTGTACTCAGCACTGGTGAGACTTTTTTCAGTTTTAGACCCCTTACTACAAGTGGGACATTGCAGTGCTGGGGCATATCTAAAGTTAAAACAGAAAGACAATTCCAGCTCAGAACGATTCTAGTGTCTCTGAAGTAACACATAATTTTAAATTATTAGTGGTATTATTATGTATTAGTACTATGCAATTCAGGCTTGAGAGGACTTTAAAACATCACTTGCAGAGAGCATCTAATCGCAGTTATATTCATTGCATCATGGTCTACATTACAGTAGTATCATTATTCTTGCTGTCTACAGAATATTTTAAATGCAAAACCTGCCCTAATAAAAAGCTCATTAGCATACTCTACATATTTTTTTTATTATTATTTATTTTTTTTAGTAGGAAATGCAGGTGTCTTTAATGTATAATACAAGGAGTGGCAGACTTTAAATTTTTTTAAATTTTATTTTCCTTAAACTTAAATAATGAAAGACACAAAGCATAACTGGTTGTTTTGTAAGATAAAATAAGCAATATGCAGATATATCTGCAAACCATCGACTTATTTAGGCAAGCATATTTCATTTATCTGACATTTTTCAAGTTTCACATACATAAAATAGATTTGCTTTGGATTTAATATAGAAAGTTTGCCATGCTTGTAAGAAAATCTGACAGAAATGCATCCAAAAGGAATATATAAGAAATTGATTGGCTGGATAGTGTGACTTCTCTTTTTCTATTTTCTGCATGCAACACGTATTAAGTCAACCACCCGCAACAGAGAGGCCTGTGATTTATATAATATGCTGATCTAAAAGAATGTGTTGTTCCTGGAGGGTATTAGAAGTGGAGATCACTAATTTAAGACAGCTATTTATATTAGATTAACTACCCAAATTCCTGACATAATTATAATAGATTTCCCACTCTTGTTATTTACTTGAGTCAGAATGCTAGTGTGTGTAAGGGTACGCTTGTCTGCAGACAGCCATGGGCCCCTGATATGATAAACATGCCACTTGCTGACTGCAGTGCAGTGAAATCCTCCAGCAGCTCCAGTTTTCTTCCAGAATAACCTCTTAACAGATGGCACCTTGTCATTGTCAACGGCTTGCCATCCCGGAGAGCTGTAAGGATCCATGCAGAGACTGACGCTTTTCTTTCTCATCCTGAGACATATAACAAAACTAGCCAATAATGACCTCTTCCTTTTCACAGACGATTCCACCTTATGTCAGCTGATTTCTTCCACGTCACATAGTGCCCATTCTGCTGCAAGTGTGCCAAAAGGACTTACAGGGTTTGACAGCTAAGCCATACACCAGATAACTGCCATTGGTGAAAGCAGAATACAAAAAAGCAAACCACTGTAGTTTCTGGTGTTGCTGCTGGTCATCCCACTCAGCAGCATAAGCTGCTTTTTAGCATTCCGTCAGCCCTGTGAACATCAGTTTAGAAATTAAAGTAGACACAGCTAGCAAATAGTTTTGAATCACTTTGAGCATAATTAACCATGAAGCATAGCTGAGGGCTTTATTTGATCCAGACTGGTCATTTTATTACTAATGCACAATACAGAAATTCTCTATATCCTTACAATGGTGGTTTTCTACATCACCAACTGAAGTACTTATGCTCCATGCATTTTATTTAAAAATAAATGTGGGCAATTAACTTTGATCTGTTGTAACAGTTGCAAAGGGTATACATTAAGATTTATTTTCTTGCAGTATTTGCATGTAGCTGTACCAAAACCTCCCACTGAACACAGCAGAACTTTTTGTAATATCTCATCCCTGAAGTGGAACAGGCACATTAACACCGTAGTAAATAAGATGAATCACAAGACAGTCATCTTGTAAGAGTCTAGAGGATGGCTCTAAGGACTCCAGAGATCTATCTTCTGTTCAGTGAAACCAAAGCAGTCATGCATGAGACCTTCCTCAAGGCAGTGATAAAATATGATTCCTCTCTTAAACTCCTGGATCATGTCCAACCTATTCGCAGAGATGTACCTGTGAGTGTAACATTTGATGGATCACATGCTCATTAGTACATACTGTATTGCCAAAATAGCTTAATTCTTTTTGTTAAAAAATAAATATTTAATTTCATGTCAGGGTCCAGGTATTTCCTTCTACAATATGATTTATTATAGAAATATTGCCAATTAGAAATTTAGTGCACTGATATTTACAGAAAATCCCATATCTACTCAAGTACAGTTCTGAAATTTTATGCTGTGAGTCACCTTTGCAGTTAAATGAAGGAATTTATACCATGTAAGAATTTAAATTAGAGTCAGAGAACATTTATTATTAATTATTATTATTGTTATTATTTCTAATGCAGCAAACCTTAGATCATGATATAATGTTATTATCTTGTCTTACCTTATAAAGATGCTTCCTCAGGTAAATGAGTAATGTTATTTTTGGTACCATTTCTGCTGCACTTGAGCTGGGTCAAAAATAACACTATGCAGGTCACTGTATCAAAACCAGTGCAAGCATTGAGTAGTAGAACAAATCATCTTGAACCTTGCCAAGATGGCACTAATGCTTTTTCAGGAATTGCTATAGCAATTTAGTCCCTTAAAACAAAAGTCCTCTACACTAAGAAAAGAAAAAAATGCTGGCACAAAGACACCTAACTGATTTGATATGTTTTACCATCTAAGGGAGGGATTCAGGTCACATAAGCTTTCCCATCTAAGACTAAGTTAGCTGTCCACGTTCCTCACACATCAAGAAAGAGACATTTCCAAAGGATGATTAATCCCATTGTAAAATAGGAGGGCTTAGTTACTCTCTGCAGATTTCTTCTTTCAACTGATTGCTTATTCTGTTACCCACACGTAAGTAGCTAGTGCCATTTGAAATACCCAAGTATAGCTGAGATATCCATAAATTACCTGCCCATGAGAGACAGAATATACAGAAGACTCCTGATGACCTCAAAAAGCAGTCAATAGCCCAGCAGGATAACTTTGGAAAACTGAAATGGCTTTCAGATGTCTGAACCTGTAGCCAGTTAGGTGAGATTTGACTTAAAAGTCCTAAATTAAGCAATGAACATAATCATATGTAAAATATTAAGCAAGGCCCAAATAATTTTGGAATGAAGTAAGAATTGTTGCTGTGTAACACACCCAAATCAAACTAAACAAGCTTGTTTGATCACAGAATCACAGAATCACAGAATCACAGAATGTTAGGGGTTGAAAGGGACCTTGGAGATCTTCGAGTTCAACCCCCCTGCCAGGGCAGGATCATATAAGCTAACCTACAACCTAATCTACCCTACAACCTAATCTACCCTAACACAGGTCACTCAGGAACGCCTCCAGGCGAGTTTTGAAAATCTCCAGAGAAGGAGACTCCACAACCTCTCTGGGCAGCCTGTTCCAATGCTCTGTGACCCTTACTGTAAAGAAGTTCCTCCTCATGTTAAGGTGGAACCTCTTGTGCTCCAGCTTATATCCATTCCCCCTAGTCCTATCACAAGGCATGAGTGAGAAAAGGCTGTCCCTTTCCTCTTGACACTTAGCCCTCATATATTTATAAACATTTATCAAATCCCCTCTCAGCCTTCTCTTTTCCAGACTAAAGAGCCCCAGGTATCTCAGCCTTTCCTCATAAGGCATGTGCTCCAGTCCCTTAATCATCCTTGTAGCCCTCCATTGAACTCTCTCAAGCAGATCCCTGTCTCTCTTGAACTGGGGAGCCCAGAACTGGACACAATACTCCAGGTGAGGTCTCACCAGTGCAGAGTAGAGGGGGAGGAGAACCTCCTTCGATCTGCTTGATATGCTCCTCTTGATACACCCCAGGATACCATTGGCCCTCTTGGCCACAAGGGCACATTGCTGCTCCATGGAGAACTTGTTGTCCGCCAGGACGCCCAAGTCTTTCTCCACAAGACTGCTCTCCAGCAGATCACCTCCCAGTCTGTACTGGTGTTATTTATCATTCTTACTTAGATGCAGGACTCTACATTTATCCTTGTTAATCTTTGTAAGCATTTGCCTGAATTATATAAAAATTACTCATTGCAAAGTAAGATTGAAAAACTGACAGTATTCTCAAATGGTCGTTCTTGCTTGTAGTAAGACTACTTTACACTGCCTCAATACCACAGTATACTTTTATGAGACACCTATATGAGGCTAACGTGGAGATTTCTGAATTCCCAGAGCAGCAACTGGAGGCCAGAAGGGATGGCTAATGGCCTTTCAAAGAGCAGTAAGTATCTTTGTATTCAGACAACCAAATAAGTCTCTGGAGTCTATTATGCCATTCTCACTCAAGCACTTCACTGAGTAGAAAGCATGTGATTCACCAAGTGTCCTGGTTTGAGTGAGAACAGAAATAATTCTGTTCAGTAATTTTACTTTTAAGCTCAGTTCTTCTAATTAACTGCACTTTCTGAAGGTAGCAGCCTGTTCTCACAGACAGTGTCTGCTTCTAGCAGTGATAACACCTCATGTTTAGTGTTACTGCCAAGGATTGGTGTGCAGACCAAGGCCACTGCTGGGTCTTGTGTACCACACTGGGGGGTGCAGAAAAGTGAAAGGCTGCACCTGCAGGGAGGAGCGGACAGGACAGGTGACCCTCAACTGACCAATATCCCATATACATTATATATACATATATAATTATATATACATATATACAATATATTATATTATATATACATATCCCATATACATTATATTTGGTTTAGAGCTGAGGGATCCAAAGGGTCTCTGTCCTCTTCTCCCTTCTTGGACTGCTTTGCCAGCTTTTGCTTGGCTTGCGTCCTCTTTTGGTTCCTTCCTTGGAGAATCCAAGGTGGACTCTGTCTGTTCTGCCTTTGATCCTGGTCTGTGTGTTCCTGAACATGGTACCAGAATCCAGCTCCTGAACACAGCTCCTGAACACAGCTCCCATCTGCTTCAGGGCCCAGTCTGGGACTTTCCCAGTACCTGACGGTGATGTAACTACCATCAGGGGGTTGGGTTCAATACTGGTTTTGTATATATTTGTATACATTCCATTTTTATTATTATTAATTTAATTTTCATTAAAGCTGTTCTAGTTTCCTTTTCTAATCGCTAAGTCTCTTTCCCTTATTCCCTTTCTCTTTCCCCTTTGGAGAGGAAGGGGAGTTAATGGAGAGTGTTTGTTATAGGTCTAAGGGGCCGCCCTAACCCTAAACTGTGACAAAAGTCTACTTTTGCACACAAAGATTTATAAATAAGTATCAAAAGACTCTGTATCTGAAAAAGATCAAAGTCTAAACAGCATTCTATGGCATTGGTTTTAGTGGCATTAACTTTGGATTCAAGCATTGTTCAGTGTAATCAGAAGTTTTGTGAAGATAAATGGATCACAACTTTGTTTATATAAAATTACATGCAACACAGGTCCACCTATCTTGTTCTAACTTCTCTGTAATTATTCTATCTATTTTAATATTTACTTTTGAAGACTTGGGACTGAAAGAAAACCCAAGAAACCTGCAATAGCTTATATTCTGATTAGCTTTGTTAACTGGGAGTTTTATTTTGCAGAGCCAAATGTTAATCATGGATGGTCCAGGGATGAATCCCACTGTAGTAAAATCCATAGGATTAGTTGGTAGAATAAACAGTTCTCGTTTTGTCCACTTACTAATATACCTAAATGTATTTGCTGTGGGTATGAGATTTTATAGGAAGAAATAAATATGCATCCATCATGAAAGCTAGTGTTAAGTATTTTAGTAAGTTACCTGAATCTCTTGAGAGATTGCTGGGAATTCAAATGTATTCTTTTAAGTTCTCTTGGGTACCAATGTGGCAGGGATATAATTGTTCCCCACATGGATTTACCGTAAGCCAGAGTCACACATTGCCTGTTAATGAAAGTGAGACTTATAGAAGCATCCATGACTAGGCAGCCAGTAACTTCTCATTGTTATTCAAGCACTAAGCATCTATATAAGAAAAATCCATAGCACAGATGTTGATTTTGTTTTCTAATTTACTAATTCACAGTTCTATTTTGCATCATGCAGAAGTAGATGCCTATTTCAATAAGTAAAACATTTCCATGATGTCATCTTACATTTCTTAAGCAAGACGAATATATGGCATGCTCTAATGTCTTAGGATTGCATTGTGCCATGTGATGTGACAGAGCAGACTCTAACCCATAGCAATGTGAAGCCTGTAACAAAACCAGAACAAATGCTTTGTGTCTCTGCTGCTCCCCATCACCCCAGAAAGAAAAGACACAGATAATTATCTAAGAACAGTGGGTGAAAGCAGTTAATGGGCATTTTGCTGTTGGCATTTTTCAGACAAAAATACTGTTAAGCAAAGCCTTACATGAAAAAAACACCATTACTTACTCAGATGTGATTGTATATAGTTTGACAGATATCATTCATCTGCTGACCTGCAATGCAAATAAGAAAACTCCATTGCCAAAGCAAAGTTAATTCTTGTTCTGTGATCATTACCAAATTACTGTCAATATAAAATGGGCACTCTCTGTGCAACTGTGGTTATTTGAAAGACATTTTTATCAAACTTTTGCATGGTGCATTGGTGGTTTATTCCGCATGATAGAGTAGTGTTTTATTTCCCCTTTCTGAAGAGGATCCTTAGGGAATGAGCTGAGCAGCTGGGCAATGAGACTGACTTCCTGACTCATGTTTTGTGAAGGAGAAACATGCAAGGAAACAACTTTCTGGTTAGTTTTATGAGACTCTAATAAGTGTGAATAAACATAAATATTAATCTAATTGGCCACACTTTGGAAGCTATTTGTCCATGACAGGTGACAGCTATGGTGTTCATAAACAGCTTCATTTTCCAAGCATTATTACACAGAAGTGAAAAACAGTTCAAACTGAATATATAAACAACATCACAGCATAACACCTCCAAGTGACATATTGATTAGCAATTAAATGAATAGCTTGAATTAAATTCAGGTCATATGGTGAGTGGCTTTTTAGACAAGGCTAGAAGCATGAAAGCTGTCTGAGTGAAATCTTTAAAAATACTTTTGAAACTAAAATTGCTGGGAGAGTGCAACCTCAATACATCCCACTCCTAGAAGTTTGATGCCAGTGCCAGCAAGAGATGCCCAGACCCTGGAAATCAGGTCACCAAGAGATCACCTGAAGAGCAGCACAAAGTAATTCCAGACGGTAAGCCAGCTTCATCTGTTACCCAACATAAATATTGCTACGCAAATGAAAATAACATGAGGAATAAAGAAGAGGAGTTAAGAGATGTGCACACATCTGAAGGATTATGATCTTACTGGCATCATGGAGACATGGAGGTATGGCTCCTAGGGCTGGAGTGTTAGAGTAGAAGGATACAAGCTCTTCAGGAAGGACAGGCAGGGGAGATAAGAAAGAGGTGTCACCCTTTATGTCAATGACTAGATGGAGTGCATGGAGCTCCACCTGGGGAATGGATGAGAAGTCAACTAAGACCTTATGGGTCAGGATTAAAGGGAGGGCAGGGACAGGTGACATTATAGTGGGAGTCTGCTACAAGCCATTCAACCAGGAATACCAACTGGATGAGGCCATCTATAGACATATAGAAGTAGTCTCACATTCACAAGCCCTGGTCCTTATGGAGGACTTCCATCACTCCAGTATCTGTTGGACAGACAGTGCAGAAGGGCATAAGCAATCCAGGAGGATCCTGGAATGTTTTGATGAGAACTTCCTTCTCCAAGTAATAGAGGAGCCAAGGAGGAGAGGTGCTATGCTGGTCTTTGTTCTCACCAGCAAGGAGGGGCCAGTGGGGAACGTGAGGCTTAAGGGCAAACCTTGGCTGCAGTGACCATGAAATGGTGGAATTAAAGATCACTAGGGCAACAAGGAGGGTGCATAGCAAGCTCTCTGCCCTGGACTTCGGGAGAGCAGACCCTGGCCTCTTCAGGGATCTGCTTGGTAAGAGTATCATGGGATACAGCCCTGGAAGGAAGATATGGTTACCATTCAAGAATCACCTCCTCCAAACTCAGGAGTAATGCATCCCCAACAAAAAGGAAGTCAGGCAAAAACATCAAGAGGCCTGCATGAATGAATAAGGATCTTCTGCACAAACTCAAACATAAAAAACAAGCCTACAGAGGGTGGAAGGAAGGACAGGTAGTCGGGGAGGAATACAGAGAAATTGTCCAAGGATAAGGTTAGGAGTGCCAAAGCCCTGATAAAATTAAATATGTCTAGAGAGGACATCAAGGGAAAAGAGAAAAGCTTCTGTACATACACAGGTGATAAGACTAGGGAAAACAGGGGCTCTCTTTGGAAGGAAATGGGAGACCTGGTTACCTGGGATATGGAGAAGGCTGAAGTACTCAATAACATTTTTGTCTCAGTCTTCACCTCAGGTGTTTCACCTACACCATCTAAGTTCCAGAAGGCAAAGACAGGAATTCAGAGAATGAAAAACTGATGACTTTACATGAAGATCAGGTTCAAGACCATCTAAGGAACCTCAAGGTGCACAAGTCCATTGGACCTGATGAGATGCATCCACATGTCTTGAGGGAACTGGTGGATGAAGTGGCTAAGCAGCTATCCATACTACTTTAGAACATGTGATGGTTTGGTAAAGTTCCCACAGACTGGAAAAGAGGAAGCATAACCCTCAGAAGCATAACCCTCATTTTTAAAAAGGGAAAAAAGGAAGATGTAAGGAACCACAAGCCAGTAAATCTCACACCTCTGTTCCCAGCAAAATCATGGAGCTGATCCTCCTGGAAACTATGCTAGGACACATGTAAAATAAGGAGGTGATTGGTGACAGACAACATGGCTTCAAGGGCCATCATGCCTGACAAATCTGGTGGCTTTCTACATTGGCATTAAAGTGTTGGTGGATAAGAGAAGAGCAACTGACATCATTTACATGGACTATGCAAAGCATTTGACACTGTCCCACAGGACATCCTTGTCTCTAAATTTGAGAGACATGGATTTGACAGATGGTCCACTCAGTGGAAAAGGAATTGGCTGGATGGTCACACTGAAAGTGTTGTGGTCAAAGGTTCAATATCCAAGTGGAGACCAGTGAGGAGTGGTGTTCTTCAAGGATCTTTATTGGGACCGGTGCTGTTTAACATGTGTGCCCCATGAACAGTGGGATTGAGTGCACCCTCATCAAGTTTGTTGACTACACCCAAGCTGTGTGGTGTGGTCAACACATTGGAGGGAAGGGAACCCATCCAGAGGTACCTTAACAAGCTTGAATGGTGGGACTGTGGAAACAATATGAAGTTCAGAAGTCCAAGTGCAAAATCCTGCACATGGGTTGAGGCAATCTCAAGCACAAATACAGGCTTGGTGATGAGTAGATTGAGAGCAGCCCTGAAAAAAAGGGCATGGGTATTGATGGATGAAAAACTGAATATGAGCTGGCAATGTCTGCTTGCAGCTCAGAAAGCTAACTGTGTCCTGGGCTGCATCAAGAGAAGCATAGTAATCAGGTCAAGGGAGGTGATTCTTCCTTTCTCCTCTGCTCTTTTGAGATCCCACCTAGAGTATTGTGTTCAACTTTGGGGCCCTCAACAAAAGAAGGACATGGGACTATTGGAAGGAGTCAAGATAAGGGCCACAAAGCTGATCAGAGGGCTGGAACACCTGTCCTGCAAGGACAGGCTGAGAAAGGTGGGGTTGTTCAACCTGGAGAGGAGAAGGCTCCAGGGAGACCTTATAGCAATGTTTCAGTAGTTAAAGGGAGTATATAGGAAAGATGTGGAGGCACTCTTCTGATTGGATGAGCAGTAATGGTTTCAAAGTGAAAGAGGGTAGATTTAAATTAGATATTAGGAAGAAATTCTTCACTGTGCAGTTGGTGAGGTACAGTAGCAGGTTGCCCAGAAAGGCTGTGGATGTTTCCTCCCTGTCTGTACTCAGGGTCAGACTGGATGGAGCTTTGAGCAACCTGGTGTAGTTGGAGGAGCCCCTGTCCATGGCTGGGGGATTGGAACTAAATAATCTTTAAACTCCCCTCCAATCCAAACCACTTTATGATCATAAAAACTTCATTCTGCCTTCTCTTCTCTTCCTTCCCTGACACCCTTCTGTATCATCATATCTTGAAAGGTTTAAATAAAAGGCAGATGGTACCTTTCAAAATGTTAATGAGTAATTTTACATTAGCATGTACTCTAGTGTCTTTGTACTTGATACAGAGATTAAGAATATGTTAACGTGGGGTTGTGCATCATTTTCTGTGATCTCAGCTGGAGGCAGGATTTTTCAGAGCTGGCACAGCTTGAATATTGATACAAATACAATTATAACATCCAGCTAACAGAACTGAAAAATTTGCAATCATTTTTATTAATAATTATGTGTGTAATTCTAAGAGTCCTGACCCCTACTGAGCCATTTAGGAAACTTTTCAAAACAAAATGTGTTATAAGCACATTTCAACATGAAGAGCTGAATGAAGAATGGGTCCATGAAGTTGTGTCATAAAGTGGATGTTTTTCAGAAGAATGTTGAAACAAAGTGAGGTATTATTTCCATTCATAACACAGACAGGACTCAAAGATGTAAATTCCCACTGGATACCACAATAGTGGAATAACATTTGATACCACAATTTGATTACATGGTAAAGGGAGGAGAGGAAGGAGGTGAGGAGAGAGGGAAGGATGGAAGCCAACTGGAAATTTGAGGTCTTTACAAGGCAGTTAGTGTATGAACCTGGTCCCAGTTTGAGATGATTTTAAGGAGTCCTTTATTCAGAAAGATTCTAAGCAATCTTATCTGAAAATCAGTTCTTTTAAATGTGTTTGCTTTGGTACTAAAATATTGAGGCACTCAAAATTGCTAGTCCCTTTTAAAAGTCTTTGTCATGACTATAAAAACATACTTCAGTACTGAAATCCTTATAAATTACTGGAGTCCATTAGAAGTAAAATAGATATTTTATGTAAAAGAAATGTAATCTTGAGTCAATTATTTGAAAATAAATAAATAAATAAATAAATAAAAGGCTCCTACTTTTTTTTAAAGAGGTGGATCCTACAGAGAAATAATTACCTTCCACTTGTGTGACAGGATGTTTCTAAATGTAGGTTCATATCCCTGCTTCTGATTAAAACTGAATACATATGTAGGGGGTATTCTATCTTAGAAAAATACACAGCTCACACACATACTGTGTGTACATTGCAGTATCTGCTAGTGGATGTGGCTAGTAACTTTCATTCCAAGTCTCTTTCACTATAGTCATTAAATTTTTAAATTTTATATTCTAGAGACATGCTTTCTGTGTAATATTTCTATTATAAAGCAATCAAGTTTATCTGTAATGATTTGGAGTTTTAAATAAACTGATGGTTCTTGCTCCATGTGTGTTTTTGTTTTGTTTTGGGTTTGGTTTGCTTTAGTACAGATCATAATTAATTTATTCTTTTTTTTTTGCTCTGCTTACAAATAACCTCTTTTTCCTCTCTGCAATTGGTATATTCCAGGTAACTCAACTGAAGTCCATGTGGCTTTCCAGGAAGCCATTTTATTTACAGAAAATATAACACAGTTAGACTGTATTTTCAGAGGTTTTCTTCAATCTTAGAGAAACTCTAAACATTCTAAATCTACACACAATAGCCAAAAGAATTGGATTAAGGTAAACTTCCTGATATAGGTACATATACTGAAAAGCTACTTTTATCAGTATAACATACTTTTTACCACTGAGTAGAATAAAAAATTTCAACAAAATAAGACTCCTTATAATGATATAGGTACTTCCATATGTAGTCTGTGAAAATTATCTGGATGAAAAATCCATTGGTAGAGAAAATAAACAGAAAGGTCAGAATCAAAGGGAAGATTTTAAAACATTTTTGTTTACAAAAGTTCTTTGACATAAATTTTTAGCTGTTTAAGTCATAAGTACCATCCCGTTGCATTTAGAGCACTTAGAGAGGATGGAGAGTATTTCTGGCATTACTGTTCAGGTGCTTCAGGATGTATTCCTTCTGCAGTTCTTTTTCTGTGTTGGCAGGTTTCCTTGTAGCACCTCTGTTAGCATCTATTTCTTTATGATCATCTTTATACCTTTCTTAAAGCCTGCTGTCCAGTCAGGTTTTAAAGGACATTTGTTTCTTAGTTATCTGACCAAGGACATGAGCTTTTCTTTCTATATAAATGAGATACATATCCTAAATATAGTTCTGCCTGTCAACTGGCATACTTAGAAAGGTCTGAAAATTAAGGACCAGGCAGTAGTTGCTACACAGGAATGTATAAAGATTAAATTACAAGGATAATTATCCATTCTGCTTCTAGTCCATTTAAGTACCAAGCACAACACTAGTCCCACCATAAAACTCATAGCAGAATGATTACAGGGCCATCTTGCACTATAGAACAAACACAAGAAAATTGGCCCGTTTACTTGCTAACCACATCAACAGTGAACTTCTGCCACAGCTCAATGCCTCAATGTCATCATTTGGTCAATAATAGCACATTTGTCATACTGCAAGCTGTGAATAAATCTCAGTATTCCTTGATGATTCACCCCAATCCCTTTTCATCCTGACACCAGATTCCAACCGGAAACAAACTCATCTTCCATGCACTGAAATCAACTAACAAGAAAGGTGTGTAAATCAAGCCTTCTATGAGAAATTCAGCATTGCCCAGAGAAGTTGTGGAGTCTCCATCCTTAGAGATACTAAAATTCTGACTGAACATGGCCCTGAGTAACTTGCTGTAGTTGACCTTGTTTTAAGCAGTGGGTTTGGACTGCATGATTTCTTCAGCTACCTTCCAACTTCAGAAATCCTGTGATTCACTGATTCATTGGGTTGATATTTGAAAACCCACCTTCCGTCAGTCATGGGAATTTTTCAAGTGAGAGACCAAAATAGATAATTGCTATCATCACTGTCTTTAAATGGGAGGGAACACATCTTATCAGAAAGCTGAACTTCTCAGGAAACAGAAAGGATAATACCACTATATTCACAAGGGGCCATATTTTGCATTTCAGCTCAAAAAAATTATATTGTATTACTTCGGGCTTTTAAAAAGCATAGAATCTAGTCATGTTGCTATGTCTCTTTTCTTTATAGATCCTAGCTTGTAATGTTCTATTATCTGCAATCCGATCCTAAACTGCTAGTGTATATGGCTATAACTTCTTTGTAGGACAGATCAGAATGAAATTTGGAAAATAAGAAGTCCCAGTGTATTATAGAGTCAAGGTTTTACTATGACTTCATTTTAAGCCCTAATACAAAGCCAAAAAGTCTGAAGAACTTAGATATTTGGGACATCTCTCTCCTTTTTTTTTTTTTCCTTTTCTTTAATGTGAGAAAGGCATATCTCAGTGAGGAAAAAAGCCCCAAACATATCTTTTAATAATGTTTTTTTTTAAATTTCCTCAGGTACCTGTATCCTGCCCCTAAAAAAAAACTTATAAATTCACCCAAATTAGATACAGATATACATACTTACAATTCTATAATACACTGTATGGAAGAGCAATCATGACTTTAATAGGGTAATCATGAATTTTTCTGTTTGACAGGACAAAATAAAGCAAGAAAAATATAATCTAGGTTGAAGCAAAACTTTAATGTATAAGCTTTTAAAATTAGCAAATACAAAAAGTAAACCTGAAAGTGTCACAGCTGATCTGGTCTATTTGAAATGAAATGTTTGAGCTTTTCTCCTTTTCAGGCTAATTATTTATAGTATTTTTCTTTTTCTAGTCATATGCCAATTTAAAGAAAATTAAAAAAAAAAAAAAAGAAAATAAATTCTCATACCTTAACTTTTTTAGAAATCTAAATATCAAATTATAGCTTGATAGTTGACATTTTTGAAGAGGCCTATCCAACTTCTTGTTGGCAAAGGCAAACAAATAAATTGAGCCTCATTTTGTGAATAGTAGTGGTTCCTCTCTCTATATTTTGGTGAATTCACTATTCATCAGCAGAATATGCCAACTTATCATCTACATCAGTTTTCTGCTAAAACTGTGCAGCCAAACAGTAAATAGGCTTGAAGTTACATATTCCTGTAGAAATAGTTAACACAATATTAAATTTTAACAACATATTACCCAAATAAATCAGACATAAATGAAACAATGTACAAGTATAATTTCTGTTCATTATAATGGATTTACTATTCCAAGATATTTTAACCATAGAAAGAAAAGTTATCTCTGAAGAACCGTTTCATTTTTAGGAATTACATTTTGAATATCAGAGTCAAAAATATGCTTGCCAAATACATAGAGGTTTTCAACCTCAGGGCTTGTATCTTTCCTCATTTGATAAAACATAAGCAATATTCTTATTTATATAAGATTACAGAAAAATATGCTCTTAGGGCAGCCTGTTGCATTTTGCATGATTCAGCTTTGATTTGATGGGCATCTCTTTTCCTTTCAGCTTTATTTATGCAGTCTGTTTAGTTTGCTTTACAGGCATGGCAGCATTCATAGGGTAGACCTATTG
Organism: Todiramphus chloris collaris; assembly: GCA_025345505.1. Lineage (NCBI taxonomy): Eukaryota > Metazoa > Chordata > Aves > Coraciiformes > Alcedinidae > Todiramphus > Todiramphus chloris. The sequence continues at coordinate 38,318,167 of JANVCC010000021.1, forward strand.
AACCAAACCGTAATAGATGTAATACATCAATACATTTGAGCTGAACAGCTTTAATTAGGCCTTCCCGGTCATTTCATCAATTCAGTGGAGTACCATTGGGATTTGGATAACACCATGCTTTCTGTAGTGCATGAGAATTACAGCACTCCTGCCCCGCTCTGCCAGTCACATCACAAGGTTAGACAATCAATGTTAATTCATACAGTAAAGTGTCTGCATTCCAGAACATAAATTCACCCCTAAAGTAATATCTTTGAGTCCCTAAAATCTTTCCAACCTTAATATCAATTTGAAATTCAAGCTATGATGAAATTTTCTACCGCAATGTTCTGTTGTTGCTCAGCAGCAAATTAAAGGTGTACTTTACTTGAAGATTTATGCTTGTCAGGTATAACAATGTATATGTTGTGTTTGTCTCACAGATACAATCTGCTAGAACTTGCACACAATACCACATCCAAAAAATGCTGTTCTGCTACTTCAGTAGCTCTCTCGATTTGTGCTTCATTTGAGATCTATTTGTCAAACACATTATATAGAATTTAAACAGCCCTAAAGCAGATAATCTAGTCACATTCATTAACTTCTATCAGAATCTAATTCTTCATGTTTAAAAACTGTATGAATATCTGCAGCAGGTTAGCTTCTTTATTATTTTGCTTGTTTGTCTACTAAATGGCAGAGAAAAAATTATCATCAGCATAAAAGTAATTTCATTACAATAATAAACATTTATATAAATTAAGAAGATGATTGTGCTATGGCAGCTTTTAAACTTTTGACTTTTTCTTTTTACTGGACAACAAAATAGACATATTTTTCTTATGTACTTTCCATGGAACTGAACTGTCAGGTTCTGAGATGGATTTCCAGCACTTCAAGGGACAGAGATAAAGAGACAATGAAGAGAAAAGCATAAATGCTTGTAAATACAGAAAGTAATTTGGTTAGCTACATTTGGAAATGATTGTAGATGGTAAGGATAATGCAGACTAGGTCCATGATTGTCTATGGGCACATCTACACAGCACTTAGAGACATAAATAGGAAACAGTCAAAAATGCCTCAGTTACCTTTCCTTTAACTAGTTTAGGGACCCTCAGAGATGAAACTGTCTTGCCACTGGCTTAAATCCAAGCTTCAAAATACTCTGGGCATTGAAGTCTCTGCTGCAATGGCTGTGTGCTACCTGTCCCAAAGGCAAAGATAATTCCATTATCCCCCAAAGAGTCTGCAATTTCTCCTCCAATCTGAATTATTAGGCAGACAAATTAGTAACAGATAATAAATTCAGTTATGTTACCATATTTCCTTCTCTCACATAGAAAGCATATAAGCTGTACAAGTGTTCTTAATTACAATAAATAAAAAGGAATGAGAATCTGAGAAAATTACCTCAACACTATTACTATCAGACAATCATAACTGGATATCATTTTCACTTGACCTTAAAGATTATAAAAATAACTAATTAAAAAGTGACATATATTGGATGGAGCAGGATGTGTATCCTGGTTACATAGCCTATTAACCTATCCAGGACACTTAGGCTTTTGTGTTTAGGTACAAAGGACAAAACATAGAATCACAGATGCCAGGAATGGTTGAGTCTGGAAGGGACCTTTGGATGAATGTTTTCTGATCTTCAGGGGGAACCTTCTGTGTTTCAATTTGTGCCCATTGCCTCTGGTCTGTTCACTGGGCACCACTGAAAAAAGTCTGGCTCCATCTTCTTTAGACCTTCTTTTCAAGTATTTATGTACAATGAAAAAATCCCCCTGAGCATTTTCTGCTTTAGGCTGAACAGTCTCTCACACTTTCCACACAGGAGAAATATTCCAGTCACTTCGTGATGTTTGTGGCCCTTCATTGGAATCTCTCCAGTATGCCCATGTCTCTCTTGTGCTGGAAAGCCCAGAACTGAACACAGTACTCCAGGTGTGGACTCATCAGTGCTGAGTAGAGGAGAAGGATCATGTCTGTCAAGCTGTTGGCAACACTCCTTCTAATGCAGCCCAGGGTACCATTGGCCTTTTTTGTGTCAAAGGCACATAGTTCGCACATGTTTTATTTGCGGTCTAACAGGACCTCCATGGCCTTTTTTGCAGAGCTACTTTCCAGCTGGCTATCCCCCAGCCATAGGTTAGGTTGCTTCTACCCAGATGCAGGAATTTGTGCTTCCCCTCGCTGAACTGCATGAGTTTTCTGTAAGCCAATTTCTCCTGCCTGTCAAAGTCCCTCTGGATGGTACCTGTCAATGTCTGCTGGACCTATAACAAAAACTCACTGTTAACCTCTCTCCCTCCCCAAAGGGGAAGAAAAGGGGAATAAGGGAGAGACTTAGCAACTAGAAATAAAAGATATAACAACAATAATGAAATTAATAATAATAAAAAGGAATATATACAAAACCACTATTGACCTCATCCCCACCTGATGGCAATTACATTAGCATCACCACTTATGCCGTGGAGCAGACACTGGGGTCTCAGGCTGGACTCAGTGTCAGATAGGCACTGTGTTCAAAAGTTAGGTTCTGGTACTGGATTCAGGAACACATGGATTGGGATTGAAGGAAGAATGAACATTGTCCTCCTCAGATGCTGGTCATTGAAGAAGAAGAGGAAGAGCTTAACCCTCATGATCCCTCAGATTTATACTGACTATAAAGTATATGGGGTGGAATACCTTGTTGGTCAGTTTAGGGTCACCTGTACTGTCCACCTCTCCCTTCAGGTGCGGCCTTTTACTTTCTGCACCCACAACAGGGTACACAAGATTTATCAGTGACCTTGGTCTGCACAGCAATCCTTGGTAGTAGCTCTAAACATCAGGTGTTATCACTGCTAGAAGCAGACACTGTCTGTGGAAATATGCTGCTAACTTCAGAAAGTGCAGTTAGAAGAACCGAGCTGAAAAGTAAAAACACCAAACTGAATTGTTCTGTTCTAACTCAAACCAGGACAGTACCACAAGCCTCTTGTGTATTAGTGACTTCTCCCAGTTTTGTGTGCTACAACAGTGTTACAGAAATCATGAACAAATTACCAAGGGTACATTTTGCCCCATCATCTAGCTCATTAATGAAGATGTTAAATAGGACTGGAGCCAGTATTGTCCTCTGTGATACACCGATAGTTGCTTGCCTCCAACTAGATTTTGATCCTCTGATCAACACCTCTGGGCCTGTGTATTCAGTCAATTTTCAACCCACCTCACTGCCTGCTCATCCATGTTGACTTGCCTGTAGTTCTTTACGTTCTATTTCTTGTTCTTTTTGAAGATAGAAGTGAATTTTGCTTTCCTCCAGTCCTCAGGCCTTTATTCCAGTTGACACTACCAATCAAATTTTATGAAGAATGGCTGCATACCATCAGGGTCCATCAAAATATGTATGTCCAGTTACATAGGTGTTCTCTAATCTGATCTTCTTCCACCAAGGGTAAGTATTCCTTGTTCTAGCTTTTCTCCTGGTCTTTGAGGCCTGGGATTCCTGAAGGCTGGTCTTGCTATAAAAGACCGAGGCAAAGAAGGCATTCAGTACCCCATTTTCCATGTTCTGTGTCACCAGGTCCCCCATCTCATTGGCCAATTGGCCCACATTTTCCCTGATCTTCTTTTTGTCTCCTTTTTGTACTTATAAAAGTCTTTCATTGTTACCTTTGACATCCCTCGCCAGACTCAAGTCCAGTTGGGCTTTAGCTTTCCTAACTGCATTTCTGCACTGTCAGATAGTATCTGTGTGTTCTTCCCAGTTAACCTGTCCTTGTTTCCACATTATTTATACTTCTTTTTGTGTTTGAGTGTGGTAAGGAGTTCCTTGTTCATTCATCTAGGCCTCCTGGCATTTTTGCTTGACTTCATGCACTTTGGGATGGACTGCTATTGAGGAAGTGATTGCTGTATCACTGGGCCAAGGTAAATTTCATGAGTTTCAGTAAGGCCAAATGCCAAATGTCCTGCACTTGGGCCACAACAACCTCCAGCAATGCTACAGACTTGGGGAGGAGTAGCTGGAGAACTGCCAGGCAGAGAAAAACCTGGGGGTCTTGATTGACAGACATCTAAACATGAGCCAGCAGTGTGCCCAGGTGGCCAAGAAGGTCAATAGCATCCTGGCCTGGATCAGGAATAGTGTGGTCAGCAGGAGCAGGGAGGTGAGCATTCCTCTGTACCTGGCTTTGGTGAGGCTGCACCTTGAATACTGTGTCCAGTTTTGGGCCCCTCTCTACAAGAAGGACGTTGAGGTGCTGCAGAGGGTACAGAGGTGGGCTACAAAGCTAGTAAAGGGTTTGGAGCATGTGTCTTATGAGGAAAGGCTGTAGGATCTGGGGCTGTTTATCCTTGAGAAAAGAAGGCTGAGGGGGGACTTTATTGCTGTCTACAACTACCTGAAGAGAAGTTGTAGCAAGGCAGGATTTGGTCTGTTCTCCCTGGTGACAAGTGATAGAACAAGAGGAAATGGCCTGAAGTTGAACCAGGGGAGGTTCAGGCTGGATATTAGGAAGCATTTCTTTACAGAAAGGGTTGTCAGGCATTGGAATGGCCTTCCCAGGGAGGTGGCAAAGTCACCATTCCTGGAAGTGTTTAAGGGCCATTTAGATGTTGTGCTTAGGGACATGGTTTAGTGATTTTTGATAGGGCTCGGAGTAAGGTTGGACTTGATGATCTTGAAGTTCTCTTCCAGCCTAAACTATCCTATGAGTCTATGATCCTTGGATATTAAAGAGCTTTCTTGGGTCCCTCTTCCTTCCAAGGTCTTACTGATCATAGTGTCTCATATCAGATCATATACAAGGGTGTTCTGTCTCATCTCCGGTTATCAACTGCATCAGTCACTCTTCAAGGTTGTACTGGGATTATGTGGCAAGATTTTAGTAGTTGTGAGGGCTACAGGGGCAGCTTCTGTGAGAAGATGACAGAAGCTGCCCGCATATTCGATAGAGCCAGATCTATCTGACTCCACAACAGACTCAGTGCTGGCCAAGGCTGAGCCAATCAATGATGGTAGTAGAGCCTCGGTGATAACCTATTTAAGAAGGAGGGGAAAAAAAAAAATCTGCACAGTAACATGAGAGAAATAACTCTGCAGACACCAAGGTCAGTGAAGAAGGAGGGGAGGAGGTGCTCCAGGTGCCAGAGAAGAGATTCCCATGCAGGACACAGTGAAGACCATGGTGAGGCAGGTTGTCTCCCTGCACCCCGTAGAAGTTAACAGTAGAGGAGATATTTACCCGCAGCCCATGGAGAACCATGTTCTGGAACAGGTGGATGCCTGAAGGAGGCTCTGATGCCATGGAGAGCCCACACTGAAGCAGACTTCTAGCAGGACCTGTGGCCTCATGGAGAGATAAAAGTCTACACTGTCAGAACCTGAGATTCTCTGGGGGGACTCGTGCTCAAGTAGCCTGTTCCTGAACTACTAGGCCCCATGGAATGGACCAATGCTGAAGCAGTTCATGAAGAATTGTAGCCTGTGGGAAGGACTTATGTTGGAGTAGTTGGAGGACTGTATCCTGTGAGAGACCCCACACTGGAACAGGAGAAGAGTGTGAGGATTCCTTCCTCTGAGGAGGAAGGAGTGGCAGAAACAACATGTGATGCACTGACCACAATCTCCATTCCCTGTCCCCTTGTGTCATGTGGTGGGGGAGGAGGCAGTGAAAATTGGGAATAAGGTTAAACCTGGAAATAAGGAAGTGTCGCTGTTTATGCCGGGAGCGGAGAGACGCAGCAACATATAAATTCAGCAAGAGCAGGCAAAAGAAGCAACTTTATTAATTTACAACCCCATTTTTGTACCCCAGCCCCATAGGGCGATTGGTCAGTAATCACCCATCTCCTAGGGTGATTGGTTAAAGTTCTACAGCACCTATTTCAAAATATTTTTACAATGTACCATAAACAAAACTTATCGAAACACCATGTGCTAGTCTAGTTTACAAAACCGTCCTACTGTTTCTCATAACACGTGTGAGAAAGGCAGGGTTCTCACAGAATATTGTGAGAACCTAGGAAAATTCCTCTGCTAGCAGCTTTTCAGCATCCACAAGGAAGGGGTGGGGGGAATGTCTTGTAAGGTTTGGTTTTGTTTTCTCATTATCCTACTCTGATTTGATTGGTAATAAATACAAATAATTTCTCCAGGTTGAGTCTGTTTTGCCTGTGACCATAATTGGTGTGTGATCTCCTTGTCCTTATCTCAGCCATGAGCCTTTCATCATGTCTTTTTCTCTCTGTATCCATATGAAGAGGGGAGTGATAGAGTGGCGTTGGTGGACAGCTTGCATCCAGCCAAGGTCAACCCACCAGAAAAGTAAAAATATAGATGCTTTGCAGTCTGATAGAAGTATCTCATACTGTATGGTATACCTCTAAGATTAGCTCCAGACTGGTGATGAATAATCTGCTACATGTCTGCAAACTCAGTCTGGATCATTTAGCAGGATAATACTGCCTTCAGTTCCATATAGACTCTGGAGGAATCAGTTTCTTCAACTTCTTGGGGAGTTCATAAATGAAGTTGCCCTGAAATTTCAGGCAGGCTATATTGGTTAAACAGACAGTCAGTTCTTTTGAACATAGTACAGATATAACATATTTAAATGGTGTCAGAGATCATATTCTGGCTTAGCTTCTTTCCATATGAAATGTTCTAATCTGATATTTCTTTTCTCTGCAGAAGTAGAAAGGATTAATCTGTAATTGCCTTGATGGAGGCACTCAAATTTTAATAACTACAACCTTAACAGGATTTGAACAATATGCTGTCTTTCAACTATGATAGTGACATTTATACATAAGTCCTCCTAGTCTTTGCTTGCCATTTTATAGAATTTATAGGTACATTATTTTACTTTCAGCATAGTTCTCCTATATTTTTCCAGTTAATGAAACAGAAAGATATTAATATTTCGTTATTGCAGTTTTTGATAGTCAGTAATTTAAAGTAAAGGTCAAAAATATAAAACTGTATATGTTATAGTAGTTCATGTCAGGGACTCACACACATTCAGGCTTTAATTAAAATCACAGCTAATTTATTACACTGCGTATAATTCTCTTCTCAGTTAAAACAAATAATGAAGAAGAATTTAGCAGATCTTGGCAATATCTTTACATTTCACTAGATGATAGTTTACATTATTTTGCAATGTCTTGAGAAAACTGGTAAGTTGCCTTATGAAAAATAAGTAAAAACCCCATGAAGGTGTAAAAACCAATTCAAACATACATAATTTTTTTTTCTTTTTCTTTTTGAAATTCATTGGCATAAACTAATATCAAATATCACCAAAGATATATCTACACAACTTACTTCACAATATCTGAGTAGTTACAGTACTTCAGTCTCAGTAATCTGTACTTTTTATATTTTTCCTTTTCACAGCATCACTGTTTAGACTTTTAATATATCAGAATAGCAGTTCTTCATGTCCTTAGAACTATGAGTACATTTACTTTGATGTCCCTAGAGTCCAAAATGTATTCGTCTATGACTCCAGCAATTTGGCACTGTTGAAACAGTAATTTCAGGAGCTTTTGTCTACTCTGTAGGTTGAATTGGAAGGGCAGAAGAGCAGGTTGTGGAATGTGAAGTGTGGTCTTTCACTGACTGACAAATCCCCTGAGAAGAGACAGTCCCAAGCTCAGAGAGACTGGCAGCTCCTGCAGCTTTTGGACCTGAACAGCTGCCCATTGCAGCTGAGCTGAAAAGGGTTCTCTAATTATCGCAACATTAACAATCAACTGGTTCTGGCCAGAAGGGACCACAACAGAGAAGTCTCTTTGTAAGCTACTTAAAATTTTTCATAGACCACATGCAGTCTGCAGTCTGCCCTTTGTGACATTAGGCAGTCTAGTAGCAATAAAAATAGTGGTATTACTGCTAAGTAATTTAATTATGCTAGAGAAATACAGTAAAAATCCATTAAGGCTGCTCATTATGAAGCAAAGGGCACTTTTGTACAAGAAAACACTGAAATACTGGGGACAGTTTAGACTGATTCTGGAAGCTGAATGTTGGCTTAAATGTTATTTTGAACCAGAATGGTAATGATTGTTTAGAGGTGTTTAACACATGACAATATTTGTAGAGAGAGGGGGAAGTAAAATAAAACCAGAAACACATCCCTGTACAGTCTCGAATAGTGGTAACCTAGGTTATGATTAGTGAAGTTATGACAAGGATGGAGAAAGCAAGACAAAGATATGTAGAGCTTTACAAAGTAATGTGGAATATCTCTCTGACAATTTGAGTATTTGTCCTTCTGTCTATTCCAAACAGAGGTTTTTCCCTGAGAAAATCCTCAAGTTTATTATTTATGATAAGGTATATGTGTCCTAGATTGCTACCAAGCACAACACAGTCACTCACTCCACCCCCAGTGGTATGGGGGAGATAATCAGAAGAGTAAAAGTAAGAAAACATGTGGGTAGAGATAAAGACAGTTTAGTAAGTGAAGAGAAAGCCATGCACAAAAGCAATGCAAACCAAGGAATTATTTCACCACTTCCCATTGGCAGGAAGGTGTTCAGATATCTCCAGGGAAGTCAGGCTCCATCATGCATCTTGGAAAGACAAATATCATAACTCCAAATGTCCCCTCTTCCTTCCTTTTTCCCCAGCTTTATATGCTGATGTCATGTGGTATGGAATAGTCAACTGTCCCAGCTGTGTCTCTTCCCAGCTTCTTGTGCACTCTCAGCTTGTTCATTGGTGGGTTGGTGTGAGGAGCAGAAGACACCTTAACTCTGTGTAAGCACTTCTCAGCAACAGCTAAAACATCCCTCTATTGTCAACACTGTTTTCATCACAAATCCAAAACATAGCTGCATACAAGCTATTATGAAGAAAATTAAATTATTTATCTCTGGTAGTTGTAATAGTATTTAATATCAAGAATCAAAGTTAAAACCTGTCCACTGAGTATATACATTTAATTGAAAAATTTTTTTTTTTCTCTTTAGGAATCATTTTGCAATAGATCATAGAAAATGTATTTTGTTAAGCTTTTTTTTTTTTTTTTTTTTTTTTTTTTTAACAAGAAAGAAATTTATTGTCTCAGTTTAACATGTCTTCTTGTGAGATATTGCCTGAGGAGAGTTTAGAATTTCCATCCTAATGGTTTTTAAAAGGTTTGACTGAACAAAGCCACACCTAATGTCTTCTATTGACAGCAATAGTCCAGCTTAAAAGGGAGATGCAACTTCATAACTTCCATATTTGTTGTCATTAATTACTCAAAGTAAGAAAATGTTTGTGAAAGAAATGTCACATATAATAAGAAACATTCATTGAAATCTTTTCAAAACAGAAAAACAAACATGAACAATATCTAATGTACTATAAGGAACTTTAGAAACTTAAAACATTTATAAGTATATTTTTGACCTAATATGTTTAGAAAACAGTACTACTAAAGAGTTGCCCCCACTTTTCTGGAATTTATAAACAGGCCAAAAGACAGTCTATTTCAAAATAAAAAACTTCACCTAAAAAGGATTTATTGAAGTTAATAGAAAAATCTCTTAATTTAAATCAACTTCACATATCAGACTTGTAAAATATTCTGGTGGTTGGCATGTCACACCTAGGGTTAAGATCTTTTTTCATGTTTTTATTCTGTATCTTGATTTTTTGTGGGGTTTTTTTGTTTGTTTTTTGGGGTTTTTTTTGTAGATTGTCAGCACCATTTTAGGAAAACCATTTAATATCCTTACACACCAGTTTTCACATTTACAAAAGTATGGTGATTTTTTTTTTTCAATCAACGAGCTGTTGTCAGGATTAATTAGTGTAGATACCAGGTCTAAAAAGTCTTTGCTATTTCTAAGTCACCATTAAATAAAATACTGTAGCTGTCCCGTTAGCTTCAGTTGGATTTCTGCCTGAATACATAATGTAATATTAGTTTATTATCACCAGATAAGATATTCTGCTATATTTTGATTCTCCTATTAATAGGAGGCAGGATTTTCTTTTCAGTTTGATTTGCTGGTTTTGTGAGGTTTTTAGAAAAAAGGAAAAACAAAAAGAAAAAAAGAAGTCTGAAAAACTTGCAAGATCTCTTTACACAGTGTTAAATTCATCCAGAGCTGATACTGTGAAATAATCAAAAGTGTGGTAAATATAACATTTCCTATGCATATGCTGGAGAAAATACAGTTTTTCAAGACCTTGTTCCAGTTTAAGAGGAATAGCATGCATTTGGCTTGATATCAGCTAAACTTCAGGTTAATCACACTTTCAGCTATCATAGAGTGATGGCACGTAGAAGCTGAAGTGAGACTTTGCATTTAATAGATGAAATTCTATTTGCTGTAAACTGATAGCAGGTTTGGCAGTTGAATGATGTATTTCCGGAAATGGGAAGATGTCCTAAAAGTAACTTGTGGCTGTTTCCAGAGATTTATTAAAACTAAGTTGACACTTGCATCACTGATAGAGGTAATTTTGGAGCTCTTGAAATTCTACTGACCCTAAGATAATGAAACTACCACCTTGTGCACATTTGTATTCTGTGGCATGTAACATGGGCTCATGGTTAGGAATTTGAAATGCTATCATTATGAGCTGAAGGAATTCATACTAGTAACTGAGGGCAAATGCATAGACTTGAAGATATTTCAAGAAAAGATAGATGCAATACTCAAAACCAAATGAGGACTCTGTGCATAAACAACGATAACAGGTTATTTGGACAGTTAATAAAACTTTGAGTTCTGTAGTATGAGTGCAGCCTTGTAACTAAGGCTGGGATTTTTAAGGATTTTTTATTTTTTTTTTAATCCGGTATCACAGCAAGAATTTATATTATGCCCTAAAACAAATCAAATCCAGTGCATATGAAAAGTACCATGAAATGTGCTTAGTAAAGTCTTGCTGAGGCAGAGATATGTGCGTATTTATAACACAGACAGCCATGGGCTGTACAAATGAAAGCTTTGCTTATAATCCAAATAATGTTTTTAACAGTATTTTAGATAAGAAGGATGTGTGTTAAACTCTGATCAAAAGTATCAAATCTTTAGGCTCATTCAAAATGTGGATTGCCCATATGAAATGGGATGATTGCTTTAGTCTGAAAAGCAGCAGAAATATCAATGAAAAACAAGTGAAATCACTGGAATATTTCATTGCTTTCATCATCTTTGTCAAAAAGACACCACCAAAAATCCTACATCTTCCCCATAATTCAATAATCACATGCACTTTGTAAGGTGTTTGAAAATAAAATAAAACTTAAAACTTCTTGTTGTGAATTTAGAGTTAGCACATAGGACTTGAACATTTGCAAATTGTGCCTTTCATTAAGGTATATCAGGAAGGAGATAAACAATTCTGTCTTCCTCAAAGACAGAGTAGTAGGGGCAAGGTAGGGGGAGAGTAATTTTTTGAGGGAAGTAATCTTGAGGTTGTACTTATCATGCAAAATTTTAAGTATATAAGGTTACTTTCTGTTTGAAACACTGTTTCAAATGATTATTCTTTATGCAATTAGTCACATAGGTTTTGGTTTGTCCCAAACATTATGGTTTTGGTGTCGCAGATTTTTACTGAAACACATTTCTTTCCAGTAAAGTTCTGCTACTATGCTTGTCCCAAAGTGCCACTTGTCTGACAAGTTTGTCCAAATTTCATTAAGGACTTAAAAAAAAGAGACCCTTGTGTTTAAAAACTTCAAGGAGCTTTTCATAGAATCATCTAGGCTGGAAAAGACCAACCCTTGTGTTTAAAAAAATTCAAGGAGCTTTTCATAAAATCATCCAGGTTGGAAAAGACCTTCAAGATTGAGTCCAACCAATAACCCTACTCTACATATCCACTGCTAAATCATATCCCTAAGCACCATAGCTGCATGACTTTTAAACACAGCCAGGGATGGTGATTCAACCACTCCCTTGGGGAGACTGTTCGAAACTTTGATAACCCTTTTGGTGGAAAAATTCTTCCTTATTTCCAACATAAACCTCCCCTGGCACAGCTTGAGGTCATTTCCTCTTCTCCTATCACTTGTTACATCGTAGAAGAGACTGGCACCCACCCTTGTACAACATCCTTCCAGGTCGTTGTAGATAGTGATAATGTGTCTGTTCAGTCACCTTTTCTACAGACTACATAGCCCCAGTTTCCTGAGCCACTCTTATAAGACTTGTTTTATCAGGTCTGTGCTATTCTTGGAAGCTGCAGTCAGCTTTCATTCAGAAGAACAGAGGAAGAACAAGATATCCAACTCCAATAACAACTTCATGACTGCAGCTCTTATATAAGACAGACATTTGGTGTTAGGTCTATGTTCCTCAACCCACAGGGTGTCACAGAATCTCCCATTCTTCAGAAAAATATTTGATTTTTTGAGCCAATGAGGAAAAGAATGGGGCATTCATTCTTCTAGAACTCTGTTATCACTACGATTTCTGAAGCCATGCCATAGAATCATTGAATCATAGAAACATAGAATCATTCAGGCTGGAAAAGACCATTAAGATAATCCCTTCTCAGTTATCTGTAGAAAACAACAAGGTCTCACTCCAACCTCCTTATCTCCAGGCTAAACAACCCCAGCTCCCTCAGTTGCACCTCATAAGACATGTGCTCTAGACCCTTCATAAGCTTCATTACCTTTCTTTGGTCATCCTCCAGAACCTCAGTGTCCTTCTGGTAGTGAGGAGCCCAAAACTGAACACAGTATTCAAGGTGTGGTCTCACCAGCGCTGAGTACAGGAGTATGATCACTTCCCTAGTCATGCTGGCCACACTATTTTTGATGCAATCCAGGATAATGTTGACCTTCTTGGCCACCTGGGCACACTGCTGGCTAATATTGAGCCAGCTGCCAGCCAACAATCCCAGGTCCTTTTCTGACAGGCAACATTCCACTCACTCTTCTTCAAGCCTATAGAGTTGCACAGGGTTGTTGTGACTCCTGTGCATGTCCCAGCATGTGACCCTAGTGAATCTCATACAATTGGTGTCAGCTCATTTATCCACCCTGTCCAGATCCCTCTGTAGAGCCTCCCTACCCTCAAGAAGATCAACACTCCTACCCAATTTGATGTCATCTACAAACCTACTGAGGGTACACTTGATCCATATGAATCTACATTGCCTAAATATAATAATTCATTTCTAAAGTTAAGTACAAAGGCCCACATTTGTGCAGCGTTTGCATGTTCTCAACTGAATGTGGTGTCCTGGCACTATTTTTATATTATTATAGCTTCAGAACACTGAAAGAAAGTATAAGAATCTTTCTTTGCATCATATTTTTAGGATAGGTTTTTCCCAGTCCTGCTTTATTTAGAGGTAATCACCAAGAAATTTTTCATTCCCTTTCTACTAATTTATGATCTATGAAGTAGATCACAATGTTTTCCCTACTTTCTTTTTTTAGATTAATGAATTATAAGAAAGTGAAATATTTCCACTGATATCAAGCTAGTTTCAGTGTAGTCTAAGCTGATTACATATCAGTTTAATATATTCTCAAAAAATGCCTGTGAGAATGTCTATAAAGGGAAATATCCTGATTTAATTTTAAAAATTCATGCTAGTTAAATATCTTGCCATTTTCATGCATACACAGCTTGAAGTGGTTTAGAAACAGATTCAGTTAAATAGGTGTAACTCCTATTAGGGTGCATTTATGTCAGAGTCATTGGTTAATTCACCCCAATTAGAAAATATGCTTGTCTTCCACAATTTGGTAGAGATCTGTCTACAAATACCAGTCTGGAACACATACAACTTACCTCAGTAGAATAGCCCTAAATACTGAGTAAAACGTAGGAGAATAGTTATATCTAACTTATAAAATATATTCTTTTTTTCCTGCAGGATTTCAAGGAGTGGTAACTATTCTAGTGTAAAAAACCTACTTATCACTAGTGAAAACAGAGCTCAGTTTAAAGGAGACATATTTTCTGAAATTAATATATCATTGAAGAAATCTATTGTGCCTCCTGCTTCTGCTAAAGGAACAACTATCTTACCTCTTTTCAAACCTCATTTGGGTACCATAGCTAAGTAACTATTAGTGGCAAATTTATAAAAATTAAAAATAAAAAAAAAAGGAAAAAAATGAAACAAAAAATTTTACTCTTTTCGTAGTGCTATACTTCAGGTTTCTTTTTCAGTTTTTTTTTTCAGTGGAATAATTCAGGTTAGAAGGGAATTCATGAAATCAAATGGTCCAAACCCCAGCTCAAAACAGGGCCAATCTTCAATTTAGATCCAATTTAGATTTAGATGGTTATACATTATTACGCTACTTAACGATTTGGAGCTGCCTAACTTCATTTGATCATTTAATGAGAATGCATTTATGCTGATTTTCACTGTCACTTACTCTGGGAAAATTATAAATTTGCAAATAGCAAATTTTCAAGAGAAGAACTACTGAGATGTTTGAAAGTATTTTCTCCAATTTTCTTTTTTGTTTTCCTCCATGTGACTGAACAAATATAGTCTGGCCTACCCACAACATCCCCAGTCATTTTTTTTCAGACTACATTATAATCTTTTTATTTTGTACTCAAGAAAAACAAGGAGAAATATGCAAAGCCAAATTCTTCACATTTCAAGAAGTGATGCTCTATTCATAAAGGCAGAATTATCTGCTAAAAATGTGTTCATTTTCACAGAACCTCAACCTGTTTACCAAAATTAATTTTAAATTTATATTAAAGCTATGAATGCTTTAAATGCTTTAAAATTTCTGCCTTACAAATTATCCACGGACATATTCCAAATGGCTCACTTCTGCATTTACTCTCAGGAAAGCTTAACTATAGCAAAATTCACAGCTTATGGCAAATAGGTTTCACCTTACTCACAGCATCCTTTAGAAAGAATTCAGGTCATCAGTGACAGGTGATTTGTGACTGTGGATCTATATGATGCATAACAGTATTATGATAAATATCAACCAATAATGTCAGTCACAAACTCTAAGAGTCCATAAAAACAGTCATATAATTAAGTTAATGTGTGTACTTAAATGCAGTTGCTATAGTGAAAATAGCAACCTCAGAGGGGATAATTCAGCTCTGAGCTTTCTAGAAAGCTGCAAGCTCTTCAGGTCTTCACAATAAAATGCAATACTTAAATGGAGTTCTTGGGTTTATTTCCTTGGTTGGTTGGTTGGTTGGTTGGTCTTTTTTCAGGCATATGTTTTCTCCTTGTGAAAGAACCTAAAAAACAGAAGCTGTACTTAGAGAAATACCAAGAATAGCATATTTTATCAACGGATGAGTGTTACACTACTTCTTTACTGGGTGTTTATTTTTTTTTTTTTTTAAGAGAGAATTTCAGTTCCTTTCTAGTAGCAAATGGCCAAAGCTCTACTGGAAAGGAATTCAGGGTAATCCATGAGTTTAATCAGTTAAACATCAGACAATATCGTGCCCATAAAAAATACAAACCAACGAAGGTAAAAATCACAAATTAAAAAAAATATTTTTAAAACACTTCTGATTCCTTTCCATGACTATGAAAGCAAATGAGCAAGGATTTTTTTGATACTCACTATGCACTTGCTTATCTGGTTACTAAAGGAGAAATACTCCTCTTGTAAATTAATCATGAGCTATTGTTCCTGAAACAAATTATTTGAGAGAAACACAAACAAATGCATATCTTTCTTGGAGTCCAAATCAGCATGGAAATATTGCTAAACCTATCTATATAAAGTCCTGTGTCCCATATGTTACTATGAATCCTGAAAAGTCTGAAATACACTGTCAAAGACATAATTTTGTTGACTTTTGAATGAGCAGAAAATATTACTAGGAGAACAAAAAAACACTATAACTTATTTGTGAGGAATTAGAGGAGGAAGAACATTGGTCATAGACTTGTTAAAAAATTAGTCCTTTCTGCCATGAAATAACTTTCCTCCTGCATAATGTATTTCATTGTTACAAAGGTCATTGTTTGTTTGAATAAGTGGAAATAATCTGTGAAAAACAGTTTATACAATGCAAATGAGAGAAGATGGCAGAGGCATGTGTGTTATCACAAAGTACAATTCTGACTACATAGCTTCTCATTGAAAAGTTTTCTAAAACCATGGCCATCATGTGGATAAGGATAAGAGACTGAGTTTAATAGAAAACTCCCAAAATGTATGTCCTTGATATTGCCTGGTTTTTACCGATTATTAATTTTTCTGTTCACTGCGAAGTGATTTTCATAGAATGTAGGAGCCATTTCTTTTGTTTTGCAGAGGGAAAATCTGCTCAAGGGCAGTCACAAGCCCCAGCTGAGGACAGAACCAAAGTCGAGGGTGACCAGTATATTTCTCCCCATTGATTATATTAGAAAAGTTTGCAAACTTAATTATTACTAGTTTTTCTTTGAGTAGCTTTTCATCCACCTTAGATATACTTCTCCAAAAGCTACAACACTTTAACCAATTAAATGCTTCATTCTAACATAAAGTATATAGGTAAGATTTTCAAAGGTCCAGATCAAAATCTTTGCCTTTTGCTAGTGATATGAACAAGATATACTAGCAGAAAAACTAAGATATTCTGTGGTTATTATTTCAGTTTTCAAAATAAGCATTCAGTGAGAAATCATGGTATAAACAAACAATCAGACAAACAAACCAAACACAACAACAAAACATTTTTTCTCCATATACTGAATGACATTTTAATTTCATCTGTTATTCTGCTTGTGTAAACCAGTGGCATAAGAGTGCTGTAACAATATGGCCCTATGAAACTCACACCTTAATTGCTTTATATCTTCTGCAGTCCTGAGCAGTTTAAATATAAACTGGAGGTAAGACACTATCTTCTAATTTGATACATTTATATTAACATTAACATTTAAGCTTACATTTATATTAGCACTGAAATACTCATCTTTCTTAGACATCTACACCCCTTCAGCTACACTAGTATCTATGAATAACTCATTTGTCCTCTCAATGTTCCTTTAGATTTGGGAATGATTATCACTCACACTTTTTTAGCAGACCCAAAAACTCTGTAATACAAGACTTGCTTGCACTTCTAAGTTCATCATTCCTGGTGAGTGCCTAGTCATGACCCAGATGCACTTCTGGGTAAGATATAGGCATTGTCACTATGAATCTGACTTTTTCCTGACAGATTTAAGAAATAATCTAAGCCTTTTCCATAACCTTTTAGTGAAAATGCTATCCATGGAGATGTGAAGGAGAAAAAAGAGAAGTCAGAGTCTGGAACTTAGGTGCCCACCTGCCACTAGAATTTTGTACAAAGATGAGTGTGAGTAACAAATTATGAGAACACTACCATGCTGTTTTCAGCAGTAGTGAGACAATCTCTGTTTTTTAAACTGGAAAAGTGCTGTTAAATCTTTAAAATTTTCACATTTTTTAATAGGCAGTTTTAGGTTAAACTGGTTTTATCACTTACAAACATATATATTTGGATCTAAGTGAATTGTATGAGGTCATGCAAGTATGTGGCAAAACGTATGACTAGATCGTTGAATCAAGAGTCGTGATCAGTATGAATTTCCCTTACTATGTATTTGTTTTGGTAAAGTCAATATACTTAAATATATGCTATACTCTTAGGATTGAATAATTATTTTGCTGAATCAGGAACTAAATGTCTGAAGACACAGTGAGTCTCTGAAGTGCAAAAACCCTCAGGGGGTGTAAACACCATCATGTAGTGTAAACTAAGTGCATTATATGAGTACTAGCATATGTTTAGCTTTTAATTACTAATACACATCTTAGCAAGGTTACCAGCACACTGTTCCTTCAAAAGTAAGAATTGTACAAGACGGAAAAGATACAATATGAAAATTCATTTTGCTTTTCTCTAATACAGTATTCTCATTGCTCATCAAATCAAGATACCAACAGGAAGTAGCAGCCAACAGAAATTACCTCCAACAACAACAATGGGTGAAAGTGAGGAAAAATTGCACTTTAATTTTTAATTATAGTATCACAATAGTAACAATATAGTAACAATAGTAACAATAGCAGTTAATAGTAACTAATAGTAACTAAAATAGTCATTATAGTAACACAATTATAGTAAGAAACACAAGCAACTTCTGTTAAGAAAATGATAATCATGGGTTGTTGCTGAAGTTCTCCTTACAATGAAAATTATATTTTTATTTTGTAATCTCTGTTGATGCAGTAGAAATGCATGAGCTAGAGATAATGGGAGGAATAACAAGAAGCACTAGAAGCAAATATATAGAAACATGCATTACTGCTAGGATGTCTCCACCAACATGGTACAATGAACTCAGGAGAAGGAATGGATAATTAAATCATTGGAAGATGACTACAGGGGAAACAAAGGAAGAAAAGATGAAACAAAAACACCTGAACAGTTAACTTCTGATCCAGTTCATTAGCCATTATCTCAATACTAGTTGCATTCAGTGAGATTTTTCACAAAGTTCTATACAGAGATACTACCATGCTCATAGTTGTCTGAGTAACATATATAGACTCCAAATACAGTGTAAGAAATGAAGATGTCAGGGGCAGCCTAAAATCTCTCAACTAAAAAGAGGCATCTAGTTTCATTTTAAATTCCCTATAGTAACCCTTACAGCCTCTAGCTGCTTCTCCAGAAAAGAGCAGTTTTCCTTGATGGTCTTCTGTCATGTCTCCCATCCCTGTGACAATGTTTTAGGCAGTTCAAACATTACTAAATAACTATGTTTAAGCAACTAAATTAAATACCTGATAAAGACAATTAATGGAATCTGGGTAGTAAGATGATGAACTATGGACATCTAGTGGTGTTTGAGGAAACCTAGACTACACAAGATACATTAACAAGTATCATAGCATCATAGAATCATAGTATGTTTTGGATTGAAAGGGATCTTTAAAGATTGTCAGTTAACATGAACAGGAACTTCTTTCACTGGATCAGATTGC
Source organism: Todiramphus chloris collaris (assembly GCA_025345505.1). Lineage (NCBI taxonomy): Eukaryota > Metazoa > Chordata > Aves > Coraciiformes > Alcedinidae > Todiramphus > Todiramphus chloris. The sequence continues at coordinate 38,337,084 of JANVCC010000021.1, forward strand.
TCAAAGCCCCATCCAACATGACCTTAAACAATTCTAATGATGGGTCATCAACAACTTCTCTGTGCAACCGGTGCCAGTGTTTCACCATTCTAAGCATAAAAAAAAAAAAGTCTTCCTTTATTCTTATCTAAGTCTACCCCTTTTCAATTTAAAACCATTGTCTCTTTTCCTGTCACTACAGGCCTTAGTAAAAATTTTCTCACTGTCTTTCTTATAAACTCCCTTTATACAGTGAAAGACCACAATAAAGCATCCCTGGAGCCTTCTGTTCTCCAGGATAAACACCAACTCATTCAGCCTTTCTTCATAGGAGAGCTGTTGGAGCCCTCTGATAATTTTTTTGGTCCTCTGCTCTAACAGATTCATGTCTTTCTTCTGCTGGGCACCCAGAATTGGATACAGTCCTTGAGGTAGGGTCTCACAAGAATGGAGTAGAAGGGGATTATCACCTCCCTCAACATGCTGGCCACATTTCTTTTTATGCAGCCCAGCATAGAGTCCCACCTTGTAGGAGCAGGTCCATAGATTGAAAGCTGGTGATGAACACACATTTCAGTTTTATAATCTATTCTGGTGACAAAAATCACATTTGTGGCTAGCAAGGATTAAATACACTTACTAAAGGCATGTTCTGAATAATTTTAATTGAAAAAGAAACAGGATCATGTACTCTGGGACAGCTTCACAACATGAATCCAAACACAGCAGGAGGGTACAACCAGGGGACACATTCCAAAAGTACATTACTGTTCCAATCTAAGACTATAATGTAGATTCACCCTAAAATGAACTCCAATGCAAATCAGGGTCTATGGGAGATGCTCATAGGCCACTTTCTGAAATGGTGGCTGAAGCATAGCTAATATGCACTGGACTACCTTAAAGGGCATTAGGTGCTGTGGTAGGTCACTGTCCAGATTCATCTGTAGATTTTATACACTTCAGGTGTGTCAGTATAGATGTCTACTTGTCAGCTATGGCATTTAAACTTCCAGTATAGACTGTGGAGATCTAGTCATTACTGTTAATACAGATTGCTACACAGCTCTCCTCAGCACAGTCATTCAGATTGGGTCAGATCTTCAGCTTTCCAGACATCACTTATTATGGAAAAAAGCCTCAGTTCATTTGTGTAGATAAAGGTCTCTGGTAATATTTTGAATGTGCAGCATTAAACTTCTTCTCTAGGAGGACATGTGTCTCCAGTGGATCCTGGTAGTTGGTTAGGTGTATATGTTACATACACTGTATCCCTCCTGACATGGATGGGAGTGTCTGAATGATTACACAGCAGAAGACAGGCAGAAAATGTCATTAAACTGATTTATTTAAGAAATGTTTGTTTAAGTCACTTCAAAATTCCAAGTATCTTCTCTAGTCTGAAAGGCAGCACTTAAGAGCTAAGCTTGTTAGAAATCACTTCATCTTGACTGCAAAGGTACATTTCATTATGCAGCGGGAAAATCTGTAATGAATGCTGCAAGAATAACATACACAAAAACCCAGTCTCACTATGAGAATGATAAATCATGTTGGTGCTTTCATGCCCTTAATCTGGTTAATTTTTGAGGTATACCAAGTCACAATACACATACATACGACCATTTTTCCCCAGTGCTCACAGAGGTATAAATAACACACTCAGGTTCATAGATCATAATAAGAATAAAACTTAGATGATTTCAGAAAGTTAACCTTTGTGTAGTAAAGGGCTACTTTCTTACAGAGACTAGATATTGCGTAAGAGATTTGGATGAGCTCAGAAGCATATGTGACATGATATCTTCTTGAAACAACATGACTAGCAATTTACAATTTCTATAATAGATTATATAACAGACTGGTAAAGATATATGGAGTGTTTCACTGTGATTTTTCTCCTTTCTTTGTTACCCTAGCACCGGGTAACAAAATTTGAGAATTTTTTATTATTTTTTTTTTTTTTTTTAATCAGCTTTTCAGACTTTTCCTTAGCTTCCATTTCTTTTTATGGTTTCTGGTTTTCAGGTGTCTCCTCTCCTGTTTGTCAGCCTTCAGTCTTCTATCATGGTTTCACTTGTCACTTCTCAACAGACATTTGCCCTTCTCCCTATTCAGTTAACTTTTTATTTTAAAAGGGCTATAGTCTCTTTCTGCTCCACATCAAACAACTAGCTACTTTAAAATTATAACTTTCTTATCCTGCTCTAATCTCAGTCCTTCTATTCAGGTAAATATATCCAAGTCTTTCATCCTTTTGAACCATATCTGTTCCTCAAGGCATCAAGCTTTACTCAATGACATAATGAATTTGTCTTTCTCTACCCATCTGTTCTCAGATGACAGGCTCAATTTCATTTTGTCTTCTCTGCTAAAAGCTAATCCTTTTTGCTTTCTTTTTGCCAGCCTTAGATTCAAAGTTCTACTTACTATTGCCAGTATTTTTGTTAGTTGTCAAACACAAATTAATTTCCTTAGAAATGTGATAACTTCCCTTCTCTCCCTCATCACTTTTTAATCTGACCATTCAATTAGCAATAGCTTTTTTTTAATCTGTTCCTTCGGACCTTTTGACCTGGTTGTCCATGTGGTTCAAATAACTTTCAGTATCAGTAAAGAAGACTATTTCTTTTTTTTTCTAATCTATTTATGTATTTTCTCCAGTTCCTTGTAACACTTTATTTATGACATATTCTAGTATATGTCTCTTCCATGCCAGCCACTTGCTCACCTATTTATATTCCTATAAGGAAATGTCTACCTTAAAAATCAAATTATTGAAGGGATGCCAATTTCAATTCAAGTAACTGAAGAGTGATGACAACAATGAAGATAATTTACTTATCTTCTTCCACCTGAAGAAGATCCAAAATGTATTGAAATGATGTGTGTCATATAACATCTGGCTACACAGGAAATTTATTATTTTTATTTTTTTTAACAGACTAAGCAAATAGGTGCTTCCTTAGCTCTGTTAAGTCAGAAGAAAACCACTCAGTCAACTTCAGTGGGCTTTGGATCTTGTCCATAATGGAAAATATTTTCCTAGGTACTCATTCAAGTTCTGATATGGACTGTAATAGAAACTCTTGTTAGTATTTTTGTTAGCTGTTTAATACATGTCTCATAAACTCACCTATATGCCCATCTCTGTTCTTTTTCTCTATCTTCACAAGTACCATTTCACAACCTAGAAAAGCTTATACCAAATGTTGAATTTACTTTGTAAGAGCAGTAGGGTGCTTTCAAATAAACATTGTTGAAAGAAAGAATTTTCTGTCAAACTATAAAAAAGCAAATTCTACATTTCTTCATTAAGCAAACCCACACCAAAAGTATTACTTCATTCACTCAGGAAAAGTAAATAGTCATCTAATCAATAGCTTCCAAGAAATGTAATTTTTAATATCATGGAAATAAATGGGCAGAAAGCTACCAAAGTATCTATCTGTGAATAGAGTAACATCCAATTTTAACAGGAGAAATAAATGGATTGCATTCATCTAATGAAAAAAAGATGTCTGTGATAGTGATATTTTTCAGTCCTTCTTCTAATCAAATAATTTTTTTCTGTATTTTTCCCCTCATCTCAATTTAACTATTCTGTAAATTTTGGTTAATATATTTTCTTTCCTTCTTCTCCCTCTTTTTCTCTGTATCTTTGGATACCATGTTGTCTGGAGCATTTATTCCCATAGCTTCACAAATCAGTGTACCATATTTTTTCTCTAGCAGTATCTTTTTAAGCATGCTCCTGGCATGCTCTCTTTGATGCCTGTTGTTGTTCTTTATATGATTATGAATAATCATCTCAAAGCTAAATGTACTTTATGAGTTACCAGATTATTCTTTCATTTTGATCCTGTTTTCAGTTCTATACCTGCTGTCATCAGTTCCCCTAACATACAGTTTCCCCTTGTCCTCTGTTATCTTCTTGCATAAATGCTTCCAGTGGGGAGCTAGACACCCTCTCCAGCTAGGCCTGGCTGAAGTATATAAAGACCACTTCATTTCAGACCAATCATGATGTTTGCCAAGATGTGCAAGATTTAAAAATACATACAAAATTATCTATTTAAAATATATACACTCCAAAATGTATTATTTAAAATTAACAATGTGGAAGAAGATGAAATTGGTAGAGGGACCTAAATATTGGTTCCACAGAAAATTGAACAGATTGCAAGAATCCTAATCCTAGAGTTTTTCAGCCTTCCAAACACTTATACTAAGCAATTTTGGGAAGAGGTGCAAGCATAAAGCTACTTGCCTTCTTCTTTTAGAAAGGTGACCACCTAGGCATTTTTTTCTCTTTTGCATATGAAAGTGTGTGGGGTTTCCACATTTCTTTTTTTTTTTTTTAACTGGCCTTTAAAACTTTTCATTATTCTTTTCAGTGTTTTTTGTCTCACCCTTTATATTTTTTACCGTTTCCAGACAAAGCATATGCAGGATAAAGGACAATATTTTGGAAATAAATTACTCAGGAAATGGGTAATTAGGAAAACTAAATAGCTCATGGTGATGAGCTCTTACTTTAATATGGCATCTGGTTAAGCAGCTGTGGTCCTTGGATGCATAGGCAAAGGAATACTGAACAGGAGTAAAAGAACAGTTCTACAGAACTAGAAAAACTATTACTAGAATATTGTATGTGATTTTAGTGTCTATATTAAAAAAAAAAAAAAAAAAAGCTGAAACTGAAACTTGTGACTTAGAATTAAAAAAATGGGATCAAGAAAACATTTTTTCAACCAGTTAGTAAAGGAATTTAATTCTGTTAAATTACCTGGAAAAGGCAGATTTGTTCACTGTCATCAAAATAGTTACATCCCTGTAGTATGTCCAGACAACCCAATTGGGACACAAAGAGGTTCGGAGGAGCATGGGGCAAATGTTGACGTTATCATTCTCTCAATACTAGGATATTCTACAATATAATGATTTGGGGTCATCTCAAAAGAAGGAGCCTGCAGCAAATGGGTTTTGCAGCACTGTAACAATACTGGTTAAGGTATGATTGCACAGATATTAGTATGTGCTAGCAAGCGGGGAAAACCCCTTCAGGGATCTTGGTTGTTATGAGCAGTTATATAAAAGAAAATTTCTTACAGTAAAGGCATGATGTAAAAGGCAAGAAGTGTAAGAAGATGTAGAGACTGAAAGACCCACTATACAATCAATAAAAAGGGAAATAGCCACAAAAATAATTTACATTGGGATTTGGTGGACTATTGATTTGCTCAATGACTTCATGCCTTGGAGTCAATGTTGTTTTAAAGGGTGTTCTCCGGATCAACCATGACATACTGATTTAATATAAGCAACATTGATAACATTTTACATCTAGTATAGATATTAGTTACACATAGAGGACTGTAAGGGCCTCTTTGGTCATCTGAGTCTATGAAAAGAGAAAAAAAGGAAACCTGCTACAGACCAGTAGAACCGCAGAAAATTCACTGATATTTTACTACTAGTAGTAAGGCAGCTTCAGAGAGTGATCTATTTTACCCTTCATCCAATCTTGAGAACCAATGCACTGAGTAATGGGATAACAGAAGTTCCCCTGGCCATGCCAAAGGCAGTACTTATGGAGTTACTGGAAACATTTCCACTCCTGCAGCCTGCTAGTTCTGCCAGCTTCAAGAAGCCTCTCGTAATCTGAAGTTCTGCAGCTTCAAGGCACTGTTGAAATGATTTGCTCAGACTCCCCTCTGGCCAGTTCTTGAGCAGTAGTGATCAATCACAATTGAGTTCCTGGTACCATGTCACAACAAACTGATTAAACTCTCCCTGAAGAAATCACAGCTGTTATTGGCCTAATGATATCATCCAGAGCTTTAAATTTCAAAGGAGATTATGTTTGTCTTTCCAAGAAAACATTTTAATTTGAAAGCTCAGAAAAAAAAATGTTCAAATCATATATAGTGATCTTTGTAGATAGTTAACAGTACTTTGGCTTTTAGAACTGTAGTGCCAGAAAAAAACTCTCATGTTTTTAAGATGTTTCTGTGCCTTTTAATGTTCTAACTGCTACAAACAATTATTTAATCCTTGTTTTGCAGGTAGCAAGCACAAAGATAGCATCAGCTTCATTAGAGAGTCCAGTGAATGGCTGGGTGAACCCACTACATTGATAACTCAAGCTGATAACTCAAGCTGATAACAGACATCTTAGCCTGGAGAAATCTCACTGATTGCTAAGGAAGAGACTTTTCAGTAAGTCATTACCATTGTATAACCTATGTTCTGAAAATTCAGACTTTACATCATCTGTACATTAAAAATACTTTATTATGGGAAGTAATGACTACATTTAAGCCCAGAAATGTTTTACACAGAAGCACCGAAATACACAGATGATACATAATGCATGGAGATTACATACAATCTAACTACTTCCTTTAAGTGTATCATCAAATTAACTATGTTGATTTATATTAAATTCAGATTTCATAGTGCTGCTCTGTTGCTCAAAAAAAAATTGAATGGATTAGGCAAGGAAAATGTCTGTGACTTCCATCCACAAAAGAAGTAAATGTACCACATAGTTACCTTTATTTTTAAAATAAATAAATAAAAACAAAACCACAAAAAAAAACCCCACAAAACAAAACCAGAAAAGTACTGGCATTGTAAAAATAAAATAACTGTTTAGCTGACTCAGTACTCAGTGGATTATACTGAGATGAATTGAGATTACAGGAACAGACTTTAGGGCTGACTGACCTGTGCTCAGATCATATTTTGGAAGAAGAGGGAGAACAAGCCTCCCATAACATCTAATAAATGTGTGTAATTTAGAGCATAATTTAACACATAATTTGAAGCAGCTTTTCCCTACATTCACAAGATGCTCTCATTTTGCTCAGGGCAAAGGAGAGATGGCAGGGAGCATGCTGGTGCCATCTTTACATCATACATCATTACTTGCCCAGGAATGGATGCCTTGGCTACCTTTTCCAAAGAGCTTGTCTTACTTTGTTTTATTTTCTAAGTGTTGTAACAAGCACAGAGACAACTGGGACAAAAGCTAGGCAAAACTCTGAAGCATGTTGGAAAAATTCTGTCAGGGATCTGCTTGCAAGCTCAGCAAAGCTTCAATTTCCCAAACCATACAATTATCAGACCCCCAGTTAAATAAAACAAGGTCAGACAGAAAGAGTTGATAGATGAGGCTTGTAAAGCCAATATTCAGACTAACTAAAACTATTAAAAAAAATGCATTCAACAAGCCATGTAGCTACCCACAGGATGAAAACCTTTTAAGTTGAATTTTGTGGGTTTATTGAAACTTAAGTATATTTTAAGCACATGCAGAAGTGGTTTGACTTCAGCCTGAATTTCTTCGGAGGCCACGATTTTTGTTTCTTGACATCTCCCAATTGTGCCTAAAGATAATTGAGAACAAGAATACTTTAGGAGTCCAAGCTCTCATCTCACATCTCTTTTTCTTCCCACATGCCCATCACACTGCCCCTACCCACAGTGTTCAGAGGTGCAGGCCAGTGGCTCCTCATTCAGGGTAATTCTAAGCCAGGACTTTCAAATGTGAATTCCATACAAAATATGGAAATTGTGTGTTCTTTCTGCACATGCTGAGGTCCAAAACAATTACATTTCTGTTGTTTATGCTCAGAGCTTTTAAATAGACTCCTATTCCTTCTATATGTCCACTTCTTCAGTTTTGGCTGTATTTGCTGATGACTGTTGTGACCCATCTCAGGTTCACTGATCATCCAGAACAGGTAGAGGGGTTCACTTGCATTTCTAAATAAAAACAGTCCAGGGAGTGGGTCTGAAACATAGGTCTTTACTCATGGTACTACTGAATTGTTAAATGGCTCGGTTTTTTTGAATGTGTCTCCAAGAGACATCTACTAACAAAAGGAGGTAAGTTTCAGTAGCATGGATACCAAAAAATTCTCAGCCACATGGTGTCATTTCTAATCCCCTTTTAAACAGTAATATAGGCATGGCCCCTGTACCTTACAGTTCCAGACTAATCCTTGTGCATACCTTTTCTTTGTGATGAAAACAGTACATTTATATAACAATGCATGACCCAACCTGGTGTGGATTCAGGAGAGACCTAGAACTGGCACAGAGACCTGGGAACTGGGATGTGCTCTCAAGTTTTGCTGTATAGACATCACTTTACTGAAGTAAGTGCTTTTAAAATGAAAATTGAATATTGATATATTTGTTCAGCATGAAATAGGGAAATAACAGTTCTTACTCTACACATCCTGAAAACTAGGGAAATATTCATAAATCTTTTCTTTAGAATGAGGTCAATCTAGTATTTCCTCATGAAAGCAAAATATGCAGAATTATCTTGTTCTCCATTTTTATTCCAAATGTTTTTCAGTTCTTCTTCCTCTGTTTGGGAAAATGATTTGTTTTATGTTAGTGTTTTATGTTCCAATAATGCATTAATAGTAAGATATGAAAAGACCTAAAAATGATACAAGGCATCAAGCCTACTTGTTGTCAGGAACAGGTTTTCTTTCTCATTCTTCACTCTAGGGATAAGCATATAAGAAACATACAATCCTTAAGTTCCCTTATGGTTGTGAGGATGGTTTTGTGGTGTAATGTTTTGCGGAGTGCTGCAGAGAAAACTGAAAAAAACCCATGAAACTCTGTGACTGGAATTCATAGTAATCAGAATATCCTGTGACGCAACTTTACCTTTCATCACAGGTTAAGTAAGTTGGGGTGAGGGGTATGTGGGTCTACATTTTTGTTGGATTTTTTTTCTTACAACCTCAGCTCCTGAAATCAAGGGGTTATAGCAGATGCTCAATTTTAATTTCTCATTAAGCAAGTTCAGAGCCTTCACAGTTGAGGGAGAGCTTAAAGACATGAATTACCAATTCTAATTAGTCAAAAAGCCATGCTAACTGTTGTGATTTCCTCAGGTTGTAGTCAAATTTTCTGAATGCTTATGTTGGAATACAGTACAATAAAATTGCACCAACTTGTCCAAGCTGCCATATGAAAGTATTATGCTGTAAAAGACTACAGATTGAGTTCCAGATCCTTTAGGCTATGGAAATAATCAGAGAAGCAGGCTATGTTCACTGCAGAGTAAATGCACATATTCCCAACTCAAACACAGCATATTGTTCACAGTGATTTAGAATTCAGAGATCAGTAAGAAGAAGGGGAGAACAGTAAAATATGAGCAAGATCCATTCACAGGCTAAAAGTGACTGTCATATTTATTACCTAGAACACTTTATCTCTGAAAGCTGTTCTCCTAAGGCATAATGAAGATGGGCACTTTTCCTTTCTTTGCTATTGACAAAGGTACATGGAACACAAGCTTCTGTGTAATAAAAAAAGCCCAGAAGCACTTTTAAATTTCAGATGAGCACCTGGGCTGATCAGACTCTTAATCTTCATCACCAGTGTGCTACACATCAATGTTATACCTAAAACTCCACTTTTCCTTCCTCCTCCACTTTTCCTACCGTTCTGCACTGCTGACTTTCCTCAATTTTCAAACATGTTCTCCTGTTAAAAATAAAACAAAATTCCCTAGGAACAGTAATAAGCCCTCACCAGTTTTCAAGAGCCACACACAGGCACACAAGTACACAAATTAAATTAGTTGGGTTCATTATCTGCTTCATTCCATTCAGCTTTAAAATGCAAACACCTCTGGTATGGACTGTGGCATCTGTTCAACACCAATGTACCAAGAGGAGTGCTACTGCTGTTAAATAGTGTTATATCTTTCCCCTCCTAAAGAGGAATATAGTTGCCAGGCAGAGAATAAAAAAAACTTCCAAAGACTAAAGCAGGTAGACTTTAGTAGGTAGAATATTCTTTTATTAACAGATGTAAAGGTGCCAATAATAGCTTTTAAACTATTTGTAAAACTGTCATCAGCTCTTTAGAGTATAAAAAGTTTACAAGATATTATTTTTAGATCTGATTTATAATTTGTTTCTACCAAAAGATTTTCTCTACTCAAAAGCACCCAATTAATTTTGCATAAAATTTATTATTCAATCTGTTTTTACTTCTAGCTTTCTCATCCAAAGTTTGACCAATCCAGATAGATAGCATGGATGTTGTAAAGAACTAATTATTACAAAAACCTGATTTTATTAGAGGGCTATTTTCTACTATCATTTCAGTTTTTGCAAGAATTCATGCTGAAAACCTTTCTGGTGTGATAAAGCCCAGGAAGAAAGCAATTTGAAATCTGTACTTATGAAAAGAAAGAAAGAAGGGGAAAAAAAAAATTCACCTCATCAATACTAAATTGCCTCAATGAAAATCCACTTGCACCTAATTAAGTACCTTTATTTTAATTTACACCTGGATACGTTACAGATAAATAGCACAATTCAACACATAAATCACTTCTCATAATTGAAGACAGTAAGCAAAACTACTTTATGATGAATCAAAATTAGAATTTACAGTAAGTGTTATTTCATTCTTTTTTCACCTCTTTTATAATGCAATTGGTCAAAATGACCTTTAGTGAAAAGATGAAGAATTTTATACTGCTTATTTCAGACACAGTATCTTTTATTCTTAAATATCAACAGAATATTTGTACTACTCAACCTGAACATTCAAAGTAAAAGCGTGCAAAGGGATATTTTGATACTGTAGTTAATTATTGCTATTAGGTGCACTGCCAAGGACCAGGAAAGCCAAACCACATGACTGCTAATGGAGCACTCAGGAACTCTGATCTTGATACAAGACAAATCATGGTGCTGGTGACCTTCATCAATGGATTATGACAGTGGCACACTTCAATTGTTCCATGGTTACAACATATTTCTGTTAGTGGCTGGTGCTTTGATAGTCATATGTTTCAAAGGGACTGTATGACCTGTCTTGACCTCAAGAAAAGAACATACAGCAGAGGAAAAGGGCTCATGGTGTGCTAATAAGAGAAGGTTATGACATTTTCAGAATGAAGGAGAAAGCAAATTAGGCTGAAACTTTGTCATATAAACCTGTGTTTTCATAAGCATAGGTATATGTGTTATACATTCTTATATTTACATGTGGACATAAAGGAAATACTCATTTTTTTAGCTGCATAGATCTGTAAAGTTGGAGGTTGAGTTTTAGGTTTAGGTTTAGCCAAATCTACTTCTAAATTTCAAACAAAATTGAATAAGGATGGAACTCTGGTCTGTGACTGTTACCTTAAATTAGTATTTTCAAATTTAAATTTTATTAGCAGGCATAATAAAAAAAAAAAAAAAAAAAAAAAAAAGAAGTCAAAAATGTGCAGGTATGACTGCTTTTTTTACAAGCTAGAGAAATAATCAGCCCCTTTAAGACTGAGAGGAGACTTTGTTGCTCTCTACAACTACCTGAAAAAAGGTTGTAAAGAGGTGGGTGTTGGTCTCTTCTCACAAGTCACAACTGATAGGACAAAAGGAAATGGCATCAAGTTGCACCAGGAGAGGTTCAGGTTGGACATTAGGAAAAACTTCTATATGGAAAGGGTTGTCAAAGACTGGAACAGGTTGCCCAGGGAAGTGGTTGAATCACCATGCCTGGATTTATTTAAAAGCTGTCTAGATATGGTGCTTAAGGATATGATGTAGTAGTGGCCCTGGTAGAGTTAGATAACAATTAGACTTGATAATTTTTTCCAGCCATAGTGATTCTATGAAACAGACCACAGAGTTTTTGTTACTGTTCATAGGCTTTGTGCATGCACAAACCTAAGAAGGTCAACAACTTATTATTTTATTTGAACAACACTTACAGCAAAGATATCAGAACAGAAATCAACTCTTGAAATTGTAGCTAGTACAGGTGCATTTCCTAGCTCTGTTACAGAGACAGAAGAATACAAAGTAGGAAAAAAATCTACAAAATGGCTAAGCTAGTGGCCTCAAAAAGAAGATTTGTATTGAGTTACTTACTGCCACTGTAACAGTCATTATGAACATAGTTCCTCAGCTAAATGAGAAAAGAAATAGGTGTTGCAATATCTGAATAGGAAACAAACAGGAAGACATCAAGTTACACACTCCAGAATGTTCAGGGTTCAGTTTCTAAGTTCTGGTCTTTGAAGCTGCAATGTACTTTGTTCTAATCCAGCTCTCTTTACATGTAAAGCCTTTCCTAGCAGACATACTCTGGGAATGACAAGGTATTTCAACACTCCAAAGAAGGTAGACAGTGAGACGTGCAACCTAAACACACTCAGCTTATATCCTAAGCTACTTAAATACCAAATAACATATAGATGTTGGAATCAGAGTTCTGAACTGCTCAAAAGTACAACTTCACTGACAAGTATACAATTCCCCTTATTTATCCAAAGTCCTAGTCAACTTGTTCTCTACATTAGATATTATTTTCTGGATTTTCAAGTACAAGTGAATCAGCTCATTCCCTTGCACAGTAAAATTGGAAGAGCTCTAAAGACCTCTAGCCAGGAAAATGTTAAGACATGATTCAGTCAATACCTCTCAGCACAGAGATAAAGTTAGCTGTCTGCCATGCATTAGAAAGATGCTATGGATGAAGTCAAAGTGAATAAACTTCTGTTGCTCATTGTCACACCTAGGAAAAAGATATAAATACATATTTTTACTTCACATGGCATTAAAGAGATTAGTGAGGGTAAGTATATTCCATGGAAATACATATAATTATATGTATTTAGCCTCAAGGAAAATGTGGTGTGTTATTGGAGTGACTGAGAGAAATTTGGCTTTAAAATGAAGGATAAAGAAATCATAGATAACTGAGTTACATTTATGGACCAAAGCACACATACTGTTAAACTGTAAGGGAATTATATACAAAGTTGAATGAAGAAAAATAAAAGTTTTTGAAAAAAATAAAAAAAAAAAAAAAAAAGCTCACACATTTAATAGATCATAGAAACTGAACTCAAACCACTCATATTTTACGGGAGTTTTCAGAAGCAATCACCTTCATCCAAATAGAGTGATATTGCCTTTCCATGCAGGGATCAAACATGTTCAAGGCATGCTAAATAAATCTCACATCTAACAGCGAGACATCCCATGGCTATAAGGGTTTGTAACAGGTCCTTCACAAAGATTGAGGCGGGGGTGCTACAGTCTGCTCCTTCTGTGAAGTCTGCAGTCCAACACTAATCCACTAACTCCATTAGGGCCTGCAGGGAAGTGCACATGGCAGATGGGAATTTCAGTTTTGAATTCATTACTTAAATTCAACAAAATGCTTAAAGAAGATGTAAGACCATGCTTAAATGCTTAGCTAAATTGGGACATGTAAGTTCCTCACTAGAGCAAAATGAAACCAGATACAGCTGGTGTGTCTGTTACACTGTGGAGTCTTAAGTATCTGAGCATTTATCAACATATGGTTTACTTCAAAACTTGAAATGCTGTGATTGTGGGGAACAGGTTCACAGTTAAACAGCTATAAACCTATTTCAGTTATTTGTTTGAACAGTGTTTACTGCTGGGCTGTATTACTAAAGCAACCAATGTGAATTGATTTATCCAGTCTTGCATTCTTCTTGAGGTCTTCTGTTTCATCACAGAGAGCTATTGAAAATATATATTTTAAACCTGTCTGTGCATTTATCCCAGACACAAAGTTCTAACAAAATGCTGGCAATATGGGCATCCCGTGACATGGAAAAACAGACTCCATCACGTATTATTAATACAGGATCAATACTATTCTTTCTCTTTCTCACCTCAACTAATTTCTTCTACAGAGGGTAAAAGCATCATTCCACTGTTACTGAAAGATTAGAGGAATTGTCAGCAAGCATTTGTCAACAAATAGTATGTCAATTTAAACATTTTAAGATTTGATCTACTGAAGAACTATTTTACATGATGAAAAAACTTGTAAACAAGAAAACTAAAAATCTTTTCTTAAAGTTCTTATACCTTTAATCTTTTGAGCTGTTGGAACAGATTAAATGCAATCCTCCTAGCTTGATGAATAGACAATATTCTACAACAGACCTGGTAACAGATGTTTACTAATCACTGATAAATTTTGCATATTTAAAGGGGGAAACGGCTTTTAGAGGCACTACTGATGTAATTATAAGAGCACATACAAACCATATGAAGATTTGCTGAAACTAAATCTAACCTGGGGATAAATATAACGCTGTTGCAGCTTTGAATCCAAGACTTGCTTACACTTTAACAACTTCTTTAAAAGTTGAATTACATATAAATAAACAAAATTGTAATTAAAAAAAAAAAAAAAAAAACATGCTTTGAATACATTGCACAGACTTGCACTTCTGGTTTGCATTTTCTATTCTAGTAAATGGACACTTAAAATTAAAAAAAAAAAAAAAAATCATTCAAAACCAGACATTTCAAACAATGCTTTCTTAAAAGAAATTCTGAACTATGACAATATTATTTACTTTAGAAACAGAAACATCTTGCCAGAGAAAAGCTCCATACGGTGAAGCCAACAGGTTCATGTAAACTAGAACTGTCAAGTACTCGTATTTATTATATCCCTGGATGGACATGGAATGAGTAACCCAGTTAAGGTGTCATATGTGTAACATTTAGGAATTTTTATTATTATGTATGAGCTAAAAAATAAGATGTTTCTTTAGACATACTACACTGAATCACTTTGAAAAATAAAGTGATGTCTAGTGCTTTCATCTGAAAAATACTAACTGGTGCTTCAGTGCTATTGGAAATTTACTGATTAGAGAATGTCTTTTTTTGTGAAACAAGAAACACTGTAAACATACAAGCACTTACACTGAAGACTGAGGACATAATTCTGTTAACCACTTGTTCCTAGAAAGAGAGCAGCATTTCTGCAGCAATTGTAAATGGCCTGAACATATGAGATCTTCTTCTCCTCTATCAAATATTTATCCCTGGAAACCATTATTAAAAAAAAATAAAAAACAACAACAAAAAAAGAAATCCCACAAAAAGACAGAAATGCAACTCCAGATAACTTAACTTGAAAAGTAATTGATGAAAATTGTCTGAATACTCCTTGTCAAGTACTTTGTGATTGTTAGAGAGCAGAAAGACTGGCAGACAAAGAAAACATGGAACCCTACTTTGTGGGTGATACTCAAACTTATTAATAAAAAATAGCATCCTTTCTGCAAGTATCAAACTATCTTAAAAGAACAATCTTTGGCATGTCAGAACATTACTGCACCTATTGAGAAAATATGCTTTGTAATGAATATTATCTGGAACAAAGACCAAAAAAAAAATTCAGTAGGAGACACAGCAAAGACAGCTTTACAGCAGTCTGCATGGTAACAGCTGAATCCTACAACTAGCTCTGAGGAGCTGAATCATATGCATATTAAAATATCTATAATGCCTATAAAAGGATTATTTTTTTTCCTAAGACATAGCAAATTCTTGGGCATTTTTGAAGGTAGAAACTTCTGCTAACTT
Organism: Todiramphus chloris collaris; assembly: GCA_025345505.1. Classification (NCBI taxonomy): domain Eukaryota; kingdom Metazoa; phylum Chordata; class Aves; order Coraciiformes; family Alcedinidae; genus Todiramphus; species Todiramphus chloris. Next base: position 38,352,482 of record JANVCC010000021.1, read on the forward strand.
GCAAAGTTCTACAGTCTACTCTTTGTATAAAGAGAAATATGTCATATAGATTTCATGCCTTATCAGTAGATAAAATACTGATTTGCATCTCAATAAGGATTGATTCATATTTCTCCTTTTAAGACATTATTCATGTTACTAGTGTTCCTAAACAAATCTTTCAAACTGTCTCATGCACTAGAGAAGTAATACTGTAAAATGAACAAGGAAAATGCATCATGGTTTCCATGAATGTATGTAAGGAGCTTGTGTTCCACAACTAATCATGTGGCCAAATTATTTAAAATTTTAATGACTGGAGATTTCACCCATAACAGTTTCAGAATGCCTCACTATTTTATGAAATTTTGAATAAATGTTTATTAAATGGAAAATCAAAAAAGGTGTTCTTTGCTGACTGTGGCAACCTTGCCCTAACATCCGAAGCTAGGCATGCATCAATCCTATTTAGGCTCCACACCAATGCTGTCACATAATGATGAGAAGGATGCACCGGTGCACCGGTGACCCTTTTCTCCAACTTCCTGGCACACTTTCATATCACAGGTAATTTATTATATATGGACCTTGTAGCTGATGTGAATTACACACCCTCAAATCAATGCTAAAACCAAACCAGATTTTGCAGTATTTAATTCATAGCCTAGCTTAAAATGCAGCTTTGATCTCTCTGGACACATGATGCTCAAATAAAAGAGAGGCCCATACTTTATAGGGGTTCAAAACCCAACAAATTTTACCAAGCTGAATATGCAGAACTACCCAAAGAGAGGAAAAGCAGGGGGCTGTGCCTACACTGGTGAGGTTTAGAATTATCTACATATAATAATTTATAAAAACTGTGTTTGTTGGTGTAATGCATAATCTGATTTTACTGAGAATTTATGGTGAATATGATGGAATAGTACCTTATACAACAAAACTCCACCTCTCAGTATCTGTTAACTTCTGAATTGTAGCTAGACTAAGTTGTCTCACTTACTTGACTTTGGATATGCTGACAAATTACTTCTATCAACTTCTATGCTGATGGAAATCATATTTACAATTAATTGAATGTAGCATCCTGTTCCAATGTTGTAAAATGCTGCATTTGCACTATGGTTGACACACGTAATTGCACAGAGGTCATAAGGATGTCTAATGACCAACAGGTAGGTCTTCCTTTGATCTTGTACCATGTAATGGACTTCTTGCATTCTTAGTGGTATCTTCTGAAAGAGCAGGATTCACCTCAACCAACATTTGCCAATCCAAGCTCTCTCTTTTTCTGATGGAGAGAATTAATTCTTTCTATGAAAAAAAATCTTTTCCATTAAAATAGTCCAGCTTGTTCTAAAATATTTGCTTTCTCAGGGTGTTTATATCTCCTCATCTATTTTAGAGGAAGCCCGAAGAGTAGCTGAGAGTCCTTGTTCTTAAAAAGTTGCTGGAAAGCAAATACCCGAAGAGTATATCATACCCTATACTCTGACTGTGACATTCTAAGGTTATATTTTGAACAAAGGATTAATATCCAGCTAGCTTTGTCTTTTCTTCCAATCTTAAAAATAAACAAAAATGCAGGGAATAACATGTAGGACTTTCCAGAGAGAAAGGGGAAAGGTCAGAAACTCCGGAGTACTTGTCTCTGCACTTATTTATTTATTTCCACTTGAAGTTGCTACTACTGTTTCTAGCATTTTCCTCTTAGTTAATGAACTTGTGATGGAAAGGTGTGTGTAATTAGACCTGTCAATATTGAATTCTAAATGTGCACTGCACTATGAATTTAATCTGAGTTTCCCTATCCCCAGTCCTCCCTCCCCATTGCCACTGGGAGAGGCTGAAACACTTGACTGCTGCTGTGGCAAATTGGGTCCTAATAAGTATGATGCTTTACTGCTTCTTGTTTTTTCTAAGATACAACTGCAGCATTTCAGAAGAAGTCACTTGGGCATTAATTCAACAAGAAATGTTGGTAGGAGCATTATATTTTCCACGTTTTGATATCTCACTGAATGACTTGCATGTAAAGAGGCCTGGCAGCTGGTTTGTGTCAGTGACTGATTTGTTTGTCATTTCAGCCTCAGATTTGGCTGATTCACCTTGGCCAGGCTTAAGAATAATATTCGTCTTGCTGTTTCCCTCTATTTTGCAATTTTAACTAGCATGGGAAAAAAACCAAACAAAAAAAAAATGGAATGAGACTGTGGCAAAAGCATTTAAATATTGTATAGCAAGTTTCATTTAATATTGAGAAAGAGGTAATCTCAATGCATGTCACCTCTACCAGTAATAGTAGGCTATTCAAAGATTGAATGGGTGTATAAGTAAGGAATATTCATTTTTAACGCATTCAATTAGTTCAAGTCACATGTTCACATCCTTAGGGACCTCAGTCAAAACTGATAAAACCTAAAAATAACTAGATAGGAATCACAAGATGTTTCCATAAGAACTTCATTTAAGATGGATGTTTTTATGTTATGATCATTGGGGATCAGTATGAATTTATACATTAAGCAGAAATAAGAAATTCCACAAATGTTTCATCAGGAACCATGGATGCACAGAGCTATCTTCCAATTCACAAGTTATTTTACTATTGATTTTATCAGTTGCTGCGCTCAGGGAAGAAAAAGAAAAGAACAACAGAAAGAAAGAATGAGAGGAAGGAAGGAAGGAAGGAAGGAAGGAAGGAAGGAAGGAAGGAAGG
>JANVCC010000021.1:38360237-38460253 GCA_025345505.1 Todiramphus chloris collaris
AGGGAGGGAGGGAGGGGGGAAGGAAGATTCAGTTTGTCATGTATTCCACTCGGGTCATTTAGCAGTTGTACAATGTCCAACACTGATAAATCTCTCAAGTACTCTAGCCGGGTTAAATAAATCTCCCATCTCTTTGGGGAAATTACAATACCTGGAAGTGCTCCTTGTGAGGGAGAATTTTATGTGGTGCCACAAATGGATTCACAGACATTGATGATCAGACAGCAATTACTGAATACAATCAAATACTCACCTAACATAGGTACATATCTGCAGTGTATAGATGAAATAAATCTAGCAGTACTGCCTTTCTGGATAGTGAAAATGCACTATGCTTAAGTGCTGTTAACTATATTTCTACCCATAGAGGTATATAGGAAGATGAGATTTCATTTTTGTGCTTGATAACAGTTACTGAAGAAAGTTCAAGTCTTTGCAGCTACTTAAGAGTATTCAAGTCTTTTGAGTTAGGGAAAAAAATTTCGAGTAAGTTATTTCACTATCTTGAGTCCTTGGGACTGTTTGGAAATCATGTAATGGGCAGAAAGAGCTGAAATGGAGGGTAGAGAGTAGACTCTTACAGTCTAGTCACTAGTAAGAGTAGGAAGTAAATGTGATGTTCAAAATAACAGCTGTCACAGTCAAAGCCATTTTACATCTTTTAGAGGTAAGACAAAACAAGGAATAAATGAGTTAAATTTTCTGTCCTATCCTTCTCAGTGTATGATTTTAGCTTGAGCTCTGAACAAAGGTGTCATACTATAGAGAAATACCAGGGCTATGGAAAGACCTAAGTGAGATGCTTCGTCTTCTTTGCATCAGTTTACACGGAGGAAAAACATCTGAATAGTCTACCTGCAAAAATAACATGCTAAACTTAAAGCCACTGCACTTTGTCAAACTGAGGTGCTACCTAGGCTAACCAACAGGAAAAACATCAAACCAAAACAAAAACAAACCCAAAAAACCTTTTCCATTTAAGCATTCACTTTGTGAGTGAAAATCTTCATTTGTGACTTGAATCACCATCACCCTCTGCTACCTTTAGAAGTACAAAGTAGTTAAGCTCCTAGTTTGGACATCTCACCAGTGAGGTGGAATAAACCTCAGACTTTGAATGTTTGTTGGTTGAAATCTCTGTTTAGTGAAGACACTTCATGATCCCTAGTGTCTTCTATTATGGATGGTACATTCCTGTGTCTCTCCTCAAACATGGAATGGACACCAAATCTTCCAGGTAAATGCAGTAGATTAATTCATATCTTACATGAACAGGAATATAAATCATTTTGATGTGAGTTCTGAGCCAATGAGTAAGTAATTACTGAAATGCATTGTGGAAGTTGGATGGGGAAGAACTTCAATGCCTTAGCCACATTCACTGTGTGACACAGTTTATCCATAAATCTTATGCAAAATAAGAGCAATTACATGTTTTACATAAAGGTTGAGAGCCTAAGCTCATGAATGTTTTCAAAGTCTCCCAAGATCTTTAGTTGGAATGTTGCACAGAAATTAAAGGATTACTTTTTTTAATGCAGAATTTTATTTTTAAAATGGTTTTTAAATGTTTCTCATAAATAGAATCAATTTTATCAAAAAAAATCTAATACAGGGACTTTTTTTCTTCACAATGCTATAGCTTTGGCATTTGGTTACAAATAAACTATTTTAAAGTTTGAATTTTCAAAATAAAACATTTTGAAAGGATTTCTAAAGAGTGTTAGTATTCTAACAGCTCTCATGAGCAATACAGGTAAGAGCCTATAAGACTTTCCTTTATAAACCTGGATTTTCAGGATTAATTTATCAGGTTTTTATTTTAAATCCCATTGGGTTAAAACTTGTCATACAAGCTGTCAACCCTTATCTTATATTTTTTTCCTAGAAAAAAAATGGTTTAAATACTTCAGAAAGTTTTTAGATATCAACCAATCCACAAAATAATTTTTTTATTGGTTTATATGCTTTTTTTTTTCAATCAGAAAAAGATAGAAATGCTGTCAGACATGCTTGCAACAATGCATACCAAGCTATTACTATGATGTGTTTTAGAAATTTAAGGGCTAAAATCTGCATAAAATGGCCCACAGATGCCTAGTACCCCTCTTGTCTTATGGGTGAATGGTAGATTAATGGAAAGATTAATGAAGTAGGCTTGCAGCCTCTTAATGTGAATTTTGCAGGATGCTAGTTAAAAGGATTGTGTTTAGTTACTGGAAAGACTGATTGCAACCCGCACTACTGAAGCCACATGAATCATTGCATTAGCATACAGAATTGAGACAACAAGTGATTTTAAAGGTACTTAAAATCATTTCTTGATTGATTAAGTTCTTCTCCTGTGCAAGAACATTTTGCTTAATGTCAGTGAATATGAAAAACATAGGCTCATTCCTCAACAGCTGCTTAGTCCTCTCCTTTCCCTACTCCAGCATGCAGCTACACAGTGACTGTTATACTGTGTTTTCTGAGTATCAAAAGCAACTCCAGCATGACCAGCTTTTACTGTGGCATTATGAAGACAGAAGACCTTCAAACCAGTACTCTGCTATTCAAAGTAAATGGAATATTTACTTTTAGCAAGACTGTAGAAACACTGCAGTACATGAAAATGCTGCTAGCATTTTGGCAATCAATGCAGGACAAATCTTTCACAATAGTCAATATAGGAAATCAGTTTACCGACAGCTGTCCTCTTCTGAAAATATCTGGTAAAGAGTGGTGACATAAATCCCTTCACCACTCCCAGTGGAACCACATCTGTATTCTGACCCTATTTGTCCCAGACAGAGCTTGTGGACCACTTCCCTAATGCCTGTGTCACCATGAATCTACCCCCAGGTTAAAATGAAGATTTGTAAAACTCCAGAAGCAAGAGAAGCTTTGGCACTACTCCACACACTTGCAAATGAAAATGTCTGTGTGCATGTGTGTGTGTACAATAATCCAGCCAAAGGTAGTGAGAAGGAAACCTGCCTTCCTTTCTGTCAGACTGCTCAAATGCAAGAGCTCCTTTCTTGCCCTTGCATGTAGATTTTGCTTTTGTTCCTTTGGCTTTGTTTTTGTCAGTTAATACCCACAGACTGCAAGGTTCAGGAGGCGGGTGGAGGGGGAAAAGGAAAAAACAGCACATAAATGTTGATTTCATAAGGGTAGTTGGGTATTCATTAGAAACATATTTATAACCACTCCCAATGCACACACTGATTAAATTGGTCACACATTTTTTGCTGCTGTTTGCTAAACATGCTTTAGAATTTTACTGAGTACCTATCAGTTTAAATCCCAAATGATGTTCTGCTTGAATTGAACCTAAGTTCTTAACCATATGCTTCATGCTAAAATGTTAATTGGAAATATTTATGGTACTGAATTGTGGATAACTATTTGTTTTCCATACTTACCAACTACTTGACTTATTTCTTATTTAAAATATATTTTATAACATAAGAAAATAGGGAAATTGCCTTTTTTAAGCACTTCTTAGATGACAAGGTCTTTATTACATATTTCACCCCAGATTTCCAGAGCCAAGGGAGATATGGGGACAGAAGTGACTCAGTGAGACATAATGGGAAGACATAGTAAGAAGGATCTCTTTCTCCTTCCATCTAAGGGTGGAATGGTTGAACTTCTATCCAACATAGCCTTCTTCAGTTTACAGCCTTGGGCAATGGTGCTTCTTACTTTCTTCCTATCTTCTGCTGCCCTAAATGCAACTGTGTTTTAAAAACTCCTTGAAACAGTATCAAAGAAAACTATTTCAGAACTTCACTGAAATTGGAATGGTGATTACACTGTAAATAGCTGGATAGAGGCAGTTTGGTGCTGAAATGGCAATATCAGATTTGTTCTGATAGTTTACTTAAAGGAAATTGTTTTTTTTTTACAGATAGAGTTGTCTCATCTCATGCAGTTATTTAAATAATTTCTCTGTAGCCCACTGTAGAAAGACCATTTTTGTTTTTAGTTTGCTGTCTAGAATTCATGCAGTTTTAAATGGATTTTAATGATGGATTCCAGACATACCCATTCCAGTTCACCACATATATAAGATGTATTTAAAACAGAAAATATACCTTTTTTTTTTTTTTTTTCCCCCCCCAAAAAAAAGAGATGAAATTTAAAGGATTTCATTTTATTACTCTAAAGCCTGCATTATACTTAAAATGCCTGTAATGGTCTTTGTACTAGCAGGGCATTGCAAAGAGATTACAGCAAGAGAAAACCTCAGATTTCAGTTTCACCTCAATCTGTGGGTAGTGATTCACACTCAGCATAGTTTTTTGCTGTCTCACACTTGATATAGTTATTTGGAACTGTGTAATATGGTTGCTATTAAAGCATAGTTTTCCTTGAAGTTACACAAAGTTACACTGAGGGCACAAAACAGTGAAGGATTAGTCCTTCTCTGTCTAATGCATAGAACATTTGTTAGATTAATCTAAGTCTTTGGTGTACTTCTTTCTTCCCACTCTCTGAAAACCTTGCCAAAATCTCTCATTGCATAATTTAAACTCTCTAAGCCAAATTAAAACACCATCCATTACAAACTCTGAAAACTTTCTAGCTGTCTTAGATCTACTCAATTAATCTCGGAATGATCTTGAGAGTAGAACTTCCACTACAGTGTATTCACTGGAATGAATAATATCCAGATAGTGACTTTTAACCTGAATTAATCCAGCACTGCTTTCCAAATTATATCTGACATTTTTCCTTAGTGAACTCAGCAACACTTCTTCATAAGCTTCAGTCAGACAACATGCATATTTTCTAGCTTTGCTTAAATAGTCTTTTTTGTCCTTATGCTTTTAGAGCATGGGATTAACACATTCTCTTTACTTTTTCAAGCATCCCTTTTTTCATGATGTCACTATATTATTAATATTTCATTTATTATTTCATCTGAATGAAAGTGTAATTTTATTGGTGGATGAACCGCTAGTGTATACTGGTTTAGCTGTCCTGAACTGTTATTTGTCTGTACTCTCTGAGCCTTGTATGATAGTTAAGAATTGAGTCTCTGTTCCTGTTGCTGATAGAGATATCTTTTCAGCCAACTATTTTCAGTATTCTTCAGTATATTTTAATGCTTCCTGTAGGCAGGCATCCTCTAACCTTTGCTGTTTCACTCTTCTTACCTTTTTCTGTCCTGTCAATGTCTCCTTATGCAAGGATGAAAGCAATAACTCAATTGACCTGCTTTCCTCACATACCCTATTGCACTGAGGCAACCTGCTTATGTGATTATCCCTGAGAACTTGGGTAAATTTTTAACTTACAACACAGTTTTGTCTTTCACATATGCATAAACAGATGGATGCCACAGAAAAATAGAAAGAAGGGGTTTTTTTTATATGCAGGAGTATTTGTTGAATTACCAAGTTTGTGTATTTATCTACTTCCTGTTCTGCTACTTCTTTTTCTTCCTTGTTGACTAGAATTAATGATCCTGAGTCCAAGACATGAAGGACATCTTGTGTATTTCCTTAGTTGAAAATAGTACACAAAATACCAAAATTATACCTCAATATTTTTGTAGAAAGTTTCTTTGAAAATACTGTTGATTTACTGGATGAAATATCTCTCTGAATAAACATAGCTTTTAAGTATTACACAATGTTATGTGTAGTTCTACTACACTAGTGCAGAATAAGGGATAGCACTGGAAAAATCATGACCTTATTTTTTAATTATTATCACTTTCTGATTTTTTTTTTTTGTACTGGGTTTACATGGCAAGGTTTGGGGGGAAGGGGGTGGGGTGAGTAGGGTTCTACAGGGGTGGCTTCTGTAAGAGTATGCCAGAAGCTTCATTCTGTGTCCAAAAAATCCAATGCCAGCCAGCTCCAACACGGACCAGCCTCTGGTCAAGCCAAACCCATCATCAATAGTGGTAGTGCCTCTATGATAATATATTTAAGAAAGGGTGCTCCAGGTACTGGTGCAGAGATTCCCCTGCAGGAGTCAGACTGTCTCCCCCAAGCTGATGGAGATTAAATGGTGTATCAGATATCCAGCTGCAGCCTGTGGAGGATCTGATGCTGTAGCAGGTGGATGCCTGAAGAAGACTGTGATGCCATGGAGATCACACACTGCAGCAGGCATCTAGAAGGACCTGTGGCCCAGTAGGGAGAGAGGACCCCAGGCTAGAATAGGTGGATGCTTGAAGGAGGATGTGTGATTGCTGGGAGGACTTGTGACCTGTTGGGGATTCATGCTGGAGCAGTCTGTTGCTAAAGGACTGAACCTCATGGAAAAGAAGACACGGTGGAGCAGTTCATGAAGAACTGTAGCCCATGGGAAGGATTCACAGTGGAGAAGTTTGTGGAGAACTGTGCCCTGTGGGAGGGACCCCACACTGGACAGGGGAAGAACATGAGGAGGAGGTAATGCCAGAGACAATGTGTGATGAACTGACCACAACCCCCATTCTCTGTCCCTCTGCACCCCTGGTGGGGAGGAGGTAGAGAAAATCAGGAGTGAAGTTGAGCCAGAGAAGAAAGGAGGGATGAGAAGAAGGTGTTTTACGTATTGTTTTTATTTTCATATTACTATACTTTGATTTGAATGACAATAAAATAAATTAATTTCCCTTAGATGAGTCTGTTTTGCCCATGATGGTAATTAGTAAGCAATCTCCTGGTTTTATCTTGACCCACAAACTTTTAATTATATTTTCTCTCTCATGTCCAGCTGAGGAGGGGGAGTGACAGAGCACATTTGGTGGCCAACTGGCATCAAGCCAAGTTCAACCCACCACACTACTATTATTAAAGGGCTTAAAGTCATGTGGTTACAAACAAATATTTTTCCTTTGCTCTTTCATTTTCAGAAGTTTCTAAACCTCCTGCATAGAAGAAAAAAGTTACATAAAACTGAAAATGTGCACCACCCTCACTAAAGTCACACAGACTTCCTACACATTGATTTATTTATCCTTAAATGTCATTAGGTTAACCTGATGGCATCATGTCAAATCTGTGACTTTGAGATCAGATTGGATCTCCTCAATGTTTGGAGAGGACATACCTATAAGCCCTCACTGAAGTCTAATTCTCTTCAACTTCCAAAAACATTCAGATACATATATCACATACTTAGAAGCTGAGCATAAATATTTTCCTCGTTGTAGAAATGTATTTGTTTCAGAAATATGATTTTATTCCCTCACTAAAGAAAAAACATAATATTTATATTTTTCCCCAAAAGCAACATTTTATAATAAATTATTTAACTTTTGAGGTATGCTTTAAAATTTTTCAGATCAACCTTTTCAACTAAACATGGAAAGGTCCATGTTAGGTAATGTACTGTAGTTAATCATGGGATATGAGATGTTTTCTTTTGTGTTGCCACTATATTGAGACAGAGGACAGAAAAGATTGTTTGTCATGGTACCAGAAAACAAAAAAAAAACATCCCAAATACATATAATTTTTATTTCAACTGCAACTGAAATGTTTTATAAATTTTAGGTTTGGAGCCTTATCACAAATAATCACTTTTTTTTAGTGAAACACATTCCCTATCCACAATCATGCTATGTAATCAAAGACTAAATCCTAGTGTCTTTACTGAAGACCTAATCAGGTAAACGGTGTTCATAAGCAACAGATAGACTTCATTATTATTAGCTTTGAACCAAGGCTCAGAGAGCCACTTCACTGCTACTCCTATGCCACTGAGATCAGAGAAGAGACTTCCTTCTATATATGTTTCCCAAGCAGTTATTAATATTTACTGTGGTCACTAGACTGATTAAGCAAAACAACCCACCCCAAAAAGCCAAACCAAACCAAATAAACCACCTTCCCCCAAAAAAATCCCTCAAATGTATAAAGTCAAGTTAATTTGACAAAAATAGTAAAGACTGCATAACAGAAAAATAGAAATTAAGTATATCTAAATCAAACAACCTTTAGTACATCCTTATCCAAAATGTACAGAACTTAATGGGTCCTTTGGAAAAGAATGCAACTTGCAGTAGTTCCCCTGTAGATACTTGTACCAGGAGATAATGAAAGGACACTTCTGGTGGCAGAAATGGAATTACAGGAGATGGTAAAGGAAAGACTTAATTCAGCAGGAGGTACTGTAGGAGGTAATAAAGGGGGGGGAAAAAAAAAGGGGGAAAAAAATTGGAGAAGAACAAAAGCATACTTGATTTTTCATACCTTGTAACAGGATATGAATACACATTTTTTTATAAAGGAAGCTAAGAGATGAGACTGAAATTCAAACCAGGCCATGCATGGCAGAAGTAGGGAAAAAGCAATCCCTTGGAGTCCCCTGTGGTCTTGACACCACATCTAGCAACTGGTTTATCCATGCTTGTGTGGGTGTTGAAGTACTGACACCAGATATAACAGTCTCAGATGTGACCAGTCTATACAGCTTCGGTAAAAAAAATTAAAGGAAAACAAACAAAAAATCATATATAGCCAAAATTCCAAATTATGCAAAGGTGAGAACTTTTTTTTTCTTTTATTTAAATGGGGGTTTTTTATTAGTATTATTTTTTATTTCTCTTTTTCTTTTTTTTTTTTTTTCCCCACAGAAGTTCTGATTCTCAAGGTAAGTGTAATACTAAGACTAATCCAATCTCCTTTCAAACTTTCATGGATACACCAAATCCTTCTGTGGCAATGTAAAAGATACATTGGACACACAAAGGATCTAGTGAGAAAAGCCTGTCATTATCAGCCCAGAAGAAAAGTATCCTTCAGAAGAAAATACTTGGTAGAAGGTAAAGCTCTTGTGGACTTGACAGCAGTGAAGCTGACAGACATCAGGCACAAGCAAAAAAAAAATCTTATTTCCCAGTAGAAAATAGAAATTCCAGGTAAAAGGAAAAATAGGATCTCTCTAGAAACAGAGAAAGACAGGGACATACAAAGGTAGACACTGATTGAAAGGAATGGTGTTGGATTTCTCCTTACAGATCATGTAGCTCAGATGGGAAACCCAGCCCATGGGGAGGAAGGGGCCATAAAGTGCACAAGCTACATGTCCCATGAGACTCCAAGGGAGCTCAGCCAGCACAAATGAATGTCAAGCTGGCACAGAACATTTAATTTCAATTTTCCCAATGGAAAAAAAACAAGCAATTTTAGCAAAATCAATATTTTCAGGTGAAAAATTGGAGTAGAGTAGAATGGAGGAGAAGAGGACACAGAAGCCAGTGGGAAGGGGTTAGTTTTTTTCCTGGACTTTTATTTACCATGGCAGGTGTGTTATTTCTCTAATTTAATCAAGGAGCTATATAAAACTCTGCTGTTGGAAAAAAAGCAGACTACTGATTATTAGGGAAACTGAGGTGTAGCCACTCCTTGGAAACAGAAAGAGAGAAGTAGTGTTGCTTGAAGACCTGCCAGATGGGATAGATGTGATTTGCCACTAGTCTCAGTCTGCGTTAGTCCCACTGCTTATCCCAAACTCCTTTGCCTGACCACACTATTTGGACACTGGGAACTGAAAACAAAAAACACCTCATCCCCTAAATTGATAATCATGGCCTACAGTTATCTGACACCATTTGGGACCCATACAAGATGTCAGATTCACTCCTCAAATCCTATAGGCACTGTAGACAAGAACCCTGTAACCCCTGGAAGGGAAGGAGAAAGGGGAAGAAAACAGAAGAGGGATGAGAAAGGAAGGGAAGGGAGAAAGGACAAAGGAGAAGGGAGGATGAGGAAGGGGAGAGGAGGAAGTGGAGAGGGGAAAGGAAAGGGAAAGGGAAAGGGAAGAAGGAAAGAGGAAAGGGAAAGAGGGAAGGGAAGGGGAAAGAAGGAACCAATAACTGAAATGTGTGTTAGGTAAGAAAACCTTAAGATGACTAAAAATATTGTCAATATTGTTTGGTATGACACCACTGTCAACAGTGTTTTGATGGCTTGTTGGTTTTTTGAAAGTAGATCAGTACTCAAAGCCTTAGGCAAGTAGTCTAATTTTGTTTGAAGACAGAAGTCCCTCTGTAAAACAGTTCTTTCTTTTCAAGGTAAATGCATTAATTTCAGTAGTTAGAGAATCTTGGGAGATTTAGATGCTTAGTCAAACTTTCTCTGGTCTGCAAAATCTTATGAGAGTTTATAACATTAATTACATTTGCCTTGGATAATAAAATTACCCTGTGGACTACAAATTTTCCAGAGGGCCATATACAAAAAAAAATGGATACCAGATGAATTCAGACTTTAAGATGTATACAGGAAATTGCCATGATGTGTTCATTTCAGTCTTACTGAATGGAATGAAATGGCATGGCATGGCATGGCATGGCATGGCATGGCATGGCATAGACTAGACTAGACTAGACTAGGCTAGACTAGACTAGACTAGACTAGAATAGCAATAGAATATTTCAGTTGACCGGGACCCACAATGTTGACTTAGTCCCACTGCCTAGCCACTTCAGGGCTGACAAAAAGTTAAAGCATGTTATCAGTGCCGAAATGCCTCCTAAACACTGACAGTCTTGGGGCATTCACCAGCACTCTAGGAAGCCTGCTCCAGTGTTTGCCCATACTCTTGGTAAAGAAATTTTTCCTAATGTTCGTTCTAAACCCTGGCACATCCTTGAAGCATTCCCATGTGTACTATCACTAGATACCAGGAGAAGAGATCAGAACCTCCCTCTCCACTTCCCATCCTCAGTAAACTGTAGACCAATGAGGTCACCCCTCAGCCCTCTTTTCTCCAAAATATACAAGCCCAAAGTCCTTAGCTGCTCCTCACAGAAGATTCCTTCCAGTCCTTTCACAAGATTTCTTGTCCTCCTCTGGATGCATTCAGGGACCTTCACATCCTTTTTAAATCATGGGGCCCAGAACTGCATATAACATTCAAGGTGAAGCTGCACCAACACTGAATAAAGTGGGATAATCACCTCTTTTGACTGTCTGGTTATACTGCGTTTGATGCCCCCCAGGTTGTGGTTTGCCCACTTGGCTGCCAGGGCACACAGCTGACTCATATTGGTCCTGCTGCCAACCAGCACTGCCAGATCCCTTTCTGCAGGGCTGCTCTCCAGCCACTCCTCTCCTAAATAATACAGAGTTAAGCTTGAGGAAGAGGAACTACAGCTGAGTCTACAGTCAAAATTCAAAGCCAGATTCAGCTTTATTTAGAAATGGGTGATCATCTGGAAAAATACATGGGTATACCAGAGAGAGGGATCTCTCTTGATTTCAAGCTACAGTACAAAAAAAAAAAAAAATTGATTTATATCTGATCGTATCCTGCCCTGAGACTTTTCCATTAATCTTACTTCATTCCCTAGTGGAAAAACTGATCTATGGAAACTTTATGTGAGATGTTATTCGGCACAGCTACTGAAATCCCAATGTGCTTCATGTTCTGCATGATTCAAAATAAGACAGTAGAATTTTACCAGAAGGATTTAGTCACTTTATGGAGTTATCAAGACTGGTTGTCATCTGAGTTGTATTAACTGACTGTGTGCATCCTTAAAGTCTGCTCCAGTTATGAAATAAAACACACAAAGGTGCTTTAAGTTAATGTTTCTACCTATCCTGGCAGACTAAGATCAGATCTTCAGCAAAGGAATTCTTTGATCTGACTTCAGACAGACAGGATTATTTTAAGGTAATATTTCCCTTTAAATTAAAATATATACTACTACTTTTTGTGTGTATTTCTGAAACAAGTTGGGTTCTAGGTGCATAAACATAGGTACATAGACACATTTGGATGACCTAAGCTATTCTGCCTTTGCTTCAACTGCCCTTCCAGTAAGGTATAGTTTTCTATTTTATCTTACAGCCTTTTGTGGGTATCTCATATGATCTATATTCTTTCAAACACTAATAGATTCCTGTCTTTAGGTGAGCTGAGCCTTTAAAGGATGAAACTAGCAAAAATATGAAAAAAGCTATGATCACGGTTAATGTTTTCATCCTTCATTTGCGTTTATTCCCTCTCACTCCTAACTGATAAAATGGGGGAATGCTTAACACCTACAGTATGGAGATGATACTGAGGGATATGAAAAGATATTTAGTGTGATATTTGTAAACTGTGTCTGTAAAAGACAGTAACCTAATGTTGTTTGGGTTTCTTTTGCTGGGGGTCTTAGGGGCTTGGAAGTTTTTTTCACACAGTTAAAAAAAGACATTACCTCTTTTTAAAAAGGCAATGTATTTTATCAGTATGTGAACACAGTGGAAAATAATTTTAGTATTCCTCTAATATCTATAAAACTGCTGGCCTGATTCTGCTCAATGACTAGTGATGTATATATGTGTAAAGTAGGGAAAATATCAACCAGCTCAGAATGACAATATTTTACATCCATGTAGCAATGACTCTACATCAATGTAAATGACAATCAAGGCAAAAAAACAGCAGAGATTCTAGCTCTATAAATAATCATAGAGGCTTAAAATTCAATCTGTCCTTGAAAAAAATAACTGCACTGCAGAACAAGTCTGCTCAATAATACAGAACAATTTTAAATTACTATTTTCCCTTCCTCAAAAGCAGGTGATCTAAAGACTCTGTTATTACAAACTAAATATTGGCTTTAGCAGACTATGTGAATTTTGTTTAATTAGGGTTTAAAAAAATTACATAGATAAATGTATATAAATAAAATAAATAAGAAGTAGATTTAAGGAGTTTGTGGAATGATGCTTTTTTACTGTTTTAAAAAATATCTTAAATAATACATTTTTAATTAAAAGGTAACATTTTATTTATGCTTACTTTTGGAAATGTTTATCTGAAATATACACACATACATTGTAAGTATACATGTGCATATTTCCTTCTTTATTTCTAAATATTTCATTTTATTTTGACTGTTATCATTTTATTCTATTTTACTTGGAAAAAAAAAAAAATCAAAACCAGATACAGTTTCGCTTACTTGAAAATACGTGGGAGTGGAATAGTCTGACCATTTCTAAAGTATTTTTCCAAAATGAGTTTGAAAGGTGATTTGAGAACCAAGCAGTCTGTTTCACTTCCGTAAAGCAGCATTTTTCAAATGAAAATCCCTAGCCAGTTATATTAATTAGATTATCCTCTTCTGCCTAGAATCTACTTGCCACTTTTCCAAACTACCCAGTTTGGAAAAGGAAAAAGTAACATTTAAGCAGGGGAAAGATAATGTCTCTTTCCTTTGCTTAAAGATACCTATTTTTTGACTTTTGTTGATCCTTGGTTATCAGCATAAGACTGAAAAAAGAAAGTCCTTTCCAGAGATGTTATAAATGAGGACATATAGGGAGGGAATGTATATATACACCAGGTCGCATCAACAATTTCCATCTACTGGAAACACTTTCACTATCTGGACTGGAACACTTTCACTACTGGGGACGATGACTTCTGAAGTTGCTCCAACTGGGTCACTTGCCTAGGTCAACAGGACCATGATACAACATGCAACAGATAGCAAAAACAGAAACAAACAAACAAACTCATTTGAATTTTAGGTCTAGGAGATAAAACACTGAAGATACTAGGTAAGTGCCAAAACCTTATCTCCAAGTATCAAGTGAGATGCCATGCAACCAAAAGAAAGAGCATGCCACTGAAAGGAGCTGGTAAATGTGTGATGGAATATTGTTAAATGGACAAATGATGTTCAAACCAATCACCTGTCATCTTCTTACATGTATTTGATTCTAGGTATCCACTCAACATGTTTGGCTAATATAGTTGATTTAAAATTTGGATTCACTTGGAAAAAAGATCATGTATTTCACAAAACATTTTCATATTTTCCATATTTGCTGTCATACTATGTTAGAATAAAAACAAAATCTCTCTCCCCTTCTATGGTAGATCAAATGTATAAGGCCATGAGCTCTTAATATCTATTTCTGTTCACTGACTGGAGACTGTAATGCAGCTCATATATAATACTCTACATTATAGCCACCCAATATTAGGTTAGATGAATCTGACAATTCCTGTCTTCCCTTTGGGAGCCAATCAACTTTTTGTAATTAAATAATTATTAGACCAGAAGAGACTCATAGGTATCTGAGAAATTTAGGATAGAATAATTCATGTTCATATTGCTACTCTGAATTATATCTAATATTCAATCCGAACAATGAGTTACTAACTATTCTAAAACAGGGAACCTGTCACACTGAAGATATTCTAACATGGACTCAAGAAAACTTTGCTGAACCACATAAATATCTTCTTTTTTCTTATCCTTGGGAATGTTTTGTAGTCTATTCTAATAAAGTTATTAGTTTTCATGATTTTCATATTACAGAAATACAATTGCATAATGATATGATTGATTTAGGGACATTTCTTGTCAAATCTCAATTCTGAATTTTCTTTTGTGTTCTGTGATATTTTGGGGGAAAAGTATCAAATAATTCTTTGAAGACTTTAGCACAGGAAAATTCCATGTTTGTGTGTAACATTGAAAATGAACAAAATAATAATCACAGAATCTGTAGACTAAAGGATGTTGTCTTTTTTAGGTAGACTTTTTTACAAGAAGAGATGAAGATATTTCTCAGTGAGCACATCTTGGATTACAATGAGGAGTTAGAAATGATGACAGGCTAATTTAACGGAGAAGGAAATGAGTGAAGGTTTAGTTGTACTTTTCAAATACACACTGAATTAACAAATAATTTCTGTTTCTTTGAAGACTTTCAGATGTACAGATTTAGTATCAATTGTCCACAGAAGGGGAGGAATATAATGCTTTTTAATGTCGTGATATAGGTGTGAATAAATATAAGAGAAATGTGCACATAAACTGTAACATGTTTCCTATTTTTATGCAGGACACTATTGTCACTGGAAGTTACAGAGCAAGAAAGCAGTAGTCATATTTTGAGTATTTAGCTTACAAAAAGATTTTATTGAATGACAGTTGCTTCAGAGATTAACACTCAGTAAGCCAAGAGGTATAAGACATTCAGAACTGAGGGGAAAGAGCAAGTATTGTGTGTTTTCCTTTAGTTCAGCTTTCTAAAGCAATAAGGTAGTCATTTTATATGTCTGTCTTTCTATCCGCCAGTTTAGTCCCAATTAGTTTTGAAAGAATTTACAACAAAGACCTGGTTTTATTCATTTGAAGTAGCACATTCTAAGTATGCAGCTAACCCCTAACAGTAAGTGACACACCACCTAATTTTAGCTGCAAAATAAGATAGGTGCAGTTAATCACATTGTGGGAGGGCTTTTCTCTTCAGCAATTACAAAGAAAGATCAGATCTTAGTCTGACAGATAGTTTGTAGAAGGCTTAAGTTAGGTAAGAAGTCTTCAATTCTATGTAAGGAAGAGATTAAAATACATAAGGCTCCATTTCCAACTCTTCATGAAGACATCCTCTATCAGTAGCTATAGAGCAATAATGTAGTTAGAGTTGAGCACTGCAGACTCAAAATCAGTGTATTATTGTCATTTTGAGAAAAGGACATATGCTGAACTCTTCTTAGTGATGACAGATGGTATAACGAAGAGCAATGACCAGAACCTGTTGCTTAGGAGGATCAGATCCGATACTAGGAAAAAAAGTGTTCACTAGGAAAACAGCACAGTGCTGAACTGGGCTGTCTAGAGGGGTTATGGAACCTCCTGCCTTGGAAGGTTTCAAACCTTAGACAAAGCCACATCTCATCTTATCTAGTCTTAATTTGTGTGGAAGTCTGGAAGAGATGACTTTAGGAGCCCCTTTTAACTAACATTTCTAGGCCTTTATGATTATTATTGAGTTTGGCCTATGTGTTGGTTCTGTATGGGGTGGATCTATCTTTTCTCATACCCACCCATACAGTGCTATGCTTTTCATTTGTAACTAGAAAGGTGTTGATAACACACAAATGTGTTGGCTACTGCTGAGCAGGTCTCACATGACATTAAGGCTCTATCTCCAAACATCACATCAAAGGCCAGTAGGCTGAGGGTGGTCAAATGGTTGGGAGTGGACATAGCTGGGACAGTGGACCCAATATGATCAAAGAGATATTCTATACCATATAACATCATGCTTAGCAATAAAAGATAAGAGAAAGGATGGAGAAGGGTCATTTGTTATTAAGGCATTTGTCTCTCAAAGCAACCATTACATATATTGAGGCTCTGCTTCCTGGGAAGTTACTGGACATTGCCTGCTGATGGGATGTGGAAAATAAATCTTCTGGGTTGTTTTTTCAGTTTGGTTCCACAAGTGGGGTTTGCTTTATGCCATTAAACTCCCTTTATCTTGACCCACAATTTTTTCTCCCCTTGTCCTGCTGAGGAGGGGAGTGAAAGAGTGCTTAGTGGGCACCTGGCAGGTAGCCACGGTCAAGCCAACACAGTGTAATTTCCAGTAGATACGTCTTAAACATTATAACATGTAAATACCTATCTTTTTCTATTTCACAAGAACTGTTTTCATATTTGATGTAAGTAACCAAACACAAATCACAAGGTACAAGAAACAAAGAAGGACATTTTGGTTGTGCTTTTAGGATGGTTTTCTGGAGTTTTTTGCATGATGATGACAGAAGAGTTGCATGAGAAGAGTCAGAAGAGAGTTCAGTGCCTGGCTCAAACAATGTTCCTTAATAGTGCCAGTGGGACTGAAGGCATTTCCTTCCCAAGTGTGGGCCCTGGACATCTCAACAGGTCAGCTCTGCTGACTGGAAGAAGGGATAGGGTTTTTTAAAAAAAAATTCTAGAAAAAAGGTATTATTTGAGGCTGTTACCCATCTTTTAAAGTTGTCTGTACTTGGTTAGGAGACCCAAAGCTATTAGGAAAAATACGATAGTCATAGAGACACTTTACAGAGGCAAAGTACAATATTTAAAAAGAAAAAGAAACTACAGTGGAGGAATGGTCATAATAAGTTTCCTTCCTGACCAATAATATAAGCCATTTTCAAATCAAGAATAGTTGTTTTTGGCCATGTTGTCATTCCTCTCACACAAGCTTTCTGCCTTCCCATTCACAGCTCCAGCCCTAGGACTACAGTCCCATGAATGTCACACCCACCCACACAACTAGCTGACATTACTGTACAGTTCTTGCTCTTGCCATAAGGCTCTGTAGCTCTTCCACCACCCAACACATGGTTCCTTATTCTCCAAATAGTTTTCATGTCCTCTTTATTTACTCTATTTGTTTCCCCAAAATATACTTTTTTCTCCTTTAAGTGCATTTCCTTTTTATATATTTTATATTTTCTTTTTTACATTGTTACTAGACCAGACTCCTGCACTTTGTACAGTCTTGCTTCTCTATTCTTCTCCCTATTCAGCATCTACCTTCACTCCCCAGCAACACTGATAGGGGGTATTTTCTCTCTTAGCCTTGCAGGAGACTTGCTGCACCTCCCATTCCTCCCTTCCCTCTGCTAATGACCAGGAAGTGAGACGAACAAGATTGACAGTCTCTGAAGCACAGAAAGTGCCATCTGTACTTTGTAGATTGAAAATCTTATTAGTTTTGCTTCCAGCCAAGTTGTGCATACGGAGGAGAGCAACCAGGGTAAGGGAAAATACAGTGAGGGGGAGGACCAGGAGGAAACAAGAGCAACCACTAGGTAATACAAATAAAGAGAAAATACAAGGAGATAAACGCAGGTAGTAGAGAAGGAGATTACAGTATCCCATTTCATTGTTCCACTTTGCTGTCAGTTTTTCACACCCCATATCCTAAGATAATATCTAGTCTAGATATACAAAGACAATTAGGCCTTGAAGTCTCACCACTGACTGATACTACATAGCTGACCAACAGCCTACTGCTGAGTTGTTTGCAGGATTTAACCACAAGAGACACCTCAAGCTTTGCTCTTTTGTTTTCCACCATGGAAGAGATGAGCATCCCACTACCTACCTGCTCCCCAGGGCTGTTATCTGGCACTATATTCTGCCTTTCTCCCTGGGGCCTCCAGTCTTGGTCTATGCCTGAGATGATGTTCAAGCAGGTCAAAGCTCCTGTTGTCGATACATTTTTCACAGGAGCCTAGTGCTAAAACAGATTAGGTAGGGAAATAAAACACATTCTTCAGCCTCTTTGGGCTAAACTTAGGTATCTTAGGAGATTACAGAAAATAACTCTTCTCTTTTTCTCTGTCCTTGCCTTTCTTCTTCATCTGTATGTCTTGGGTTTAACTTTTTGACTGTTCTCACATAAATGCCTGTCTTTCTGCTTGAAATCTATTCACATTTGCATTCAGGTTTTGCAATGTGACCAAATCCCTTCAGCATCCCAGTCCTACTGCTTTTAACAGGTGTAAGCAAGAATGTACAGATTCCTACTTCCATAATGCCCCTCTGCATGAGGCACAGTGGCAGCAGCATATCACATCACTTTCCCAGCTACCCTTTTCCCTGCCTGCCAGCCTCCTTGCCTTGAAGGCTTCTCAGAAGCATGTCAGAGACATGGCAGGAGTGGTCAGGACACAATGCACCCTGGCTGTGCTTACTCTGACAGATTCTTCAGCAGGCCATTGCCAGCTGGTGCAAGCTATATCAGCCCCACAGACATCATAATTTTTTCAGAGGCTGGAAGCAGAGTGAAGAATCAGAA
Organism: Todiramphus chloris collaris; assembly: GCA_025345505.1. NCBI lineage: Eukaryota > Metazoa > Chordata > Aves > Coraciiformes > Alcedinidae > Todiramphus > Todiramphus chloris. The sequence goes on from JANVCC010000021.1 coordinate 38,378,774, forward strand.
AAGCCATAATCTAAATACACTAGCTAAAAAATACTCAGTATTAGAGATGGAATCGGGTTGTTCTGTGCTAAAATTGAATTTCCCCCCAAAGTCCTATATTTCTCTCTATATTTCTTATGGACTCATAACTGTCATCACAATTATGCTTCCACTACTTTGCAATGCATATGCTAATACTTCCTTTGCGAGCATACCTGATAATTCTGGTAGAGCCTTGCAGCCTCAAAGCTAGGTTTATATATTCATTCTCATTTATATTTTCCCTTAATCCTTATATTTCTTTTCTGTATTCTCTCTAGAAGTCAAATAAAACTGCAGAATTTTTAAAGCTTACATCCCTCTTTCTCCTTCCTTGTGTTTTAAACCAAATGGATGAAACAAATATTCTCACAAAGAAATTAATATCTCCTATCTTTGAAGCATCAATTAAAACTTCAGAGCTCTTTATTCAGTGCTTACAAATATTTCCCTCAGTCCCCCAGACCTTAACATTCAACTACTAGACAACATCACCACAGGTTAGTAGTGAAAAATGGCGATGGTTGTTGAACATTATGTGGATCAGCAAAAAGTTTCTAACATCCAGTGCCTCAATAATTTTGTTAAATTCACAGATTGAATACAACATCATCAACATGAGGTAGTCTATGAAGCATGAAAATAGCATGCTCTGTTTCATGCCAGACTGAAGAGGCTTATAAACCAAATATTGCAAATGTTCTCAATGTCATTAAGAAAGATAAAGAAGGCGTCTGCTGAGGCAGAAAGCAGTCTTCTCTCGGACCCAAGGATGTTGTATTCAATTTTGTTGAATGGACTGTTGCACATTTGATCAGTTCTTCAAGGCTGATCTCATGATTGCAATAATATCTGCATTAACATTGACAAAAGGTAATCAAATCAGACAGCCTGTCTACTCTTTAATCTCTGCCTACCACTTGATCTCTCGTACTCCTGGCTGTCTGTGAACCCAGTTTAAGTTGAATAGGCTGAGCACAAGCTCATACTGATCTTGTTTGTAACCTCATTAGCAGAGCAGCTGCAAGGCCCAACAGACAGACAGGAGCACCAAAATTCAGGGTTCATTAGTGTACTGTGGGAATACCCAAACCAGCAAGGTCCTGAATATGTTTTGCACTTTCTAAGGATTATGATTTAGGGACCTTCTCAGAAAGCTTGGTGTTTCCTGAGGGACCTAAGCATTATGTGGGAGTATCCTGCTGATGTAGCCCTCGGGGAGGAGGTTACTTGCCTAAATCAGAAGAGGTCTGAAGTATAAGGTAGGTACTTGTGATTCATCACAAACACTGTGAGTGTTTTAGGTGCATCCATGGAGTAGGAGATATTCATAATCAGGCTTCTTGAAACCTTGTCTGAAATACTTATGGACAAATGCAAATAGATGCTTTTTTATTTTGTCCTCACTGTATGCCTGACCTGCACAAAATAGCTGTGGCTCAGAAGATATGCCATAGGTTTGTGCAACCTTATTACATGGTAGGTCACCATGCTGCCCAAACATGATACGGGACACAGTGCATATGACCATCACTGGACATTCCCAGCCAGTTCAATGTGATGGGCAAAATATGTGTATTTGACTGAACTTATCTATACAGGTACACCTTTAAGTGTTTAGATCCAATCAAATTACAATTTAGAAATCATTGAAGAGACCCTGAATCAAGCCTAGAGTAATAATTATCTCTGTTGTGATTAATGAGAGCCCAGTGTTTTAGAACCTGGCAGTATTCAATCACCGATCAAAACTGTACCAGGCATTCATTCCTATGAATAAAAATACATGGAGACCTGGCTTCACAGTTCGTGCAAATTGGCTTATCCCCATTGACTTCATGTAAATGGGCTTTAACTAGGCCAGCTGAGGAATTAGTTCAGAAATCCTCTCCAATCAAAACATAGACTTTTTTTCACTAGGAGCAGAAGCAAAATGCATTTAAGTTAAAAATAAGTATAAATTAAAAAAATGGGTACAGTGTAATTTTTTTTTATTATTATTTGGGCTGTGTTAATGAGCAGTTCTCTGTGAAGCTCACCCCAGGAATATATACTCTAGTACACAAGTCACTGAAGTGTATTCCTGTTGTTCTTTGTGTATTTCTTTGTGCAAGCACCAGCTGCAAAAACATGCAATAGAAAAAGATGCTTTTGTGCACATGTTGTTCAAAGCTGTGCTCTTATTTGATGATTGTGGTTTTAGTGGTAAATCTCTGAAACAAAGTCTGCCTCACCACTAACTCAGCTCACTTACAAAGGGAAAATGTATGCCTAAGGCAGACACACCATCCAGATGTAAGGCAGAGCATCCTTCCTCCCAAGGAGCTCTGGGGGGTCGGTGCCTCTCCTCCCCAGTGGGCAATGCTTCTTTTCACTTCTCTACCCACCAAGACATTACAGTCATTACACCAAGATGCAGCAGGTGCTATATGGAAGTGAGACAAATTGTGACTCTTTCTCAGGGGATAAAAGAAAGTTTTCTCTAGGATAAAACTCTTCCTTTACATAGGCCAGTGGTACTGCAGCTGTGCTGAAATGGGGACTGCAAGTGGAGCGGATGGCGGAAGACATTTTTTTACACCCTGTTCACCAAGATCCACAAGAAGCTCAGAGCCCATCATCCTTATTAAATAGTTATGACCAGTAATAAAAACAACAGCAGCATCCATTTCTTTCTCTAAATTTTTTTTTTTCAGCATAAATACTTCTAGGTTTAACCATGAGGCAACAAAAGCCCATAATTCCTTTTCCCGTCTACCATCTGTCCTTCTTACTGTCAATCCTCTCCCCTTCTCCTCACCCCACTGCTACAGGCAGTTATGTTTTCAGGTAGCTCAGAAGCTTTGAAGCTTTCCCACAGAAAGCTGATTATATAAACGTTAGTATATCTTCAGCTTTAAAGCAGGTGGATGATCTTAGAGCATTTTACAAATTTTTCAGAAGGTTTTATACTGCTCTTTTTTCTGTGGGGATTTTTCTAAGATTATAAAGAGAAAAGATGAAACCAGAAAGCAAGCAAAACTGTCAATAAAAGCATTTTTGATGCAAGTGGTATACTGTGACAGGATGTCATATTCAGATCTAGATTGTGCCCATGCATTTACAATATATATTAATTTTGTTAATGTTGCGAATAGTAAGTAATTGAAGAGGGTTTTGCCCTATTGTGCTTGGAAGAATAGGAAAGTGAATAAAATTTCTGAAAAGATGTTACCCATATTTCTAGAAGTAAATGATAATACCCCTGTTAATATCTTCCCTTGATAAAGGCTTGGGACTTAAAAGAGGAATTTTTTTTATCAATGTGTTGGGGACGATTATTTGTTTATTTTGATTTTTATGGAAATATATTGTACTCTTGATGATGCCTGTTTTTTGAGGTGGGGAGTGTGATTCTGAATGTAACAGTCACCACAAACTATACAGAGGATTTTAATGAAAAAGTATGCTTTGAAAGAACTGTAATTACTTGGGTCTTTTATAGTGTGTTTGAAAGCTTATGCTAGCACTCGTGCTAGCTATCTCCTTGAAGGATTATAATGTATTGGAAAGATCAGATCTGCCTGGACATATATTTTAAATACTTTTATAAAAGCATTCTGGGTTGTTAAAACACTGTTTATGGAGGAAATCATACTAATCAATCAATGGCAACACCATCTAAACATACACAACAAAATACCCAAAACAATAAGCTGTGATTGCTCTCCTATTTTATTACTTCCTAAAACCTAATGGCATACGGGATCAAATGTCCTAAACAAAACATTAGTTGCCTAAAGTTTCAAACCCAGGTGCTGAAAGTTATTTGGGTACCTTTATACTATAGATACCAAGAAGAGCCAGGTGTCTAAGTTCAACTTGAATCTTTGGGTCTGTCGGGTTCAAGCCTCAGATCTATATTACCTTTTACATTAACTGTTAGTTAAATTTTCTAGCTAATGCAAAGTGCATCTCAAGCTGTAGTAAGTGTTTGTGTGCTACTCACAGCACTAAACAGTGAGTTCTAGGACAGAGAAAAAGAAAGTTGTTGACAGATGGCTTCCAAATAGAAAATGTTTTAAAATCAATCGATATAGTTCCCATGCAGCAATAACAAACCAACTAACAAAATCTAGAGCCTTCATTTTTTTTCCAAGATTAAATTATTATTTTACAGAAATAATTCTACTTTTTATGCTTTCTTTTCTTTCAGATAAGTAAAAATCATTGTAGTAACTATCATCAGTCTTTCATACACTGTGGTAATCATACCTTCTACATTTGTTGAGTTGTCTAGTGATGACATGAAACAATGTACTGGAGGTGATTATAAAGTAGGGTTTTATTTTTTTCTGTTCAGTGAGAAGATAAAAATAATGCAGATAAAAGGAAAATATCTTTTATAAGACAGAACTCAAGTAATTTGAGGTGGAAATCCATAAAAACATCACAAGTGTTATTGAAATGATGAGTCACTTCAGCAGCATAAAAATAATCTATTTATCTACATTTTTACCAAAGGCTTTGAAGTTCTGTGTCTTGGAAAATAATATATATATTAAAGTGCTTTGAAAAAGTTAAGTTTTACTTTGAGGCATGAGCTCTCTCATGCATGTACTTTCCCTCCTTCTCTGTACTTCTATTTAGCATTATCTTTTATAGTTAAATTTTGCTACCTCCTAGCATATACATATTTATGAATATTTGTGTATTTTTATGTTAAAGAAATACTATAATCAGCAGCTTCGATCAGGTGGTTTTCAATTAACATTACTTAAGATAAATGTTCTGGTCTTGCAGATGTTAAATCAGAAAACCCACTGGATAACTAAAACTTAACCCAAACCTATTAGTGATTTCTCCTGGCAACATAATTATAAATATTTTTTTCTTCTTTGTCTTTTCTCTTTCTGTGCATTCTCTTTCACTCAAAGCACCTATTACTACATCTTGGTTTCCAGTTGTGCTTTTCAGTTGTATATCTTCATGAAAAACATTATCTTAATTTTAGAAATGGGAACACTGAAGCACTTGAAAACTATTTGCAGTTCACTAGGTTAATTATTGGAAAGCCACAAAGTGGATGCAAGTCAACTTTGTCCAGGTCAGTACTTTCAGTGATTTGCAACAAATGCTCAAATGCAGTGCTAAAATTTGATTTAGATAGGATACTAACCTCATATCCCAAATACGTTTTATAGTGAACTGGAAAATTGCTTCATCCCATTATAAATGGGACTTATAAAATTTGATTATATGTGTTCATACTTCTTTGATTTCTTCACTATACAGTGCTATTTTGAACATCTTATTTTTGAAAGCAGACAAAGAAGAAATTATTTTGCAGTACTTGTTCTATATCGTGTATTCATAGCACTATCAGTACAGTACCTTGATTATCAGATAAATGTTGTCTGCTGTCTCCTCTGAGCTCTTTTCACTTCCAGCCATATAATTTTATGTTAAGGCTTAGTGACACCACAACTGAATTGCATAAATCTGTTCATTATGCTATTAAAACTTTGAATTTCTGTTGTAGGCTGTAGGGGGAAGAGACTTCATAAATGTTGCAATGCACACACCAAAAAAGCCTCAGAAAAACAGACACACCCACACCCACCCAAGACCAGATGTTTTCATTAAACATTGGATGTGTAAGTATACATATTCATCATTTCTTTTTTTCTTCATGTATAATTTGCCCTGAATTTTTTGATTTAATTATATATGGATTTCCTTATCTAGATAGGTCTTTCTCTAGATAAGTGTATTAAATAGAATCATAATCTTTTGATTCTGTCCTTCCATTTACTCCTTAGAAAGAAGATACCTCCTTCTGAGGCCTAATTTACACAATGCATGAATTTTATTCTCTTTCTGCACACATAAAGAGGGATTGAGGGGTGTTGAGATACACTATTCTGCTAAATATTTGAGGTTTCTAAGAAAATAGAAATATTAGACAGTAAGCTGCCTAAAGCAAATTACAATGGAAAGATGGAATTATACCCATGAATTGGGAAAAGAAGAGGATTTATATACAAATGATCCCTAATAAGGTGGAACAGACTTTGTCCAACCTTCTAAAGGAGCATTTGTATCCATATGTGAGGCTAAAGGATAAAATCCAGCTCTGAGACAGTGCTCTGCCCCCCAACTTCAAGCAATTTTGTCATAGAGGAAATGGGAGGTTAATGTTCCACGTTCCTATCAGCTTGTCTGCACCATGTCTGCTCATCAGAGTTCTTAGCTCATTTGCATGCTTCTGCCATTCACCCTGGAATTTATTATGGTAGGACTGCATCTCAGACTTGGCTAGCAGCCAGAGCCTACTTCTTCATTCCCTCTTTATAGCTAATACAATATGAAATTCACTAACAAAAAGACTTTCATGTCAAATTACAGAAAAAAAATCTCAATTGCCTAATAGGATTTTAAATTCTTATCATACTGGTGACTTTCTGTAAGTAGAAACATTTGAAAAGGAAGACTTGGCTGATGTTTTCTTCAAATACTCTCTGTGCATTGTAAGGTTTTTTTACAAGCTGTGATCTACAGCTATTCTGTCACTACAGAGATGATACAGGGCAATGGATCACAGCTATATAGCCCTTCTGTTCACATCCTATTGGATTTAACATCTTATCAAAAGTACTAGATAAGGTTGTGCATATGCCTGTTTGATGTAGATGTCAGGCCTATTTTCTGCACTTAAAAGAATATGGATTTGTATGTGTATATATATATATATACACAATGACTATATCTACACATATTCAACTATAACCACAAAGATGTGTGGCTATATTTATATATCCATATACACTTTTACTTTTGGTAGTATTACACTTCTAACTGTATTTAGGGCTAAATAATGTTAATGTTATTAAGCTTCCTATTGTGTCAAGTAATATCAAACTGCAGTTTTGCCCAGACTAGTTTTCTGTCCAGCACCATTATCAAGCTCTCTTACACCGTTATTAAGATTTTTTTCCTCCCTGTCACCTTCATACCTCTCCTTCATACTCCCAACACCTTTTTAGGCAGATATTTGGGTAAAGAGGAGGTAAAGCCAGGCTCTGATGCCTCTCCATGTCCTTACACATTTGCACTCCTCCCTTGATCCACAAAAGGTTCAGACATCTGCAGGTGTTCGCAAGCAGCAGGACTGTGGGATCACAAGGGTGACCCCTGAACTCTCAGATGCTGACTCATTCCTGATTATAGTCCCAATAAATTATCACAGTTTAATTATGTACCTCAATAATTTCTGATAGCATATTTGTTCCCTGGCAATAGCAACTGATAGACTTCAGATAGAATTGATATCACTAGTATACAAAAAGCTGTATGTCAGTAGAATTAAATTGCAACTGAATTAACCTGCAGTTAAATTAACCCTTTATCTTCCTCATCTAATTAAGACTTCTAATACAACTTTGTATCCTCTACTTCTGTATTGGATAAAATGGAACATTTACAAGAATAAGGCATCATTGTGAATTTTTCAGTTGAAATTTTTAGTTAAAAGTACCAGATACTAGCAACAGCTGTAGAAGCTGTGTGTGTTTCTTACATAATTCAAACTGTTATTGTAAAATCTCATTTTGAACTAGTACAAGTAGTGATGTATCCATATAGTGCCTCAGAGAACCCAGATGTACTTGCCATTGAAGTTCCTCATCAAAAGAGCTTTCCTGAAGTACTGGAAGAAAGTCACAGTCCTTGGGTTACAAGCTAATATTGGTAAACACAGATACTAGCTTGTTTACAAGTAGATACAGCTTCCCCCAGTCACCTTTACATTATCCATAAGTGATTGCCAAATCCACAAGGGTGTCATAGAAACAGAGTCCACTTCTGGACCACTCTTTAATCCAGTATCTATCTAAATTAATTTAAGATCTATTTGCACTATATCGCAGTTGGATTTCAGATTAGAACTTTGATTCTAGATTAGCAAGGCCAACTGAAATGGACATTGTGACAAAAATTTTGTACAAGTTAGAAATTTGCCAGAGGAAAAAAATAGAAATCAGATCTTACCTAATTTTATCTATTCATATCTACTGCATGCTTTAGGACAGGAAAAGTCATTCTACTGTTCTTTCATCATAAACTTTCCTAATGAAACATCAAAAGACTAAAACAAGTCTTCTCAGGGAAAATCATATCCTTTGTGATCCAGAGGAATTACACAGACTATTCTATGGCAAAGTCCTTACTTCTTGACAAATGTGTGCACATCTGAAAGAGGAGTTATAATGGCAGTTCTGAGCTCATATTTTTGATAACCTTAGTGTGCTGCCCCTCAGTCTGCCAAGTTTGTATTTGGCCAACATTTTATATGTATTTTTTTTTTCTTTATTTCTTTGGGTTTTTGTTTGTTTGTTTGTTTTTAGGGGGTTTATCTAGGCTCTCAATTATTTTAAATCCCTAGACACATGTCTACTTTCTAGTTGGATCTGTAGTCAGAGTGATGGATGAATTTCTTAATGAACAAGACTTTCCATTTTATGTAAATAATTTCTGTCATTTAAAAAAAAAATTCTTCCCCAAAATAAGCAGTCAAGAAAACAGTGTATTTTTCACTCCATAAAGGCATCCATTTGCTCCCAGGAACATGAGAAACAATTTAAGGAGTGTTATTCCTTCTGTGTAATCTGGATTTAATTTCTAGTATTACACGCAAAGGTTAAAAGATTTTTTTTACCACCTTAAATTGAGTTGATTGAGTTTTAGTAATGATGCATTTTGTAGGTAGTAAGTGTCCCTACAACTCATGAAAGCTCAGTGAAAACTTTTGTCTTCCCTAGCATCCCATTGGTATACTGACATTTGCAAATCATTGATCTAAACAACAATTAATTTAAATGAAATTAAAAACTACAGAAAAACAGGCAAACAAAATAAATGCCACAGTATAGGAAAGACTGAATGCATTTAAAAGCCCTGGAGACCCTCAAAATAAAATGACACACGCAAAGTAAATCCCAGATGCTATTTCAAACTAGTAATGAAAACCAAATCTAACGACAAAACCCCTAAAAGAGAAGCCACAGTAGATATAATTGAGTACTATACTTCCCATTCATTTTTCCCCTTTAAATTTAACTTGTTTTGCTAGAAAACTGTTACAGCACCATGATGGGCTTGAAATGAAAGCACTATGTTATAGTGATATGCACCTATAATAATATCCAATACAAAATGTTGAAGTTATATTGCAGCATGATTAGCTTGGGTAACAGTGAGCATTCTCCTACTGGCAATAAAAGATAAGGCTGTCATGAACAGTTCTGCTTACTTGCCTTCTAATTTTACCATAGAATAATGGAAGCCAAGGATAGAAAAGCCCTGTTGGGCTGCCTAGTTGATGTCGCTGCCAATGAAGAATTGATCATTATAAATAAAACTGATCATTTTTAACATTGATAGTACTTTTGCAACTTCCCTTTGGAGTCTCTTCTATATTATCAGACATATTAATGTGAGGAAGTTTTTGATGCTTTTCAGCCTACATCTGCCTGTTCTTAATTTCATGCCATTAAACATAGTCACACTCCCTTATACATCTGCAAAGATTTCCTCTTTTTCTTGATGTGAAACACCAGGGACAGGTACAAGGCTTCTTTTGTGGACTGTAATGTCAAATCTTACCCACTATTGCCATCCCTTTCTGAGGAATTTAAACTTCTAATAAAATAATAGGAAAAAAAATTAAGTTTCCTAGATACTAATAGACACATGTTTTTGGTTAAGAGGTTGGGAAATGTTCCATCTATCCTGCTGCAGTATGAGCCTTCTCCCTGTCTGTTGGGGATGCGTTTTCAAGTTCAGCATCACAATCCATGTCAATATGTTTGCTTACTGACTTAGCTATCAGATATTAGATCTCTGAATGTTATCTCCTGTGTTTAGGAACCTCTAGGAGTGGAAGTCAAAGTACACAGTAGCTTACCAGTTGAATCTGGTTGGTGGAGATGAACACAACGAAGAGTCCTAACTATGCCCAAATTTCCAACATCCAGAATAACTCTACAGAGAGATGTTTAAATATATTCTAATAACGCATATGTTTTTAAAATGTTGTATTTATATATTAAAAAAAAAAAAAAAAGAAGAAAAAGAGAGAGAATGTGTGTAATACTTATGAAAAAGATATAACTTCTGGCAAAATTTGCAGGGGGGGGAAAAAAAAAAGGAAAAAATCATTCCCAAATATTTAACAGCATTAAGTGTCCAGACTGTCTGAGCCACTTTTGTGGCATTAAATACATTCTGTGCATATTACTTCCTGTCACAACTGTTCCATTATAGTATCCTGTGTCCTCACTATATTACTTTCATTTACATGGGTTTTGGTTCTCATGAAGGACTAAAACTGTAGCTACAAGGTTTATGAACCCCGTAAATTTGCTTTTATTTCAGATTTCCTTAAAATACACAAGTACAAGGAAAAAAAAGTAATGAGACCTATTTTAGAGCCTGAGTCAGCCCTTGCTCTAATGACTTTCATGTTGCTGTCCCGAGAGCAGGCATTATAGAAATCTGGGCCTATGAAATTTAGAATCGAGATCTCAAATCCTTATCTGTTTCACATTTTATGACCTCCATATATCATACTTTATGATATTCACAGGGGCATTTTAGAACAGATTCATTAGAAACACAGAGCAGGGTGAAAGGGTCAGTTTTCACATTTTAAAACACAGAAGGGCAGCAAAGGATCATGTCCAAGTGTTCTTAAGATGCTGAAACATATGACCACCCAAGGAAGGGAGATAGGGAAAAAGGAAGGAAGGAAGGAAGGAAGGAAGGAAGGAAGGAAGGAAGGAAGGAAGGAAGGAAGGAAGGAAGGAAGGAAGGAAGGAAGGAAGGAAGGAAGGAAGGAAGGAAGGGGAGGGGAGGAAAGGATGAGAGGGAAGAGGAGAGAAAGAATATAAAAAAAGAAGACAGGAAACAAAGACTTCCAGGTTTTGGGAAGGAGTTTACTACTGAGTATAACTTTCATCTATACATGAAATATTTCAAGGCAGTTCTGCTGGGCAAAAGAAAAAGGTGCCATTCCTCAAATATTACTCTGCTTAGAGAGGGAAAAGCATAACCATTCAGTCATTTATATATGCTTCCTACCTGAGACAGTACCAGATGGTGCCATGTAGTCTCAGGTTAATCATTGTATGAGAGACCTGGGCTGGGAGCCAGACCCACTTCACAGTCAACAGTGAGAACAAGTGATGCTGAACCTTACATAAGATTCACAAGCAGAGCTCTTGCATTTTAAGCAGACATCTGGTATGACATTTCATATTTATCTGCTATAAGGGTTCAAACTGAGCCAGAATGTGGCATTACACCATGCCAGCCTTCTCTGGTATACTTATCAATTTCTGCAGAATACAAACTTTTGTGAGAAAGAAATCTTGTATTCTTACTGTTCAGGGTGAGAGTGTTCCAGGCAGGTAGCAATGCAGGGCCGAGTCTTAAAATAAACAGATTGAAACAGTGCTTTTGGGAAGCAACTGTCCTTTCACCGTGCCACACAAATAAAAAGCATGAAATGTATTGCTGCAATTCTATTTTCCAAGGGCTTGGGCACATGAAGGGACTCCCCACAAATTAATTTTGCAGTACAGAGAAAATTGCTTTTGGATCCACCACTCTGTGACTGCAGATTCCTACTGCCCCCATGAAATAGGACTTTGATTTAATCCGCTGCTAAAGTGCATAGTCAGGTTAGAGGTTATGCATATGCACTACGAAGGTGTCAGAGCAACAGTGAGCTGGTGCAACATTTAACTCTAAAGAAGGAGAGACATTTTCCTTTCACATCAATAGTGTGTCGACTATGAAGAACAGTGATATTTTTGGCCAGCAGCATTTGCTCTATCACCAATGATAAAAAAAACAACCAGGCTTTTCTGAGACTTTGAAACTGGGATTACTGAAGAACTAAGAAAGTATCAGCAGCTTCCCTCCTACACATGCACGCACACTCTAATAGGAATTTATCCAACCAAAAAACCCAGAACCATTATAATTTAAGGATAATACCCTTTCCCCAGTATTCACACTTAGTGCATGATTATCCAGTGGAATTCCAAAGATGAATAAATTCAGTAAAAGAGTACTGTACATCATTGAAATGCAGATGATGCACATAAACCTGGAACATTTGATTTTCTTCACTAAAATATTTTCTGAGACTATTTTGATTTAGAAAGTTATATTACTTTTTTTTTTTTTTTTTTTTTAGTATTTAGGAATAAAGTCTGATTTGTCCTTAGTGCAGATCAAGTTCAAATACTAAGATTTCTCTTTACCTTATTCAATGGTATGCTATAGAAATTGAAGGGTCTTCTCTACCAAGTATTCTGCATGAATGATCAGAGTTTAGCTTTTCATTTACGCCTAATGCATATTCTTATGCTGTTTCCATGCAATATGACTATTGGGCAGAACCCAGTGTTGAGGAGAGTAAAGCTACACTACATTAAAAGAAAAGTTGTCATAGGAATTCTCTTTTTTTTTGATTAGTATGAGATGTTCATTGCTACACTCATTCAGCCATGCAATATTTTCCTTTTCCTACATCCTCCTGCCTTTTGAGGTGCCTGATGTATGAGTGTCATATAAAATAACACTTCTGATGAACCTCACAGCCCAGTGGTCATCTGTTGAAGTAGCAGATTACAATGTGACCCAGAGGTTTTATGTAAGTATGAATAAACAGATATACATATATATGTATATATTTATTTATGTATGTGTGTATGCATTAAACAATTGTATTAAATTCCCTCTCAAATACTGTATTTTTTCCTGTCCTCACCACTGGGCTATTATTAAAAAAGTTCTTAAAATGTTATCATAATTCTTGATAACAACTACTTGACAGATTTTATAGTATTTATTTTATTTATCCACTAGTTTGCACAGATTAGAACTTTCAAAAAGCAGGTAATTAATAAAAAATACCCTAATTACATGTCAGAGATTTAAAATACTTGCATCCACAAGAGAACTGTTATATTAATGGAGATATTCCAATCAAAATGGAGGCCCCATTGTGTTAAGTACTGTACAATCACAAAGTCACAGATAGGTTCTGCTCTGTAACGCTTGCAGGCTAATTAGCGATAACAATAGAACATGACTTATTTTCATTGATACTGGGACACTCAGTGCCCACTCAGACTCCCACCAAGCTTTGTTGTAAGACTCCCACTAACATTAATAGTCATTGAAACAATTCTCCACTGTGAATTAACCAGTTCTGTGAACTATCAAGCATCAAGCACACAAGCAAGCACAATGTGAAGAAGGCAATAAAAAAAAAGAGGGGAAAAAAAAAGAAAAGAAAAAAAGCTCTAGAGTATCACAGAATGTACTTTGTTCATTTATTTTGACAAGGCTAGTTTTAATAATTTATGGAACTTCATAGTAACACTAATGAATTTAGTGTTCAAGTAATGAAGACTTGATAATGTGGGGTCTTCATTATAACATTCTGCCACTATGCCTTTGATTAAAAGATTAAAAGAGTTGAAGCCTCCATTTCATTTATTTCTTTATTTTGATAAATCATTTTGTTTGCAGATTAGTACACTGAAAATTTCCTATTGTAACTCATTGCCCCTGGCTCTGTAACATGAAACACCACAAGACCACCTCCAGTATATCATTTTACATGCCTACAATCAATGTTCTTGCTATTCAATGAGAGTTTGGAAGATAGAATGAGATGTTTAAATGTCTTTTAAAAGTCATATTTTTAACTGTGTTTCCAAGTGAATGAGCTGAGCCTTTTCTTTCTCCTCATGGTCCCCAGTCCCTGCATTCACACATGCACAGTGACATAGACATGGGCAGATAGAACAACACTGTTGTCTCAGCCAGTAACCTGGTGCTTGATACATTTACATGGACTATTAGTGTAGTGTGCTTCAGTCTACTGTGGCTAAATAGATGAAACCATTTCCACAATAAATACTAGACACGTAGGAGTTACTGCATGAAAGACAAAAAGTGTGACAGTGTATTCCCTAATTCTGTCTATGACAATATCAGTAATGATCTTCTCTACATATGATATGCCTTTTTTAAAAAGGTTAAAAAAACCTACATTCCAAACTGTTAAGAAATAAGCTTCTACATCTTATTATTTTCAAAGTAATTAGTTTTTTCTGTAACCAGTCTTCCTGGAGATGTGTTCTCTTTCAAAATGGGTTAAAAAACTAGTACACATTTTATCCTTTTTAAATCAGTGTGGCTTTTCTCTGTTTGGATGACAACTCAAATGCATTTGTACTAAACAGTCAGTACTTCCATGGGAGCTAATGTGTTAACTGAGAAAGCATCTGCTCACAAGCACATCTGTAATGATGACTGTAAGCTTCTAATAAGTGAAAGAACTGTAAAAGTAAATGATCCATACATGTTCTTGAAGGAACCCTGCTGTCATTAAGATCAGCCTCTGCATGGATACATCAATAGTATAGTTACAAATTCTGTTGCAGATCACTTCATCTTCTAGGTTATGCGATAGAGGAAGACAGAACTTATCCTGGAGTGCAGGATAAAATGATTTCACAGAGAAAGCCATCATCCATCTAGATTTCAAAGGGAAAAGAAAAAAAAAAGAAAACAACTCCCTGTAGTTTTGTAATCCACTGTTTTAATAGCTCTAATTATGTACATACAGAAATTATATTAACAAGCTCTTTCTGTAGAAAATCATAAGATTCTTCCTTAGTCTTACTAAAGAGTATTCACTGTACACAACTGGTGTATTTTGGTCATGTGATTGATGACTTTAAATGGAAAAAAATATTTTTACAAATCTAGGGGTTTTGCACTACCTAATAGGAAACAAAAGTTCTATAGGAAAAACAAGACTTGGACAATTTCTTTCTTTTTAATCCTGGAAACCTATTATCTTAGAAATTTTTTTTTTTTTTTTAATTTGTGGATTTTTTTATTTCCCTTGTCATATTTTCCTACATGTATTTTTCTTATGTAGCTATTATATTTGTAGTATATTGCTATAGAAATACACTACAGGCCCTGCCATACACAATACAGTGGTTAAAACACTGGTTTTATTTTTAAAAACATTAGGAATCTGCCTCCCAACAAATTTTTCTACCTTTTATTTCTGTTTTAGTTTTAATAGGCTGGTTGACTTTTATGATATTAATGAAATTTTTGACAGCTGCTATTAAATGTATCGGTATCTTATTTTGACCATAAACTGCTCTAGGCAGGCAAAAATATGACAAACTGCCATAAAATGTAGATAGAGATATATTGTCAAAGCAAAGGCTCTTTGGCTTCATATAGGGCATCTAATTGTAAGTACTCTCTAACATGCTACAGCATGCTGGTCTGATTCTTCATCTGGTAGAAGAATCAGCAGGCAAATGCTAGTGTGAGCATTCTGCTTGAACTCAGTAGGATGACAGTATGCACTTTGGGATTCAAGTCACTTTAATGCAACCATTGGAAAGTTAAAATTCTAGCCTAAGTTACCTGAGCTCCCATGAATGGAAGTGAATAGTTGAGCACAGATGTATGGGGATTTATCACATGCTGAAATAGTTATACACAATAGGTCAGCTGAATACTGATATTGAGATGGGTTTAGTCTCCACTGACTATTGAGGGTGTCTTCACAAAACCACTTGCCTGCGCTGTTCACATTCAAAACTGTCAGTCATTAGGTCTCAGGACTTCTATCTACTGTTAATAATCCTACAGAAACAGACATATTATTATGAGAGGGCTTGAGGTATGAGCTTTGCTATTTATCCACTATCTCCCAAGAGAGAGAAGATGCATTGTGCACAGTCCATTTTGACATCTACTAATAACTTCATTGATCTTGCTAATCTTACATCTTCAATCAATGAAAATAACCAATAAAATAGAATAGAGTTACAAAATTGGATCTGAAATACCATGTATCTTTCTCTAGTTGTGTGAGAGAGGAGATGCATGTCTGCACTTTCAGGAAGAAGCATTCCCTGTGACTGCAAGACATCTAGATCACAGTTATACTTTGTGTTGTATATAGATGTATAATGAACCAACAGCCTGTCTTAGGATCTGTGACAAAAAGAAAATAATTTCAAAATATGCAAATAAATTCCATCTCACAACACAACATCCTGCACAGAACTGGACTAGGAACTGTTCTGCTTTAAAAACTACTGAGATTTCAAAAATTTCTGCACGATTTTGAGGAAAGGAGAGGAAAGTTGTCCCACAAAACACAAATTGCTGCAATTGCTGCTGAATGCTTGCTCTAAACAGATCCTGAACATTTGTTTCCCATTTTGTCAATTAGCACCTTAATCATCCCAATGTCTTTCACTTTCATTTTCTGAGTTAACTCAAGCCTCTGTTCTGAAGCTCCTAACTGTTTTCTGGTGACAGGGAATGCACATAACATCCCCTCAGCTTTCTATGGCTCATATGCTGTAACAGACTTGCTGGCAGGCAGATAGGGTCACTGGAAAAGGTGTCTCAGCCTCCTGTCTGCCATCACTGGTTGTCGTAGCAAATGTGTGTGTTTAGAGGTTTTCATTTATGAAGCTTCTAGTTCATTTTCAAACATGATGTTTAACATTGACAAATTCTATGAAGTGCAGTGTTGCATGCAGGTGGACTTGCCTATGTATTCATAAAATACCTTTCCTCCTATGTCACACACAAATAGGAAGGGACAAGCCTGGCAAAGCTGGCCTTGCAGATTTAAATAGCCAGTGACCAAGTGGTTGTTGCTTGTCTATTCACTGCTGAAAGGAAGCTTGCCTCCTGGGAGGCAAACCCAATCTCAATTCCAGCTCTATTTTTTAGCTTGAAAATAGTCCCATTTACTATACTCCAAGGACCACTAGATAAGCATTAGCCCAGGAGCACAGTATTTTTAATACAGTTAATTTTTACCTCTGGATCAGAGGCCACTGTAGATGTTTAGGTTATTGAACACAGTCAATGTCTTATAACCCTCACTAACATTTTTCACTGTATTGGAAATGTACTTGTATCAAACTAATAATTTTAGGAGAGAAACATTTGCTTTCCACTCCATCAGTTTTGAGATACAACAGAAAATTGCAAACAAGCTATGAGCTTGTACAGTCAAAACTAATATATGTATAACTTTATTCGATAACTTAAAAAAACCCAACTTTTAAACCACAATCTATTCCATTTCTTTTATTTAAACATTTAAAACTTTTTTTTTTTTTTAATCCTTTCTAGAAAGAGCTTCATTTGAAGTAATTTCATGTAAGGTTCTATTGCCTTTTTTCAGCTTTTAAAAAACATTTTTCCTAAAGGCTGACATTTAAATCTCTGAAGCTAAAATCACAATAGGTTTTTTCATATCCACATAACATGTTATCTCAGAAGAGGTTCTTCTGTGGTACAATGCAATATGTGCTTATTAAGAGGCCATTATGATCATTTATTTTGTGAAGAGATGATGAATCCTCTGCTACAGTCACAATTTTTATACATCACTAAAAGGAATAGCCAAACCCAATCTTCCTTTAGGAACCAAAATTATTATGTGAAGTTTATTACAGAGTTATTTTAAAAATTATTTTAGGGTAACCTTTGTGTTCCTTCCTTATCGCTAGATGACAGAGCAAGAAATTCACATATAAGAAAACAATGTGAGACACATGTGCATAAGGAAAGACCAAGACTTTTTGATCTGACCAGACAGAAACCCTCCCACAACTAATCAAGTGGAAGGTAATGGAAAATAGGACTGTTGCAGCCAGTGTCATTAGCCCCTAGTGAAACCAACACAAAATTCAGTGCAAGTGAACAGTAAGGTAAGACCACCTCCTTCTCATCTCCTGACTAGAAGAAACAACAACCCTGCAAGAAGGATTATACAGCAGTGAATTCCTTTCCACATATCCCAGGAAAGAAGCAGGGGCTATGTGGGAAGGAGGGGGACAGGTCAGGAGAAGAATGTAACAACAAAGCAGCAATAACAGAATAATAACAAAAAAACATTCGACTTGTTACAGTTTTGGCTTTTAACAGACTACTGAAAAATGATTTGTTTACTTATTTTTCACACTCCTTCTCCAGAGGTTTCCTTTTCTCACATGGCTCCTGAGGCAAGGCAGGATTCTGCAGAATCACTGCTCCTGTGGTGGGAGTTAGTTCTCCTAGTGGCAACCATCTGAAAGCTCAGTGTTTCAATGGAGTTAGTCAAATAAGCTTCTTTAATACATACCTCCTACAGCAGTTCATCTCCTTCTGAGACAACTGACTAAAACAAGTTAATTACTCTGTACTGGTGCCTGTTAATGGCAGCCTAGCTGACATTTGTCTGTGAGATGGAAGTGGGAGAGGAGAATGATCACACCCATACTGCCAAGGAGACTGGCCCACCACTTTATTCTGCTCTGGTGAGACCTCACCTAGAGTACTGCATCCAGTTCTGGAGCTTGCAGTACAGAAGGGACATGGATCAGATGGAGTGGGTCCAGCGGAAGGCTACAAAAATGATCAGAGGGCTGGATCATCTCTCCTGTGAAGACAAGCTGAGGGATCTGGGTCTGTTCAGCCTGAAGAAGAGAATGCTCTGGGGAGATCTAATAGCAACCTTCCAGTACCTAAAGGGGACCTACAAGTAGGTGGGAAAGGGACTGTTTACAGAGGCTTGTTGTGACAGGACGAGTGGCAATGGTTTTAAACTAGAGAAGAGTAGATTTAGTTTGGATGTTAGAAACAAGTTCTTTACCATGAGGGTGGTGGAACACTGGAACAAGTTGCCAAGGGAGGTAGTTGAGGCCCCATCCCTGGAGACATTCAAGGTCAGGCTCGATGAGGCTCTGAGTAACCTGATCTAGTTTAGGATGCCCCTGCTCACTTCAGGGACGTTGGACTAGATGACCTTTAGAGGTCCTTTCATGCCCAAGCCACTCTATGATTCTATGAAATGAAGGAACTTTACAGATATTTCACCTACATCCTCTTTTTTTAGGAACTGCACTGTGGGACAGAATGACTGAGTTTTAGGTTTCCTGATGGGTATTTTGGAGCAGGGTTCTTATACAGGATGTATTAAGAAAGCAGTTCAGGGAGATCTCTCTCAACTGAGAGAGCCCTGTTTTCCTGAGGGTTTAAGACATGCAGACTGAGAATGGAAGATACAGGTAGGGGGACATAATGCCTTTTCGTTTCACTTGAAACAAACAAACAAAAATTTCTCTAGCACAGTTATAGATATACTGAAAACTCACCATGGACATTACTGCTGAAAAAAAAATATTTTGCTTTAGAGGCTGCACTTAATTTTGATGATATCCCTTCATTTGCCTTGTAGGCTACCATCAAAAGTGATTTTGATGTAATAATATAGAGCTAAACACAAAAAAATGGAAGCAAATTCATTTTTTCGATGCATATATTTACGAAACAAGTACAGGATGTTTAGTATCTTCCCCTTTGGCTTTATTTATAAGGAATTCATTCTCTCTCCACAGGTGAATGAAAACCAAGAGGCTCACACAACCTGTTTACAAATATGTCCTGTTTTTATCTGTGCTTGCTTCACAGTGCTGCTGTGCTTCTCTGATGTGCTGGGCTTCAGTCACAGCCCTGATATAAGCAACACGTTACTTTCCCTACCAAAGAAAATGTAATTTAAGCAAGCTTGTCAACAGTAGGGCCCAGCAGGCAGGCAAAGCAAGGAATCCAAAAGAGGGTCAGATTTCCTGGTACTTCTCTGCTAGCAGAGAAGATTAGAAGATAACACCTCTTGTTTGGAAGAAATGAATCAAATCTGATAAGTGCAATGCATCCTGAAAAGTTTATGGTGAAAGGGAAGCATTTGCTCAATGTGACACTAGTGCCAGTAATAAAAGCTGTGCGATGTGCTTCACAGAATAGTATACACGGTGCTGCTTCATGACCTGAAATTCAGCCTTAGGCTTTTTGCACAAAAAGGTTTTTAAATTCTTACATCCATAATCCTGTAAAGCCTGATCTTGCTTCCTCTCTCACCTGCTGCTTCTTCCAATCTACTTGTTTCATTCACTGGATGGGGTGGTGTTACTTGTTTTTCAACCTTCTTTCTGGGACCAAATTATCAATCTACCTGCTGCCCGCTTGATAAAAAAAGACAATGAACACTAGACAAAAGACATCACATATTAATTAATTATTGCCTTCAGAAATGGAAATAATGTAGCTTTTTTCTCTCAAAAATAATTTGCCTTGTCAACACAGCAAACAGTAATTAGAGCTCCCTAAACTTTTGCAGAAGCATTAATTTCATGTTCTGGAAAACTACAGGTTTCATTAAAAAACCTTCATGAAATGGCTCAGTTGCTTCTCGAATACTGGAAATTGTTTATTGAAGGCAAAGCTGTCTGAGGTCTGCTTTTACTGTGACCCTATGTGAGTGTCTGAAATCTTCAAATCATCATTCCCTTTGTGTCTTAATTCTCTGTTACTGTAACAGGTGTAACAGACTGTACATAATCTCTGTTCAATCAAAAGGACAAGTAATACATATTGTATTCTGAAACAATGAATGGCATTATGAGACAGCCTTATTTTTCTTGAGTATACTGTCTCCTTTTTACTGCTTGTAACTGTTTAATATGAACTGTTTAACCTGAATTATGTCATTCTAGGGTTTTGCCAAAGAATAATATTATTAGAGGTTTGGGCTTTTTTTCTTTCTTACTATAGAGAAAAGAAAGTCTGGGATGGATCTGGGTTTTTTTGAAAATCTTTTGTTAACAATGTTATTGGATCAGCCAGACATGGCAGACTTCTGGATTTCTCTTTCTGGGTGCTGAAGCTCAGCTGGGTGCGTTCTAGGACCGGGGAATCTCTCCGTGCTGCTCTCATATAGGTGGATGCTGCTGTTCCTGTTTGAAAGTTCAGGCAGCACCAAAGCTAAGCATGCACCCCACAGATACACACATGCACCTCACAGACAGAGTCATTAAGACCAGGTACACAGACTGCCACAGACAAACACATCCACATATAACACTACAAAAACTCACATAAATATCTGTCCACAACATTCCAGATCCTGGGCCCCATAAGTCAGCACACCTCTCTAGATGACTGGTGGCGTTGGCAGTTGGGTGCTTCTTTCTACTGCAGCAGGGAGTCACCTATTATGATGACTTGCTATTTCTTCCTCGTAGTCTTGCATGGTTTAGTGAACAAGATTCTTTGCTTGTAGGTACATCTGCCTCCCCTTCAACTCTGAGGGTAGTGAAGTTATTTTACTGCTGTAAGCCCTCAGGTGGAGCAGAAGCCTTACTTTTGATGCCAGGAGTCATCAGAATCCACCTTTTCCCTTCTTTAGAGGTTTCTGTTATTTTGATAGTGTGGTTACTCACTGCTTGCTTCTCTATTGTAGATGAGGGCTTAGGCTTTTCAAACTGTTGAGTCTCAGATAATTTTTTCCCATAACTTTTGCATTTGCAGCATAGCTCACCTAAGACAGCTAACCTCCTGCAGGACAGAAGTGCTTCTCTTCTGGTTTCAGAGAGAGGCCCCAGGCATTCCCTTCAGCCTGGGACTTGGAGGGCTGCATCCATTACCTGAGTCTCATTCTTCATTGAAGCCTCTATCAGGGACAGCTGCTCCAACATCTGCTTGCAGAAACTGCTCTGTGGCACATTACCACCGTGTGCGAGACTGTTAAAAGCAGTACCATTTCAACAGAAGTTCCCTCCTACACAAACTGCTACCTCTGAGAGCTGTGTTCTGGGCTCAGCTCTTATACAAGCCTCTCTTTGGCACCACCTGAAGGGTGCTTGACCTTTCCTAACTGGGGGTTAGAGGCTCCATGCATTCTAGGTCAAGGGATCATTCTGATCATGTTTGAAAGAAGCTACTAGAGCTCCCTTGTGCCCACACCCTTGTAGTTCCCCTTACCTCATCCTCGCCTGACAGCAGCAGGCACCCTCAAGATTCAGAAAGTTTCCACCATTTCCCAGTGATCTTGAAGCTTGTTCCCAGAAGGTCATTTATGGGGGAAAATGAACATACCCAGGTCTTTCTAGCTTTTGGCATTTAGACTTCGCACACATACATACAATCTTGCCCATCCTGACACATAGATCTGGAAGTCCTTTTAGTTCAGCCCTTTCCCATTTGCTGGCATGTAGACCTTACAGCATTCACTCCTAAGGGATAGGGAATGAGCTTACAGAGAAAGCAAAGATTGATAAAAGGATTTAATAAGAAGATAGGCAGCTGTTCCCTTTATCACACACCTCTCCATTTTCCTATGTTTGTTTGTTCCCAGCCCACTCTGATCCTTTCCTTATCCCACTATTGGCCTTCCCCTTGAACAGCCTACAAAAAGTTTTACAGAAATATCACAAGCCTGCTTTAATGTCTGATAATACTGATGTCAGTCTTGTTTCTTCCCTTCTTATCAGCTACAAGTTCAGATTTACCTTCTTCAAAGCTATCTCTGAGCAGTGCATTTAATGAACCAGTGGCTGAAGTGTTCTGGTCTTTGTTGTTGTTTTCAATGTCACTTTCCTAGATATGTGTTATTCCTTTTATACTGAAGAGTCCTTAAACACATTAATCAGTAAACGAGATACTCTCTCACTCCACGTGACTTTACAGCTTTACATTTCTCTGTGTTTTAGAGGAAGACTTGTCCATCTAGACCAGGCAAGACTATAGTGTTGCTTTGAGGAATATGCTGTTAACTGTGGGTGGAGAAACTTCCCTTTAATGTGGCCCAGATATACGTTTCAGAAGCTTATGCAGTTTGTCTGTGCACAGCAGAGGTCAGACTGGCAGCCTTCTGCCTGCTCCATGTGGGCTGTGCTCTCTGTCAGCTGCTGCACCTGACTGAGCTGCAGGTGTTGCATCCCCACAGCACAAGAGCATGATCCCTTTGCACACGGGGTTGGTCTCACCCTGCAACCCCACAGCCCGCGCAGCAGCTGTAAGCAGGGAAACCGACTCTGTGGTTCTACTGCTCCCTCTTTTGGAGTCTAGAAAGAAAAGTTGTGGCAGGGGAGAAGGAATCAGGTGGTGGCAGAGGAAGGAGAGAAGGTGTGAGGAAAGCAGGGGTAGGTGGCCAGAGCAGGATCCAAGAACAGAGGAGTAGGATTCAGGAACAGAGCACACTGAAAGGAGAGAGTGGGACACAGAGATAAAACAAACTAGGGCTTGGAGAGGCTGGCAACAGGGACAGATAAAGAAGAATGTATCTGAGGGGGAAAGCCTGTGTCAGAAATAAGGGACAAGTGCAAGAGAAAGGGTTGAAGCTGGATTAAATGCT
Source organism: Todiramphus chloris collaris (assembly GCA_025345505.1). Classification (NCBI taxonomy): domain Eukaryota; kingdom Metazoa; phylum Chordata; class Aves; order Coraciiformes; family Alcedinidae; genus Todiramphus; species Todiramphus chloris. The sequence continues at coordinate 38,402,088 of JANVCC010000021.1, forward strand.
GTGGAAGAAAAAGAGGAATATTTGGTTTTATAACAGTGTAGATTAGGAATTTGAGCAAAGAGGGGCTAGAAAGGAGACTAAGGAAATAAGGTCAGTAGAGTCTAAAATCACTAAAGTGAATGTCCTGCTTCAGTCTGGAATTATATCCCTTATTTTTTGGTCTCAACAGTACTATCTAGGAAACAGCTGTGTAATTCAGTTCACTGGTAAAATCCCTATTTCATTCTGTTCTTGTGGTTGAGCCACAGGCAGTGTAACAATGTTGCACAGGTCCTTGTCGACAGTAGTCATATGCAAAATTTTCTTAATAATTTTGCAGTTTAGTAAAAGACATATGCCAAAAGTCTCACAGCCCACGGTAGTAATGCATGAGGTATGTTTTGCAGTCCTAGCATTAACCAGCCAAGATTTTTTTTTCTCTCTTTTCCCTAGCTAGAAGCATTTCTCTTGGATATATTTTTTTTCTTGTTTTTAAGAAAATGTCTGACAGTTATGGGCTCACTTGCAGTAGCTATTTTTTTGTTTTGTTTTGTTGGTTTTGTGGCTTTCTCTCTTACAAATACTTCACCTGATGACTTGCTGACCTTTTGAATTCTCTTCATCTCAGCAGCTTCATTTTAGGAAGGCAATCCAGACACCCTGCTCCCCTTTTCTCCTTCTAACCAAGTAATGGGTAAATAGATCCAAATTATCAACAACAGACACTGCAATTCATTCACTTCTACAATGAACTACCTATTAAGTATAATTTTTCCTCAAGACTTTCCAAGGTGCCACAAGTAAATATTTGAAGTAAATGTCAAGCTGCTTTCCAAATTCCCAGAAAGGGCCAGGGAAGATTTCAAGGGCATTAGAAGAACTATTACCAAGTTATATTTCGTATACCATATTACGTAATGCCTGAGTTCTGCAAGTGTGTTGGTGTTTATCCAAATGGAGGTATGAATCTAGGTATAGCCATTCTTAGACATTTTCCCCTCACATATTTTTCCTTCCTGTTAGCTTAAGCCTGGTCTGCATAGGGACTGTTTTGCAATACAACTGTATTTGTAACTGGTATGATGATTGTTATTTTTAAACAACATAACTGATGCAGAAAGTCACAAAGAGCCAGTATAACAAAATGTGCCTGTATTGAGGTAACATAGTCCTCTACCTCTCTAGGATTTTAGCTATATATTACTGATTTGAGGATACAGACAGAAATATATTATTGTTTCATTATAGGTGAGATGATAACTTCTTTCAGATCAATACGGCCTTCATGGTACCTCACTGAAAGGTACAGCGCTGAATGAACTTCTTGAAGTTTCATTTCATTAATAAAGGGTAAAAAAAAAGGCATGAGTTTTTAAAAGAAAAGCCTATTCTTGTTACACTGGTAACAGTATCAAATTCATAGGATTTACTATAAATTTGTATTCAGACTTTGACTTTTCCTGTATTAATCATGATGGATTTTTGTTTTGTCAAGTGCAAATGACTCATTCTAATTCTCAAAGTATTTTGCATAAGCTAAGATTTAGTCCACTGTACCATCTCAAATAAGAGATTCTCTCACTAGTAATTGAGAGAGATAAGCAACTCTAATAAAGTTAGATTAATCCTACTTATTTTAGGAAGAAGTAAAGATGGTCTCTCTTTCCATTAGCAACAGAAAGTGCCTAAATAATTCACTCTGATTAGATAACTGACTTCTAGATGGCTAAAGTTAGATGAGATGAATCCTAACTTCAAACCTCCTGTGCCTGTTGTTTCAACTGAATCCATTGCCAAGTTACAAGCAAAGGACTAAAGTGGACTAGAATATCCTTTAAAATGAAAAATCTACCATTGCATCACATTGTACAAGCAGACTTTACAGCCATATCCTCTCACAGGAAAACTCGCATTTTCCATTAAATTCTGCTTTGTCATTATCTTCTTTGTATAATGAGAAGGATACAGAGACAACCTGACCTGAAAGTCTATTACACTTCCCTTTCTATATAGTATCATCTTAAGACCATTACTAAACCAAAACAGAATTCTCTTTTCTAGACTTTTACAAAACATTTTACAGATTTAGACATTAGGATTTTATACCAGCAAGTACTGGTTTTTCTACTAGAAGATTTCAATGTGTTTATAAAACCCAATTGTATGATTTCATTTAAATCTGGTATCTCAAATATACAATACATTAAATAGTATAAAATATTTTAAATCATGAAAAGCTACTAATAAAGTAAAAAGACACTACTCTATAAATCTATTGTTTAAACACAGAAATTCATCCCTTTGTTGCTACTAGATATTTGCATTTAAATGTGAGGCTTTGGCTTAGTTTTCACACTGTTCCACATTAATGCATTTTTGCAAACACATTCCCCTAAGATATGTAAAACTATTGAAAACCACAGTCCTCTTCTACTTATCAGTGTTTCCCTGTCAACGTGGAAGGAGGTTGATATTTCATCCTGCTCCCAGTTTCACTCAAATATTTAATCAATGACTTAGTTGATGGATGACAGCCCAAAGCTGGGAGGATCTGGAATGATGTTGTAGGGAGGGATTCAAGGATTCAGAATTATCTTGACAACCAAGAGAAACAGTGGGAAAAAGCTGAATAAGGGCAAATACAAAGTCAAGGCTCATAAAGGAAGGACAACATAACATTCTTCTGGAAAAAGGATTTGGGTATTACATGTAATCACAATCTGAAGACAGAATAAGGTCAGTGCTATGATAGCAGGTGAAATCTGGGAGTTTTGTCAATAAAGTGAAGGTAGTAGCAGAACTCCACAGATGAACAAGAAGCTCCAAAGTCAAAAATAGAAAGTAAGTGTACTAGAAACAGAAGAAGGAAGATGTGACCAAGAAGGAATATAGATACACTGTCTGAGACTACAGCAATGTGATCAGGAAAGCCAAGGTCCACCTGGTACTGAATCTGACAGATGCTTTGAATGGAAACAAGAAAGGCTTCTGCAGGTGCATCAACAGCAAAAGAAAAATTAGAAAATATGTGGGCTGCTGAAGTGGACAGAGGACCTGGTGACAAACAATGCGGAAAAAACCCAAATACTCAATGTCTTTTTCATCATGCTCCTTACTGGTAATATTTGCCCTCAGCAATTCCAGATCCCTGTTACCAGTGGGAAAGTATGGATCAAGGAAGACTTGCCTTGATTGAAGAAGGATTCTATTAGGGAACATTTAGGCAAGCTGGATATACACAATTCCATAGTCTCCAATGGATTATATCCACAAGTGCTGAGAGAGCTGGCTGCTATCATTGCGGGACAACCCTCAATCATTTTTGGAAGGCTGTAGTGACTGCGGGAGGATCTTTGAGTGCTGGGGGGGGGGGGGGGGAAATTGTCACTCTAATCTCAAAGAAGAACAAGAAAGAGGACTTGGGAAACTACCAGCTGCTTAGCCTCACCTCAATGCCTGTAAAGGTAAAGAAGCTAGCTTCCTGGGAAGTATTTCACGCATTTCATTTTCAGGACAGAGAGTACTCAGGTGTATTCAATATAACCTTATGAATGGGAAATCATACCTGGTCAACCTGACAACTGTCTACAACAAAATTACTAACTAAATGGATAATATGAGAACAGGTGATACTGTTTATCTTGACTTTCATAAAGGTTTTGACACTGTCTTTGGTATAATTCTTACTGTCAAACTGATGAATGGACTACGTAAGTGGACAATAAGGTGGACTGAAAAAAGGCTGAACTTCCAGGATTGCAGGGATGTGATCAGCAGCACAAAATCCAAAGCAAACAGTAGTGTTGTAACCCAGGGGTCAATACCTGGGTCAAGAAAAGTCCAACACTAATAAAATGGATGATGGGACCAAGTGTACCCTCAGCAAATGTGCAGAAGATACAGCGACAGTAGGATTGGTTAATATACCAGGTAGTTGTGACACCATTCAAAGGAACCTTGATGAGATGGAGAACTGGGCAGAAAGAAATCTCATGGTGTTTAACATTGTGCATTTCTGGCAGATCATGGAAGATGCTCCATCCCCTCTACTTATCCTCTGTGAGACAAACAAGTGCTGGGATCACTTCTGGGCTTCTCAATACAAGAGCGACACGGATGTATTGGAATATGTATATTTAGCAGCAGCAGAGACGGTTAACAGACTGGAGCATCTGGCCTACAAAAAGGGACTGAGAGAGTTGTGATTGTTTATCCTGGGGAAAATAATACTTAGGTGAGATCTCATCCATGTGCATAAATACCTGATTGGTCAGAGTAAAAAAGTTGGAGCCAGACTCGTTTCAGTGGTGGTCACTGACAGGACAAGAAGAAGCAAACTAAATACGGGATATTCAACTCAGACTTAAGAAAACAGTTTTTTACTGTGAGGGTGTCCAAGCACACAAACAGTCTGCCCAGAGAAGTTGTGGAGCCTCCATCCTCAAAGGCATGCAAAACCCAACTGAACATGTCCCTGAGCAATCAGGCTCACCCTGACAACCTCAACCCTGCTGTGATTCTGTGACTGAACAAATTCAAATACTGCAGTAGAAATTATGTGGTTTATATTATATTTTACCTCACTCTGCACAGTTCTACTTCCTCTGAAGTAAAAAAATCCTATCTTTTCACAGACATGCCAGGATTTTGCTTATTAATATTCATTTTTGTATTGTTTAGATATCTGCTTGATTTTATTATTGTTACCTAAATTGAAGCAAAGCTTACATGCTGTTACTCTGGTTCTAGTCCTGGAGCACTTTTACATTTTGACTTCCTAATTGCTTGAAGAAATTAGGAGGCCATGGCAAATCAATTGCAAAATTATACCATAATGCTTTTCATATCAATGTAATTTTTTCTTGTTTCACAATTTTTTCTTTTTATTTGATCTATTGTCCTTAATTATCTATGTCAAAGTTATGTTACGTTGCCTGTCTACAAGTATTGAAGACACGTAATTACCAAAGCAAGTGGAATTATGTTACTGTAAAGAACACAAACGCAGAACTAGGGACATTAATCTAAAGAAAATGCAGGCTAAATGCTACAGAAAATTTCTAATATGTCTGCGTTTTTAGATTGTGCTGACCCAAAGAATTAAATGGTAGCTCATTCATTTGAGTGGTCCCAAACTATGTTGGGTATTACACCATATCAAAAAATAAGTTTTTGGGAGTTATTTAGGCAATGTCAGGAAACTTTTGTCAATATAGTAAATGTCCACTACTGAAAACTTTTGTCACTGAAAAACTATGCTTATAATGCCACAGTGCTGAAATATACTTGAGATTGTCACACTTTGTTGATCAAAAGATAGAGCTGGTGTTAGGAAATAATTTCCAATCTTAACATCTTAACATCTCCAGTCTATAGAAATATAAATAACCGGTTCACATGACACTTCTATAGTTTCAGAGGGCATTATGTTATGTCAGGATCAAAAGCATCTGCAACTTTAAAGAGTTTTACTTAATCTGTGAATTATTGCTTTCCTTCCTGTGTATTAGAATGAACTATTTGTCTGTATTCAGCAAGAGAGCTATAAATACTGGTTCAATTGTGAAGTAGTTGCAAAGATTTATAGATCCTAGTAAGATAAATAATATCTGAAAGTTTCCTTCTAAATGGTACTACAGGATAATGGTAGTGATAGTGCAGAGATTATAGAACATTTTAAAATCATTTGATATCAGTACTATCTTAAGAAAGAAAAAACAAAAACAAAGACAACACACCATAACTTTTTGAATTCTTTGGTGGTTCCAGAAAATATATACTTTGACTTTAAATATTCAGAGGAAAATGAGTTCTTAAATTCATGCTGGTTTACATTCTGCAGATTCAGCTGTCTGAATTAAAATGTCTCTGTGACTCTATACACAGGCATCTTCTAGATGTGCTTATTTGGTTCAGATGTCAGCTGCACTGTAATGTTTCATTCTACTTGGCAGAACTTTGACACACAACTAGGGAACAATATTGTTTGCAGATGTTGTTTAAAGGATATGGTGTCATTTACTGAAGGGTCTTATCTTTCCACTTATGAGTGGTCAACCTATACCTAAAGATCTGTAATTAAATTCTGAAGTGTGCTTTGGGGCACTATGGCCTCATTGGTCCCCTTTGTTCAGAATTACATATGGCTGTGAAAATACTGTTATAGTTTTTACAGGACAAAATGCTTTCTTTAAAGTGGAAGGAAAAAAACAAGTAGTTACTTGATACCAGACTCTCACTTAACATGCCAGGCTGATTGCTAGCATTAATAATGTTAGAAATCAGTCCTAAACCATAGTATATCGATCCTCCTATAAAAGATTTTAAAACAATACCAAGGGAACATCCTCAATACTCAGCCAAGCCTTTTGGTGCTATCTCTTTGAGCCTAAAGTATTGAAATGGTCAGTAGCAGGAAGGACACCAGGACAAAAGAGACATCACAGTACACTTTTATACCCACTCATCTTGCCTAGGAGCATTGCTATGTGCTAACATGGCCCCAGTGTTTTGCTTCCATATGGCATAACTATTGACTGTAGTTGATTAAAGGAAGTCCCACAATAGTGTGGGAGTGTTGTTATTTTACTTTTTTTTTTCAGTTTTAACAGAACATTGTTGATCTCAGTCAGATCAGACATCCTGTCAGAGCCCAATCCTGACACATCGATGACAACACATATCAGAGCAGTCAAAAGTTTACAGCATGTAATAAAAACTGAAGTCACGCATGCTATCCTCTTGTGGCCTGAGTGGGATTGTAGGCATCCAGTGATTTGTAGGCTCCATTACTTCCCAAATGTTCAGTGTATCTAGCCCTTGGCAGGGTGTCAAGGACAAAGAATAATCAGTCTTCAGATATCACTTCTGAAATGCTATGCCCTACGCTTCCTTCAGGTGACTCATTCTTTCCATGTTGTCAAGATCCATTGATGAAAGCTGACTACTTTCAAAGGCCTCTGACAAGTGAAGCATCCTCGATACATGGAGAAAATGATATTGTGCAATCAGTACTTAGAGAACATACCATGAATGATGGATGAGTCTCTGCTTAGCAGCATCATGGTGAACTTATCTTCCAGATTCAAGACAGAATCTTAGAACATTTAAAGAGATCTTGGACCCAGGAGGAAAATGATCACACTGGGAAGAGACTTGAGGAGTTTTTAAACTGATTTCAGAGTTCACATAAATCTAGCTGCTGTCTTATAGATGGTGACAATATCCTATCCTTACAGCAAATCTGTGCATTTAAAATAGGGTAGACATACTGCAGAAGCATGGAAATGATGTGAAAATTGATTGTACTAATGCAGGGCAGCATTCACAAAGTAATAACTATTAAGAAGGCATTTTTGTTTTAATACAATTTTTAAACTTTCTATAAATACTATATGTAGTGTAATAAAATGTTACAAACAAATAAGGATTTAAGATGTTTCTCTCTTTTTTATTAAAACAATATTTTTTAGGAAAACAAAGCAAACAAATGAACCAAACCAAACCAAAAACACCCCAAAACCCTCTTACCTAGGGAGTGTCTCTCCTGATGATTCTCTATTATACTCAGAATACTTATGCTCACCATAAAGGTTGATAAGTATGATCAGATAACGAATGAGGACATAGGCACATCATAAGGTGGGCTTTAGGGATCCTAAATCTCTGCACCTAAGCTCTCTATGGACATCTCAATTTGCAAATTAATATTCTTTAGGAGCTTAAGATTACTCTTTAACATGTCGAGTAGCACTTCAGTTTTGAATGGGTTTAGGAGCGTGCTGGCTAATTGTGAGCAGCCAATCACACAGCTGTCCTCAAGGCTTTGTCTAACACATATCAGTGCCAATGAATGTATTCAAAAACATGTACAGAGAATAGTACTGCTTGTGTTAGCTTAGTAGTAAAAGAATTCAGACAAGAAATGTGGGGTTTAAAATATCCTTAGCTTTGAAGGGTTTGAACCACAACTCATCAAGACCACTGAGTTACAAGCCTCTCCTTTGGAAAATAGTAGGATACACTTTTGGCAGGAATGTAAATTATGAGTCCAGAGGAAAAAGTATGCAAAAGGTAGCACTGCTCTGCTGCCCAAAAGTGAAAGCAGAGAACAGGGTAGAAAAGAATTATATGCTTTCCTGCTCTTTTTAATATACCCCTTTTAAAATGAATATGAATCCTATTTTGATTATACAGCATGGGACATTCAGTTGAGAAAATGTAAGAAGCAATGCAGATAGACTCGTACGCAGCACTTGCTAATCTGACTGGAGAGAGAACCTCAGATCAAACCTCATTTGTAGATATACCCTTTGACAGCTTGGACTGGTCTGCTGGCAATCCCATGACTGTTCCTAGACATCACTGTGCCAAGATACCTGTCAAAATATACAATTCCGCATAAAGTTTTATATACTTCTGAAGAACTGTTATTCTTTTCATAAGTAAAATAGAACTCCTCTTTCAACATCATCACCACCACCACTGTCCGTCCGTCCCCCCCCCCCCCATGCTTATGCAGTCTATTTGTCTATTTAGATTAAAAATTAACCATATACTTCATACACACCTCTCATCACTGCAGTGCACCATTACCCGGGGAGGGAATGGGATTTGATACTTCTATCATGCTAATAAGGGAAGATTCCTCTTCCCCCACAACCTCCTTTCTCTACATGCAATAATTTATACATAATATCTCTTCCTTTCCAAAAATCACAGGTTTTCCACATGTAGGTAGGACAAGAGTCTCTACGAAGCCCTGGAGAAAGCAAAGGTGTCCATGTATACATCTAAGAATCCTTTAAACTATGTGAACTAACACCCAAGAAATAAACTGCTTTTTTTTCCAAGAACCTAATCAGTAAATAAACATATGTAAACTGTTGGTGGTGGTTTAGTGTGGATGTGTATTATATGTTTGCAAATGCAGGACTAAACCATATGTCAACATTTGCCTTAATATACTCCTGGAGGCTACCTATGCAGGAATCAGTCAAATAACTTCAAAATGGTGATAACTACGTGCACCTCCCATTACCTTTCACAGTTATGTCTACAGCGGTTGCCTGGTGTGTTGTTCTTATTTTACATATCTTGCCTTTTGCAAGCTAAAAATAATTTGGTACACTGTTTAAAATTTATTATTCCAGTATCGTTTGATGTTCTAATTTACTTTGTGTGCCAGCATTTAATTTGCTACTAATCTTTTAAAGAGTTAAGTAAGGATCATGGTAGCCTCATTTCACAAGGACTTCTGTAATGAACTTGGGTGCTAGCTTAGTTTAAAAAGAAGTTAGACTTGCAGTTCATTACAGAACAGTGAGCTCCAGCTATATTGAATTACTGCCAGGAAATATTTACAGGCTACAGTCATAGACTTTACCCTTCAATCAATGATGGTCTAAGGGAACACTTCCTGAAGTTTGTTAATGCATTCTGCTAGCCTGACAAGTGGGAGTAAGCTAATTCTGCCAACTTCAGTACCTTTCTGAGTGCTGCTTTGAGGCCAACAAAACATCCAAGTATTTTTTGTGAATAAACAACTCATCAAAACATATGAGAACAGAAGGTTTCAAACATAGCAAAGGAATTGGCATAGTCATTTTAAAGTCAATTAGAAGCACAATGGTACTTTATTCAAGACTCCTAGACCAAGGGCCATCTGCATAACAATATAGCATCTCTTATAGTCTCTTTACAGCTCTATAGAGACAGGTATTAATGACTCTCCCCTTTACTGTGTCTGTGAGACAAAAGGGGGACTTTTCAATAAATATGAACAGCGTGGAAGAAAATTTTGTGGTCAAGAGACTGTTTTTACATTCTGTTCTATGTATCTGTTGCTGCACTCCACTTTTCCTTCCTGGCCTCCTTTTATCATTTTGGATGCCACAATTCTTGGGTCTGTTGAAGAATTACACTTAAAAATAAGAGATCAGAGCTCCAATGAAGTAGTAACACTGTAAGCAAGAACAAAAGTTCATATTTTTTCTATTTCTTAGTATATTACACGTCATAGCTTTTTCTTAGGCATAAAGTGTCTTGGAATTCAGGAAGTAAGTGTATCTTATATTTTTCTCTGTATCTTGCAAGTAAATAAGAAAAAAGAAATACTAAATTCCTCCCTATTTCTTTACTGGTGATGGCTAGTGGGTGGAGCTCCAGCTGTCTGGGTGGCAGGGGAGGAGGTATAAGTGGCAGAAATCTGACATTTATGTCTGCCAGCTGCAAATTACCATCCCCTTGCTCCCCAGTCACTGCAGTAACGAGGAAAAAGAAAAATAATGAGCTGCAGTTCCTTCCTTTAGCTGCCCATGGAGTTGTATAGCTGTGGTGCAACTTCATTAGGGGTTGTCTGTATAAAACAAACTCCAGCTTACATTGCCAGGGGAAGTTTTAGGAAGAAGCAGGTCATGGTGAAGGTACAACATGCACCACAATAGAGTCCAGTGGTTCCACATATCGTTAAAGACATTTTGATAGTAAGATGCCTGGGAAAGTTGCGTGAGGTTTAGCATAAATATCATAGTGGTACTTGCTCAAAGCCATTCAGTGGATTGAATATGTCATTATTTGTACCGTTATTGCAGTGAACGATTTTCAAGAGTGGGAAATGTAGTAATTTACACTTGGAAAGTTTCTTACTGTCTGGAGTAAGGCATCTTGACATTATAAGGTAAGTCTTTGGATTACTTGCCTTGATTTTTATTTTTATTTAGTTCCAAAAACAATTACTGCTATAACTTCAAAAGACAAATCCAATAATCAAGTAATAAATCATATAGAAGAATTTTCACTTTTAAAAAGGAATGCATCAAATCCTCCTAGATAACCAAAATAAGCACCACAGATGGTTAAGTATAGAGCAAATAATAGACATATTTTGGCTAGTATTTCTTTAACTAGGCACTGGAAAAAAAACAAACATACACAGCTGTGGTACCAAAGGTCTAAGACATGAAATGAAAGCATTATTGTTCATACAGAAAAAAAATCAAAAATTATTTTCCACATTCATACACAGAATTCACATAAAAATTGAGCAATTTTTCTTCTTAAATTAAAAAACTTTTCTTTAGTGTAACAGTCAAACTGTAAATTGTCTCCACATACTTGGCATAACAGTTTTAGGACTGTAAGGATCAAATAAGATGAGCAATGGGAATCTTTCTAGTACTCATGGCACCACAGAGCTATGTATTGCTCCAAGCCAATACCCGGAGGTCTGAGCTAGTCTGTGCCTCCTGCTCTGAATCTTGTGCCATCATCTCTGTTGATATTTAGGCAAGTAAAACCACAAATTTTGTGTAGAGTCTGTGGAGGGGTGTAAGTGCACTTAAGGGCCTGAAGAAGGGAAATTCTACTTACATAAATTATGTTTACCTCTTCATTGAGAACACAGGGAACTGGTACGATGTAATTAGTATTAGTCCACTTAAGACTTACCCCATATAGTGATTTGTATTCAGCATTGTATTTCAATAATAATGGAAGATCTATAGAAAGCAGATTTAACTGACTAGAATCCCTCTTTCTAGGAAATTTTGGTTACATTTTCTTTAAAATATAGTATATTAATACTTTGTGGGAACAGTGCTGTACCATAGCCATCACACCATTAGGCAAGAAACACACTACCTGTGTAGTTTACACTACCTGTAGTACATCACTGGAGCTGAAAGGATTTGTAGTCTTAATCGAATGCAAATTTTCTAGATTCTGTGGTGGAATTTGGAAAAGTGTAGGTGATTTTCCATCCAAATGTGGATGTCAAAGGACTGTAGACAGGAGGTAGGTGATTCTCAACTTGTATTGAATGCTGCAGTTTTATCACAAAAAGAGATAACACCTCTGTAAAGAGCTCCATCATTACAGAAACCTACAAAGGTGTTCAGGGCTATAAGGAAGCAGAAGTGATTATTCTCTGCATTACCTATAAGATTTTCTAAAGTAAATATATGCGGAGGAATAAGGACGCCACACATGACCAATGTGATCAAAGTAAACAATGACGACCCTTTACTGCAATACACGCCCGGTTTATATAGCTCAGGCAACTAGCCATGTACAAGTCAACAGATCATGATTGGTTGTAAGTGTCCACGCATCCTTTCTTGATTGGTTCCCTGCAGGCGTTCAGGAAGCAACCAGTCTATCGCGATAGTTTTCCATATCCGGAACTGTGTTGCCCTGTTTCCCTTTCTTGACACGCACACCACCTACTGTCCTTTAGTCGATCTCCATCTTGTTATCCTTCAGACAACGGGTTATAGTTTGGATTGCCCATGTGTACTAATATCCCACAAATATATTTTGATATCCTCCCCCCCAGCCCCCGCACTGTCTGTGTGTGTATGTATCAAATAAGCTGATTCCCATCCTACATTCTTAAATCTGCAAAATCTTTTTAGTTACATTTTAAAATATTGTCAGTCGTATTTACAAAACAAAATCTAATTAAACAGTAGAGAACTGGAAACCAGATCTGAAGAATAGTCTCAGATAGGGTAAAAAGTAAACAACAAAGTTAAAATTAAGCCATGTACTTGCCAGCATCTGAGCTGCGGAAAATCCAAAGCTAAATACGTGTAAGTTTAACAAAGTTTCCATACATTGTGATTTACAACCAACTTGTACTTTATTTTGACCAATTCCAAAGTTTATGTTTTCAGGCTATTATTCTGAACAGAAAAAAAACCCTTGACCTTATCATCGTGCCATGGACTTTTTGTTCTATACCCCCTATACAGTATTCTAAAATTATATTTTTATTTGTAACAGAGTTTAATTTAAACTCACATGAGTCAAACCTACCTTGAGTAGTTTAATTTAGACTTAAATGTGTCAAATCTACCTTTCTGAGTTTTGCTGTGAAGAAAATCATCTCCCCTGAGACACTGGAAGAAAATGTTAAAGAACTGAAGTTGGAGTTCACTACTAGTTCAGAGACAGATTTGTGCGGTTGTCATTCATCCATGTGTTCATTTCTTTTGATTAATGTTTCTACTGATAATTCCTAGGAGTATGCCCTGCTCATCAGAAATACTGCTCAGCCTAGCTTCTAGTAGAAGAAAAGAGGGCAAATTTAACACCTGTGCCATCACAGAATCTCAGAATGTTAGGGATTGGAAGAGACCTTTAGAGATCATCTAGTCCAACCCCTCTGCCAAAGCAAGTTCACCTAGAGAAGGTTGCACAGAATCGCATCCAGACATGTTTTTAATATCTTCAGGCAAGGAGACTCCAGCAGCCTGTTTCAGTGCTCCATCACCCTTACAGTAAGGACATTTTTCCTGATGTGTAGGTGGAACTTCCTGGGTTCTGGTTTGTGCCCATTGCCCCTTGTCCTATCTCTGGGCACCACTGAAAAGACACTGGCTCCATCTTCTTGACACTCACACTTTAGATATTTATAAACTTTGATAAGATCCCCTCTCAGTCATCTTTTTTTCCTGGGTTGACAGACACAGTTCTCTCAGCCTTTCCTTATTAAATGTTCCAGTCCACTACCCATCTTTGTAGCTGTCTACTGGACACTCTCCAGCAGTTCCATGTTTGTCTTCAACTGGGGAGCCCATAACTGGACACAATGCTTCAGATGTTGCCACACTAGGGCAGAGTAGAGAGGAAGGAAAACCTCCTTTGACCTGCTGATCACACTTTTCTTGATGCACCCCAGGATACCATTGGCCTTGGCCACAAAAGCACACTACTGGCTCATGGTTAACTTCTTCTCCACCAGAACGCCCAGGACCTTCTCCATGGGCCTGCTTTCCAGCAGGGTAACCCCTAATCTCTACTTGTGCAATGAGTGCCGTAACTTGTTCCACCAAGTCCTGTAGCTTGCTTGCTGAATAAGATGTAACTCAATATAAACAAGGAAATTCTGATCCCGTAAGGCTGCATTTATCATGTGTAAATTCATGTCAATTAGATCAGATTAGGTTTGGATAAAATCCAAACTTACTTCCTAACTGTACTAGATACAGTCCAATTCATGGTGATTTAAAGAAAGTTTTAGGGTATTTACATATGGATAGAGGGTACCTGAGATGACACAGACATAGCTGGGACTCCAGCACAGACCTAGCTGCACTACAAGGACAACCATTTGGATTGTTAGTAGTTCCACTTCCACAGTCTGTCTTATCCACTCTGGATATTTTGTTTCACATCCATGGTGTCCTTCTTGGAAAGACCTTGATGCAACCAGACAATGTAGTATTTACAGACATTCATAGTATTATGAAAATGGCAGATGAAGACATAATTGTCTACAGCTGATAGAGTGGATGCCAAAGTAGGTGCACTGAAATCATACAAGACTGAAGATACAGGTAAGTTGTGATCACTCCACAGTAAACCTAGGTTTACTTACAGTAAAGAGATTAAAATTAACATAAAATATTTACATGTTTATTGCAATTTTTTTTTTTTTAGAGGGATGGGTTGATTGTTTAGAGATTAATAAAAATAGTAACCATATATTTGCAACAGCAGTTTTCAATTGACAAAATACATTTTGGGGTTTAAGATATAATTAAAAAAAAACAAATTAAAAAATTGATCCTTTGCAGAAATTTGTATTTGAATGTGAAAGTTATTTTCAATATGACAAAAAAGAAAATGTCCTTCAGAATCCTAGTAAAACTAATAGTAAAAGGTTTATACATGCCATCTCCATTTTAATCTTATGTTGGAAACAAAATTAATTTGCCATTCAAATGGCAAAACAGTAAGAAATAGCTATGAGAGAGCAGTCTCTGTAAAAGACACTGAAACAATAATAATATTTTCTGGATAAGACAGATGTTTCTTTGAATTGGATTTCATGGCAGGAGATTCTCAATCTATATAGTCATGATTCACAACTGGTCAGGAGAAGGAACAAAATTGTTTCATCTGCTCCCTGGAAACTATAAAAATAATACATACATACATTGTTCATACACATAGATGAATGACAGCAACATCTTTGTTTCCTTAGACCCTTGTGGACTTTGAAGACTGTGATCCCTTATTGTGTTCTTGAGATGGTGTTGACTGAGTGGAGTTCCTGCTTCTTCCAAGTGCCTTCTTTGTATTAGGAGGTTTGAGACTCATTAAATCAATGCTCATTTTTTTTCGGTGTATTGCAGCATTTGGAGAAGTGCTTTTCCACCCCTTTTTCTTTTAAGGATCTTATGGTGTTGGTTCCTTAGTACCAACAGGAATAACAGCCAAACATTTCTCAGCACTACTGAGGATTTCATATTGTATCAGAGTCTCGGGAAAATGTATTTGTTTAAAAAAAAAAAAAAAAAGTTTAATCTTTGTTGCTATTTCAAGTTTTATATCTCTTCTCAAGTACTTTTGCCTCTATTGTTCTCTTTTCTGTTAAGATTTAACCATGCTGAATATCAATAACAACCTTCATTTGTTTCTTGCTTATTATTTTACCACAGTGTGTATGTTCTACTTCACTGCTATCCTACTGTAAACCACATGCCTGCATATTTAATTTGTTCACGTCAATGGACTGAAGGAAGAAAATATCACAGAAGAATATAAAGTAACAAATTATTCCCATGTTTGAGGATTTCCTGAAGCACCTACTTGTCTAAGTCACAAGTAATTCAGAATCCAAATCCCAGTGCCCTTCACTGTGATTCTAAGTATTTCTAAGTACAAAAGGGTCAGATTTACAAAGGTATTTCAGGGCTTTAAGTTTTATGTAGATGCTTGGTAGGATTTTCTGGAAGTGTCTTGCTAGTACATTCTCATTGAAATTAATGTCATTGAAATCAATAAAAGTTAAGTTCACTGACATTTCTGAGGGGGGAAAATATAGCCAGGTATCTGCATTTTTAAGTACCTCACCTTTCTCAGACACATTTGAAAACCTTACTAAGAAGCCAGGAAATTTACATGCTTTTGAAAATGGTAACTTAGTTCACTAGTTCAGAGCCTTTTCAGACTATCAGTGAAAGGCTGATATTTTGACTGTATAGTGGCCTTAGTAAAGTGTTAACATGGTCTTTAAAACTTTTGTTTTTTTTTTTTTTAATCTGGAAGTTCATGATAAGACATTCCAGAACACTGTAATTTGTGGGTCTCCCATGGCAATTCCTGATATCACTTCTTGGAGAAAGAGCTCTTTATGAAAACTGATGAAGCTTAAATTTAGATCACTGTACCACAGATGCTCTTCCTGTCTTCTCCTCCTTGACCACTATGATCTACTTTCTATCCACTGCTGTTTCCTAAAGACTGTTTTCTTTTTTGCATGCTCTAGTAACAAAAATGAAGTATTTTGCCATTTTCTTTCAGTTCAGGTACCTTATGTAAGCGTTAAAGCAAGGAAGTGAGGATGCACAATGCAACATACAGATTCTTAGGAATATGACAGTTAATTTCTAAATGAATTGTGAAATAAATAGCAAAGATACTGCACTGTGAAAGCACAACAAAAAATACATGAAAAAAATCAGTTGCAAGGGAAACATATAAAGACTTTTAGAACCCTAACTTTCCCTCTGAAGTATTCATCTGTACATTAGACCTTATCTAGATATTCAGCCTGTGGTATACAGCTAAACAAAGGACACTGGAATTGCTGGTCACCTCTCAGTATCAAATAGATTCCATTAACAACAGAGCTTTTCACTCACTGATTTCTGTTGGTCAACAGTCTTGGTTTTGTTCCAAACAATATGGTGTGCACTTAGAAAATTATATGATAGAATCATAAACCTCCAGAATGGAAAGGCAGTTCATCTCATGCTATGAATGATTGTTCTCTCTCCACACAAGGGAACAATCCCTCATTTCACAAGTGTGCAGGAGACTTCTATGATTTAAACATACTTTTTTTGTTTAGGGCTTGAACTGAAAGAAAGTGAGGAGAGGAACTTAGTATTTTTCTTTTGTTCTTCATGTTTAATGGGACACACCTTCATTTAAAAGAAGATAGTGATGTACCCTGAGGCAAGACACTTCCATGTGTACTGCCTATCATATAGTAAACTTCAAGGATCTCTAACCCACCTTCTGTTTTCCTCTTTTTTCTTTTTTTCCCTTTTTTTTTTTTTTTTTCCTTCCCCAGAATATGGTTTGGTGTCTGCAATAAACCACAAAAGTGGGATTTTAAAATTACCAGATTCATATTTGTTTACATTTTCATTTTTCAAATGTATACTGATACCATCCACTGAGATCTTAATTCATCAGAAAAGTTCACAACTGTTAGCAATTTTTTCCTCTTAAAGAAGACAAGTTTTCAAGAATAATAGATCATATTCTTTTATTGTCTTAGTGCAGGTTAAGAAAGATGAATTTAAGAATTCCTCTTTTACTGCACCAGCTCCTTTACTACTTATCAAAAAATGAGTAAATTCAGAATTAGATTCTGATCTCTCTTTAAATACCTGTGACAATCCTATTATGCACCACCAAAGTCATCCTGCTTCACTTGTTCCACCCCTTTCTTGCATTCCTTTTGCAGTTTGTTATGCTTCATTTGTCCGTTGGTGTTAGTGTGCCTGGACTCAGAGTGGAGCTATGGAAGCTAGACAGAACTCCCAGAATTATTTGTATCCTGAATTTTACATTGACTTAATAATGCAAAATACAGGCCATGGTAGTCCTCTCTTTCTCCTGAGATGACAGAGCATTATGTTTATGCTTCCTTGGTAATTGTGTCAACAGTGACATGAGCAGTCCCTGTAATCCTAGAGGGATTAGGTGACAAAGCTAGCAAAATTTACAGTCTGGTAACAGCAACAGTATAGGAGCTGGTGGTGTGCCTCGCCAGTCTAGGGATGCAAATAATTTCTAAAATTTACATGTAAAGTATAATTAACTAACAGCATAAAAATTTAGAAAGTCCTTAAAAAGAAACACTCTGCAAGAGAAAAAATCTTGGTGTGAATAAAGATGTATTAGTGTGGAAAACAACACCACATCTTTACAAGAGAACAGAATTACAAAATTCTGGGCAGGAAAGTATAATTTTTTATCATTGTAAACTGAAACATAATCTCAAAAACATCTTTGCTCTTTTGATCACAGTAATTAAAACTTTCATCCCAAAATCTCAGCTCATATGCATCAAAGTATGTCTATTTTTTCACTTATGTCAGTGAACCTCCTGATATACACCAGAGCAAATTAAGTCAAAATCTCCATACCTTGTTCCAATGTTCTTTCCTCAGTATGTTAGTTTAGTTTTATTGCTGGAGCTGCTAGTTGGTTGCTGTTATATTAGTGAGGTCGTATGGCCTGTTTACTGCTCATAAAATCAAATGTCTGTGTCACTTTGACTAAACAGGAATATCACCTACTATCATTTCTTCATGTTGAATTGCTTAGGAAAACACCATTTTAAAATGGCAGAGTCATGTAGGTGTTAATTTATTTTTTTCTGGCATACTCCCAGTTTGAATTTTTCTAACACGTTTTGTAAGTAAAATTAAATGACAAAAAAAAATGGAAATATGTCTCTATCACAAGCCTCTTTCTATTAATTACTCTTCTTTATTGACCAGTTGATGAAATGATCACTAATCAGAATTTGAGCTCCTTTGTATATAATTATTCATTTGTGGACCTATATCATCATGCTGAAAGTATACACTGTGTGGGGCTTAATTTTCTGAGAATGATTGGATAGAGCAGAAACAAGTATTTCATCATTAACATTCACCACCAGTGGTCTGGGAAGATACTCAGCAAAGAAAACAGAAACATGAAAACACTAGACAGGGAGTTGTAAGGGAGAGAAAGATTGTTTAATTTCTTTAGTTATCATATATTAGATTCCTTTTTCAATGCACCTTAACTAAAGCATGCTTGAAAAGGCTATGTCACATAACCAACTATAATTATGTCTGAAAAGGTTTGAGCATTTTTCAGCAATACAGTAATGACATTTCACATGTTGCAAAGGATCAGGATGAGAAAAGAAAAAAATTTAAAGATTAACCACAGCACCAGTAACTGAGACTAGCTCCTCAGCTCATTTAAGATAGTGAAACTCCATTGTCTGCTGCCCCATACCCATTGAGAGGAGAAACTGTAAATATGAAGGAAGGATAAGCTGTAGTACCAAGATAGGTTGAAAGATAGGATAAAAAGAAAAACAAAATCAGAAAAGGAAGATTCATCTGGAGCGAAGGCCAGAAATGTAGGGTAAGACAAACTCATGTTGTTTCTTGACTTTTAATAGCGTTTTCTGCAGAAAGGAATAATGTAGCCCCACACTGTTAGAAAATAATAGAGGATAGAAAATAATAGAGGAATATAACATTAAAGTATATGGCATTTTATGTGTACAAAAGGAAAACACATCCTACAGTGAAATATCCAACTTGATGAAAGTATTTAACCAGATAAGAGTTGTCCATTAAATACTTACATCCTAGTAAAGTGTCCTGCTCAGAGCTGTCACATTGGCTGTTGAGAACTGAACAGCCCATTTTGGGGATGAACATGGTCAAGTGGTGCTGGAGGCTTTTACAGACCTTTGCAGCCAGGATGAATACAAAGTTCTTGTACAGTTCATCAAAATGCTTGGCCTTCTCCCTCCAATTGCCTTCAGACCTTAGCTTTCAGGGAGAAAGCTAAGAAAGGGCCTGGTGATGGTCCAGGAAAAGTTGTTGGGTCTGAGGGGCAGGTAACAAGGCAGGCAGGAACAGTGACCTCGCCATAACTCAAACAGCTAAACAATTTGATTCAATCAACTAGTCACCTAGAAAGAAGATGTACTCTAGACCCTGACAGTGCCCATGAGACAGTGCTTATGAGCCACCATGCCTAAGCCATACAGTCTTTTAGGAAATTATTTATCCTTTTACAGAAGTTTTGAATCAGCTTTCAGTGCCGTGGGGTTTGTGTATCCTACCCTGTCCACACCAGTCTACAAACCAGCACTGAGAGAAGACAGAATAACTAAAAATGAAGGTGGTAGTACAATAGAGTGATCAGAAGTAGTACATGGCCATAGGACATGGCACCACCAAATTAATCTGTGCAAGATAGAAGTTTATTTACAAGTAGAAATCAGCAGTTCTAGACCTGAAATTTTACATGGTAGGTACATTGTACGTGGTCATCTAGTCTGTACAATTCAGGAAAATTCCAAATGGCATACCATATTAAGATCTAGGCATGCACCAGGCCCTTCACAGTGCTGTGTTTCATACTAAACATGAACACTCCCACATGGGTATGTTACAACATACCTGAATATGTAAACCCAAGGAATACAGCTTTCCAGCTTGAGCTAGGACATACACATATCACCCCAGAGATGCATCCTGACTCTGGAAGAAATAGGTTCTATCCTGAGCTTCAGTCATCGTTTGTCCTACAGAGTCCTGCTCTGACACATTTTACTTAAAATATTCATATCAAAATTAATTATAATTAAAAAAAATTATATGCCTAGCACAGCTTGTGCTGAATTAGAAACTAGACACTTTCTTTGAATTCACAAGAGTTACTCTTGGTCATGACCACTACCAGCATGAGATACTGTGGTTCCTTCAAATTCAATCTTCAACTTTTGCCTGCTGCAAACATACCTTTGGAGAATTTATCAACTTACTGGGCCCATGCTATTCTATTATATGAAGAATAAAACTGTTACTCCTAGTACACAGAAAGAACCTTGCTAGCTGGCATCAACATAGTTTTCCACAGGGGCTGGTAGGTGGTAAAAGTCCATATACTTTAAAAATCTTTCCAAAGTATTAAATTCTCTGCCAAATATTCACAAGTGGGAAAAAAAAAGAAAACAAAAAGCAAACCCAAACCAAACAAACAAGCAGCAACAACAAAACATGAACAAACAAACAAACAAACAAAAAAAACCCCACCAAAAAACAAAAAACAACCCCAAAATTCAACCAAAAAAAAAAAACAAATTGGGAAAAAGAAATGTTATTATTTTTATAAATGTTTTATAGATTTTTATAGAGGTTGGAATGACATGAAACATCAGCTAACAATGTTTCTTCTGTCCATGGGACAAGAATGGGTCTTAATAATGAGATTCATAGGCCTGGATATGTGGTCAAATGTCCAGGAGAAAAGTGAAAGGGCAGAACACTGCCAAGATAAAAGACTGTACCTGAGGTCAGAAAATACTGTGGGTTGAAGCTGAGTTGTTGGGTTTTCTTTCTTTTCTTCACTCTTTTTCTCTATTTGAGCTAGCTACATTGTAAAAACATGTAATGCTCCAGAGTCAGAGATGTGTGAGTGGATTTAGGTATCCATTTTTTTTGTTTTTTTTTTTTTTTTTTTTTTTTGCCTCTGAGCACATACTTGCTGTGGCTCCTATCATGTGTGTGTGCATTTTGAAAAAGTACTTTCCTGTAAAAAATGCATTCAATAAGGTGAAGTGTGCTGAAGATCAGAATACAGAACGAGATAATCATGATATCCAGGGTGATTCACCCATTGAGGCACTTCCCATGATTATTTCAGTATTTTTATTTTTGTTGCTTATACCAAAATTCTATATTCAAATACTTTGAACCTCTGACTCAGACTGACCATCAGAAACTCTTACATGTATTCCTTAGGTCATGACAGTAGAGTCAAGGCAGAGGCAAAATTACTTCAAATTGGACTGAGCTAAGTAAGACAAATAACTGCATTTCACAGTTTTTTAATAAAATATATCTCATAACATCACACAATAATAAAAACGGAAAAGAAAGAAAGGATTAGCTGGGTAAACTTCCTTCTGGATACTATTCAGTTCTGTGTTTTTTCCTCACTTGATAAAGAAACAAGATTTATTTTCTCATAATGGTGTGTGTGGGTTTGTGTCTGTTTGTCCACCTTTTAACTTACCAACTAACATTCAGACAAATTCAGGAGAGGGATTTAAGTCTCAGATGTAAAACTCCTACAGTTTATATGAAGATAGGCAGCTGGACAAAATGAGTATACGGCAAAGGTCCTAAAATAAGTGCAGTACTTAACAGGTTTGAAAGACTTCAGACAGGAGAAAGTTGGCAACAAGGCCTCAGTAGTTGGTAAACTTCAGGTAGAGAACATGGGTTATTGGTGCCAGCAAACCCAGGAGAAACAGAGAAACTGGTCCTCTACTTACATGGCTCACTGCCTCATGTACTAGGATCTGGTCATTGTGCCAACCTCCTGTGTGCCTTGCCACATCTTTGAGCACAGCAACATTGCAAAAATCTCAGTAGTAACAAAGGCATAAAGCAGGAAACAGAAACTAAGAAAATAGAAACTATGAAAGTTCAAATTCAGTGCCCTGTTAGTTTCCTCTCTTATAGAGGGAATCTCACCATGAAATACCTGGCATCCCAGCTAAGTGCATAACAACAAGTGTTTAAAACCACTTTATGGCAACTTATGACAGTCCTTTTTATAAAAACTGTATTTTGAAGGATAACATTTCCATGGGCATTAGCAGTTCTTTTTTTTCATTTGGTTTTTCATAATTGAATTACTGCCACATTGTCAGCTTTTCCAATTTTAATACAGCTCTTATAATTTTTGTTGCAACAGCTATTAAACACAAGCAATTAAACAAAATTAACTCAGTTGAAATTTCAAATAATAAAATATTTAATTCTTGTAGCCTGGAAAAAAGTTTGAAAATAGTACCTGAGCTGAAAAAAAATTTAAAGCATATGGGGCCACACAGACAGAAACTATAATAAAATTACATGATATTATTATATAGATAGTTATACCAATTAAAATATACAAATATCCATTAAAATCACATTATATCAACATAATATCATTATATTCTGAAAGCTGCCTGATGATTTAGTATTGACAATCTTTTTATCAATACAAACAACATTTCCTTTGCTAAAATGCTGTTCCAAAGCTGCAGCTGGTTTAGATTGACCTCTCTTTATTGATTTACATCTAACAAGGATCCAACACAGTATTTTAAAATGTTTTCTTCTAACTTAAGGCACTTTTAGTAATATAAATTGATTACTCATAACTATACAAGCAATTGACTCCTTCTGTATTTTATATTAATCCACTATTTGTAGCCTGCCAATGAAGTTCATAAAGATCCTTCTCATAGTCCATTAATATTGACTCTCAGATTTAATGAGTTCATTACAATAACCATTACTGTGATATTAAAATGCAGAAGGAAATGTAAGCCTGTTTCATGCAAATAAAGAATGATATAATTAATCAAATTACACAATTATTATTAGCATTATAATCATCATCCAGCATCTAATAGACCTATTTTATGTTTCAGGATAGCTTTGGGCTAGACTCTGTACAAACATAAGTATATATGGAAGATATAAGCAAGCAACAGGACATGAGTTAGACAGAATAATTTAAGAATACTCAGAGACATTACAGATTAGTGAAGAAGACATTTGTTTCTACCCAACAAAACCTAATCAATTAATTTACTTTTTTTTTTTTTCTTCTTTTTTTTAACTGTTAAGGTCTGTTATGTCAGTAAGATCACTGTAACTTTATTGTGGAGCAACTGGTGAAAACAAAAAAATAAAGGATAGCTGAAGCTCTAATTCACATTCCCAGCATCAGTTTTACATTTATTATTTAGTCACACACCCTTTTGTAATCATTCTTTTTATCTCTTCATCCTCAGCTCTCAAACAGTGTTGTGCAGCAGTCCCTCCTTCTACGTTAACCCAGCACAGAACCTGTGCTGCAAGAGACATAGGGAAGGGGTGGGTTTTGTTAAATAGGTAGAAAATAGACTTCCTTCCAGCATACTCTTCTTGTTTCTCCTATAGTGAGTATTTTAAAAGAAAAGTGTACACATTTCTCAGTTCCTTGAAAGAAAAAAGGGCAATGTTCAAGTAGAAATTTTGGTTCAGCATGTTCAGATATACAGTCACTGTTTTGGGGCTCTGGCATCAAAACACATACTAGCACTTAAGAGTTATAAGCCATCAAAACTATGGAGTGAAGGGATTTCAGAACTGTCCCCTTGGCTAGCTCTGCATGGCTTCTTGGATCCTGTTCTTTCACAATACTTAAGCACTGCATCCATGTCTCTGGAGTCTGGTTGCTTCAGCTACATCCATACTCCAGCATTAAACATGCTTGAGACAACCTCTCTGTCCCTGAGGCCAGCTGGAAAGGGGCAGCCTGCAGTCATTCTTTTTTCCCCAGATCATAGTGACTGTCATGCAAATAGGAAATGGTCCCACCTCCACGATAAGACATCAAATATTCCTAGAATTATCTTGAAGGCTGATACTTGGCACAAAAAATTACTGCATCTAGGACAGTTTTAATGATTTAGCAATACAGATGCTGAGCTTCCAACACTCAGGAAAATTCCCAGGCAGTGTTTACTTCACCACTTCATATGTACTCTGTAAGGGTCAGGCACCTAAACCACAGCTTTCAAGTCCCTTAACTTTAAGTACTTATATCTATGGTTGGATTAAGCTCTCAAATTGCAGTAATTACTGAATGTTCCTTATTCTTCTGATGCATTTAATTTGGGGCAAACCATTCTCAGTTAATAACCTATATATAAGCTATTTACATGGCTTATCAGGGAATGTCCTGATACTGCAGATACAGTTATCATTGGGCATCCTGTAGAAAGGTACCTTTGCTGCCAGCTAAATTGAATGCCACTTGATAGAATTGCATCTTTCTATGCCAAGAATGGATTTAGTTAATAGTCTGTGAAGAAAAACTCTGTCCTCTGAGCCAAAGGAATGTGTCTCTTAGGTTTATCAGGAGCTGTGCTAAGTCCTTCCTGCCAGGGAATTGTTAATTGCTTACCTACAGGAATGATGGTCCAGAGAGGCACTTGTAAATGCGCACATTTTTTTTTTTTTTACTCTGAGAGACCAAAACATGAAGCCTTCCTTAATTTTTCTTCCTGTAAAATGAAGAGACAAAGTTTAGTTCGATGCTGAAAGCCGATTAACTCTGGTATTGTAGGAGAGATTTTCACAACAGTTAGAGCAGGAATCTGTCACATTGCCCTCTTCAAGATATGAACCAAAATTAAATGAATTTTTGTATTTCTGCTGATGTCACAGGGCAATGACAATTTGTCTGAAGAGCTGCATCATGTAGCATGAAAGACACTGAAAGCTTTCTACAGCATTTGTATGTTTGCTCAGTTGTTCTATAGTTTGTCCTGGGCTGTTAACTTTTTCAAAGGCACACATACACAACAACAGTAGTATGTGTTTGTATTCTAATGGTGCAGGTGGATGTCAGAGTCCCAGCTCTGCTGGGTGGTCTAAGACTATGAAAAAGGAATCAGCGCTAAAGATTTTTGCAATCTACTTTCTTTTCTTTGCTTCAGGTGAAACCCACTGCAGTAACATCTATGCAGTTTCCCACTGACAGCTACATAGGTGAATTCCTGTACCTCTGCATGGTAACTGTCACTGCTGTCAGTTCACCTTCAGTGTCAAGCTGTTTCCTTCCACATTTCTTAACTTTTTAGATACAGTCTCATAGAAGCAATACTGTGAAAACTGGAACTACTTTGAGGCTTCTGATACTGAACATAGTCTATAGTCAGTCCCCAAGATCATACATGGGAGGTAAGATTAAAAAATACAACAGTTTCTTTCCCATCTCCATGATGTCTTTATTAAAGTGACCTTAGTTCACAGTCCCTGTGGGAGCCCCAGCTTTGCTTTTACCATGCACTGGTATACAGGGCCCTTGGGTACACTTCAACATGCCTAAATGCAATCACAAGGAACACTTGGCCAAAAACCTCTTGCTTTTACATCATTGCATCAGTGTTGCAGAGGCACCCACAAAACAGACAGCAGTAGCTAACTAAAATATGGATTTATTCTAAACAAAAAATGCCCATCACCCTGACAGAACAAAGTAAATGACAAGTTTGGATGTCAGGTGGGAATATAATACCACACAACTAATTACTAGGTTTCATGAATATTCATTTTAGAAAGATTATTAGGTCTTTGTTAAGCCCTGGCCATTGTCAGGTTTTACCAGGGTGGGTGCATTTCCCACAATGCCAGAAAGGAGACTTTGGTGGAATAGTAATAAATCCAGCTGGTTCAAAGACTGACACATAAATCAACGTGGTTTACACTATTTGATATAAAACCGTGACTGAGGCCAATGGTATGACATTTAACAAGGCCAAGTGCTGGGCCCTGCACTTGAGTCACAACAACCCCAGGCAACACTACAGGCTTGTATCTGAATAGGAGCCACTAGTGTGCCCAGGTAGCCAAGAAGGCCAACAGCATCATGGCTTCTATCAGAAATAGTCTGGCCAGCAGGACTAAGGAATTAATCAACCCCCTGCACTTGGCACTGGTGAGGCTGCACCTTGAATACTGCGTTCAATTTTGTGCCCCTCGCTACAAGACAGACATTGAGGTACGGGAGTGTGTCCTAAGTAGGGTAACAAAGATGGTGAAGTGTCTAGTGTGCAAGTATTATGAGGAGTGTCTGGAGATGTTGTGGTTGTTTAGCCTGGAGAAAAGGAAGCTGAGGGGAGAGAGACCTTATTGCTCTGTACAACTACCTGAAAGAAGGTTATAGAGAAGTTGGGTCCAGTCTCTTCTCCCAGGTAAGAAGTGATAGGACAATAGGAAATGGCCTCAAGTTGCACAAGGGGAGGTTGGGAGGTTTAGGTTGGTTACTAGGAAAAATTCCTTCACTGCAAGCGTTGTCAAGCGTTGGAACAAGCTGCCCAGGGAAGTGGTTGAGTCACCATCCTAGGAGATATTTAAAAGAGCTGTAGATGTGGTGCTTAGGGACATGATTTAGTGGTGGACTTGTCAGTTTTACTTTTATGGTTGAACTTAATGTTCTTAAAGGTCCTTTCCAACCTAAATTCTTCTGTGATTTGTGATGCCAAGTTACCATAAGCTAAATTAGTAAACCAATTTGAAATGTGTTAGCTGATCTGCCTTCGTGAATTTTATCTGTTTGTTCACAAAACAATTGTCAAACTTGTGAGTAATAGAATGGAAGATGGGAGATTGCTAAAAGTTATGTAGCAGTACATAATGGATCTGATACAAGATCAGGAAAATTTTTCACAGAACATACAGAATCCTCTGACCCATATCATCATTCTTCTGTGGATAGATGCAAGGTCCTCAGAGGGAAAATTAAAACAACTTGAGGATAGACATATTGGAATCAAGTAGCAAAAGTTAAATACACTGGTAATATTGGCATTATTTACTGTCTAGTATTCCAGTAAAGACAGGAACTTTTACTCAGTCGCAATATGTTCTAAACTGCTATTTAGTATTCTCCACGTCTAAATTAGTGTCAGGTACCATATTACTGGTATTCAAATTGAAAAAAATAGCAATTTTAAAATATTGCTGCTGTCAATCTCCATATTGTACTAAAGGCACAAATGCTGACAAGGTAAATTTTTATACTTCCTTTTCCCTTTTAGTTAATTTTGGTGATCTATAGCTGATAAAAAAAAAAAAAAAAAGATAGCAATAATGTTTGCACAGTATAATACACAGTCAGGTGGGGGGAAAAAAGCAAGAATAATTCTGTATTATAATAAAATTGTTGTAGGTTGTGTTTAGATGGCTCCTTTCATCCAGGAAGCTCAAAATGAACTATAAACATATACTAATCTGGAACTGATGCATAAGGTATTAAAGACTATAGGAATAGTTCAAATAATTCAATAAGCTTTCAATTAGGATCTTAACAGAGAAATCTAAATTAGGATAGTTTATTTCAGAGTCAAAACAATTTTACACCAAAATATTTTGGTTTAATGCATTTAGATAGGTGTATATAAGCATGTCTATTGCTTGCCTAAATAGTTTGGCTTGTTTTTTTAAGTGACAAAATCGTGTTAAACTATGGTGATAAAACGTTAGGCCACTATGTAAATTTGTTTAAATGTATTTAGAGAGGAAAATCTGCCTGGCTTTAAATTGTTTCTAAGATTGTATTTCTACTCTGGTTGCAACTTTTCTTGTACGCACTAATCACATGGCAAACAGTATTTTCAATAGCATAATAAATACTTTGCTAAAACTATTATCACAAATGTATTTCAGTATATATAATAATGTTGGATTGACGTATGCATTGTTACTATTTCCCATTTAAGGGTTTTTTACTGACAGTATGTTCTTTTCCATCTAAAAGCCTTTCTTACTTCACCTACTCTGTAAGTCATTATTAAATGTGATGAGCCACATTCACCAGCTAAAGAAAGATAATAAATTAATAATACATTTTCTAATTAAAGATTGGAATTCACCAGAAATGATCAGGCTAGCTTTATTAATAATGTTGTCCAGAGGATCCACTTCCAGGTTTGATACTCATAGTTTTGAGAAAACCCAAAATCTTTTTATTTTTCTCCTAAAAATAAACTGTTGCAGCAACATCTGTCACCCTTTTGTGCTTTTCCACATTTTTGATAATTTGAGATGTCTGAAAAATAGAATGGAATTCTTTATTTACAGATAAGAAGATACTCACTGCTCATGATCAATAGCGTTATATCTAGAGATTCAAGCAGCTCAGTTAGAACCATAACAGGCAGAGTTTATTACTAGTAAATCAATATGATGTCTCTTAGCCATGCATCTCTTTCAAGAATCTGTATAGTATAATGATTATCATTATAAAATAAAGTCCAGTCTCTCTTTTGCTATCTTCTGGTTTTGATCTTGTAAAACTGGGAATTGATTTTCCTAAAAATCAATATTATGTTTCCACCATGTGGCAGATACACCACTTAGCAACAGCTCCAGGTGCCAGCCCTTGAGTGGGATTGGGAATGAATACATGCTGAGGGAGAAATTGCTCAAAAATTTCAAGATCAACATCTCCAGGCTAAAGAGCTATTTATTTTCCATGCCATGGGTGCAACACAGCATCCTTCCCTAAGCAAACCTGATGTGCATTTCCCATTGATTTTTCTGTTTTCCTCAGCAGATTTAACCATCGGCAAGAAATATCTCTCGTTCGTATGCTGGATTTCCACAGATGTGAATAAATCCTGCTCATCTCACATGAGAGAAATTCAAGGAAAGCAGAAAGCCAGCTGCTGCCCTAAAGAAAAGTTGAAGGTTCGTCTACTTTGATAATGACAGTCATACAAAATATCAGACATTTATGCTTTCAGCAATCTTTGTCACAACTTTATTCATTTAGACAGACTTGATACAAGAAGATATGTAAAGAATCCCCTTTTTACAGGTATTAAAGGGCTATAAGCCTTCATTAGATAGATGAAGACTGATAACAAATGTGATTGTCTTTAGGCTATGCTGTGCCTCTGAGATCTCATCAGTATCTAAATCTGTCATAAAGCATGTTTAACAAAAAGAAAAATTATTGTCTGTTTGGACAAGTTGCTTCATTAAGGTACTGTTACTGACTTCTAATAGTGATAGGAGATTTTATCATTATTGTCTTGATTTTTCCTATTATAAGCCCAGGTACCAGTTCTTTCATGACACCACCTTTATGAAGATAATTTTAAACAAACCACGCACCAACTGTTTATGTCTCCTAGAGAGAGCCCTTCCAACTGTTCATGTCTTCAGGCAAGTCCCAACAGGGAAGCATAATTGTATTCCCAGTAGTTATTTTATGAACATGACTGGTGAAGTTTATTCTCAGAGTCTAAAGAAAAGATCGAGAGTATTCCTATCTCTGAATTACACAGAGATTTTACAGCAGATCTGGAAATTTTGTTTCTCTTTTCCTTTCTTTCCCTCTTGTTTTTTTTTTTTGTTTGTTTGTTTGGTTGGTTGTTTGGGGTTTTTTGTGGGGGTGGCTTTTCTTAATTTTTTTTTTTCAAGAAATGCTTCATATTTCTGATTAAATAAAAATAACTACAAAATACTAAAAGTCATTTTTATAGGATTTGACTATCAAAACATTACTGTCATACAGAGAATGAAATCAAAACAGAACAATGTCTTCCCAGCTTTGCCACTAACCATTTGCCTGTAGTAACAGATTTTCCTGTGGTCCCCAGCTGCCTTCCAAATAACCACCATGTATTGCTTCTGCTTCATACTTATTCAGCAGATATGAAAGGCTGTCCTGTGACACTGAAACATTTTCATTTTTTTTACATCAGTCTTCAAGCGGCATTACCTTGTGTATCACTTTATGATTCTACATGTTTGCGTTGCTATGGAAAAAATGAACTACCCTGATAAATCTCTCTTTATGGGCAGTAAATTCAAACATGATCAAGTTTCTGAGGATGCAAAAGCTTCATTGGCAAAGATCTAATTCTCCATGCTTTTGGCCATTATGTCATGTCCCATTACTATCTACACTGCATAGCTTTATAGTTATCAGTAAGCTTAATTCTGGACTGCAGTAGTTTGCTAAGATTTCATCAGGACACAATTGTTTAGATATAGGCCTGTAGTTACTGTACTCCATGTTTTAAAACTTCTGTCTTTTCATAGAATCATGGAATTGCGTAGGTTGGAAAAGACCTTTAAGCTCACTGAGTTCAACCATTAACCCTACTCTACCAAGTCCACCACTAATCTATATCCCCAAGTACCATGTCTATAGAGTTTTTAAACACATCCAGGGATGGCGACTTGACCACCTCCCTGGGCAGACAGTTCCAGTGCCTGACAATGCCTGCAGTGAAAAATTTTTTCCTAATGTACAGCTTAAACATCCCCTGGTGCAGCTTGAGGCCATTTCTTCTTGTTCTATCACTAGATTTTTGTGAGAAGAGACCAACACCTACCTCTCTACAATGTCCTTTCAGGTCATTGTAGAGAGCAACAAAGTCTTCCCTCAGCCTCCTTTTCTTCAGACTAAGTAGCCCCAGTTCCCTTAGCCACTCCTCATAAGACTTGTTCTCCAGGCCCTTCACCAACTTAGTTGCTCTTCTCTGGACCTGCTCCAGTACCTCAATGTCTTTCTTGTGTTGAGATGCCCAAAACTGAACACATTACTTGAGTTCAGTCTCATCAGTGCTGAGTACAGAAGGACAGTCACCTCCCTGGTCCTGCTTGTCACACTATTTCTAATACAGGCCAGGATGCCATTGGTCTTCTTGGCCACCTGGGCACACTGCTGGCTCATATTCAGCTGATTGTCAATCAACACCCCCAGGTCCCTTTCTGATGGGCAACTTTGCAGCCACTCTTCCCAAAACCTGTATCATTTCATGGGGTTGTTGTGGCCCAAGTGCAGGACTTGGCACCTGGCCTTGTGAAGCCCATATGATTGGCCTTGGCCCATAGATCCAGCCTGTCCAGGTCCCTTTGAAGAGCCTTCTACCCTCAAGCAGATCGACACTCCCACCCAAACTGGTGTCATCTGCAAACTTACTGAGAGTGAATTCTATGTCCTCATGAAGATCACTGATAACAATGTTAAACAGAAGTGGTACCAATACTGAGCCCTGAGGAACACCACTTGTGACCGGCCACCAGCTGGATTTAATTCCATTCACCACTACTCTTTTGGCCTGCCTGTCCAGCCAGTGTTTTACCCAGCAGAGCGTACACGTGTCCAAGCCTAGGGCAGACAGTTTTTTCATGAGAATGCTGTGGGAAATGGTGTTGAAAGCTTTACAGAAGTCCATCTTCAGCTCTTCTCTCATCCACTAGGCAGGTCATCTTGTCATAGAAGATCAGGTTTGTCAAGCATGACCTGCCTTTCATGGACAGATGCTGCCTGAGCCTGATTGCCTGTTTGTCCTGTATATGGTGCCTAATGGCACTCAAGATAATCTGCTCTGTGACCTTCCCTGGCAATAATGTCAGACTGACAGGTCTGTAGTTCCCCAGATCCGCCTTTCAGCCTTTCTAGTAGATGGGAGTCACATTTGCTACCCTCCAGTCCCCTGGGACCCACACAGTTAGCCAGGACTGATGGTAAATGAGGCTTGGTTAGCACTTGCACAAGCTCCCCCAGTCCTCTTGCATGTAACCTATCTGGCCCCATAGACTTGTGTATGTTTAAATGGTGTAGCAGGTCACTATTTCCTCTTGGATTATGAAGGTCTCATTCTTCCCCCCTCTCTGTCTTCCAGCTCAGGGGGATGGGTGTCTAGGGAACAACTAGTTCTATTGCTAAAGACTGAGGCAAAGAAGGCGTTAAGCACCTCAGCCTTTTCCTCATCCTTTGTCACTATGTTTCCCCTTACATCCAATAAAGGGTGGAGAATCTCCCTAGTTCTCCTTTTGTTGTTAATGTATTTATAGAAACATTTTTCATTGTCTTAAACAGCAGTAGCCAAGTTGAGTTCTAATTTGGCTTTGGCTCTCCTAAGTATCTCCCTGCATAGTTTCACTACATCTTTGTAGTCCTTGTGAGAGGCCTGCCCCCTCTTCCAAATGCCATAAACCCTCCTTTTGCTCCTGAGTTCCAGCCAAAGCTCTATATTCAGCCAGGCTGGTCTTCATCCCCACCAGCTCATCTTTTAGCACACTGGGACAGCTGCTCCTGCACCTTTAATATTTCCTGCTTGAAGCATGTCCAGCCTTCCTGAATTCCTTTGCCCTTCAGGACTGCCTCTCACTAGACTTTGTCAATTAGTTTCGTGAATAGGTCAAAGTCTGCCCTCAGGAAGTCCAAGGTGGCAGTTTTACTGACGTCTCTCTATACCTCCCCAAGAATTCAAAACTATCATTTCATGATAGCTATGTCCAAGATGCTCACAAGCAGGTCCAGGAGTGCATCTTCCCTCACTGGCTCCCTCACCAGCTGCATCAGGAAGTTATTTTCTTCTTCTAGTAGCCAATGAATTTACAAATTTTGAAACAGTATTACAATGTATATGGTTCAATATCTTCTTTTACAGAAGTTATCAATTCAAATGTTAACATAATAAATAATACTTTAAAGTGAATTCTCATATATTCAGTTATTTATCATAGCCATTGTTCTAATAAGAGTACTTTCGCCCAATTTCTGAAGTGTGTATTTTATACTAAATACTCCCAGTTTAACAAATCACAGCATAAATCTAGGCCTCTCAACTTCATCATTGCCATAAACAGCACATAAATTATCCTAGGTACATGCACAGTATTTGTTTCTCAAACAGAAAAAAGAGGAAGAAATATCTTTCTAATACCTGACATCATCTTTATTTATAGGAAACCAGCATGTGGTAATCATAACATAAGAGATTAACTGTTCTTTACCACCTGAACATTTTTCATCAGAATTTTAAACCAGAGTCCCTCAGCATGGGGCTAGCTGTATTCTCACTTGAGAGGATCAATGCATAAGTTTGCTGGGAAGACCATGGAGATGTCTGTTTTATTAATCAGTTTGAATAGCATAAATCCCTGCACATAAAATTACCTTATTCTAAGTCATTATGAAATGTTTATATTTCACACACCTCTCTATATTTGCAAAACTTAAGGCAATTTTTTTTTTTTTAATTTCTATTATTTTGTCCATTGCAGATCATGAACCTCAAGTAAACTCGTTTCAATAAACTACCTTATTTTCATAGTTACCAAGTTCAAACACAAGATAGATACAGGTAAATTTCCTAAAGAAGATAGAATATGTTTTACATTTTATTTGTCTGTTTGGTTTTTTTCATTACCATTTGCTAGGTGGAAATTGCTCATATGGTTAGTTTCAATCAGCTTTGAGCTCTGATTTTCTTTCAATTAAAAAAGAAATTGCTTCTGCATCTTTTCTTGTGATTTCTTAGTCACTTATCTCAGCAATCTAATGGTTGAATAAGTTAAATGTGACTTTCAAGTGCAGAGTGCCTCAGATAATTCTTTTGTATGCTCCTAATAATTTAGCACCTGTGATACAACCTTTCTAATTTATAAAACACTTGTATATATTTTATTTACACTATATAGTGATATATAGTGATCATAAGCACAACAAGATTTTTTTTTAATTCCAGAGAATCTGAACACTTATAGTTAAATGTTGATACCTTCCTATCATGATGATCTGACAAATTTTGCATGTTACCAAAGTCTTCACAAAATACTTCAAATTTGGCATCTTCACAACCATGTGAAATTCACCAAATCTACATAGAAAATTATTCAGGACGTAGTAGTAGACATGATAGAAGTATAGAGGCACACTTGGTAGACATTCAGAAAGTTAGGAAATAATTTTTTGAACAAACATTCTAAGTTCATAAGTTGGCTATTATATCCATAAATATACCATGTTTATAGTGAAAATGTGTGCAGTTTGTAGGTGAGAGGTCACTTCAAGATCACAAAGTCAGAAACATTTTTCCAAAGATATTTAAAAAGGCTTTAAAGAGAAGAAAAAAAAATAAAAATGTTTTTTTCTGAATCATAGAATAATTCAGGTTGGAAAAGACCTTTGGGATTATCAAGTCAAACCATTAACACTACTCTACAAAGTTCACCCCTAAATCATGTCGCTCAACACCACATCTAAACAACCCTTAAACACATCCAGGGATGGTGACTCAACCACCTCCCTGGGCAGCCTACTCCCGTGTCTGGCTACTCTTTCTGTTAAAAATCTTTCCCTAATGTCCAGTCTAAACCTACCTTGTTTCAGCTTGAGGCCGTTCCCTCTGGTTCTATCCCTAATTACCTGTGAGAAGAGACCAGCACCAACCTCTCTACAATGTCCTTTCAGGTAGTTGTAGAGAGTGATGAGGTCTCCCCTTAGCCTCCTCTTCCTCAGACTAAACAGTCCCCTCTCCTTCAATTGCCCTTCATAAGATTTATTCTCCAGGCCCTTCAGCTGCTTTGTTTCCCTCCTCTTCACTTGCTCCAGCACCTCAACATCCCTCTTGTATTGAGGTGCCCAGTACTGGATACAATACTCAAGGCATGGACTTACCAGTGCTGAGTACAGGTAGATAATCACCTCCCTACTTCTGCTGCCTACACTATTTCTCAGACAAGCCAGGATGCCATTGGCTTTCTTGGCCACCTGGGCACACTGCTGTTTCACATTCAGCCACTTGTCAATTAGAATCCGCAGGCTCTTTTCTACCACACATTTTTCCAGCCACACTTTCCTAAGACTAG
The DNA here is from genome assembly GCA_025345505.1 of Todiramphus chloris collaris. NCBI lineage: Eukaryota > Metazoa > Chordata > Aves > Coraciiformes > Alcedinidae > Todiramphus > Todiramphus chloris. The sequence goes on from JANVCC010000021.1 coordinate 38,437,061, forward strand.
CATTGCGTGGGGTTGTTGTGGCCCGAGTGCAGGACCCAGCACCTGACCCCTTATTGAAGCTTATACAATTGACCTTGTCCCATCGATTCAATCTATCCAAGTCTCTCTGTAGAGCCTCCCTATCCTCATACAGATCAACACTCCCACATAACTTGGTGTCATCTGCAAACTTAATGATGATACACTCTATGTCCTCATCAAGATCATCAATAAAGATGTTGAACAGAAATGGTCCCAACACTGAGCCCTGATGAACACCACTTGTGACCAGGTGCCAGCTGGATTTAACTCCATTGACCACCACTCTTTGTTCCCATCTGTCCAGCCAGTACATGATCTAGCAGATCATATGCTCATCTAGGACATAAACAGCCAGCTTTTCCATGAGAATTCTACGGGAAACAGTGTCAAATGCTTTTTGAAAGTCTACGTAGACAATATCCACAGCCTTTCCCTCATCCAATAGTCATTTTTCTTTTATTATATATCTTTATTAGCTATAGTGAAAAATCACTGTTGTGATAGACAGTAAAGCAATCAGTATTTCTTTCTCCTTTCATTCCACTAAGTAAATCATATTATCTCTCCATCAAATAAAACGTGCAGAACTGTATAGGATTTGGCACAGAATATTTACTCTATAGAATACTACAGGAAAGTTCTAAAAACCTATGAAAAATGTGTCATTATCGATTCAATTTGATAGTTCTTTATAAGTCATTTCTATCAAGACCTATCAAATCCATTTAGAATTCTATAATGACTTTACCCTTATCATTTCCTATGTAGGTCTTCAAATAAAAGAAGAGAGAATTTTATAACAATTTTCTTAATATAAATCACAGTCCAGTTGAATCACAAAATAGAAAGGGCTAAGCAGTGGTGGTGGCTGTTCAACAAATAGAATAGTGCAAATGTCTACAAGATCCATCTACTGACTAGTTTGTCTATAAGGATTGAACAAAGATGAGTAAGAATAGATGTACAGAGGAGACTTTGGCCTCATTGCACTGACTGCTGCAATATCTGTGTGCATTTTAGAGAAATACCTACCCAATAGAATTCATAACAACCTGGTAGGATGCCAGCAAACGCAATGGACAGAAAGAAGTAAGACCTAAGAATGTGATTCACAATAGCTAATATACTGATAGGGAAACCTGTTAATTAATAAAAACACAGAGCATAAAAGAATAGATATAATTCACACCTCTTCCAGATCATAAATATTTCAGTCCCGTAGTATAGAAAAACGCTTCTTTTCTTGTGGGATTTACATGGTCAAGAACTTTCAACTTCTGAGGTTTACATTTTCGGTCCTTCCCTTGGAAATAAAATGAATGGGCAAAATTTCCTTTTATGACAGTAGAAAGAGATGCTTCCTCCATTCTTCTGTGCAATAACTCAACAACTGAAGCACTCCATCCTGAGCATGGGAACAACATGCTGCTCAGCCCATGTCTTCCCAGGAGGATTTGACCACACATCTTTCATGTTGCAGAAGACTCTCCCAGTCTCCCCACTGTGAAATATTAAGGATGAGAGGAAGTAAATTTTTTTTTTTTTTTTTTTTTTTTTCTAGGCTGTTCTATGTAAAAAGGCATGTCAGTAAATATTCTTTGATACTGACAAAAATAAGAATTGATGAATATTACTTTGTGAGCTCAGACAGTGATGGCAAACCTTTTTGGTATTCCATGCCAGGTATATTTTAAAAGACAATCTTACTGATGCCAGATGAAATGTTTACTGAAATTAAAATTGGCAGCCTGAATTTATTGTGAATCATTCACTTCAAAGAAGCCTGAAACTGAGACCCCCCCTTCCCTCCAGTGAATACCATGTTGCTTGACTGAAGACTTATTATTTATCTCTTTGTAAACAGAAGTACATGGCAAAATACACAGTTTATTACAGTTGCTGATCAGTTGAGGAACTGAAATTTGCTACAGATTTTATTCTCTTTTTCATTCTGTCATTTTCTCTTTTTCCCTTTTACTAAAGAAATCCTTCCTTTTATTTATTTTTTTTGTTCTATATTATACCCATATTCATTGCTAGCATTCTATTTTGACATGAAAGTGAAAGTGTTAATAAATAATTAACAGAATTACTAGAATTCCTAGAAGATAAATCAACTGAAAATCACATTGTGAGTGGGGTTTTCTTCCTTGTCACAAGAGGTCATTATGATTTTTCAGACCAATTGTATGCCTATATAGGTCAGTGGATGTCAACCAACAAATATTATGACACGAATGCCTCAACAAAGTTGAATAACCTTTTTTTAATTTTTTTTCTCCCCCTAGGAAAAGAATGAACTGTCCTGGCATCATCTTTAGCTATTAATGTCCTTCAATTTTTGGACCGTTCACAAGTAAGAAAATTCACAGAACACATTTTGAAAAAATAAACCTCAGACCGAGGCTCCACCTCATATTTTTTGACTCATTACAGTTCAGTTTTCATATTGCTTTTGAAGAGAGCCATAAAGTGTCCAAGGCATGGAAAGATGACAATATTATAATGACACCACTTCAAAGAAGAAGTAGGCTGTAAGAGTCTCTCAAGGCTCATAGATGTAAATTATTCAAGAATAAGGTGAAACAAGAGAAGATGAGAGGAATTTAGTTTCTTTAAAATTCTAAGTGTTTCAGTACACTGGCCCTTGGCAGTTCTTTCAGTGCTAGAAAGAGAGAGAAGATTGGTTTTACAAAAGAAGATACAAGGACAAACTTTAAGTATATTCTGTCTAGAGAGAGACTAGAAGGGGCTGTTCAAGTCACTGAATGAAGATTTTGGACACTGTAAAACACCAATTCACATCATTAAATGCATGAGTGGACCAAGGTCTATCTTAAACTAGCTAGAATTTCTTCCCAAACAATATCTGTTGGAAAAACAGGAATGATAATTTCCAGACTGAATGCAATTAAGACCTGAATATGTCTGTTGGCTATTGTGCCAGTGTAGTACCTGAGCTTCAATAGTACTTATTCCTCCTCTATGTTTACCCTTTTCTGTATTTATTTACGAACATTTCCATTTCACTAGATGGCTTTTCCAGTTCTTTTCCATAATTATCATTGAAGTGTTTTTCTAAGTTCATGAACTTAAACTTTGTATTATTGCATGTCATCCTATTATTGCTGCTGAGGCCTTAGAATTGCCTAATTCTCCCTGTAACATATCTGCACTGACACCACCTTCCAACTGTGTATTTTAACCCATTATCAATACTATACCTTAATTAAAGGCAGGAATATTCAAAAAAGTTAAGAAATATCAGTATGAGACAGATCATAAGGAATCAACCAACACAGTCCCTCTATCGTAGTTCATTCTTCACTGTAAAACCTTACCATCTCTTTTAAAGTTACCAATTCACCTTAAAATTCTTCTCCGGAATCTTATAAACTTCAGGTTAAGTAGGTTCTTCCCATGTTATCATATCAAATATTTCACTAATTTAAGGGAACTGCTAGTCCAGAAAATAATTTAGCTTTCTAAAATAAATAAATAATTAAATAAGCCAGATTACTCCTGTGTAAACTGTACTGTATAATACATCATATTTTATCCTAATTTTTGAGAATTTCTACATATTTATTAATGTTTTTCCTCAAAATTCTGTCCAAATCAATGGCAATCTAATAGTCATTAGCTGTGCAGATAACTTTTTACAGAAAATATTTTAAAACTGACATGTTGAATTTTTATTTTCCTGCCATATCATTTCCCCCTCTATTTTGTGATGTGCATTACTAAATTTACAACTCCATGTATTCCATCAGGATGTTAGGATGACCTCCAGTTTGAACACAAAGATCTTCAAATTTTTCTTCCACCTCGGGTGTTACTGTTCTCTTTCCCATGTCCTCCAACCCATTAGATAGGCTGTCTTAGAATCCTGGAATCATAGAATGGCTAGGGCTGGAAGAGACCTCCAAAGGTCATCTAGTCCAGCCCCCCTGCAGTCAGCAGGGATACCCTCAACTAGACCAGGCTGCTCATAGCCTTGTCCAACCTCATCTTGAATATCTCCAGCCTCAACCACCTCCCTGAGTAGACTATTCCACTATTCTACCACCCTCATTGTAAAGAACTTCTTCCTGATATCCAATATAAATCTACTCTTCTCTAATTTAAACCCATTACCCCTCGTCCTTTTACTACAGGCCCTTGTAAACATCTTCTCCCCAGCCTTCCTGTAGGCCCCCTTCAGGTACTGGAAGGTTGCTAGTAGGTCTCCCCAGAGCATTCTCTTCTTCTGGCTGAACAATCCCAGCTTCCTCAGCCTATCCTCATAGGAGAGGTGTTCCAGCCCTATGAATATTGTCTTTTCCCCATTCTCAACTTCATCAGCTTTACTGAAAACCAAGATAAAGTATTTATTGAGGTTTTGAGTCATTAACTTTAATCATGATCACATTTTTATTCCACAGTAGCTCCACCACTCATTTCTGTGCTTTATGAGAATTCATATTCCAAAAGGAATTTTTACAAAATTTACCAATGTTTTTTACTAAATTAATTGAAAACACTTGGACAACTAATTTCCACTTTTTTAACGAGAGAATACTATAAACTAGTTGATAATTTTAAGAACTTCATTACTCTCTTTCCTGAGTTTGCTTATTAGTTACTAGGTCTTTCTCCGTGGTAGCAAGGATTTTTTTAAATAGAAGATTCTGGTTAATAGACCGCATTTTCTTTATTTCCTTTTTTGATTGTTTGTTTGCTTGCTATTTGTTTTTTTTACATAGTCTTGGAAAAGTTACAGGATTCAAACATTTTTATCTATGTCTTTCTCTTAATTTAATTCTGTGTTTTAAATTCCTTTTTATTTATTTCTATCGATTATAGTTCTTATATTTCTCATCCTATGTCTGTTTCCTCTCTGATTTTACCTGATAGATGCAAAAGATATTAACAGTAACAAATTAAAAATACAAGTTTCTAAGTTTGGCACCTGGCATCCAAATTTATTACTGAATTCATTATTTATTATTAAAAATGTATTATAGAATTCAATGAGCAGAGCACATAAGCAGGAGCTACCCGAGGGAAGGCATAAGTCATTTTGTGACAGGTTACATGTACTTAATGTAGCTATCCACTTTTTTATTCACAAATGCGTAAATTTTATATTAATTATCGAATACCTTGATGGCCTTGGCTATTTTTGCAATTCAAGACATCATCAAACTTATTTAACCATATGTCATGTAGACCTGTGCCCATTTTAGAAAGGATTAAAATGAATCATGGAATGTCAACCCTGATTACAAACTCGTGTCATATTTTATTTTAAAAACAGCTTGAGAGATGCTTACTAATTTTATTTATTAATTATGAAACAAAATCTGAAAGAATGGATGTTGAGAGAGGTTATCCATGCCCTCTATAACAAGAATGCTAGCACAGAATAACAGCTAGTACATAGAATATTATTTTCAATTACCTTTTATAACATTCTGTCCCTTCAGTAAAGCTGTAGTAAATTTATCAATATTATTAACTTAGCTTTAGAAATGTAGTTTCCTGCTGCCTGAAACTGTGTTAACCAATAAGTCCAGCATTGAGGTATAGACTTGAACACATTTCTATGTGGAAATTTAGAATGAAGTGATTCTTTTCCAAACAATGAAAGGCAAAAAATGCACCCTGCCTAACTTTATAACTGAGTTGTCATCTCTGCATTAGAAGATGTGCTACTTAAGATTACCTAATTGGTTTAAAGACAGCAAAAACCTCTAGAAGTAATTTGCATCTGAAGGAATTTCTTTGGAGGTGGCTATTTCAGTCCACTGACTTTAGAGTGTCCTTAAGGCAAATTTGATCCATGGTAAAGCATTTCAGTTATCTACCTAAGTCTTGACAGGATGAATTCAGTTAAGACATCTTAGCATGTTCTTGGTTTGTTTGTGAGGGATTTTTGTTTGATTTAGTTTGGCCTTTTTAAATACATGCATGTATTTTATTATTAGCCTTGAATATACTTCTGTTGATCAATATTAAATTTCCAAAAGTAAAAAGAATTTTGAAATTCTCTTTTCCTGAGTCTGTCCAATATGACAGTGGGATGCCTTCTCAAAGTACAAAGCTATATCTTTGTTTAAAGTATCATCATGTCTGATCCATGCATACTGTGGCTTTGTGACCATTTCAGTAATGTACTTGCACTATCAAATCTTTTTTTTTTTTTTTTTTTTTTTCCTATTAAAAATGTCATTTATGATACTGAGACTATTTGACTGCAGTAATCTTTAGGAGAGGATGCAGTCCCAGTCTGAACTGGGTTTCCTTGGGGTGCAACTATATAGCATGTCACACATTACAAGAACACACTGGCTGATGTTAATGATTATGCCCTTACCTTTTGCTATCTTCAGTTATTACAACAGCAGAAAATCAGAATTTCCAGACTATGGCAACAAAATTGTATTTCTCCTTGGTTTTGTTTTGTGGTGTTTTTTAATGAAAGAAAACATCTTTCAGAATTCAACTTCTGTCTTCTAGGAACTTCATTGCTGGTGAAGATGTAGCACAAGAAAAACGTGGTATAGTTTTATTCTATAGTGTTTCATCTGGAACACAGGATTGTAACTTTCAAAAATTGCTTATACCTTGCCTTCTCTTACCTTAATCTTAGAATTACAAATAATACATTCATGAAGGATCATGTTTTTAACTACAAAATGACAAATAACTCTTAAATGTATGGTGGTAAATATGTTGCGCACCTAGCTGACAATAGCGACGGAACTCACAAGGGACATTTTCATATGCATGTTACTGAGGGTATCAGTCTTTGTGAGGTTGTGAAGAATTTAATATTCAAACACCATTAGAGCACCATTAATGCCTCCTATCTCCTTCCAATCTATCTGAGAAACAAATAAATGCATGACCCCTAAGTCCTCCCATATTAAAACAATCTGTCTTCATTTCTTCTGCCTGTTTGCCTGAATAGTCCAATAGAGTCTATTTACTTAAATCTTTTCAATTCATCTTTAATGAAACCCCCTAAAAGTCTTATGTTACCAGCTATTTGAGAGGTTTATCAACCTTCTATACTGTTTTCCCAAGAGTAATCTTTCCATCATATATATTGTTCCATGGTATAATTCATTATGGGATCTTACAAATAATGAATTTTATCCATTTTTAATAGCTATAATATTTAATAGTAAATATATTTGTTTTCATTATTACATAATGATATGACTAATCTAACACCATCGGCACTTGGGGTTTGGAAAAATAGGATTTATAAGGATGGAGTTGGGAAGAAGAAAGAATGAAGGAAGAAAGTGGCAGCAATGAAGTGCTGTGCCAAAGAATTCCACTCACTGTTCAGTGCTCCTAAGTATAAAATTAGAAGTGTTTCACTGCACCTGAATTACTTTGACTCAGATAAGTAATTCCAATAGATCGGCTTTAGTGATAATCTTCTAACTTTAAATCTAGACTCAGTGAAATATCTGGTTCCTTCAGAACATAATTTTCCAGGCTGAAGAAGTTGTCCTCTGGAACCGTAGCTGCCATTAAGGGGAGAGGAAGATTAGTGGTATTACATTGTATATTCAGTTACTCAAACCTTGAGTCGTTTTTCATGATTTTGAAATGTTTATATACAAAGTTTCATTTTAGGGAATGTGTCACATTGCAGTTATTAATGGGAAGAGTGACTGAAAGTTCAAAAAGCTTTACACAATAAAGAGATAATGAAGGCAGGTAAATATAAAAATGCAAGTGAATAGAGACTAGCAAACTCATGATCAAGGCTAAGGATGAGCCACAAAACAGAAAAACTCATATAATGAAAAAAAATTTAAAAATACATTTAAACATCCAACTACTTGCAATGAAAATTAGGAATGTGATATGAAATGTTGGAAAGGTATCACATTTTATGCTTTGTGGGCACATCATAAACTTCAGGGTTATAGATAAAAGATGCTGAGTTCTGCGAAAAGTTGAATCCCTTTTAAATTTTTGAAAAGAATCTGATTAATCTGATTTTCAAAGGCAACTACGGGACTTAAAGGCCTAAGGGTGGATTTGCTTCACCTAACTTTGCCTTAAATCTCATTCAGGGTAGACTTTAGGGTTAGTAATCCCCCTTAACTAAGTTAGCCATGTGAAAGCTGCAGCCTAGTCTACATGAGTCAATTAACTTCCTTCCATAGCCAGTGCAATCAGGCATGTTCCTCCAGAACTATGATACTAGATATGGTGGTTCTTATTTTATGATAATGTGAGTCATACTCTTCATCTGTGAATCAATGTCTTTGTCAATGGTAGCATTTTACAGTTCAAAAATACAATTATTTACATAATATAATGTACATAAAGTACAGTGCAGAAGAAAAGAAATCCAAGGATCTGTAAGTCCATATCCAATTCAGTAACATCCCCTTGCCAGTCCTATCATCACCAGAAAAGGATTGTTTGTGTTATGTAAATTTATGTCCTTGTTTGCAAAGCATTCTCTTGAACCCAAACACTGCCTTCTATCTAGAAAAAAAAGCAACTTTTCATACTCCTCCTCATACTTCAAGACTCTTCAGAACCACCTTATTCCATAGAGATGGCAAATTAAATGTTAGTTCATTAAATAGGGTGCCTAGTTATATTTGTCTTACGTATCACTTCCACTCCATTTGTCTGTCAGTTTTGCATAAATTGAAACATTAGTTAATGAAAAAACATAATACATTACCACATTTTTCCTCAGGGGTCACAAAATGTCAAAAGCCATTAGCACACTTAGTTGACATCTAAAGACACCCCAGGATATTACAGTACCCTTGGGTGAAAATGAGTACACGGTGTAAACAAATGCATGGAGATATGAAAAAAAAAAAAAACTGAAAAGGCAAGAAGAAACACTTGATGGAAGGAGAAGCAAGACAGAAAGATTATTACAAATGCACTAATCTATGTGGCACGAGCTGTACTTCAACCTGTAGCAAACTAAAAAACCCAGCCAACAGTTTTCATTCCTTTTTAGACAATACATGCAACCCTCCCTGCTGCAACACTTAAAAGAACAAAATGAGGCACTTTTAAAGACAAGTACAAAGGCTATAGTGATCTTAGCCTGATAACATATTCACAATCAACATGTAAGACAGGTTTAAGTGAAATTAACTTGTTAGAGTTTCCCAGGCTGCTGGGTATGTGCCCATTACTGTACACAAGACATAGGACTGGGAAAGAGTACCAAAGGTCTGAGAGTGGGAAAGTCAATGTAACTCTGCTTGCAGGCAATTACAGAAGTGGGGTACCAGCAATTGAATGTGTTTGGCTTGGGGAGAAGAGAAAATGAGCATAGTTGTCAGGGATCTGCATTGAAAATCATAACCCTTTAAGAAAGAGTAGGTCATGATTCTAATGCCTAATTTAGACCAAATCACTAGACGCTCGTGAAAATTTTGCCTTAGTTGTCTTAGTGTTTAGTTGTGTTTGTTTGTTTGATTAATTAGCATGTAAGTATTTTCACAGAAGGAGATGAGACAAGCACAGTCTATGCTGAGTTTACTGTAAGAAAAAAGGTGTTGAGTCAATCCACACAACAGAAATGGTAGAACAGAAGTCAGGAAGTTAAAAAAAAAAAAAATTAAAAAATGAAGAAAAAGTAACCACACAGAAAGAATCAGGAAGTTGTACATAAATAATTACTTGAAAGAAGATGCAAAATGAAAAATCACAGAACATTTCAGTGGAAGACTGCTTAGTCCAAATTCATCCTGCTTCAGAGCAGATTTGTAGCTGAAGTGCCAATGCTAGGAGTATAATATCTGGTGCTCCCCTGGTAGTCAATAAGAGAAAAAAAACCAAAAAAACATGCCTAGAGCATGATGCAGCCAGTCACAGTTGACCTGTCCTCTGGAGAGTCTCCATGCAGTGGTGCTCATCCTACCCTAACCAACATCAGATCAAGTGATTTTTCTTCATCAGTGTCAGTCAAGTATCTTGAGATTAAGTGAATTACCCTCTGGGAACACCCATTTCCCTCCATTAACTAGAAAGGAAGCTAATTTGTACTAGTTTGGGCTTTGACAACAACCTTTTAAACACCTGGATTGGCACTCCTAATGTATATAAATTTAAGCAACTGAATTTAGATGGGATGAACTTTGACTCCATGGTTCTGACCCTATGTTGCTGAAGTCAGCAGGAGTTGTTCCACTGAGTCAGTTAGGTGTATGAATGAGACAGAGATGTTTAGTCACTGATAATGTAAGTCTTTCAAAGAGTACATGACAAAAAAAATAAACACAAAAAAACCCCACAACAGTCCAAAACTGAGAATAATAATGATGTGATAGGAAAGATGAAAGAATGTGATCTTCACACTTGATCACCTGGTCTACCAGATCAAAACCAAAATGTATATTAACGAAAATCAGAAAGCAACAATCAAGGGAAGTTAGATAGTTCCATTGTATGTATTGTGTCATGGTTTCATGGTATCTTCTCAGATTCAATCTTGTGGATTAATATGAAAAGGTTCTGCAATATTTCTGTGCTTCTGTAATCTTTTAGCAGTTCAGCTCTTCATCACAGACAAAATCAGGAGGTGAAAAGATGCGTTTGAAAGAAAATTAATAGCCTACTTATAGGCGGAGAAGGTGAAATCAAAGAAATGGGGCTTAACTGGTTTAAATTTGCTTTGAGGATTTAGTCTGATACATATTTTACTGAAAGCTATTGTAGTTTATTGAAACTAACGCATATTTTATTGAAATGGGAGGGACACACACTAAATAATCTCCAGAGGTCTTTTTCATCCTCAGCCACTGTGTGACTCTGTGATTATGTGAAGATGATTTCACTATCGTTAGACAATTCATGGTCCTGTGGTTTTTCAGGTTACTTTGATAAACTGCTGTACTCAGTTGCAAATTACTTTTCTATTGTTCATGTGATTTACAGAATGAGAATGACTAAACCAGGAATTATTAAATCGTGACTGAGTATCACCCAGAATTGAATGATAGATGACAAAATAGTAAAATATTATTTTATAACTACAGCTAAAAGATAGCTTAATTACTTTTCATAGTTCACTACCTAAGCCACCAATTAAGAGTTAACCTTTAGAAGTATTCTGCAACTGTTTGCTCTGACCAGCTGTATTACCAGCAGTCAGTGGCCTTGCTTCAAGAAGACTGCCAAAGAAACATGCAGACATTTTCCAGGTAAATAATTGATTAGATATCATATTTCTGTCACTGACTGAACATTGTCTTTAATATGTACTTTTATATTTACTTTATTTATTTTACCTACATGCAAATTTGTCTATAGAACAAATACATAAATTACTAACAAGTCATATGCCTTAGACAACTGTTTCTAAACAACTCATGAGAGATGAGAGATGAAAACAATTATGTCTTTAAGCTCAGGAAGTGGGGATTGGAAGAGCAGACAGTGAGATGGGTTGAGAACTGGTTGAACAATAGAGCTCAGAGGTTTTTGATCAGTGGTGCAGAGTCCAGCTGGTGACCTGTAAGTAGTGGTGTTCCCCAGGGGTTGGTTCTGGGTCCACTCTTAGTCAACATCTTCATCAGTGACCTGGATGAAGGGATAGAGTGTACCCTCAGCAAGCCTGCTGATGATACTAAAGAGGGAGGAGTGGCTGATACATCAGAAGGCTATGCTGCCATCCAGCGAGATCTGGACAGACTGGAGAGCTGGGTAAAGGCAAACCTAATGAAGTTCAACAAGGATAAGTGTAGAGTACTACACCTGAGGAGGAACAACACCATGTGCCAGTATGGGTTAGGGGTAGACCCTCTGGAAAGCAGACCCATGGAGAGGGACCTTGGCATCCTGGTGGACAATAAGTTATCCATGAAACTACCAATGTGTCCTTGTAGCCAGGAAGGACAATGGTATCCTGGGATGAATAGTGTGGCCAGCAGGTCGAGGGAGAGCCTTGCCCCCCTCTACTCTGCACTAGTGAGACCACTTCTCTAGTACTGTGTTCAGTTCTGGTCTCCCCAGTTCAAGAGGGACAGGGAAATACTAGAGAGAGTCCAATGGAGAACTGCAAAGATGATTAGGGGACTGGAACATCTTTCTTATGAGGAAAGACTGAGAGCCCTGGGGCTGTTTAGAAAAACAGTCTTCTCTCTTCTGAAAAGAGAAGACTTAGAGGGGATCTTATTAATGTTTACAAATATCTGAAGGATGGGTGACAAGTAGAAGGGGCCAATCTCTTTTCAGCTGTGCCCTGTGATAGGACAAGAGGTAAAGGTAGCAAGGTGAAATACAGGAAGTTCCACCTCAACATGAGGAAAAACTTATTCACTGTGAGAGTGACAGAGCACCGGAACAGGCTGCCCAGAAAGGTTGTGGAGTCTCCTTCTCTAGAGACTTTCAAGACCTGCCTGGATCTGTTCCTGTGTGGCCTGCCCTAGGTGGGGATTGGACTGGCAGGGGGTCGGACTAGATCTCCAGAGGTACCTTCCTTACCATTCTGTGATTCTATGGTTCTTAGTTTTTCTCAAAGGTCTTCAGAGACATCTGAGGACATCATGAAACCAAGAGTGCAGAGACATGAACAAGGTTTTCAAGTCCCACACACTCAGACAGACATAGTCTTTTGGATGAATCTGGATTCCCTAGTTGTATTGTCCATCCTATCCCTGCTTTAGTTCCACTTTCATGACATTTTTACTTTAGTATGTGGAACAGAATAACAATATATCATACCTTAACAGCAAAAAGTACTCCTTCTCTCCAAGCAGCTCTATAAAACTAAATGACCCTGCTGAGCTGTGTCCACTCCTTTGCATAACATTTAGCTGTAAAGGTGAAATAAAGTTGAAAAGTGAGACTTGCATGTAAGATTTATAACAGTAACAAGTTCCTCTGGAGCAGCAGTTACAGAAGTTATGAAAATATGTCACAGATATCATTAACTGTCAATGACTTCATCCTGAAGCTATTAGCTAGTAAATTTGTAATAGTAATAACAGTTTTGTCAGAACCCATACATAATTATACATATAAAACCCAGTTCATTTCTCTTAAATTAAAATATATGTCACTCTAATTAGAAATATATGATATTTTTAGTAAGTATTCTTAGGCAGAATCTGTTCAGCACCTTTCCTTGTAAGCTTTTTTTTTTAAGCAATATGGTATGACTTTATGATGTTCTGATATTCTGTAAGGACAGATTTTGCTTTTCATAATTTAAACCACTCTAAGATAGACTGACATTGCTATTTAAAAGAAATCTGGCATTTCTTCATTAATCAAATAGTGATGGATGGAAATACACCAAATGATCGTTATTTCATCAAGAGCAAAGGCATGTCCTAATGGACATGAAATTGCTATGGTGGTCAAAGACTGATTTTAGTGTCATTGCAGACTTATAATTAAAGCTCCAAATTGAGAATTAAGACATATCTCTCAGCTCTTAATTAACCCTATGATGGAAGTTATAATGATTTGAGTTTGTATCTCTGCATAACTTGTGTCATGCATAATAGTGTCAATTCTCTCATTTCTAACTACGGCAGGCAACATGATTTATTTTGAAAGTGTTGCTTACATATTCTTTTGTTGTCTATTCTTTTTTTCATACCACATTCAACATCTGTGTTCAACCTTGATGATCCACCATCCTTACCAAAACTCCACTGGACAAAAGTGTAACTTATTCTAATGAGGAAATAGATTTCATAGATCTACCCTAGGGAGGATCAGCTTGATCACCTGATGAGGTAAAAATATCCTTGTTCTTGATCTTACACAGTCTACATAAGCCATGCACTCCAAGTGGCACCATACCTTGGCTGTCCTCCTCATTGGATATTTCAAGAGAAAAAAATAGGAACACTCACTCTCAGAATTTCCCATATAGAAGACATAAATTCCATAACTGGGTCTGAATCAGATTTAGAACTATGTCCCCCCACTTATGGGGAAGACACTGTAACCACTAGGGTATTCTGCAAACTGTAGAACCCAAAATGCAAGCTTTCCTTTTTAAGAATTGATCCTGCTCCATTTGATGCCATGGCAGTCTGAAAACCAGGTGGATATATAAATCCAGCATTGCTCTGTTCTTTATACCCTCTAAGTTTGATGGACCTGATAGCTATCTGAAGGTCTTCAGAAATATATACAAGCAAAAGTGCATGCTTGCTTTAGGACAGTCCAAAGAACAAGATGGCAGATATATCTATATATATAGATAGATATATAGATAGATAGATATAGCATTAAATTAGTGCCTCAGGCACTGTATCTCAAACAGCAGTCTTTAGATACAATCTCACAATACAATTGTAGAAAAGGCATACATTGTTACTGAACTTACTGGCTGGATGCTTTGCAAAGTTTTCTGCATATATGGAGCTAAAGAGCAACCCAGATAAAATCCACATCTTCCCACTATTCATATGTCTGACAATGAACTTAACAAATAGAGAAATCAAATGCTGCAATATAAAGTAGTTAGATTACACTTGACAAATCAATAGTAGAAAATGAAAAGATTGAAGTGACATTCAATTCCACTAACGTACCCTAATGACAAGGTAAAAAACTCATTTGATATTCTTGAAACAGGTTTGTAAATGATGTTGAAAACGCAACAGGGTCATCCAGTTCTTCTGTGGTGAAGAAATAATCTTCCTAATTATCCTTAGGAAATAAAGCATGGAAATTCAAAGAGAGAAAAGGTTTTCTTATTTGTATGGGATGCCGAAAAAGAATAATGATTCGGTAAAAGAAGGATGAGGTCAGCAAGGGAAGTAATATGTGATGGGGGAAAAGGGAAGTAGATTTATGATGATGGAATCAAAGTCGATTACAATCTGAAGGTTAAAGACAAGAAGCACTAATGATGAAAAGTGAAGGGTTACAACAACATGATAAAGGCCATCTGAAAAAACTGAGACTGTCTCTGATGTCTTTTTACTTATAAGATCACATGCAACCAACAATATCCTTTAATCTACCTTTTTAACAATGTAACCAAGAGGTGTAATTGAACAAGGTTAAGTGTGACAGGTCCTTGAATACGTAGAATGTAAAAATAAAATCTTAGTAAGAAAATAAGATCTACAGATTAACACATCTAAATAGCTTGGTTAGGAAAACAGATATATAATAACTGCCAGGTCATGTTTTCTAAACAAATAAAAAAAGTAATTATTCAGATTCTATAATTACTAGTGAACAGCAATGCCAGCTTTTGTGAGTTTAAAGTCTTGTACTGTTAATACCAGACTGTACAGCAGTAAGAGTCATCTCAGGTCACTAGTAAAGTAAAAAAAAAATGATGCACCCATTTGAAGTATGTGAATTAGGATACAAGAATGAAGAAGGATAAAGTGATTACTTTCCTCTCTGATATTTAAACAAAATACATTGATTAGCAAAATAATATATTCTTTTAGCAATGTCTTCCTCCATATTACATTAGTATTTGCTAGAGAGGTCAGTATTCACAATATTGGTTGCATCTTTTACCTCTGCTACACCAGTGCAGTTTGTAGTCATCTATCACTGACCATTTCAGTCCAGAATAAAAGGATTGCAGTTTACTAGATGTTTGTACTGTGAATTTGTCCATCTGTCTTCCACCTAGTCATAGACTATAAAGAATTAGAGTTGGAATAATGAATTCTGGTCAGTGAATGCAGTTCAAAATAATTTTGTGTATACGAAGAGCGAACTGGCAAAGGAGGCATGAGGAGTTTCTGTTTCCAAAGTAAACATTTTCAACTTGCATGCAGTTTTTGGGTGATGGACAAATGTAAGAAAGTTCAGCATCTGATGCTTGCTGGGAATTGTGTTGGGTTTGTATCTCATGGGCTTTTTGGTAGCAGGGGAGGGGCTACAATGGTGGATCCATAAGAAGCTTCTAGAATCTTCCCTGGCTGCCAGCTGGACGCACATCTGGTCAAGGCTGAGCCAATAAGCATGTCAGTGATAATATACTTAAGAGAGGAAAACCTGCTGGGCAAATTCTTGGAGAGGAACACCGATGCACATACCAAGGTCATTGAAGAAGGAAGGGAGGCATGCCAGGTCAGAGATTCTCCTGCAACCCATGGTAAGACAGCAGGCTGACCCTTGCAGCTCATGGAGTTTAATGGTGGGGCAGATGTCCATCTGCAGCTCATAGAGGACGCCACACAGGAGCAGGTGGCTACACCCAAAGAAGGCCATGACTCTGAAGGAAGCCCACACTTAAACAGTCCCACAAAAGGGACCCACACTTGAGCAGTTCATAAAGAACTCCAGCCCTGTGGGAACAACTTACATTGAAGAAGTTCATGGAGGACTGTCTCCTGTGGAAAGGATACCACATTGGAGCAGGGGAGGCATGTGAGGAGTCCTCCACCTGAGGAGGAAGGAAAGGCAGGAACAACATATGACAAACTGACTGCAACCCCCATTCTGCATCCCCCTGTGCCACTGGGAGGGAGGAGGTATAGAACTGGAAATAAAGCTGAGACCAGGAAGGAGGGAGGAGGGGAGAAGGTGTTTTTAAGTTTTGCTTGTATTTCTCATTATCCTACTCTGATTTGATTTGTAAATTGGTGGTAGTGTTTAAATTAAACTGTTGTTTCCCCAAGTCTAGTCTGTTCTTTGGCCATGACCATAATTGGTGAGTGAGCCCTCCCTGTCCTTGTTTTGACTCTCAAGTCTTTTTCTATATTTTATGCTCCCCATCTCACTAGGGCGGGAGAGGAGGAGTGAGCAAGTGGCTGTGAAGCTCTTTGTTGTTGGTTAAGTGGGCCTAAACCATGGCAAGAATGATTGCTTCTGTGGTGAGTAATGTGATCTGACAGAGGACCTGGTGGTGTTTTCTGCTGAAGAGGCCTTATGCACATGGTGGTAAGCACTGATGTCAAGAAAAGGTTATCTATAAATTGTGTACAGAAGCAGGAGACTACATTGAGGTAAGCTTGTCAAAGCAACAGGCTTTAAAGTGTGTAAAGACTTTTGAGTTCTCCTATTATTTTCTTTTTGGGAAAAAAAAAAAAAAAAAAAGAGTAATATATAAATATGGAAAAAAGAGAAGTGAATTTTTGTTCTAAACTAGCACAAAATGATTGCAGGATACCCTGATGTGGTTTAAGACCAAATTGCTAAGGTGAAAATTAAATAGGCTTACATATCAAAAGAGCTTTATCACAGATACACAAACCATCTTAAGTGTTACACAACAGCCCTATCTTGCAGCCAGGCAGATGGCAAGGTCTGGGAGAAAGGTTGGACGGGTCAACTCAGGATTGCCAGCTGTTCAGTGCACAGTCCTGGGCCCCACCCCCAAAGCCTGTCAGCTATTCCCATTACAGACTTAGGTAGTAAAGCCACCAAAACACCAAGGAGGTAGAGACTGCTAGCATAAAAGGAAAATTACCACAACACAGCACATGCAATTCAGTGAAATACACCAAGTGACCTCATCACACAACCATAAATGAAGCATCTAGGTCAGGGAATTTCTAGCACAAATACAGGCTGGGGGATGAAGGGATTGAGAGAAGCCCTGTGGAAAAGTACTTGTGGATACTTGTGGATGAACAGCTGGACATGAGCCAACAATGTGCAAGTGCAGTCCAGAACACCAATTGCACCCTGGGCTGCATCGAAAGAAGTGTGACCAGTAGGTCAAGGGAGGTGATTCTGCCCCTCTACTTGGCTCTGTTGAGGCCTCACATAAAGTAATGCGTCCATCTCTGGAGTCCTCAGCACAAGAAAGACATGGACCTCTTGGAGATGGTCTAGAAGAGGGTCACAATAATGATCAGAAGGCTGGAACACCTCTCATATGAAGAAAGGTTGACAGAACTTGGATTGTGTTGCCTGGGGAAGAGAAGGTTCCAGGGAGTCCTTATAGTGGTCTTTCAGTACTTAAAGGAGACCTATAAGAAAGATGAGGATAGTCTTTATCAGGGCTTGTAACAGAACAATGGGTAATAGTTTCAAACTAAAAGTGGGTAGATTTAGGATAGATATAAGTAAGACATTTTTTACAATGAAGGTGGTTAAATACTGACACAGGTTGCCCAGAGAGGTGGAGAGGTGGTGGATTCTACATCCCTGGAAACATTCAAGGTCAGGTTGGACAAGGCTCTAAGCAACCTAATCTAGTTGAAGATGTCCCTGCTCAATGCAGAGTATTGAACTAGATGACCTTTAAAGGTCCCTTCCAAGCCGAACCATTCTATAAGCTGTATTGATCTCACAAGGGGTGGCAAGAGTGTCTGCACAGTAAAAGGGTGAGTACTATTATCATGTGATATGAAACATATGCTGTTACTCTGCATTAACTGAGATATCTTTGGGAAGTACAAACTCCTTATGTCTCCACTCGGCCAGCTCATTCTTCATGTACACCAAAACTGTTTTGAATTGCATTTCTTGCATAGTAGTCATTAACTCTGTGCATTACTAACACAGAATAGAATCTAATTTGAAACAAATCCATAAAATCAATTTAGCCTGTTTTCTGCATGTAATATCTGTGAGCAGACTGACAATATTTAAATGGAATTTGATTTCTGTTGTTATGATTATTATATTTAAATAGATTCTTTTACTGCATTGATCAGTATTCTTGGTTAAAAATTAATCTCCTAGCATAGGTCATATAAAATTGCACATCATTGTTTGTGTTTGGATGAGCAATTCTGTAAGAAATCCCCGTGTGTAACATTCAGTTTGTGAAAATACTTGTGACTGAAATTTGCTGGTGTGTGTGATCCTGCTTGCTAAATTTGATTGCCTGAAGATATTCAAGTTAGTTAAGAGATGCGAACATGAGTAAAGTAGAATCATCTACAAATGTGAATATTCATGCAATCTAAGTATTCTCCTCCCGTAATTACAATTTTACCAAAAATGTTTATTGCATTTCAAGATCTTTGTGATTTTTTATTTATTTATTTATTTTAGTCAGAGAGGGAAAGAAATCTGGATAGGCATCTTTATTTTTCTCTTAATATGTCTATTTGCTAATCAGATCCTTTTTTTCACACCTGAATACTAGTCTGAAATGTTGGTTTATCAGTAACTTTTGCAAATGAGTTTATTTAATTAAATTTCTAAACATACTGTATTTGGGTGGAATTTAATCTGAGATTAAGACATCTACATATAGGATGTTTATTCTATTGCCTAAACACAGATGTCTATATCATTTCAAACACCAGTCATAACCTGTCTAACATCTAATGGGTACTTCAGAAGGACATGATTCTCCCATAGGTCTTGTGTCATACCTGTCAGCCCTATGCAGATGTCTTGGATACTCTAAGACTTCTGAAATTGCAGTAGAAACTCATGTTTAAGCCACTGAAATGATCCTTACAGCAGAAACTGGACTTCAAATACTTTTAGTAGCTTCCCAAGTGAGATTAGGTTCTCTAAACAAAGACACCCAGTGCCATATGAAGTATTTTAGGATGTTCAAAACATCTGCAGAGACTACAGTTCTCCGTATTTCACAGTGCCATCTAGAGGCTAACTAGGACACACCACAATGCCATTAAATATCATTCCATTGGCTCTAATGAAATTTTAGAAATCTATCTCCTATGTAGAGGGAAATAAATTTGGTGAATCCAAATTATAATTGACCCTCCTCCTTTTTCTCTACAGTACTTGTATTAAATACCTCAAACTCTCAATTCTTCACACTTTTTCTGTTCTATAATGCTAAAAATGTCTAGCCTGAACTTTTGAAATGTTTACACCATCTCACATCGACAGAAAAGGAAAAATGTCCTAAACCAATATATATGTCCCTGATGAATATAATGATTCTTTGTGCATGGAGTAAAGAGTTCATGTTCAAAGAATCTTTCAGCAGTAATCTATTTTTTTTTTTTTTGCAGCTTTTTTGTTTTGACCTCCTTCAACAACATTCTGAAGGTTTTTCCTCCTGGCCAGTCCATGATCACTTTCAAGATGCCTGACATTCAAGGCTGACCATTCAAGCCCATTGCATTATCAGTGCAACTGCGTGTAATGTCAGTTGCATGATGCATAGACAGGACCCTCCCTTTGAACATCCATCCCAGCAAGGGAAACCAAGGTTCCAAAAGGAGCTGTTCTTCAGTTCCAACTACTTCTGAAGTGGCTCAAATCCCTTCATATGCTGCTACAATTTCTTTTTTCAGCTGGAATGCAGTGGGCCTCAAATCCTCTGCATCCCCATTTCAAAAATCCTAGAGGTCAGCCTTAAGTATCTTCATATGTTTTCTGTCAGAGGCTCCAGTGCTCCCTGGCTGCAGTGTAAAGCACATTTCTCACATTTTGTCTTTTTCAGACCGACCAAAGTGCTACTGCATGAATGATCTCTTGTTTAATTGGCCCAAAGGATCTTTGCTGCGCAGGGCCCCATTCAAAGTTGACCTTTTTCCAGGACACTCATTAGAGAGGTCTTACATTTGAACTGTAACCTGGAATATGCATTCTCCAAAAACCCACAATGCCTAAGAAAGCTTGTGTTTCATTTTTGTTAGTTGGTGGAGATATAGCCATTATTTTATTGATTACATCCATTGAGATATGATGACATTCATCTTGCCATTTTACTCCTAGAAAATGGATCTCCTGTTAAGGTACTTTGACTTTTGCTTTATGACAAAACAAGTGTCTTTATTTTTTCTCCTTTCTCAAACACTTCCTCTGCTATTGCCTGACATGGTGATGTCATCAATATATTGCAGGTGTTCAGGAGCTTCACCCTGTTTCAGTGCATTCTGGATCAATCCACAGGAAATTGTAGGGCTGTGATTCCACCCCTGGGTTCAGTCAATTTCAGGTGTACTGGACACCCATCCAAGTGACAGTAAACTCTTGTCAGTGGCAACACTCTGCTTCTAAAGTGATTGTGAAAAAAATTGTGTTAACAATGTCAATACTCACATACCACTTAGCTCCAGTTTGTAGTAGAGTTCTAGCATGTCCAGCATGGCAGCATTCAGTGATGACTTCCTTTAGTCCATGATAGTCCACTGTTAGCTTCTGCTCTCTGTTAGATTTTCACACTGGACATATGGTATTTCTAAAGCATGAGCAACTCTTGCTGATCACTCCTTGGCTTTTCAGTTGCCAAATCAGCTTAAAAATGGCAACCAGGAAGTCTTGGTACAGTATTGTCACCTGTACACTGTACTGGTAGCTATAGACTCCTGCTATTCTTCAACCCACATCCACCACCAATGTGGGCAGCCCAACCCTACAACACTATATGACTTATGTCATAGTGCCTCTCTTCTTTATTTGTTTCATTCAGACACTTTGCTGGAGAAAACTGAGAATCTTATGAATGCTTATAAATATCTAAAGGGTGGGGCTCAAGAGGATGGGGCCACACTCTTTTTGGTGGTGCCCATTCACAGGACGAGGGGTAATGGGTACTAACTGGAACACAGGAAGTTCCATATGAACATGAGAAAAAAAATGTTTTACTTTGACAATGACAGAACTGGCTGCCCAGAGAGGTTGTGGAGTCTCCCCTAGAGATATTCAAAACTCACCTGTTCATGTTCCTGTGCCACCTGCTCCAGATGAACATGCATTAGCAGAGGAGTTGGACTGAATGATCTCCAGAAGTCCCTTCCAACCTCTACCATTTTGTGATTCTGTGATTCATAAAGTCTGTCACATTGTTTTACAAGCTTAGACCAGCAGCTAAACCTCAGGCTAGGACCTATAGGATTACACACTGTAACATCTTTCCTAAAAATGTCATACACCAAGGGGTCAAGTCTTTATCTCATTACCTTTCACAATAGGTAATCACATGTTTACTCCCATTGTCTTTAGTAATAAGAATTCATTATTTACAAATACAAATAAAATCCCTCTTTTGATTTTTTTTTTTTTTTTTAATGCAACTTTTAAAGGGTCTTAGTTTGACCTCCATCAATTTGACAGTAATCTACTCATCAGAAATAGTTTGAAATCTGAGCCAAACATAGTGTGTAGAATCTAGTTTGTCAGCTTCAAACTGCAGCATTTGAAATGCCTGCAACATATATGCCTTGTCCACAAAGCTAGGGAAAATTACACAGGATTTGTGGGAAAGCTACAGACTTTGGAGCTGCAGTAGTTGGCCTAAATTCAATAATGTAATTCAGTTTAGAAAGAGAATACCTACATTTAAGCATCTGTTACAAAGGTCTAAACATTAGATTGGTATTCAAAAGCTCCAATTGTAAACAAAGGTCAAGACATCTCTCAAGTTAGTCCCTTTACCTCAGTGCAGAGACTGAGGGAATTAAGTCCCTCCCATAGCCAGCAAAGATCTGGCTTGAGACCACCTGTAGAACATGAATAAGTAGAATTTCACGGGCCTTGACAAGATTCATGTCAGGGTCCTGAAGGAATTGACTGATGTAGTTTCCAAGTCACTCTCCATCATGTTGTGCAACAACAATTCTCTGTCTCAGACCACAGTAAAAAAAAAAGACAATTAGAAACCTAGATCTTTTAAATTCATAAATTTAATTATTTCTCTGGAAACAGTTTTCCCTTGGCAATAAAGCCTAGATTTAGTCTCAGTCTTAGGGAGGAGGAGTTTGTAGGTTTTATTTAAAATAATTTCACATGGTATAAAGTGTTTAGTCCTATGCATTTGATGGGACTTGCTATTTCCTTGGCAATAAAACTTGTAGGAGGTTAATTTTTCCTTATGATAAGGTTACTTTAATCACCCTCACTGGGATCTGCGTAGCATGTATTAATGTGTACTTTAGGTTGCTTTGGTAATGTAAGGAGTTTTAATGTAAATGACAGACACCTTTGTGGAAAAGCAATATAATCTGAGATAGTCAAGGGTTCATAATGTACAGCGTTCAGGTCAGTCAAATTTCTGAGTGACCTGGATTCTGTATGTTCAGCTGTCATAGTTTAACCCCAGTAGGCAACTAAGCACTGCACAGGCACTCACTCTCCCCTAGAGGGAAGAAGGAGAGAATCAGAAAGGGAAAAGTGATAGATTAAGTTAAAATAAAGACAGTTTAGTAATAAACAACAACTACAACAACAACAAAACCAAACCAAACCAAAAACAAACCAACCCCAAAACAAATAAAACAAACCACAAAAAAACTCCAAACCAACTAAATAAAATAAAATAAAATAAAATAAATAAATTAAAAAAAAAAAACCAAAGAGAAAAAG
>JANVCC010000021.1:38462795-38500896 GCA_025345505.1 Todiramphus chloris collaris
GGGGGGGGTTGGTTTTTTTTTGTTTTTTTTTTTTGTGCAGCAGAATCATAAGATGCTCAAATGGGATTTCTGGGTAAGGCACGCTTCCAGAATCCACTGATAGTTTTGCATCCCACTCTATTCCTTGTTAGGTTGTTCAGTGAGTAGGCAATGAAAAATCTCCTCTGCAGAGACAGATGGATTTCACCAGTAGCCTGGAAAATGTGTTCTCTTCCCCCTGGGACTTGCAGAAGATTAATGCCCTCCAAGGCTTGCTTAGCCTTAAATAACATCGAAGAAAAGAACAGCAGGTTCCCTGGTCTGATTTGCCCTAATCCACAAAATTAAACCCCCTCAAAATATGACTATCTAAACAAATTAAATTTGAAGTATTAATATCATTGTCTTTGCTTGCATATTCAGAAGGAGTATCTGAACATTCCATAATCCAAATTGTTCAAAGGTATTCTGTCACCATGAAAATATTATGTGTTCAGGGGGGATAGAGGAAGGCTGAATTTTCTTTTTGCCCTCCTATGGATAAAATAGACATCTACCTTAAAAATGCAATAAATTTTCTATTGCATCAGACTAATAGTACATCTAAGCCAACACTCTTTGTCTCAGACAATAGTGATGAGAAAGGCTATTTAAAGAGAGTGTGTAAGCCTGCGCATTTCATGCAGCCCATCCTTGTTGTACTTCTCCTATATCTACAAATACTGTATTAAATGATAAAGGAAAAATTCCTCCCTTGTACTTTTAGCATCCCTTAATGGACATAGAGTCATGAAATGGTAGGGATTGGAAGGGACCTCTGGAGAACACCCAGTCCAATCCCCCCGGCCAGAACAGGAACACCTACGGCATGCCACACAGGAACAGATCCAGGCAGGTCTTGAAAGTCTCTAGAGAAGGAGACTCCACAACTTCTCTGGGCGGCCTGTTCCAGTTCTCTGTCACTCTTACAGTGAAGAAATTTTTCTTCATGGTGAGGTGGAACTTCCTGTTTCACCTTGCTACCATTACCTCTCATCCTATTACAGGGCACAGCTGAAAAGAGACTGGCCCCTTGTACTTGACACCCAACCCTTCAAATATTTGTAAACATTAATAAGATCCCTTCTCAGTCTTCTCTTTTCTAGGCTAAACAGGCCCAGGCCTCAGCCTTTCCTCATAAGAGAGGTATTCCAGTCCCTTCATCATCTTTGTAGCTCTCTGTTGGACTCTGTCTAGTATCTCCCTGTCCCTCTTGAACTGGGGAGACCAGAACTGAACAAAACACTCCAGATGTGGTCTCACTAGAGCAGAGGGGGAGGAGACCCTCCTTTGACCTGCTGGCCACACTCTTCTTTATGCACCCCAGGATACCATTGGCCTTCCTGGCCATAAGGGCACATTCTATGCCGGAATTTGTTCAGTGCCTTCTTGAACTTTCTGCTCCTGCCTCTCCTATAATAGAAAGTTCCAGGAATTCACTGCCTTTCACTGAAAAACTGTGCCTTCTTTTATGTTTTTAACTTGTCTCCTATTATTTCCACTGAGCATCCCAGTTCTAGTATTGTGGGATTTGGAG
Organism: Todiramphus chloris collaris; assembly: GCA_025345505.1. Lineage (NCBI taxonomy): Eukaryota > Metazoa > Chordata > Aves > Coraciiformes > Alcedinidae > Todiramphus > Todiramphus chloris. The sequence goes on from JANVCC010000021.1 coordinate 38,464,351, forward strand.
GGTAACAGTTCTGCATTCACCTGATAATTTCTTTCCATCCTTCTTTTCCTCTTCTAACTGGGCAGAAATTAATGTTTCTTTCATGTCGTACCTCTGTCAGCTTTAAGCTTCTGTGTCTATAAGCTAAACAACTTGAAATATTGGAGTCCTTTACACAGGAACTGATTTCTAGAGCTCTGAATATTCATGGTGAAAGACTGTAGGGAAAACAACTCCTTTTTTTGAAGAGAAGAGCCCAAAACTACATATAGTACTCCAGCAGAAACTTTCCTGTAAGGAAAGTTTCAGAACTTTCAGACTCCTTTCTGGAATACTTCACACATCTTGAAGGCTATATTTTTATTCATACATTACAGTAGAATATATACTATTTTTTAACATTATTGTTATGCAAATGAGGAACCCCACACAGTCCTGCAAGATTTGGTTATTGGAACTACATTCACTGTTTCATTGCTCTAGGTTTTTACGAATGACATGTGTCTCCTGACTTCTTTTTAGTAAATCCTTTGTGTCAATAGTCTTGATGTGTTTTTCCCTGAGATAATTCCCAAGAACCAGCTCCAGTACTTTCAGAAGTGAGTGAAGATTTGATGATTACCTGCAGACCTTCCTATACTGGCAAGATAAGTTTCCTTAAATATCCAGACTGCCTTGACCTCTGGTGAAAATCACAACAGGAGTCCAAATTGAGTGTGTGGGCTGTTTGTGAATGCCTGTTCTTTGTCCAAGAGCTGTAAGATTTAAGATGTTTCTTCCTTTGACTTCTGTCAAGCATAAATTGCATACCTTGTCTCCTGATTAAGTGTCCTAAAGAAGGGGTTTCAATCTCATATGTCTTCCTCTCCTGACAGATAAACAAAGAATCTATAACCCAAGATTTAAGACCAGATGCTGTAACTGAAAAGAATAAAAGTTTCCAAGTCCAGCCAGAAGGGTAGACTACACATCAACAACTGTCTCACACAGGGGGTGAGCATGCACTTCACACCACACAGTATGAATGCACAGGCTAAAGATGTTTTCTGAACACCCCCTCCTCCCCTACCCCGAGCAAATCCGTGACTAAACAGAACACAGAATCACATTCCTTCCTTTCTGTCACTCTGCAAAACAAGAACACAAGAGCACAAGGCATACCTTATTTCCATTACTTTGCCTGCACCCAGCCATAGAGATGAGAGAATTTGTTGGTTGCTTAATCCAAGATAAAAAAATCAACCTACCTTGCATCTAACTCAGTGCATTCCATCTCTGATGAGCACAGGCATGGTTTTTTTATTAGCTTTAATGAGAATGTATCACCAGTATAGACAACCCTTGTGTAGCTGGAATATGTATTTCTCTACCTGATGCCAGCTTACCTCAATTAGAAGAACAAGCACATCATCATCCTGCTTAAAACAAAGTCAGCCTAGATAAAAGCATTTTAGAACTGATAACTTTTTAAACACACAGTCTAAAAAAGACGAAAGGTTCTCTGGTATTACAGGTGCTTTTTTAGGCATACACTGACGTACCCTCACATTCTGAAGGAAAATGGACATGGTCAAGCGCTTTCCTGAGAATATTATAAGCACATAATGGAGATGGACAGAATGCACCATTACATATACCAAGCCTGATATTGAATAAAAGGCAATACAGAAAGAAGAGAAGTGCAAATAATAATCATAAAATACGGGCAGCAGGGTGGGAGTAGTTTAACTCTGCTGAGCAGGGAGGCACCAGCAAAGGTATGTTAGGGTCATGGCATGAACAAATGACAATCTAAAAAAATTATTATAAATGGGTATAAATGGGGCAATACAGCATTTGTCAAGGCTAAGGTAGATTGTAGTAATTATCAACAACTAAAATATCAGTGTGTTATCAATTTTATTATCACACTAAATCCAAAACATAGCACTGTAGTAGCTACTAGGAAGAAATTTAACTCTATTCCAGCTCAAATCAGGACATAATGTTATTCATACTGAAATAAGAGACAGTCTAATGAGTCTTAGAATTGTTAAAGAAACAGGAAAGCCTTGCAAGTTTTGAACCTAGTCTGGATCTCAGTACCTCAGTTGGAAGTGGTCACTCTCAGTCATAGCATTTCAATGAGACTGTCATGCTGTAGGGGTTGAGAGAACTTATTGAGACTTTTAGCTGTGGCTCCACATAGCAAAATGTCTAGAATGCTGGCAGTGATAAGAGAGGTGGTGGACGACCCAAAAGAGGCATCAAGTAAAGATGCTGAGGCAGTTCTTAAAGTGTGCACCAGATCAGGAAACATTTAACCATAAGTCTTCAGTCACTGCCCTGATTATGTCTGTTGCTTCATCTGAAATAAACCTGATGGTATGGACTGGAATATTTCATAGACTGGGTCTAATCACTGGTCACTTAGGAGATCAATATACTTTTACAAATAATATCCTATCGAGTTTCCAGATAGCCACACCATTTATATTTTGAATTATAACCTGAAAAGTCAAACTCCGGAATTTAGATAATAGTCTGGTCACTGTGGTATCTGGACACAAGAGGAACAAATCTGCATGATAGACATATTTGTATTTTGCCATAGTTTTTCCTCTGAAAACATTGATTTAGAAACATATTATCTCAAAAGTGTTTTGAATGTGTTACTATTTATATGACTTTTGGTCATCTTGATCTTAACTGTATATCATTAATCTAGTGATTACAAAATTCTCATCACCAACTGATGTAACAGGTTTTATTTTCATCTTTAAACACTATATAAAGTACCTATTTTAAATATGCTTTTTAATAATTTACCAGTGACTTCCAGTGACTTAGTTGATTCCTAATTAATACCCTGTCTACATATTTAGGTAACAAGTAAAGCAGAAATTTTATTTTCTCAGATTCTTTTTTTTGATTGATGCTCATTAGTCAAGTTTAAAATTAGCAAAACATCACAATAAGATTAAGTGCTAGTATTAGATACCTTTCTCACACTGTTTGGTGTTCATTCCACATCATGATAAACAGCACTATAAATTCTACTTGTGTTTTCCTTTGTATTGGCTGACTTTTAATTTCATTGACTTTTTTTAATGATGCCATGAACATACCGGCCTCTCCTGTACTTTTATATAAGTGTACAGAAAGTGTGTATCTGAAATATCTGTCAAGTGACTGGCATAAGCTTTTGTCTACAGTTATCAAAAGGTTACACTACGTTCTTAAGATTCTGTATATTAACTCTATTTATATATCAGCATCTCAGTTATTGTTGTTGTTGTTGTTGTTATTATTATTATTATTATTTTGTCTGGGAAACAAAGAAGAGTATATCTGGAGGCTGAAATCAAGCCTCTTGCTGATTCTCTGATGTGAAATGTGTTGACTACTTCCCTTTAGAAATGTGTACTGTCGTATACAATATTCATAATACAGATAGATACTTCATATGAGAATAATTTAATTGTCTGTTCTGCTCAACCATTGTTTAATGAATTCCTAACAATCTGAGAGCAAGCTGTCGGAGGGCCATTATTAAATTTCATATTTGCTTTGCAGTTTTCTTCACCACTGCTTCCTCTATTCAGGATTATGATGGCATTAACTTTTGTTTTCCTTCACAAATAAAGGCTTTGAATATTTGTTATTTGCAAAATGCAAAGTTTAAGCTTTCATTGCTGATGCTTGCTGGTCATAAAAAAGCTAATTTACACTAAGATAGATTTTCACTTAAAAAGATCCTGTCAGGAAAAATATCAAAACCTACAACAAAAGCGTGTGAAATGAATAGTTTGGCACGCATTAAGAATATTTTAAAAGCTGCAGCAAAATAATTCCAGTGGTGTTAATTTTATTAGGTATTTCCTTGTTCTTAAGTTATGTGAAAGGGAGGCAGGCGTATGACCAAATGGGATGTCATTCAGTATGCTATTATTATTATTATAAATAACTCTAGCCTGTCATTTTCTATTCATTTCTTCTATAAACCAAATTGACTTGATCTTTTTGATCTCTCTTCCAATAGAAGTTTTCTAAACCTATAAGAATTCTCATTTCCCTTCTTTGGACTGTTTCTCTTCTGCTATATCTTTTCACATCAAAATGAACACTGCAGCAATGAATACTGAATTTTTGAAATACGTGTCATCAGTATTGTTCTATTCTATATCTTACTTTTCAGACAATCATATGTTTTTCAAGTATCTCTGGTGGTTATAGAGCACTGAGTGGAGGTTTTCATTTAAGTGCTCCAGTGTTCCCTAAATGGATGATGCTAACTGCGAATCCAGCAACGTGTAGGAGTAGCTTGCACTACTCATTCTAATTCACCATACTTTCTACTTATATAAAACAATCTTTTTTAGACAACATTGGGTTGTCTAATTGCCTAGTTTTCTTAAGTAGTTTCAGTGTTTGTTTCTTTATATATGCAGTGTTTTTAGTAAAGTTCATTATTAAAATATCCAAACACCTCCTATCCATTAAAGAATTTTCAAGAAAAATGTTCATTTCATCCCAGTTCATTTTAAATGTCCTTTTTGCTCAAAAACTTCTCTTCTAGTGCTTGTTTTTTCAAAAATATTGCTTGAAAATTCTGTAATCATTTACTCAGCTCCTGGTATTTTGTGCTTGTTTATGTAGACATGTATGAAAGGGTCAAGCCTACAGATTAGTAAAGTGAGAGCATTACTGTTATTTGTAAAATGTACTTCCTAGAGTAAGGGACAAGACTGGAAGGAGGTGCAGCTCCCTGTCTCAGTTTCCCCACAGGGTACTACATCTTCCTGACCTCTTACTGCAGGTCTGTCCTGCCAGGATATGACAGTTTTTAACTTTTTCAGTATTTTCCATCATTACTCAATTAATCTCTCAGACACATTAGTATTTGCATTTAATACAGTTAGAAATTGTCAGAAAGCTGACAAGTTGGTCCCAGGAGCAAACAATACATATCAGAAGATAAAATTATTCTACAAAATCTTAAATCAACAGTTAAGATGGAGTTCTTAATTACTTTTCCCTACATCTCCAGGCATCCCAAATGATTTCCCTGACTTTTTGCACTTTTCATATGGATTTCATAAATATAATCTGTTGATGAAAAGATTTCCGTGCCTGAATTTTTCTATGATAAAATCTTAGAATTTTAATACTGTCTTAAAGACACTGCAACATAGTATTTTCTTCCATGGCTGAATGAAATTATGAGGACCTGAATCTACATTTTCATACTTCAATTGTATCTTGTTCTGTTCCCTAATCCAGAGATACAAGTCTCTGTTTGCAAGGTGTTTTGTGGTGCTTGGGTTATGGTTTTTTTTCCCTTTTTTTTAATTCCTTAGGTACATCTTTATTGAATTACATAAACTTAAGGTTAAGGATGCATCTGTTGCACTTTTTGGTTAAAATTAAGACCAAATGGATTGTACAGATAAGTATAGAATATTAGTTCTTCTCTAATTACTTGCTTGCTTTTGAAACATATCCAGATCTGTAATTTAATAATGAGTATTGTTATACGAACTTGATAGGAATACTGACCAACAGCAGGATGAAACAAGAGCTCCTACCCTGTTTTACAGCATGGAATGTGGTCAATCCTGAAATACAGTACTTTAGAAGGACCAACAGGAGGTGAACAAGACAGAGATGGCCAAAATACCTCAAGCCTCACAGTCAGTTGGAGCTTCTGTATGGTCAGTGGAGTCATTATAAAACAAGACAATTCCACCACTCTCATACATTCTGCCTTTTGCCCTAAACATAAGCGTGGCACCAAACTGAGGGCCTGCCGACTCCATAACTGATGAACAACAAACATATATAACTTACATTTCTAGTAAAGAACCCAGGCATGATGCATCCAAATATACTTTCTAACTGCAGTCCAACTGCATAGTGGGGAGACATCTGAATATATACCAGCCTCCTGTACCTTGATGTCAAGATCAAATAAGCTGAGTACACATCCCAGATGACTTCAGGATATCCCAGGGATGTGGAAGATGGTAGCACCAAGATTCAGGACATGTTCTGTAATAATCCCATAAATTAGCAAGTATAAAGGAGTATTTACCTTTCTCACCCATTTCCTGCAAGGTACTGCCTGTGTATACTTACAAAAGATGAGCTGAACCCCCTACGTTATTCTCTAATAAAAAACCAAATCAAAACAAAATAAAACAAACAAACAAAACAAACCCAAAACAAAAACAAAAACAAACAAGCAAACAAGCCACTTTTAACTGAAGGATTAAAATTCACTGTTTGTCTTATGTAAAATACATAAACAGTTCCAGGGGACAAATTCAGGTTATTTTTCTTTTTCTCAGCACCCTCTAAGCAGGTATCTGAATGGTAAGAACAAAGAAAGGATCTGACTTCTGTATTCTTCTTTTAGTCATAAATTCTTCATTTTCAAAGACTCGTCTTCCACAGGTGGGATATCCATTCATTTTCAATGTTCCACAACTTTCTGACAGATAAAAATGCGAAGTTTAGATCTCCTTGAGCTGAGGGTGTAGCCTAACTTTTAGGACACGTTTTTCTTCCCTAATCACTTTAAACTATTACATAAGACTCAAGTACTGTTGCCACAATTGTAAGGAAAGTTGTTGATGTCAGCAACTAATACCACAATGAAATTTTTAAATCACAGATTCACTGAGATTCCTATACCACTTTGAGAAAGGTTTTAAGACCAGGAAGAGTTTAGTGTTTTCCTGCTTTATCCTGTGCCCTACTGACATCCTAACATTCAAGCATGTCAGCTGTTAAGATCCTTGAATTTAAAATTTCTAGTCAGCCACCACTGGCAGAAAACTCTATTTTAGCTGTTGCAACTCTGAGTTATACAGCACTTAAATGAGGACCTAAATCATGAGACTGCTCACTAAAGGTAGTGCCATCACTGAGCATGCACAACAGAATCACTAATAGAGAAACTACTGCAAGAAACTATGGCTGTTTTGCCCTTTTAGTATTGTTGTGACAGATTTTGCTGAAAACAGATGCTTAAATTTCATGTAAGTTGTGCTTTAGGTGTGCAGCTTTTACATGAATCAAGAGGAAATAGGTACTTGACTTTAGAAGTCTAAATAGATAGGTGGAACTGGTTCACAGAATGCTTGAGTTTGGAACAGACTTGTAAGAACATCAAGTCCAACAGTAAACCTAACACAACCAAGACCATCACTAAACCTTGTGATCTACAGCACCACATCTGCAACACCACATCTACAGATCCTATAAGTACCTTCTGGGATGGTGACTTAAGCACTTCCCCAGGCAGCTTGTTCCAATGTTCAACAACCTTTTTGGTGAAGGAATTTTTCCTAGTGTCCAATATAAACATCCCTTGGCTCAACCTGACCCTGTTTCCTCTCATACTATTGCTTGCTTCTTGAAAGAATAGACCAACCCCCACCTCCCTACAACCTCATTTCAGGTAGCTGAGAACATCCATAGCTTTTCTTTCATCCACTTGGAGGTCAGCTTGTCATACAAGGAGATCAGATTAGCCAAGAAGGATCTGCCTTTCATAAACCCATGAAATTGAGCTGAATGTCAACTGAGCAAGAATGTTCAACTTTCAGCTGAGTAGAGCACCTTTTGTTGGCCCTAGGGGTATCCTTCCAAGTGCCTCCAGGCTGGAGGGGAAGGTAGGCAGAGAGAAGGAAATCCTTATTTGATCACATGGTTGTTCTGTATATGAAGCATGATGGCATTCAAGATGATCTGCTTCATAACATTCCCTGGCATTGAAGTGAGACTAACAGGTCTGTAGTTCACCAGATGCTCCTTCCAGCTCTTCTTGTAGATGGCTAACCTTAGTCTACTGGGACCTTCCCAGTTATCCAGGAGTGCTGGTAAATGATGGACAGCATCTTGATTAGCACTTCTGACAGTTTCCTCAGAACCATTGGATGAATGTCATCTAGCCTTATATTCTCATAGATGTAGAATTGTTGTAGTAGGTTACTGACCATTTCCTTGTGGATTATGGGGAGTTTCATTCTGTTCCTTGTCCCTACCATCCAGCTCAGGGGACTGGGTACCCAGAGAGCAACAGATCTTACTTTTAAAGACTGAGGGAAATAAGGCATTCAGTACCTCAGTCTTTTCCTCATATTTGGACACTGTGTTTCCCCCCACATCAAATAAAGGATGAAGATTCTTCTTAGCCCTCCTTTTGTTATTAATGTATTCATAGAAACTTTTTTTATTGCCTTTTATGGCAGTAGCCAGACAAGTTTCTAGCTGTGTTTTGAGCTTTCTAAGTCCTTGAATAACTTCACCACATTCTTGTAGTCCTCCAGAGTGGCCTGCCCCTTTTAAAGTCCATAAACTGTCCTTTTTTTCTTGAATTCCAGACAAAGTTCTCTCTTCAGCTAGGCCAGTCTTTTGCCTGCCTAGCTCATCTTTCATCAGATGGAGGTGGCCTCTATTTGCACCTTTAGGATTTACTTCTTGAAAGAAATCAGCCAACCTGTGCTCAAACAGAACATGTCTGGATTATTACGTGACGATGACAGCAATGTAGTGCAAAAGACTGCATATTTAGGGGGTGAATATATGTGAATATTGAATCTTTTCAATAGGAAGTTAGTAAGTTAGTAAATCTCCAGTTGGAGAACTACTTTTTCTCTTAAGGTAAAGAATTGTTCCACAGATTTCTTGAACAAACACTATTCTGGAACTATAAGCCAGCTCCCAAAAGATTCTGCCTAGCCAGCACGTTTTAAGTGGCTATCTCCAGAATGACAAGGTACATGAGTGACTAGCTGAATGTCTCAGGCAGTGAGTAATGGAAATTTATGTGAGAGGATGACAAATATGCAACTGTGGGAAAATGATGCATACTTGAAAGATTTTTTATGATCTTTTTAATATAAAAAAAATGTCTCTCATTTCTGCTTTGTAAATTTAAGAAGAGTGCTTACTTTCAACTGGCTTTGCTTTTCTCAACAGGAGTAGAGCTGAAAATCTGCTGAAAAGAGCTCCTGAAAACATCATATCCAGGTTAGCAAGAATGGAAGAAAACTGTGAATTGCTGAAGAAGGGCTTATGACACTGTGAGACTGTTCAGTAAAATAGTAGGTGCAGAGAAGGACAACAAGATGTGCATCTGCAAGAGGGAGGCATAAATAGGCTGGGAATATTCAGCATGAAAACAAGATGAGTTAGAGATATCAGAGGCACAGAGAGAACTGGTAGACAGTAACTGCTCCTTGTCTCTTCCAACAGAAAAGGCCAAAGTCATTAAGTGCAGCTATAAGGACTACATTTCAGACCAAAAACTATTAAAAAAAAAAAAACAAACCCAACAAAGTAAAAAAAAAAAACAAAAAAAACAACCAAGGAAGCAATTCTTCATTCAATGAGGTTAAACAATATTGTGGATGCAGGAAATTTACCCAGGTTCAATGGGAAACTGAGCAAGTAATTGGAAGAGAGATCCATTGGGTGTTACTAGAATGACAAACATCAACAGCCTAAGGTAGAAGAACAACAAAAAGAAACACACATGTACTCAGGCTTACCTGTGATCTGCCTGGAGACAAGGAATTGGGCTAGATAAACCCTTGGGCTAAGTTAGTGTAGCCATTCTTCTGAATATCATTCAGCCTGTTCACCTCCAAACAATACTATGAAAATGCACCTATTCAATCACATTCAACACAAATTATTTCCATGCCTTTATTCTCCCTGTTTCCCCACATTTAGAGTGGCAGAACATAACTGCAGCAAAGCAGGATTAGAAACAGAAACCATCCATCCACCCGTGATATACATCTTTGGGCCCTTTTCTGACCTTTTCTATTTAATTACTTGTCTGTGTTAATCTGGTTTCACAGTAGGGATCTTTTTCTTTTTCTTTTTTTTTTTTTTTTTGAGGGAGGAGAGGAGAGGGGGAGAGTCATAGTCTTATTTTTCCTGTGAAGGTTTCTTTTTTATGAGAAAAATCACTAGTTCTAATCTTCTTTCCTTAATATGCTCATTATCTTTACTGAGTTCCCTTTGCTTATGTTTTATTAAATCTTCTTATGACTAGAATCTTGTCCCACTTATTCCCAGGGAAATTTCTTGGGGAATAAGTGGAAAGACTTCACAAAACATCATTTGAGTTATTTGGGGAATAATATTGTTCTATTACATCTGGATCTCCATTCAGCAATATTACACCTTATCTGAGAACTTCCTGCCCGCACAAATTTTAATTCACATAGTTCCCTCTGTGTTCTGGTGACTCAAGTGAGACTGAATATTTCTACATAAAAATAAAATCTGAGATATCTCTTTTCTTAGAGAGTCATGGGATCATTCTGCTCTGGTAGCCATCCAGAAGTTGTATAGGCTGTAGCGCTCTGTTGAGCCTGGTTTAATATCATACAAAAACTCTTATTATGAGGAAATTTCATTCCATGTTGGACTTCACTGCTTCTGGTTGGCTTAGAGTTGGGCAGAATTTGCTTTATCTGACCATAAGAAATTGTAGACAGACAATTACAGCTAGAATAGGGAGGTACAACATTGTAATAGAGCCCTAAATAAACCTCCTGTCCTTAGTTTATACAGCCAACTATGTTACATGGAAGGATTTGTTCAGCTTCAGAGGATGAGGAGGGATTGAGTTATGATGAGAGAAAATACTTTCCCACGAATAAACATTTCTATTTGGAAGATTTTTTTAGAGACATCCTCTTCCAAATCATTTTTTTTTAAATATTGATGCAACTGTCGGGTTCATATTTAGAGAAGAAGAGGAGCTTAGATCTAAAAGCATATAAGCTTGCATTCAGGCCAGTTAAAAATATTGGTAATTATTTTTATGTATATTCTAAATAAACATGTATGTATCACTTTAAATTCAAGTAGCACTTCACAGGGATTTAAAATCCCAGACCTTCCCACCCCAGAGTTTACTTCATACAGTATATAACAGAGACAAAAGAATGTGCAATGCAAGATGGGGTAAGTGCTACCACAAAGATTATGAGATTCTCATTATGTTGTAAATGAAACATGGCAATGCTGATGGTTTAATTTAAGAACATGTAAGGCATGAGGGAGAAAAGCAGCTAATGATGGAAAGCTTAAGAGGAGGGATTTGAAAGAAAAAGGGAGAGTATGCACTCTTCTGCAAAATATATCTCATATCAAGGCAACTCCTTTGAAGTTGTGCAAGCCATTAAACCAAGGCTTAAACTTGGCCTACAAGGCCTAAAATATGCTGTGACACAAAGTCACAGCCCAAGGCAAGGTTCTATGCTAAGTAGGTACAGCCAGCAGCGAATTCCAGGATACATTGGATACGCCTGTATTGTCTTCTGAGAGCCTGAAAGTGCAGGGTAAGTCATGGTCAGAGGGTGCAGCAGACTCGGCACTTGAGCATGCCAGTGTGTTTATAGACAGACAAACAGAAAGACATACGGGCAGTAGGTGGTGAGGTGGCACCAGCAAGCACTGTGCTAATTGCTGTTCTTATGCTCTTTCTTTCTGAGTCTAATAGACTTCTCTTAATGAGAACAATGACTGCATGGGTGAAAAGGTTTGGGTTTTTTGTAATGAGTGTCACCTAGACAAAATGTAGTGGTGGCTCTTATGCATTTCAATACACACACAGACCTGCTGCCCTTTGCTGTGGGACTGGGAGCTCTATGCCTTGCCAAAATTCTTGTTTTCTCTTGGGAGTCTTGTACTTTTTGACTGTAAAAGATCTTTCTGATAAGATTGAGATTCTCTTTATGTCAGGAGCTCATGAAAAGACTCAGTAAGATACTCTGTGGTTTCTTATCTTCCGATTGCTCACATAATTGACCCTAAAACAGAGAAAACTCTGTAGCAAAGATTGTTGAACAATACTACCTTTACAAAGGATTTTAGGAACATTTTATATCTCATTTTCTTTTGTCAGAGACAGAGGTAGAAACAAAAATTTTTTAGTCAATTATTGGAAGGAAAATTGCTTTCTTTGAGAAAAGTAAAACTTTGTTTTTCTTATTAGCTATGGAGTGCACAGTTACATAATTCTGTTTCTTTGAAGTGTGCAGCTAGTATCATAATTCTAATAAAGTATGTTTTCTTTAATATTCCATTCCTTTGTATTTATTGACCTGAATAATATAACACAGTATTTATTGTGCTGTGTTTTGTTTCGACACACTGCATGATCAGCTTCACAATGCAGTTACATGAGTGGGTGATTTCTTATAAATGGTGGATATGTTTGTCAGGTGTTTATGATCCTGTCTTTATTTCTAGCAGGCATATAATGGTACTTGGAGACGGTGCACATACACAAGCATGCAGAAAAATATAGAAAATGTTACAAATATGAATTTCTCTCTCTCTCTGCCTACCTTCCCCTCCAGCCTGGAGGCACTTGGAAGGATACCACTAGGGCCAACAAAAGGTGCTCTACTCAGCTGAAAGCTGAACATTCTTGCTCAGTTGGCATTCAGCTCAATTTCATGGGTTTATGAAAGGCAGATCCTGCTTGGCTAATCTGATCTCCTTGTATGACAAGCTGACCTCCAAGTGGATGAAAGAAAAGCTATGGATGTTCTCTACCTCAGACTTTAGTAAAGCCTTTCATATTGTTTTCCACAGCATTCTCCTGGAGAAACTGGGTGCTTATGGCCTGGACAGTCATTCTCTTTTCTGGCTTCAAAAGTGTCTATCGGTCTGTGCCCAAAGAGTAGTGATGGATGGAGTTAAATCCACTTGGTGTCTGGCCACAAGTGGTGTTCCCCAGGGTTCATTACTGGGGCCAGTTCTGCTTAACATCTTGTTCAGTGACCTGGATGAGGGGATTGAGTGTGTTCCAAGTAAGTCTGCAGACAACACCAAGCTGAGTGGGAGTGCTGATCTTCTTGAGGGTAGGGAGTACCTAGAGAGGGATCTGGACAGGCTGCATTACTGGACCAAGGCCAATAGTGTGAGATTCAACAAGGCCAAGTGGTGGGTCTTGCACTTGGGTCACTACAACCTCAAGCAATGTTACAGGCTTGGAGAAGAGTGGCTGGAAAGGAAAGTGTCTGGTGGAATAGGACCCGGGCTTGTTGATTGAACATAAGGAACATGGAGGCCAGATCAGTGCGAGCCAGCAACGTGCCCAGGTGACCAAGAAGGCCAACAGCATCCTGGCCTATATCAGAAACAGTGTGGCCAGCAAGAGTAGGGAAGTGATCATGCCCCTGTACTCGGCAGTGGTGAGGCAGCACCTCAAATATTGTGTTCAGTTTTGGGCGCCTCTCTACAAGAAGGACACTGAGGTGCTGAAGCCTGTCCAAAGAAGGATAATAAAGCTGGTGAAGGGTCTAGGGCAGAAGTGTTCTGAGGCGTGTCTGCAGGAACCACGGTTGTTTAGTCTGGAGTAAAAGAGGCTAAGGGAAGAGAGACCTTAGTGCTCTCTACAGCTACCTGAAATGAGGTTGTAGGGAAGTGGGGCTTGGTCTATTCTCTCAAGAAACAAGCAATAGGATGAGAGGAAACACGGTCAGGTTGAGCTAGGGGATGTTTATATTGGACATTAGGAAAAATTCCTTCACCAAAAGGGTTGTTGAGCATTGGAACAAGCTGCCTGGGGAAGTGCTTAAGTCACCATCCCAGAAGGTATTTAAAAGAGCTGTAAATGTGGTGCTTAGGGATATGGTTTAGTGATGGACTTGGCCGTGTTAGCTTCACTTTTGAGCTCTAATGATCCTAAGCGTCTTTTCCAACCTAAATTATTCTATGATTCTAGTGGCAAGGGAGGAATGTGCTTCACTTATACTGCCAGCTGCAGGTTTGTGCAATGGAAAAAGGCAATGTAGACAAAAGGTACCTGCAGCATACCAGGTAATAGGTACACTGAGACCTGAGTGCTTGTTATGCTTCAAGACTTAACAAACACAACTTTTACAAGGCCAGCTTCATCTGAGTGAGTAAATCATTGAACCTGAAGTTACTTTTCCCCTTTATAGAAAGCAAAGTACCTTCCCCAATATATCACCAGCATCTGACCATTTAACAGTCTCAGCAGAAAAATGTTTGTCTTTCCACATTTCCGTTCACTCATACTGACCTTATGTTTGAACACTTTGCCAGTTTTAGAGTATACTGTGATGGGTTGAGGCTGTTATCAATACTGTGTACTTTATTTACATACCAGGGTATAGTTTCAATGAAAGCTGATAACTTACATTCTTCTAATACAAAACACTTCTTTCCTTCTTTAGCTGAAGGAAAGTGTCTGGTTTGTGGTATTTTAAAGGACACTACTGTATTGTTTTTATTGTGTATGCTACAAATCTGGTTGGTTTTCTTTTAATTATGATAGTTTCACTAAATGTGACTTTAAAACATTTTTAGATTCTCCGATCTGTGCCTTTTGCCATCTTAGGTAAGCTCAATATATCTGAACTACTCCAGGAAATTTATTTATTTTAAATATGTAACACATATTTTTTCCTGAAAAAGTGCAAGACCCTACGATGATTTAAAGAAAAAACAGAGGATGTCTGCATCATCCAGAAAACTGTAATAAAAATGGTTGGTATAGATTTTGAATGATAAATAGATCATATAACTGTAACCTAAGGCAATTATATATATTCAGCATGTATACTGTGTGGAAGAATAATTCATCAGTATCTTTAATTCTGCAGGGTTCCTGTACAGTGTATCTTATTTAAACAGACAAACACTGGTCAGCTCTTACCTCTCAGCTCTCATTTCACATCTCTGATAGTGCAAACTATTTAATTTGCTCTTCTAAAGTGTGTAGTGGCTGTTCATGAGCATATATGTTTTTCCTTATATTATTGCAACTGACTAGAGTTCTCAACTTGTAGTCCTTCTTTATGCTACACTTGGCATCAGACAATGCCAGCCTTATTCTTAATTTTCTTCCTTTTCTTCTCAAATCACTTAAAAATTACATATTATACATGTTATAGTAGGGAGCCAGACCACATCATGATGATATTCATTTCTCTAGATAGTGTTTAGCTTAGGGTGGAAGTGTTTAGGTTGATAATTTGAAGACTCCTGCAGGTGTTTATGATGCTATACAGATGGCACATATGTGGCTAAGTCAGAGGGACCATTAAAACTGCTACTGTGCCCTACAAGGATGTGCACACTGTTACTATGTCTATTACAGTAGGTCCAACTTGGGCAGTTCATGAATTCGAGGCTAAACCTGGGACATGATTATCCGTACTCTTTAACTACAATCTGAGGGCTTGCCAAAGTTTCAGCATATGCCAGATAACACCCTTCCAGAAAACATCTGGGCACATTTTAAGGTATAGCATGATACAGGGAATATTCCCTATGTATAGAGCAGATTAAGTCATCCTGTTCAGAGGAAAAAAATACCCCAATGTTTTACTTGAATAGAGAAAATTTATAAGTGTAATTTGCTCTCAGAGCTGTGTCAGATACCCAAGCTTGTTCCACAAGTAAGCACACATCACAGTGCAGAAGTGCTGGTGAAGAGGATGAAGCTGGTTTGCTTCCACTCCTAGAGACAACTCTACCCTGCTTGAGAGTTCATGAATACGAAAGAAATTTTTGTTGGAAGTTTTTTTGTGAGGTTTCCCTCCCCAAAAAATATGTACCCTTAGCAGCCTACAATTTTCCTAATCACACAAAAGTGAGGCAAGCACCTAATTTTATGTCTCATTGATTAATCAGCAGGGTATTTGTGTCTCATTTTCAGAAGGGCAAATGTACAAATCAAGCAAGTTAAGTATAGGCTCATATATGAAGAATCAAAGTAATGACTAACCTGTTACTAATGCACATCTGCCTTCCCAATTATTTCATGACCATGAATAAAAGCAGACTGATGACACACTCTGTCCACTACAGTTTGCAGACCTGAGCTACATTGAACACTTCTCACCTATCCAGCAGGTCAAGAGAAGTTCTTCTCCCCTTCTGCTCTGCCCTAGTGAGGCCACATCTGGAGTACTGTGTTAATTTCTGGGCTCCCCAGTTCAACACAGAGAAGAAACTACTGGAGAGAGACCAACAGAGGGCTACGAAGTTGATTAAGGGACTGAAGATCTCTTATGAGGAAAGGCTGAGACCTGGGTCTGTTTAGCCTGGAGAAGAAAAGACTGAGAGAGGACATTTTCAATGTTTATAAATATTTATAGGGTGGGTGCCAAGAAGATGGGATCAGTCTCTTTTCCGTGTTGCCCAGTGACAGGACAAGGGGCAATGGGCACAAGCTGAAAGTTCCACCTGAATGCAAGCTAAAACTTCTTTATTGTGAGGGTAACAGAACACTGGAACAGGCTGGCCAGAGAGGTTGTGTAGTCTCCATCTCTAGAGGCTTTCAAAACCTACCTGGATGTGATCCTGAGCAATGTGCCATAGGCGAACTTGCTTCAGCACAGGGACTGGACTTGATGATCTCCAGAGGCCTTCCAACGCCTACCATTCCGTGATTCTGTGTCATTCTGTCTGTTATGTATGGCTTATACTGTTCTCCCGATGGATTTCTCATAGAAAGTTATTTGTGCCCATATACATTATATCTAAGCCTTTAGCTGCTTAATCACACTGTGTACCTGGAGTGTGTAAAAAACCCCAAATCAGTATCTAAATCCATATTTAGACAATTACATAAAAAGTAATTTGATTTTCAGTGATGCTATGCAAAAGAAGCTTGAAAGGTTTTTACAGATACTTTCACAACTTTTGAAACATTTGGCTCAAAATTTTTCTCTCATTCTCCAAATTCCTTCATTTCAAACCCTGTCCACCAGCAGGAGTACTTACATTATTGCCCCTAGCATATGTTCTTCATACTTCATTCAAAAATACATTCACAAATTTAGTTCAGGTCCAAAGCAAAAGACATACAGAGGGTGTTGTGCAAAGCCACATCCTGAAAAAGTCAGACTCAGAACATAAATCTAGATGTCTGTTGACACAGAGTCAATTCTTACCTTAAAAATAAACTATCTGGCTCAAGCTTGGTTATGAAAAATAACACAAGCTTTTCTAAACTTGCTATCACATCAGTTTGCTCACAAGCTTTAGACAGGACATGAAAACATACAGCAGACGATGAACATACGTATACTCTTCCCTGCACTACTGTTTAATAGATGATTTCAATGATCGACATAGTCAAAATATGTCAGTTTTCATGGGTGTAGCTGCCTTGACAGTATCAACTGCTGAGAAGAAATAATCTAGTAATTTTGAAAGAGTTATAGCTGTAGAAGCCAAATTATTTCACTGGTCTGAATGAAAGCTTTCCTTAACATTTCAGGCAGTACTGTTTTCTCAGTATCTTATCTATCTATCTATCTATCTATCTATCTAATCCATCCCTATTTCTTTCTTACATTTTCATTTCTCCTTTTTATTAGCTAGTATTTATATTTTGGTGTCACTCATCTAACTAGGAAACATTTGCCTGTTTGTGGTTCCAGCTGAGAGATTGTTTTAAGAAGAAATTAATAAATTCCTTTACTTTCAACTATCACATCCTGAAGGGAAGAGGAGAAGAGTGGAAAGAATGTTTTTCTATTCTGCTCCATTCAAGCTAAGAACACCTTAAGGGTGCTGTTGACTTCTGGTTTGAATTAATTCTAGATAACTTTTTCTTTCATCCCTTCCCATCTGCTTTTTGCCCTGTCCACTTCATCAAACTGCCCTATTACTTTTTAAGTCAATTCATGGCCTTGTTTTTTCATCCATTTTCAGTTATAGGAATCAGTATTCTCGTCTGCATTGTACTGAGGTTTTCTGCTCAGGGGATGCCAACTGACCCTTGATTTAGCCTAAATCCTTTCAATTGTGGTTTTGTCTTTTACTTTTTACACTCCTTGATTGTGGGATTCACTTCTATCAGACATGAGAATTATAAAGTCAGCACAGCTCTTTGCGGGTGGTGTTGGGGGGGGGGAAGTTTAATTTTAAGACTCACTTCTTAAATTCAAACTCAGAACTGTTCTAAGTTTTTGTTGGAGGTATTTTTAGTATAGTGTGCTTTGATATACTTTGTATGGGTAGCACTGCATAAAATCATTTTATAGCTATATTGTAAGGTGAACTTCACCGCTTCTAAATCCAAAAATGCAGATTGTGCTTAATTTCCTATTATAATGACAGATTTTATACGACTGTTTGCATGGAATCTTAATAAATACAACTTGTCTCAGAGATACAGGAAGGATCAGCCAACTTGGATATACCTGTATGATGACTCATAAAAAGGGATAAATTTGACATAGAAACTGTCAATTAGGTCACAGACACAGTAAAAACAATTCATTATAATCCATTTTTATTGCCTTCTAATTTCCAATCCAGTTTGTAATGGCTAAGGGAGCAGTGAATCTGGAGCTTCCTTTCGGCTCAGATGTTCTTTCTTGACTCATATTGGCTTGAGCCTTTCACATAAAGTAAACTCATCAAAATCACTTTTGATCATGTTTAAAGGGTGGCAGAGTTAACTTAAGAAGTCAATCAATAGACTAATTCTCTAACACTTATGTGAGTTTTACTTACACAAACATCTGTAAAAACACACAACCCTGCACTTATAAGTACAGTATTACTCTGTCTCAGTTTGTTATTGTCCCTAATTGCAGTCTATTCTAGTAAGTACTTTCAAGCACGTATTTATAAGTGAAGTAAGAGTGTCATGTAATCCACATGTCAGATTGTCTAAATCCTCATCTGGCTCTCACAGTTCTCAATATCCATGCAACTCACTATCATTTGGCTAAGCTGTAGTATTTTCATCTTTTTTTCATCTTTCATTGAACATTCACTTCACATTTCTAATCAGTGTAATCTAATCTAATAAATTCTATGTAGATAAATGTAAAGTGATGCACATGGGAAAAAACAATTCTAACTTTACATAGAGAATGATGGGCTCTGAGATAGTGATTAGTACTCAGGAAAAACATCTTGAGTTATTGTAAATCATTCTATGAAAATATCAACTTAAATGCTCAGTAGCAGTCAAAAAAGCAAATTGAAGTGTAAGAATTATTGGAAAAGAAATACAGAATAAAACAGAGAGACAGATATGCGACTATGTAATTCTATTATGTACTTTTATCTTGAATACTGTGTGTTATAAGTCCTCCATCTTAAAAAGAATATGATAGAACTAGCAAATGGAGAAAAGGAACAAGGATGATCAAAATGTGGGATTCTTCAGCCTGGAAAAGAGATGGCAGAAGGAAAACACAACAAATATCTGTAAAATCATGCACAGTATGAAGAAGATAAATTCAGAATGATATTTCATTATCTCTTCCAATATAAGATCCAAAGAATCTTAAACAAAACTAGCACAGGAGGGTAGACGAAAGGAGTTTTTTATGGTATGGCTAAATAAACTTTGGAACTGTATTCCACCAGACATTGTGTATGCTAAACATTCACAGGAGTTCAATAAGAGAGCAGACAAATCCATGATTGAAGGGGGAGGTAGGGGGGAGGGAATAAAGTCCAACATCAAGAGATATCAAATATTAAGATATCTTCTCTGGCTCAAAAAATCCTTCAGTTGTAATTGATGGGAGCTGGGGGAATATATTTAAGAAGCTTACCTCTGCTATTGCTATAATAGCAGACAAGATAATGGACTAAGAAAGACCTTTGGATCTGAACCAAATTATGGCTGTTATGTTTTGGGTTTAACCATTTATTTTCCTTGTTTTAGAATTCTCTTTATGTGTGTGTGTGTGTCTGTGTGTGTTATTTCTTTTTCTAGCATTGAAATTATGTACTACCATCACAATCTGCAGCGTGGAATTTCTCCATAGTCCCTTAATATCTAATTCCCACTAAACTTAATGGAGCTAGCCATCTACTTTGTTATATTTGAAAACCCCAATTAGCATATTTTTGTAACTTTGACAAATAACAATTAAAATGTTGGCCATTGCTACATTGCTATTTTGTTATATTATCCTTAAAGTTTATTTGATCTTACAAAGGGATTACACAGACATCTAACTGAAGGTACAAATATATTAACAGGTTAAGCATAGACTATGAAATGTTAAACCAGTCTCACAAAGATGCTTAAATTAGCTAAATAGTTAAAAAAAAAGAGATGCTTTTGGTGACTTACGCTTAGTGATCTCAGTACTTAAGAAGAAACCCACAATGCTCATAATTTGCAGGAAAACCTATCAGAAGTTGGTGGTTTCTAGACTAATGTCAAATGCTTACAAAAAGATTTCTACTAGGCTAGCTCTCTGGGTTCCCTCTACAGTTATTAGGATAAATGTATCCTTAAAAGTGCATACAGGTTATTCTACTTCAGGAACATGGATTGTGCAGAATCACATGATGGAAATGTCTGTTTCTATGAATGATGAAAGGATTCTGTACCATTGGCCAAAAAAATAGGTCAAATGGATCTCAATAACCCTCTTCCAGTGAAGTACATCACCCTTTGCAAGTTATTGAAGGTACTTTCATTGACCATATAAGGAAAAAGGTTACCTTACGTTATTGTTTTTCAGTCTATGAACTGCAGTTGCAAAAGGGTCAATAGGACCTGACAAGTATTATAAATAGCTTGTCATAGTCTAGTTCAACCAGGCTAGCAGAATGAAAATTGTCTGCAATTTCTGAAAACATGCAAAGCCAGTCATCGCTCACTCTCTTCCTTAGGATTATCAACATTGTGCAGCCAGCCCAGAGTAGTGGATGGATACAGGTAAACTAAGACAAATTCTCAAAGAACTGGAAAAACACTGCTTTAGATTGGTCCCTATTTCCTTCTTCTAGGCAGATATCTCTTAACATGTAATGTCAATAAGTAAGGCAGTCAAATGTCAAATTACGCTCTTTGGTGATAGAAACAGGCTCAACATAACTCCAACTCAGATTTTAAGTGACAATATTTTGTATGAAGAAGCATTTTTCTTTTCTCCTTTCTTGTTTTCATTTTGTTTCTTTATTTGGACTTTTGGTTTGAGGATTTTTGTTGGCTTCCTGGTTTGTTATTTGGGTGTTGTTTTGTTTTGGGTTTTTTTTTTTTTCCTGAGTAGCAAATTCACAGTACTAGGAAAAAAGCTTACATCTCCAGGGCATCATATTGTTTAATCTGGTTAACTGCAGTCAGGGCCTAGACTCACTGAGCAATATTCAATAGTTTTGTTTCTGTGAAATTACCAGAGCAAACTGGTTACACAGTACAGCAGAGAGGCCTCTAAAATGTGCTATTATTGCAAATAAGCTATTTCTGTATTAGCTTCTTTCAGACATTTCCAAATGATTTTGCCATTGTTCCAAACAGAATTAATTGCTATGTTTCTATGAAAACTCTGCTAGTTCTCATGTTTTCTGTGACTTGATAATAATTGCTGTGGAAATGTCTTAGGGCAAACTGTTCTTAGTAGTCAAATGGGAATTTAGCATACAGTATCATGATATATAACAATGGCTGAAGAATAGTGCTGTGGTGTGAGAGACACAGTAGTACTCTCAGCAAAAGAAAAGAAGAAGGTATATTAAAATTCAGAATGGGTTTCTGAGCAGCATAGCTTAATTCTGCACTAAATTTTGGCTATATTGGATTCTTATGTGTTAGAGTTGGACTCCCTTTATATTTAACAGCAACTGTTAAAGGCCAATGGCTGCACCTGTTTTAGATGAAAAAAAAAAATTTATTTTTTTTTTTTCCCTTCTTCCCAGTCCACTTCTACCTCTATAGCTCCTTTGGTATTGCTCTACACTGACACAGCATGACACTCTTTCCAGGCAGGACATGTCATCAGAAATATGGTCACATCACTTTGAAGAGTCTTTGATGCCAGGAAAATCCAACCTGACAATACTGTTGCCAGAGACAGGAAAGAACCATACTCCATTTCATTCACTACAGGGAAAGGAAAATGACCCAGGGTTTAAGCTTGGCACCATAAATCAGGGACTTAAGGGCTAAACACAACAGAAAATGAAAGCTTTTCTGAATTATGTGATTTAGCATCTGATTTTAGTCACCTAATTTACATGGTTGTCTGTAGAAAATTAGTCTGCCAACATATATTTTGGCTTCTTCTGTGCAGTGAAAACACACAACCCCACACAATCTCATACTTGTCTTATTTAGTTTCACAGTATAAAAACCTAGAAAGGGCAGATGTATGTGGTAGCTGTCCTTTTGGCGATTTTCCAAGGAAGTTCACAGTTCATGATTTTTTTCTGAGGCTGGGGATCCCACTTGGCTCATCTGCAGCTGGACACATATCTCCAGGAGCTGTTTCCAACATCAGGTCTTAGTCTCTGAAATATGATGGAATGAAATCTTCAGCATGCCTGGCCTGTAAGTTGTTTAATAACAGTACCAGAAAGGGAGGAAGAAAAAGGGAAACATACTTTGGGAACTTTTGCCCCCAGATTTCCTAGGGTTTTTGTGGAGTTTTTTAGTTGGGTTGTTTTGGTGGTGGTTTTTTGTTGTTGGATTTTTTTTTTGGGGGGGTGTTCTTTTTTGTTTCTTTGTTTGTTATGTTTTCCTATCAATAGTTTTATTTTAGCAACATTTTACTTCATTATTGTACTATTCCTTCCCGCATATAAAAATATTGAGGCATGTGTTAGGTTGCAGAATGCAAGGAGTTATTCTGATCAGTATTGAATGCTGAAGTTACCTAAGGTTTCTGATAAGAATACACAAGTGATGATTTCTCTTCCATTGTGAGTGCAGCAGCATTGAAATTACTGATCTCCTTGCCTAACCCAGACTTATTCAGAGAAATAACATTGTAGTCTGTCTCTTCTAATGAGAAAGCAGAATGCTGTCCACATCGCATAGTAATCCTTTTTAAAGCAGGGACACTGTGTATAATTTTCTACATAACTGACAAAAAAAAAAAAAAAAAAAAAAAAGGAAAACTAAAAAAAAAAAAAAAAAAAAAAAAAAAAAAAAAAAGGGGTAATCTTATCTACTGCATATCCCCCTTTCAGTGTTATGCTGGTTTAGCCAGACTAAAGCTGTTGACAGAAATTTCTCCACCAGATGAGAAGCAAAGATGAGAAGAGGCATTGCAATGGTGATGGAAAAGCTTTATATAATGACACAAATCCCAGGATCTCTAGGGAGCTCATTCAGCGTGGAAACTATTTCATGTTTCTTTCATTATAGGAATGTTATTCTAGCTATTAAAAGCACAGAAGTGAGATTGTCCATGCAGTTATTTTAATAGGATGATTCTGAGTTGGTGGCCATTTGGTTTCGAAAACAAGAACACACCATCCTATTTTTCAACCACACCGTGCTTCAAACAATTCCAATCTATCACAGGATTGCAGCTTTAGAACCTCTGATTGTATAAACCTGTCAAGGCATTACAACAGAAACAGCACAATGCACCAGAGCTGCAAAACTATTATTTGGGAGTCCATTTAGTTTCATAAACTTTTTCCAGTTCCCTGACACCTTAAACTAAATATGACAAGCATTTATATTGTATAGTATACAAGAAAGATCACTTACTGCGTGAAAAAACCTTATCTAGTGGCTTTACCAATGAGGAGAGAAAAGACAAAGTAATGGAAAACAAGAACCACTTTGTGATTCTTTGTATTATTTTTTGACATGCACCAGTAAGGTTGTAATTCCTGTGATCTTTGTGAAGATATCTTTGTTGTCCAAGTTCAGTTATACGCAAGGAGAAAGGTTGCCTATCAAAGATATATAAAGTGACCCATGCTGCAATAAAGTTGAGGCAAATACAGTTGTTGCTTCTGAAGAGAAAAGTGGTAAAGTGAAGAGTTTTGTTTTCTTTTCTATCCTGGGTCTTTTTAACTGGTATAAAAGATGTTGTTTTCATTACATAGTCTGATGTGTAATGTCATATACTGACATGTCATCCTGTGTCAAGAGATAGTACTAGCTAATCTTTGGGAGAAAAAAAAGAAATAAAATAAAACACCTGAACCTCAAGGCAAAGCTATACTTGGCTCAAATATCTATTTTCTATAGAGTGATTACCCTATGTAAACTGAGCTCTCCTAACCACAAGATACCCTGAGGCACGTTTGAAGTACAGGATTGTATTTTATAGAACTGGACCAAATTTCTCAAAAATAGACCATTAAGAAGTCTCCCCAAGTATTGACTTGAATACCACAGGCTGATCACACAGGAGAGCATGCTGATATGAAGAGAGACAAGTATACTTTCAAGGGACTGAGATTTGAAATATTGATTCAGTCACATTAATTGAATTTTTGCCTTGAGAAGTGATTACAAAAATGTTTCTCCAATATTAATTTGTATCTGCTTTGGATAAGATTAACATTAATTTCTTCGCCAGTCCCCATTACTCTTTTATTATTCATTAGCATCTCCCTTTGCATGTGTAAGAGACCTTGATGAAGCATGTTTATTCATAGACTAACCTTTTTAAATAATTCTAACAGCTCTCTAACAGAAACCTTCCTGGCATGCTGAATATCTTGTCTTTGTTTCATTATTCAATCCTTGTGCTCTATACTCCACTTGAGATGCTGAACATGAATCATACTGCTCTTCCTACTGCTCTCTTCCTCCCACCGAAATGTCCTCTGCAGCCTGATCCCACAGGATAGCTCTGTTCACAAAATACTGCAGCAAATTGTCTCCTGCTAGAACCTAGGACAGTATCATTTACACAGAGCTTGAGTGCAATTATTGATTTATGCTGTCCTTGATTCATCACATATTTGTTATCATGTTTTAATTCATTGTTCATTTACCTCTCATTAGAATATTTGGTGTGAGCTAGTCTTTGATGAGAGCTCTAGAGGAAACTTTTTTTTTTTTTGCTTTGTACTTACAAACTTGTGACTTTTTTTTTTCAAGCAGACAACAGGCAAAGAGAGAGGGAATATAGAAAAGGAAGAAATCAATTAACTTTTCAAAATCTATACACTTATCTCCAGCACTAGCTAGGTTTTAATAAATATGCACTTCAAAATTCACTACAAAATAATTATTTTTAAATACAGAATGTATACATGCATTCATATTTCTAGATAAACCTTCCTTCCACAGCAGTAATATGTAGTTGCCTCCAGCAAAATGCTGTCATCCCTTGCATTATCTTTTAAAATTTATCTTGCTGTATTACCCAAAGGCCACAATAAAGAAGGTGTTACAAAAGCAAAGATCTGCTTCCTGCTCTAAAGAGCTTACAAATTTTAGTTATCTGTGTTAAAAACAAGTTAGTGGACTAGTTCTTTCCTTTTCCAATTAGGTTTAGTAAGATCTCTGGAAAAAAATGCATTGATAATGTGCTCAAATTTTACATATCTGGAAAAATAATCAACTTCATGGAGGAGAAAAAAAATTCATTTATGTATATTCTGAAGTTTTTTATAGTCAAGCAGTATAATTAGATATGAATTTATCCACTGCTGAAATACCTTTTATACCGGGGAAAAAAAAACCCAACAAACAAACTAGTATTGGTTTCTAATATATATTGTTCAAACATCTTTGATGTTTTTTGGTTTTATGGGGGAAAGGAGGCTTTGTAAGCCTAATAATATTTTCTTGAGAGGTTAGGATTGGGAGGATAGAAAAGATTTGGCACCTTGAAAGAAAATTCAGTATTTGGAAATTAAATTCCAAGTAACTAAGTAGCAGGAAAACAAGAGGAGGGTTAGCATTTCAAAAGTGAAATATTTTAAGACATTTACTTTAATTTAAAAAAAAATACTTGCAAAATGGAAGAAAAATCATTTGGGGTGTTTTTTTTTCAGGCAAATACATGAAGAGCTCAGGGAACACACTATTTTTTCTCTCTCATTAGGCTTATATTATCTCAACATGCAGAAGTTTGTACCCCTGATTCTGATTAATGTTAATATAAACAGTAACTTTGACTAACCTCCCACAGACTCTAGAATACACTCATTCTTCCCACTGTCTTTACACGTCATGTCACCCAGCAGAGATAGATGAGTAAACCTACACATTTTGTAATTTTAAAAGTGATATAAATGAAAACTTAAGTTTCAACAGACAGAAAGCAAAAGTCCTTGCTTTGACTAATGAATTGAACTGTATTCTGCTCATCCTTAAATGCAATTACTGACACAGCTTTTCCACCTGTTTAAATATGCTGTCTTCTGTAGAAGGAATTCATAAATTTCAGTAGACCATTTATTTTATTTGTCGTTTATTTTCAGTTGACAACTGAAAGGGGTTTCTACCAGGGGAAGGGGGGGGGGGGGAAGGACTAAAATGGAGAAATTGTTATTAATGCCATGGATAGACCTGTGTAATCTTCTGATAAAACAAGCACTTCACCCATGCCCTACATACCCCTAAGCATGGGTATTTAAAATCTGTCTTTATTAATGCACTACCTGACAACTCTGATGCCTCTGGGAAGACATTTGAAACTTGTAGGGTTAAATGCAGGGCATCCTTTGCATTGGGAAAGGTGAGAGAGAAAGGGCTTCGTTTGTAGAAACACAGTTTTTCTAAACCCTTCACAGCCTGAGTGGAAGGCCACAGTCCTTATGGTATTTGTAGACAGCTTCTGCCTGCTTAATCACTCACTGCAGAATTTACATTTTGCCATCCTGAACTATGGATTTCTTGCAACAGTTACTTAGATCTAGTGACAGACAGTCTAACTTTCTTCAATTATTTTTTCCATTGCCAGAAGTGGCTTTTCCAGGGTAGTACATGTATACTTCAACTTTTCACAGACTTCCTCAGACTACAACCATTTTGTTTTATTTTTGGAGTTTATGGCTCTTCAGTGTGGGACTGGTTTTATGTCTCATACAAGGAGAGCACACAGCATATAAAGCAGGTGTTTTTGGCTACTGTGCAGATTTCTGACATAGGGTTTGTAGGCAATTGTTTTCTTTGCTGTCTTGCAGACTTTGGACTTAACAAATCTGTAACTTTTAAACATACGCATTACTGAGGGATTCTTATGGACAAATGTATACTAGAGAATTAACTTTAATTATAACCTTTCATTTTATGAATAGAAGTCAGGCATGTAGCAGTAAATTTTCAAAGCTCTGTGAAGGTTTTTCAGCTGCAAGACTCACATTAAATTCAATAGGCCATATGTTCTATTGGCTTTCAGGCTGCAGAGGTTAGTTTCATGATGTAGCTTACTGCAAAACTTGTTTCAACAGCACCATCTTTTGAAGAAGGGCATTGATTCTGGATTCAGGAAACCTGTGTAAATTCCTCAGATAATCCATGTTCTTGTCTCATCTTATGTTATGTCTTCACTATTCCCTTACCTCACAGTCTTCTGTCCTCACAGCAGCACATGAGAATGAAACAATGCAGCTATGACAATAGAAGACATAGAGCTGAACATGTGGCAGTGTCCAAGAAGATAGACTACAAATGTCAGAGGCATTGTGTCTAAAATGTTGTGAAACAGTATACAATAATGAGCAATGATATTATTGTCACTTCATTAAATTAATAGTACTATCATTGTCTCATAAAGCTTTGGGCACTAACATATCTGCAGGTAGAAAATGGGAAGAAACATCAGGATCTTTCTATATGTTGTACTTTAGGACTAAGATGCAAGCCAAACTTTATTTTTTTATCACATGCTATGTGAGTCTTGCTCATTAAATATGACAATAATGGTGAGGAAGGCATTATTGTCTCCTCTGTCTGATGGACCATGGAGTACTACAGAGCCCTAAAAAGTATGATAAAATGTATTCATCAGAATTATATGTTGAGAGGAAGTTCTTCCTGACAAAATCATCTTCATATTTGTGACTACCATCTAGAAGCATTGTTGAAAAATTCCTAAGCCATCTTTGGTATGGAAATGAAAAACAGTATGAAGGAATCTTCTTAATGACTGTCTGGGTTGACACAGAAAGGTAAGAAAGAACTTGCATGATATGTGGAAAAAGAAGATCATCAAGGTGAAGAGATATGTTGTGCCCACGTGCATCTCTATGAATCTCAAGGAGAGAAAACAGCACAGGCTTGAGTGGTAGTAAGACTGTCCAGAATATGAAACCCCTGTACTGGATAACATTACGGAATAGGATATTCAGGAAAAAAAATAAATTTTAAAAAGAAAAAACACCTGCATCAAACAAAAGACAGATCCTTTACCTTACCTCAGGTATGAATGGACAGGCTGTAGGTATTAAGACTGTCAGAGTGAAGATTATATGTAATATTTTCTTGTTTCATGAGCTGGACAGTTTCTTCCTGTCATAAAGAGGAAAGCAGAGGCTATTGTAAACAAGATTGCAGCTATCTGCACCACTTAGAAGAGTGGATAACCATTGTCATCTGTTAGGCTTTACCTTAGTAGAGAGAGAAAAGGGAGATGATGCCTCCACTTAAATTCAAAGCAAATAATTTTGGAATGGAGAACTGTAAATGTCAGTGGCCTTGAACAATTTCAAGAAGAACAGACCAAATTCAGTCTGGGATCAGAGAATACAGAATGTTCCCCAGTTGAAAAATAACTTCTCAGTCAAAAAAAAAAAAAAAAAAAAAAAAAAAAAAAGAGAAAGAAGGCAACCCATGGGTTGGAGACTGCAGAACTGTGGAGACCTGCACTTTTATTCAAATTCTTATGGGAATATCAACTTGGAATCTTCACTTCATCATGACTCCATACCAAAGCCACTTACTGTCTGGCTTTAGATGGAGCAGAGTGGGAGAACAGAATATATTCTTCAGTCCCTGTTTGGTCTTAGAGGAACTTGGAGAGTTCAGTCAAGTAGTTTTCCACTAAGGATATTTTACACTGAATTCATATTTAGATACTAATTCAAAAACAGTGATAGAAGTATTGAATGCATCTTTACAGAACAAGAAACAGTCCAAGAGTTGTGTGCACCCCATGTGGACTGCTGGGAATTAAACAAGCCAATCCAAGAGGTTTTGCTGCCTTTTATCTCAAGACCTTTGTATACAATTGATTTCAAGAGTCATTTAGCATTGCAGACTCTTTCAAGATACTGTCTGTCCTTGTTTGAGTGAGAACAGAACTAATTCTGTTCAGTGATTTTAGTTTTCAGCTCAGTTCTTCTAACTGAACTGTCTGAAGTTAGCATCCTGTTCTCACAGACAGAGTCTGCTTCTAGCAGTGATAACACCTCATGTTTAGAGTTACTACCAAGACCTGGTCTGCAGACCAAGGACACTGTTGGGTTTTGTGTATCACATTGGGGGGTGCAGAAAAGTGAAAGGTGGTACCTGCAGGAAGAAGAGGACAGGACAGGTGACCCTAAACTCACCAACGAGGTATTCCATCCCATATACATCATATTCAGCACAGAGCTGAGGAAGCTGAAGGGTCTCTGGGCTCTTCTCCCCTCTTGGACTGTTTTGCCAGATTTGCTTGTCTTGGCTTGGGTCCTCTTTTGGTTCCTTCCTTGGAGCACCCAAGGAGGACTCTGTCTCTTCTGCCTTTGATCCCAGTTGGTGTGTTCCTGAACCCGGTACCAGAATCCAGCTCCTGAACACAGCTCCCGTCTGCTGCAGAGCCCAGTCTGGGACTTCTCTGGTGCCTGCTCCACAGCATCAGTGGTGATCGTGATATAATTACCATCAGGGGGGGCTGGGCTCGATACTGGTTTTGTATAGATTTATATATATTCCATTTTTATTACTATTAATTTCATTGTCATTAATGCTGTTCTAGTTTCCTTTTCTAATCGCTAATTCTCCCTCCCTTATTTACTTTCTCTTCCCCTTTGGGGAGGAAGAGGGGTTAACAGAGAGTGTCTGTTATAGGTCCAAGGGGCTGCCCTGACCCTAAGCCATGACACTGTCATAGCCAACTATAGGCTGGGAAATGTATATGCAGGAAGACCTTAGAGGAAGTAAAGAAGAGAACAACACACTACTAAAAGAGAAAGCTGGAATCAGCTACATTTTGTAGAAGTATTCAGGAGGAAAGTCAGTACAGCTTTGTCAGACACCTTTCCTAAATGTAAGGAAAGTAAAATGCAGTGGGATTGAGTTCTATGATTCTCATATCCATAGCAAGGGGAGGCTTTTCCAGAAATGTTAAAGTTCTTCTGAGATCTTTCCAGAATGCAGGAATAGCGATCACTAGTGTTTTAATAACAATGAAGATGTGACAAAATGAAACTCACAAAAAGATTTGCTTCTGAGGATAAATAAGAGAGAGAGAGATTCCCATCCTTATTTTTCCAATGAAAAACAGATCTTCCCCAGGATCAGACAAAATGTTTTCAAAGATTCATGGATTCTTTCTTCTAGATCTGACAAAGTCTCAAAGTATGTGAGGTGTCTCCTTCAATGAAGGCTCTCCCCAGGGTCTCTGAAGAGACACTGCTTCCTTCTCTGTCTTTCCACCTCTCCCCACTTCACTGATACCTCACGTCCCCTCCTATTTCCAGAAAAGAATGTAAAAGAAATAATGACAAATATAAAATAAAATAATAAATAAAATAAAATAAAAATAATAAACTACTGCAAGCCAAAACATTATGTTCAAATAAAAAAAGTTTCTGTAATCATAATCTTAACCATCTCACATACCTGAAGCAATCAAAAGCAGGCATTCATTACCATGTGTGACCAGGAAGAAAAACATTCTGGACAAACAAAGAAGGAAGTATATGACTTCTTTGTCTCATATACTTTTCCTTTTTTCAAATATGAATAACTTGTTTTGTCCTTACTGGTTAAGAAAGCTAAGCATATTGAACAACACTTTCAATCAATTCATCTACATTCATTTTACCTTTTGCCAAACACCTTTGAATTTTTCATCTTCTTTATATGAAAAGATTAATAGTACCAGGCTACGTACATATGCTTAGCAATATTACATCTCGTAGCAACTTTGTCTCATAGCTGCTATGCACCTGTGCTACAGGAGAATCTGGATTTGTCTCACAAAAAGGTATTCCATTATAAATTAAAAGAAATAGCTGTGGAGGGAGAGAAGGAGAAGAGGAAGTCTGTACTCAGGACAAGATTTTAAATGGGAATTTTCAGCCAGCGGAATTCTTTTATAAACATGTTTTTAATTCCTGAAAATAGGGGTTGATAATGGAAATGCTGACAAACTTTTTGGTCTTCATAGGACTGGAATATCCTGTTCAGTGTTACCAAAATTGCAAGGTATGCTTTTTATCCTTTTCTGCTAAGAAGGCAATTACACAAGCATCTTGTTGAAGTAGTTTATAATATGATTAAATAGGCAACATTAAATCAACTGGTGATTGAATCTTCAAGAGAGAATGTATTTCAGTTAAACTTGAGAGTTACCATACTTCTTTATATTTAAAAGCCCTTTAAGAAGGACACATGATGGTGTGATTCAACTCATCCTGGGCTCAGGTTGAAAATGAAGGTGCTCAAAAATATAAATATTCTATTTTTTCTGCTCCTGCTATCTTAATTTTAATGTTTACAGAATGTGATGAAAGCTGGCTGTATTTGCATTTTATTTAATCTTAGGGAAGACTAAACTTCATACATCTGGTAGAGGCAATCTTGTAAAGTGTTTGCTTATGTAAATTAAAAATAAGATTTCACCTGTTACATTTCTAAGCAATTTATTTGTGCTCACAACTGTAACTAACAAAGATTACATTTTTGAATCCATATAATTCAATTTGTACTACTCTCTAATTCACCTCATATTAGTATTTTTTTGTTTGCATCCACATAGTCCTCTGTTCATAAATATAAATTAAAAAGAGTTTGTTTCCAAAAACAGAACTAGAAGTCTCTCATAAATAATAATTCTCAATCTCACGTGCCTCCTCTGGACTAAAGACAGGATAATCCACAAACTTCAGACAAGAAATTAGCTGTAGAATTCTATGGTTTTTGAAGCTCTTATTTCAGGAATGTGATTCCAGTTCAAGTGTTTGTAGTTCTTCTATGGCTGATAATGATGATAATTAACTCCATTAATGTTTCATTATAAATCAGTTCCTGTCACCTTATCCTAACTGTTGTCTATCTATGAATGTCCTTCAACTTCTGAATGTATTTGTTAATGCAATGTCCAGACTTCCAGTCAATGTTCCACACGAATAACATTAGACTGTTCTTACCTTCCTGAGCTGCAAAATGAACATCCATTTTGCAATTAATTTAACCTGATTTATTTATTTGCTGATCAACTGTTATCAACATATTCTTCTGTCCTCAGACTGCCAAATCAACATATCTTCTTACCTTTCACAGCGTCTTGGTTAAATGTCATCTGGGCATTGCACTGTCTGCAGCTGATTTCCACCTCTGAACTACTGAACATATGCATACCCAGAAGGTCTTTTGGGTAGCCTCTTAGAATCCACCTCAGTGCCCTATTATATGCTGCTTATCAAAAAATCTCCACTTAACATTCTTCGGCCCCTTTTCAATCCATGTGTCAGTATTCATACTGAAGCCTGTACAAATTAATCTGAGGGTGAGATTTTGCAGGAAGCAAAAAAACCCCACATTACTAAAATCAAACTACAGTACATCTGCTATTTCCCTTCACTCATAAAGTTAAAAATTCTGTGCAATACAAAGCAAATAAAGTGAGCCTGGTAAGATCTGTTCTTTACAAATGGAGCTGCATATTGCTCATGGTTATCTTTTAGAAAAATTAATTAGTCTAACAGGGCAGCTATTGCCAAGAGTCAAAATGGTGTAAGCCTCCTGAGGACAGCTGTTCCTGTGAATTGCATCCCAAATTAGAAAAGTAGGCACTCTCAGATTTAAAGAACTGGAGGGATATACTAAAGAAACATTTGAAGCAGGTTCAAGTAATAGGATCACTATAGACATACTGGTATGTGACCTTAAAGTTTCGGAATCTAAAAAAGTCAGAATTCCTGACCTTGAAATATGTACAGGGTAAAATTCACAGCAACTTTGTTCACATGTATAGAGAAATGATGATTTATCTTAGTTGGGAGTTGGTCTGTATACATCTAATTATAAAGAAATTTTTGGAGTTACCATTTTAGGCACAGGAGTCACTATGTTTGCCTAGAAGTTGCTTCATCGTGTTGAACACCATGGGAAAGATAACAGAAAGACAAACAAAACAAAACAAAACAAAAAAAACCCAAAAAAAAAAAAAAAAAAAAAAAAAAAAAAAAAAAAAGAGAGAAAAGGAAAGGTTCCCATTTTTAGATCTTTAAAAAATTAAAAGTTAAAGTTTTAGAAATGAAAGAGGTCAAGTTCCTACACAGCTCTAAATCTGTCGTTGTAACTGTCTGAGACAAGTGGGATTTGTACACATATCGATTGAATTTCCAATGAAATGGAGAAATGTATCTCAGACTAGAATTAGGCCATACATAGTCATGTATCAAGTAATAATTAATATATGTCTTTGTTGACCTTCAAGGGGCTTCTGTCAGCCCATTCCTCCAGCTTCTCAGAGTCCCTCAGAATGACAGCTCTGCTTTGCAATGTATTCAGTATTCGCACTAATTTTGTGTCAGGTGTGAACTTGACAATGATGCACTTCATCCCATTGGCCATCTAACTGATGAGGATGTTAAGTAGAATTAGCCCTCAAATTGCCCCATGAGGAATGCTACTCATACAGCCAAACATCTGTTCAACACAAAGAAATGGAAGTTACTATTAGAAATTTTACTATTGTAGTCCAGCCTCTGAGGGTTAAGATTAGTTTTGTTAATGTTGCAGAGGATTTCAGAGGGATTTCATTCTGAAGTCTACAATGTCATTGTCAAATACAGAACATAAATGCCAAGTCAGATGAAAATCAAAAGTTGAAAGCCTCACTGAAATAACTATCAGTATGACTAGTTTCAAAGCTAGAGTGATTTGCACATACACAGTTAATTTTGTTTATAGGAATATTTTCCAAATTTTAAGAAATTAATCAAAAGTATTAAAAAAGTGGAAACATGAATATTTGTAGATTTTAGAACTTTGTTACATATTTGTTATTTCAGCCCTTATTAAATGGTTTATCCATTTGTGACAGGAATATTAAGGTAATTTACTACAAGTACTTTTTTTCTCCTCTTTTAAAGTTTTATCCCAGCAGTAGCCCTTAACTAATATAAATGATCATAGCTCCATGTAGTAGCTTTTACAATTTACATTAGAAGCCTCACAAAGACAAAGTTTCAGATAGTTGTGTAACTTTCAAAGTTAAGATAGTCATCTGTTCTTATAATGGATGTCTGTATGACAAAAAGCTAATCATGATACTAAAATACTACACAGGAGGAAATTGTTATTGTGGAATCACTACAGTGCTTAAAGAAGTGAGCACGTTGTGCTTCACCTCAGGGAAAGAACAAATTTTCCAGGCATTCCAAAATACATGGCTCTCTGTAGTCAAATGGTAGGTAAGTTAATGATATTGGGGTAAGCAACCTCATTTGCCTTTCTTACTTTACAGCTCAAGTGGACCTCTTCCTGGCTCCTTTTTTTTAGTCTAGATAAACTAACGATTTTTTAGGTTTTTTTTTTTTCATCTGCACAGATGCAAACCCAGAAGATAGTACCTGAAGGCTTATTGACAGCTTTAGCTGTTGAATTTTCCCTGGCAGAATGCTATAAAATTTTGAGTCTGCTTTGGAAAATACATTTTCAAACCTCAAACAGTGTAAATGTATAATCCAGCCTGTTTAGAAGGTCAAGTAAGCTCAGGATACGAGAGTCTCCACTCAGAGGTGGCTCATCACATTTCCAATTGTAACCTACCTCATTCATGCATAAAAAGTATTTCCTCACACTAAGTATGTTCCCATTAATGACAGCTTCCATTTTCCTCTTTCCTATTAAGTTAAAAAGCAAAAAGAGATGAGACTTAAAAGCCAAGCAGAACACCTACAACACTCCAGGGATAACTTTCTTGCACTTTTTAGTTTTAATAATGCTTTGGTGAACAGTTATCATATACTACTAAACAACATAATCATATATGATCAGAAGCTTATGAGAAAATATCTACATGCTTCCAGAAAAGCTGTATGGGTGATAATTATATTAGCTAGATTTTTAGGCTGTGGCACATTGGCAGAATATCTCATTTGTCAAATGCCTGACTTGGGCAGGCTCTTAGATCACAACTTTGAACCCTGTGATTTTGCGTTAAAGGAACAAGAACAAAGACTGTACTTATTTTCAAACACGTCCATGTGATGTGTAATGATTCCTCCCTACTTCATCTTCTGAACATTGATAAATTGCCAAGAATCATAACACATATTGCATATTGATGCCATATAGCCTTGTGATTATGTTTGATAATTCCATAAGTTATAGTGAAAATAAAGTCTGTAACTTTTCTCTTCTTTGAAAGATGGAAAGAATCACCTATCCTGGTTCCTGAGCTGATAGGTGGGCCTGGCTCACTGGGCCCATGACTGGTCAGGGCAAGGCTGTAGGAATCTGGAGACTGACCCTGATGCTGCATCACTGGGGCAGGGCCTGATGGACCTGAGGGGTCTGACTTGGGGTCCTGGGCCATAGCAGTGTCAGGTGAGCCCTTGGGCAGTGGACAGGGACAGTTAGACCTGTCAGTGCCCTTAATGGCCCTGGGACCAGCAACAGGATAGTGCCATTAGAACTTTATTCCTGCAAATATTTGTTTTCATAAGTAGTTCAACAGGTTTGCTTCCTCATAATGTATGTAACTGAAAAGGATAGAAACAGCCACAGCAAAACTGCTGACATTTCTGCATGGTTGTGCAGCCTTCTATAAAAAAAGCTATTTATTTTGAACATGAAAATCTATGAGTTCAAGTAAAGATCACCATAAAGGAGGTGACCCACAAGATACTAAAATTGCCACTTCTCTCTTCTATTAGCACCTGAAAGCCTCCACCCTGAACAGTTTCCAGAATGACAGTGAGCGATAGCAAAATTAGCGTAAAACTGACCTTTCTTTAAGCACATGCCATAACTTTTGATTGTCCTACTGAATCAATAGCCTGTGCCAAAGGTATCATTGAAAACTATTAATCATGGGCTACCACAATTCTTTCAGGTATTGAGGGACTTATGAAGTACCCCCACCCAAAACCAAGGAGCAAAGAATTCAGCAGGCAACATTAATGAACTCTCCTTTTCTACTGTGCTTTTTTTTTGATGGACTGTTTCTGAAATAACTGTAACCTGTTTATTGTGTTTCTTGTTTGAATTGTATCAACTTTTGGTGTGTCACCTTTGAAATGTAAGCTATTTTAATCAAATTAGGATTAGCCTCTTGGCATAATTCCTTCCCTCCATTTAAACTGATGCCAGTCTTACAACCAGGAAGATGATGGCTTACATACTGGCACTTTCATTCTCTTATATAAACACAAGGGGAGAAAAGCGGCAGTTTAGGCAGAGGTATTAGACAAGGAGGATTAGGGACCCTTCAGGGAACCTTAGAAAACCGTAGTTTATCCTCTCCTGGGTCAATAAGGCTATTTCTGAAATATGCATCCTACTGAATTTCCTACAGCTAAGATTTTGGTGCAAGGAGTTGATAGGGTTTTTGTTTTTTTTTTTTTTTTTTACATTACATTCAAACTAAGTACATGGATACGAATAAATGATCCTTGTTACAAAACAAAAAACCAAAAAAAACCCAAAAAACAAAAAAAAAAAAAAAA
>JANVCC010000021.1:38500996-38606369 GCA_025345505.1 Todiramphus chloris collaris
AAAAAAAAAAAAAAAAAAAAAAAAAAAAAAAAAAAGGGGGGGGGAGGAGAAAAAACAAGAAAAAGAAAGTATAAAACACCCATAAGTACTCTCAGGCACAGCAACTTAAAACATTCTTTATGAGTATCCATGGCTGTGAACGTGGATTATTCAGATGATTTTAAGCAGAGTCAATCTTAAAAGAACATAATCCTGCAAAGTATTTTCAGAGTTTTTATATTGTATCCACTTGCATATCAGAGTGAAGAATCACACCAAAATTATACTGTGCCTTGACTGTAACTCAAATAATGTCAGACATTACCATTACAGCTGAGTCATATCTAGGGAAATAATTTCTAAGGGCAAAGGTAGTTTACAATAACCTGTTAAACCTAGCACTGAAATAGACTAAGAGCACCCAGAGCCTTCCACTCTGGGTGGTAACTTATGGGTGGGGATAATAATTTGTTAAACCACCTGAATTACATCATACTTGCTTATCTGAGCAAGCTCTGCATGGGTCACTACCTGAATGCCTACCTTTTGCATTATATTTGAAGAATAAAGGTTTAATATTTCCACTGACCAGAATTTCAATGTTCACATTACAGCTTCATGAAGCTTCATCAGCTAGCACTGCATAAAACCTCCAAGGTTTGTTTTTTTTTTTATGCTATCCCCAAGGAAGTAGTGAGTAGTTCTGTTAACTTAGAGGGAAGAAAATAGTGACATGGTGAAAGTTTGAGGGTGTGATGGGTTTTTTTAGCATTAAAAAATATGCACTGCTTTTTTTTTGTTGTGGGACTTTTTTTCCTCTCTCAGTTCACCTTTAAGCTCCATTACCAGTTTAACCAGCCTGCCAAATTCCATTTTGCCTTGGCTTTAGCACTAATTGAAGGTGTTGCACTTCCTTTGGTTGAGATGAACTGCTCTACTGAGTTTCCTGCAATGAATTTGTTCAGATGTTTCCAAAGGACACTTGAACTGTGCAGAATTGTCTGTAGAACAGAGAATTATAAGCGCTGTACAAATTTTGTTTCGATGCAAAGTTATGAAATTATGAACATCATTACAGAAAAAAACAGGAGAAAACAGTCACATGTCCTAATTCAGCAAAGACTCCCCTGAAACAGAAGGAATATAACAAGGAGAGTGCAAAAAAATGTAGTTACAAATTTTCAATGCCAGTGGAATGTTATTGGTCCTTTATTGAAATGCAAACCTAAGAAAACTCCAGATAACACAAAATGGTGGCAGGAATCCAGCAGGGTAATATCATACAAAAAAAAGTAAAGGCTAACTATTTTTTTTAAATAATTATTGTTTCAACTCAGATTTATAATTTAAAAGAAAATACTGATTTCTTTCTTTTGCCCCCTTGTTCTGTAAATATCTAAATATATTTCTGTAAAGGTGGGAAAAGATATGTATTGTTAGATATAAGTGGATTTTGTTGTCTACACAAAATCATTTCAAATGGAATGAAGGATTCATACCCACTAAATATTGAGGATGTTAAAAGGTTCTAAAGTATCTCCTGTTTAAACATACTAAAATTATTTCCTATTTATTGCAATTTGGAAAGTACTGATTTCTCCAGGGTTATCTTTATGCCTATACATGAAAAATTATGATATTTACATATGCATATGTACATTTAAATAAAATATTATTCATATATGCTTTTTGAGATCTGTTATGTAGCTGACAGTCTCCCAAAATAAAGTTGCAAATTTATTTTTGTGGAAAGTTCAAAATCTACACAGGTCAAATACCAGAAAACATACCATAGTGAACGCTCTGGAGAACAACCCTGTATTGGCAGGAGGATGGACTGCTTGACTTAATGAGCCTTTTGGTTCCGTAATAACTTCACTTCTAAGGAAACAGATGAGAAGCTAATGCTTAATGCTGGAAGTGTGATATTAATAGTGGATCGGTTTGGGGTATTCATTGGATATATCTGAATTTGTGGTGGAATAAGGAAACATGTATATATGCACATAAGTATTTGTCAGCTGCTAATCTTATTTGGTCAGTGTCTCTACTTTCAGTCCTAGTTACTTGTGATCACAGGGAAAGTTGTTCCTGGAAATGACATCACAATTGCAGTAAAATGGAAATGATTCCTGGAAAACACCTCCAAGTATCTTATTTACCTTATAACATGCTAAACTCTTCTGACTGGTAGCATTCCAGGGGAAAAATGTTATTTCCTTTGCATTGCAGTGATTGCTGATCATCAGAGCAATGCACAGAATAAGAGTTCACCTCTGTGATAGAGATACATTTTCAAATATTCATAACCCTGAGGAAGAACTATTTTTAGTTATGAAATTCTACACAAGCATTCAGTTTGTGATAGAGTTCTGGTATATATACATGAACAAAGTCACTCACTAAATGTATGTGAAAAAAAATACAAAACAAAAACAACAAACAAACAAAAAAATGTAATGGGACAATTTATATATTACTGGCTCCACTAGCTCCCAGGGATTTGTACAGATGAGTCAGTTTCATTTCTGAATATGCCAAGTGTAGCTAGTATTTCTGGTCTAAGACTTTGCAAGAGATTGTGCTTCTAAAAATGGAGATTTTGGTATATGAACTTGGGATTTAGATAGACTTATTTTTGGCACTGAAATTAGAAGTTTGGTTTTCCTCGTCAAAATAGAAGAAAATAAATCTCTAGGGTGCACTTCTGAAAATCCAATTTAGGGTCTTATTCAGATTCTGTTCTCTCCAGTGACTAAATTTAGAAAAAGTGTATATTTACTTAGGGACTCAAAAGAGTACCTTGTTCATTCAACTCCTTCACCTTTCTGCTGCACAAACACTAACTTGCATACATGCACATGTTCATCAGAACCACCCTTTAAATGTGCCTTCCTACTGTTTATGATCTAGTGATCACTTTTGAGATGCACACTATCTTCCCTGATCCTTTTTCAGCCTCTTTCCCTATCCCAGGGCTGTAGGAAAAGAGACAACTCAGACTGGGAACTTCAAAATAGGTAGCCAAAGAAGTGCTTTCATTATGACTGATTTGAAAAAAACAACAAAACACCACAATTCCTTTTTGCTTGTGAAAATTTTACTCAGTTTCAACTGCAGCACTGTTGACAGTAGAGGGGTAAATGGGCTGTACACATCCATGAATGAGGCTTTTCCTCATGACTCTGTGTTGAGCCTCAGCATCTAGCCTTCTAACAGCTCAGAGTTGATCTGACACATCTCTTTAATAGGGCAAAGAGACATAGCAAAAGTATGCTACAGCCCTGGGCTGTCTTCTCTACTCAAAGCAATGTCCAGGACAGAAACAAGTATGAAGGAGCCTTGAAGAATCAAAAACTTCAAGGAGAATCCTCACTGATTCAGACTGAATGCTTGTTAACATTTTCATGCAGCAGCAACAGCTCAGCTGTCCTGTAAAGCATCTGTATGCTTACAATCGCATGACTCACACAAGGAATTTCTGAGACATCTGTCAGCAAGTCTACCAGCATCTAAATTGCTATGAGATAAGAATCAGGCATCTCTCTGGATTCAGTAGGAAAGAAAAGAAATGCCCACTCTTTACTGAAGGTCCAAGGAAATGAAGAAAGTGCAAAGAAAGAAAGCATGACACTGAACAGGATGACAAAAATACGACAGTTCTCTATAGAGGATTCAGAAAACTGTAAGTCATCCCACTGATGTATTTATATTGAAGACACAGTTTTAAAACCTACCTGTGGCTTTAATAAACACGTTTCCAAGAATACACCTTATATTTCTCATGGATAGTGAATGTAATAGTTCATATCATCTAGACAAGTGTAACTGTATTACCAGTTCTTCAAATTTACATTCCTCTGAAAAGAGTAGTAGGTTTCCTAACACCATGATGGACTGCAAAGCTGGTTTTTGGCAGTAGCCTCAGTATTTTCCTAAGAATAATGTATTTTAATGTTATGCTGTCTTCTTTGTTCTGCTATCAGAAAAATCCCTTGCTTCCTCTGAAGATCCATGTTTGAAAGTCTTCTTGAAATTCTTATTTCTGTTAGCAAAACATTTTATGGGATTTTCAGTATCAGCAGATGAGTTAAAAATACTGTCAGTACAAGGCTCTTGTTTTATATTTGCAAATGTCAGTATCATAGCACCATAGTTACCATCTTACCTTCACTTTGTGAGAAACTCAGGGATTCTACTTCAAATATTTTTGACACTACAGAAAGTCAGATTAGAAAAATTAATTACTGTAAAGGGATGTCTCTTCTTTTATGGGCCTGTAAACTTAATTTGGCCCATAAGTTGCCAGAAGTGAGATGCTATTCAAATTATATGATTTAGCTATTCAACAGAGAATTCTACATATCATTTGATTTGTCTTGTTTCCATGGTTTATGTCCATAGATAATTGTGATGATTGCCACATTTTCAATTAAGGAATCTAAAGATCTCTCACTTCTGGAAAGAAGCTCAAAGATATCTCACAGGAGTGTATGAAGATCAGTGATCACTCCTCTCTTTTCTAACACAGGAAATTGAAAAGTCATTTAATATAATGTTGAAATAATAATTAACCATCAAAGATAACAATTCACCATGACAAATCCTCTTAGGACATACTCCCACATTCAGGCAGCTATTTGTTGTCCCTAAACCCAAACACCAAGACATGGCAGTTAGTGACTTGACTCTTTCTCTCCAGTGCCCTATCCATGTCTCCTGAATTCCACAGAGAGCCCAGGCTTCTGCTTCCCCTGATCCAACCCTGCCAAGAACACATTTTTCTTAGGAGGAAACACACCAATTCCTTATTCATGTAAAGTAAGTCATGGTAGAAAAGGAGCTGGTGAAGGCTTGTTTCTCAAATTTATGAAAGGGGAGTGGGGAAGATACGTGCAAGCTAAATGCCTGGACTAAACACCTGGAAGGGTACTTGAATGTGCTGCTGGTGTACCATAGTTTAATTTGACTAATGCCCTGTCTGGCTTTGCATTTAATGCCTTTGGAAAGGCAGCAGACAGATAAGGAATGAAGACTGAGCAAGGAATTTTCTTTTACACTTTCCCTTAAAAAAAAAAGTTCTACCTTGTAATTCTTTGAAAAACAGCAAATCCCAAAGAACTGCTTTTCTGAGGACAATCTCAACATTTTGAGATGAACTAGAATAGTTATTTATATAGCATCCAACTGAGATTCCAGTTCAAGTTTCAAGTTCTTTACAAACACACAGCAAATAAAGTATCTTGCAAAGTGTATAAGAAAAGCATATGAATACTGAGTGCTTCCCACTTTGTACCTTGCCTAACCACACAGACACATCACATGTTAAAGACAGAATCTTTAAAGATTTGCAGGGCCTCAAAATTTCCTACGCCTTCATAATTCATGGAAATCTGCTCTTCCATTTCATAGTCTAGGCTAATACTCAAGATACAACCACAGCTAATGGCTCTCAATAGCTGTCTTGATAGCTTCTCAAAAGCAGTTCATCAATGCAGTGGAAATTCCCATGTTAGCCAGGTGAATGACCAGAATACATCAGAGTGATTGACCAATAAACAGATAAAGTGGAAGAAGGCTCAGAGAATATGGGCAAGGGCAATGTGCCCATGAAGCTCAGGGTATAGTGCAGGGTGTGACTGACCATAGCTGTTGCAAAGAAGCTAACTTATCTGAACACAAAGGGGACCTGAGGGTGGCTTTTGTTTTAGATATCAACAGTTGAACGGTTCAACTAGTGGTATAAGTGTTTCACCCCAAGTTCCTTAGAAGTCATTGAATGTCTCCCTGAGTTAAACAGACCAGCATGGGGAAAGTGGCTTAACCCAACATAGAGTATAAAAACTAAACAAATAGAAAAAAATTTAAAGAGAGCAATGGGCTGGAGCTGGCTTCAACTTCCTGGCAACCGGGGATACCCACGGTCATATCAGTAAGAATATTGTAGAGTCTGGTTACAGAATTCTCATAGGTAGGGTGATTGAACTGTATATTGCAATTACTGTATTTTTCTAAGTGTAATTTACATTTGTCATTTGTATTGTGATTTCAGTATGTATGTATTGTTCTGCTAAACCATAAATCCCATGTAGCATTAACCATCTTCAAGTAAGTTGTCCCGGTTTGAGTGAAAACAGAATTAATTCTGTTCAGTAATTTTACTTTCATCTCAGTTCTTCTAATTAACTGCACTGTCTGAAGTTAGCAGCCTGTTTTCACAGACAGTGTCTGCTTCTAGCAGTGATAACACCTCATGTTTAGAGTTACTACCAAGGATTGGTATGCAGACCAAGGCCACTGCTGGGTCTTGTGTACCACATTGGGGGGTGCAGGAAGTGAAAGGCTGCACCTTCAGGGAGGAGAGGACAGGACATGTAAATCTAAACTGACCAACGAGGTACTCCATCCCATATACGCCATATTTGGTTTAGAGCTGAGGGATCTGAAGGGTCTCTAGTATCTTCCCTTCCCTCTTGGACTGCTTTGCCAGCTTTTGCTTGGCTTGGCTTGGGTTCTCGTTCGGTTCCTTCCTTGGAGCACCCAAGGAGGACTCTGTTCTGCTTTCGATCCCAGTCGGTGTGTTCCTGAACCCGGTACCAGAATCCAGCTCCTGAACACAGCTTCCGTCTGCTGCGGGGCCCAGTCTGGGACTTCTCTGGTGCCTGCTCCACAGCATCAGTGGTGATGGTAATGTAATTACCATCAGGGGGGTTGGGTTCAATACTGTTTTTGTATATATTTGTATATATTACATTTTTTATAATTATTAATTTCATTTTCATTAAAGCTGTTCTAGTTTCCTTTTCTAATCGCTAAGTCTCTCTCCCTTATTCCCTTTCTCTTTCCCCTCTGGGGAGGGAGGGGGATTAACAGAGAGTGTCTGTTATAGGTCCAAGGGGCTGCCCTGGCCCTAAACCGTGACATAAGTAAATTTACTACTATTTGATATTTGATGCTACACATTACAACTTCCATGAGTGGAATATCTAAGATAATCTGGTTAGAGAGCATTGGACTCTGACAGCCACTCATGACTTTACTTTAGGCCCAGATGGACATGAGTTCTATTCACTGCTCTACCAGAGATATACTATTCCAAAACAGAGATACAGTAAATGGAAGTGTAGGTAACTTAACCGAGACATTTTCTTTTCCAATCAAAGCACTCTTACAATAGAAAGTAAAATTTAACATTTTTGTTCCTCTAAGACTTGTTTAGTTCTTATTTAAAACACTTTAAAATACATTACATAAAG
Source organism: Todiramphus chloris collaris (assembly GCA_025345505.1). Classification (NCBI taxonomy): domain Eukaryota; kingdom Metazoa; phylum Chordata; class Aves; order Coraciiformes; family Alcedinidae; genus Todiramphus; species Todiramphus chloris. Next base: position 38,508,232 of record JANVCC010000021.1, read on the forward strand.
TCACTATGTAAAAGAAAATGATTTATTCAGTGCAGGAATGGTAACTCAAAAGTTTGTGCTTTTTTTCCCCAGGCATATTTTCTCTGGTTATCTTTTTCTATTCACAGCAGTGCCATTTTCTGTCCAAATAAACAAAGGTTATTTAAAAAAAAAAAAAATTAAAAAAAATCGTAGTGTGCTCTATGGAGGCATCTCAAGACAAAACAATAGGCATTGTACAAAGCAACAAGCTGCTTAAGCAGTGTGGGATGCTAAATCCATTTGTTATCACACAGATCAAAACTGGGTGATTAATTACAGACCTAATAGGAAAAGTAAACAATCCATCCTCATTGCAGAGCAGTAAGCATACATCTTCTTAATCACACTGGGATTATAACATCCTACTCTCCACAGGTGTGTACCATTGTGTAACCAGCATCTGCTATGAATCATATAGAGTTATTATTCTCAGTTTAGAGTAAATACAGAAATGAAAATAACTATACAGTATTTGATTCCTAATTGCACAGAAATAAAAAAACAAACAAACATGTGCTATTTGATGGTAATATTTCTTTTTTGTTGTCTCATTTGGCAATGTATATTTTTCCAACTATTATCATTGATATGCTATCCATAAAATTGTACTTATCGCTGGTATCTAAGCTTATTAACTAAAACAACAATTATATTGCTATCGAAGGATTGCAGTAGAGCACATGAGCATTACAATGCTGGTTTTTTTTTCACCACACTCTGGTATTTCTGTTAAGAATAAGAAATAAGCTAAGCAAGTTCTTCCTAAAAATATAATCTTCAAGGTTTAGTTTTGTTCCATTTTGTTTAAACTTGAAAGATGGTTTTTGGTTTTTATTCCCAGCCATTTCTAAACATTTCTACTTTGCTCTGGCAAATGCCACTGCTAGACATCAAATCTGAAATTATGTTCTGCTCTAAACACTCAGCACATGTTACAAACTGGAGAAGAACTGAAGTTACTCAGGATTCAGGCCAGTTCCCATCTAAAAAAAGCAGAATAGATCCCATTAATTTCAGGACAATCCACATCTCATTCTGAAACTCTTCCCAGAGACCATATAGATCTTAGCTGTATCATCTGGATTTACTTTCCAAATTCTCCGGTTGGCTTTTTTTCTAGGTGATCGTAAAATTTAAGTGATTTTTAAAATTTATTTGATTTCTAAACACAATGAAGAATGGTAATGAACATCTGAAACAAAAATTAAATTAAGCTATAGTATAATTAAAATAATTAAAATAGTTATACTATAAATTACAGGTCGTTGTTAAAAATAAATGGGGTTGCATTGGACACAGAAGTCATCTACTTCATCCCTCTTCTTTCAGACAGAAACAGGTATATCTATATCTTTCTTATCTTAGTCATAATAATTGTAATTGAATTTATTAGTAATAGACAAGGAAGCAAACAAGAATTTAAGTTAAAAAGTCAACATTTCCTTCAAATTCTTTTTCAGTGACCTTTGCTGAAATTGCATGTACAGAATCCAGAACTGAGTAAGCTGCTGTTCACGAATGCTTCTGCTGGAAATGTGGATAAAGTGTATCTGTATAGTTGATCTCCACGATCATCAAGAACAACTGTCAACGCAACACTACCACGACCACTAAACCACGTCCTAAAGAGCCACATCTACATGTTTTTTGAACACCTCCAGGGATGATGTCTCTGCTACCTCCCTGGGCAGCCTGTTGCACTGACTCACCACTCTTTCAGTATAAAAATTTTTCCTAATATCCAATCTAAACCTCTCCTGGCACAACTTCAGCCCATTTTCTCTCACCCTATTACTAGTTACTTGGGAGAAGAGACCAACACTCACTTCATTACAATGTCCTTTAAGGTACTTGTAGAGATCAATAAGGTCTCCCTTCAGCCTCCTCTTCTCCAGACTAAATAATCCCAGTTCCCTCAGACGCTCCTCATAATAAATGTTGTGATGACCTTAGGCAAATTATGGACTTCCCTCTTTCAACATCTCTCTTCCATCACTGACATTTTTGTTGCATTTTGTTAGAGGGCAATATACCATGTTGGATAAAAAAGTGCAAGAGAGAAGGCTGATACAGGCCTATGCCCCTGCGGCCAGACAGTGGCAAGACTGGAGATGTATTTCCAGTAAGCACACACAAAGAAAACACGTATGTGGGCTCCCCTACTTGCTATTGTCTTTCAGTGCTACTTTGTGGGTATGCAGTTGAGCTTTTTTTTCACTTAACAGGTCTGTTGTACCCCAGAATTGTATGTAGCTATATTTAAAACCTGGACCTATCCAATGAAAGGCAATTGGCATGTGACCTGGATGCAAACTTACATTATATGCAATGCATTTTGTGCAATTCTAGGTAACTCAGTGACTCAGGACACAATCCAAAGTTCAATGAAATGTGTGGAAAAATCTTCTTTGTTATCTACCTGCATTTGCATGTACAGGATGCTGAAGTGCGTATTTCTCTATGTCAATCTGATCCCATGAAGCAAAATGATTTAGTCTTCTAGCAATAGCTTGCTTGATTTTGACAAAACCCTTTAGAAAAATGTTTTCCTCTTTTATTTATTCCAATATAGGTTTAACATGTATTGTGGGTAATCAATTTAACCACTGTATGTTTAAATATATGCATAAATGTGAAAGAAAAAAGTTCTTGGAGATCACATCTGTACTTAAACAGATTCTGTCTTCAGAATAAACCTTTGCACAGCAAAGGTTCTTGACAGTTTGTCATTTGTAAGAAAAGTGCCTGGTAATTGACACAGCGGAAGACAATTTCATGTTCTGATTCAGGTAAAAGAAGTGGTAAATGCCAAATCCACCCTTTTAATAATGGAAAGACAACATTCAATTATGGTTAGCTGGTTACTGTTGCAGGCTCAGCTGACATTGCAATTATTGTTGTTTCATTCTGTTTCAAGTGAAAGAACATGGTGTCTACTTGTATTTTAAAATGAATCATTTCTATCAATTTTGCTTTTCCTGTTTCATAGGTTTGTAGTGTTGTATTGTATTAAAGTGTAGAGAAAGGTATATATTGTATGTGGGAAGCAGTACTTAACACGTCATGGTTTAGGCCCAGCTGGCAGCTAAGCACGACATGGCCTCTCCCTCACTCCTCTGGGTGGGCTGGGAAGGAGAATCAGAAGAAAAAGGTAAAATCCCATGGGTTGAGATAAGCAGTTTAATAGAACAACAGAAAGAGAGAAACAGCAGTAATAATAATAAATAATAATAGTAATGAAATAACATACAAAACCAGTGGGGTACAACGCAACTGCTCACCACCCAGAATGTGCCACGTGGCCACCTGCCTGACAGAAATTCATGTGTCTCCCCCAGCCAGGTCACCTCTTACATATTGAGCATGAGGTCAGTTTGGTATCAAATATCCCATTGGAAAGTTTGTTTTGGCTGTCCTGGCTGTGAGCCCTCCCAGCTTCTTGTGAAAATTAACCCTATCCTAGCCAAACCCAGGACAATAACCTAAGATTCAGTATTCAATATGAGGTGCATGAAATGATCCAGACTCCACAAAGCTGGTGTAACTAGAATTGCTTTATGGAACAAAAAGACACGCAAAGCATCTTTTCAAGAGAGTGTCTGTTGATGGCTCATTTTACCCTTCTTAAAATGAAGCATAAAACTTGTAACTTATGTTTCAAAGCCTGGGATATATGTAGAAAACCAACCTCTTCCACGTTGTTTACTTTGCACAGTCAGGTCAATTTTATTCAACATCTGAGCTGGGAGAATATCAGATTTTCCTTTTTATTTTTTATATATTTTTTTTAATTTAAAGCTCCAAAACATACAGACAAATAAATTCTTTTAGGGGCAGTAAAGAGACTGAGCATTTGACAACTAATAGAATGTTAGCAAGGAGGACACCATTGGATATACCATTAGCAAGAAGGACACCATTGTTATTGGATATAACAACTGTGCAGTGGCACTTTGTAGAAAAGCCATGTCACTAAGTGTCTGAAATCTGATTAACTGCAGACAGATCCTTAGGCTAGGAAGAAAGAAGTGTATTTTGAGACTATCAGATTACAGTTTATTTGGCTCTGTTTCTTTTTATATATTCCATGCCTTCTTGACCAGCAGCTCTTTAGCTACCTACACCAAGCTGACACAGCTATTTTTTAAACATATGCATCAATAAAAAGAACATCTTTTTATAGCATTTACTTGCATGATGTCTGAAGTTTTTATTTATATTTACAAAATGGTAAGTCTTATTTTTTTAACAACGTTTTGATACTTTAAGGTAGGGCTTTACTTCTCATCTCTTACCCCTTTATTTCACTGCTGGTAACATAACAAAATCAAAATTTAATTGTAAGTATTTACCTTGCACAAAACAGATCAATCTGTTCCACCAAATGTGTCACATAAGAAAAACAGTCAAGTCTAATTGATTTCACAACTACCATTACGGTATTTTCACTAAGATGGCCTCAGTCAATCTGTTTACTACTTTTTATAAAACAGTATTCACTAAGCTGATTAATTTTGGGTTTTTTTCACCAGTTGACTCATGCAGATTACAAGTAACCTGGAAATAAATGGTTTGGGTCCATGAAAACCCATAAAAATCTAAGTATATATTCTTCCTGGACTTAAGGCTTCTGCTTATGCCTTGAATTTTCTTAGCCTGTGTTCACACTCAGCCCATCATTCTTAAGATCAGCCCTAACATTCCCTGAAATGTGACACAGACTTGCATGAGCAGATGATTATATAAAAGTTAAAATAAGATGGGTTTAGGAGGATTAAGTGATTCCATATGTTATCTCAAAGAACTGTAGTTCAAGACAGAACAGTTCAAATAATTCATTGCTGCTTTTTTTTTTTTTTTTTTTTTTCATTTGATAAAAATGTAGGTTTAACCTTTTGGGAAGTCTTTTTCTAGTGTCAGCAGCAACTCCAACCTATCAGTTCAGCATTACTTTATGACTACTGCAGTTCACTTTGTGTGTGATACGGAAGAGAGCAGCAGGAACGATACCCAGGCTCTTTCAGGACTGTGAAAAATGCAAGATATGAGTGACCAGTTATAAGGACAGCTTCAAAATACAGTTAAATGAGAACAGCTTTAAGGCAGAAGCTGAAGGTAATTACTTCAAGGTAATAGATAGGAAAATGATTACAAAAAGTTCCTCCATAATGTGAGAACCGTTTCAGGGGACATGCTTTTAATGACTTCCTCTGTCACAGACTGCCTCAGAGACTTTGGGTATATCAGTCTCTTCTGAGCCATGATGCACCTGCATAAGTCTTTTGGCATTATCTCCCATAACTTCCTTATTGAAAAAATAAAGTACAAACTAGATAAATGGACATCAGGGTGGACTAGCTGAACTGCCAGGCTCAAAAAGCTGAGATCAGTGGCACAAATTTCAAATGATGGCCAGGCACTAATAATGTTCCCACTTGAAGGCAAGGCAGCATTGGGATCAATAGTGTGCAACATCTTTATTAATGACCTGGATAATAGGACAGAGAGCAACCTCAGCAAGTTTGCAGATGATACAAAATCAGGAGGAGTGATTGATGATGTTAAGAGTAAGTTGCAAGGGTTTAGTAGTGGGAGGGCTACAGCAGTGTCCTTTATGATAACAGGCCAGGGGCTGCCGTGGCCGACAGTTCCAGCCAGTTTCATCCAGCTCCATAACAAACACATCATAGGGCACTGCTGAACTCATTGGCAGAGTTGGTTGTGCCTTTGCAGAAACATATGTAAGAAAGAGCAGAAAATGATAGAGAGAGAGAAGGGAATTAGAGGGAAACAACAGGAGAATACCAAGTTCAGAGGAGCAGGAGGTGCTCCATGGCAGAGCAGGCACCCACGCAAAAGCATATCTTCCCTAAAGGGAAAATGGCACATGGATGATCAATCCCATACCACAACAGTTACACCCTCGAAGGGACTGCAGCCTGTAAAGGATCATCACCAAAGCAGAGGAAAAGAATGAGAGGGAAGGAGCAGCAGAGGGAAACTACTAGCACACCTTACAATGCCAGTTGTCTCAATGAAGGGACTGAATATAAACTACAACACCACCAAGGTAAGAGGAGAAGAGTTTGGAGTAAAGTTGAGCCTGGGAAAGGTAGAGGAGAGGGTTGTTCCCTAAATATGTGCTTGTTTCTTTTGTTTGTTTGTTTTTGTTTCTCAATATCTTAATCAGTACTTTAACTATATTAAATGGATATAACTAAGTCAAATTCCCTAAAGTCAAGTATCTACTGCCTGCATCAGTAATTGGTAAGCGATCTCCCTCTCCCATGAACTTTCTCACCATCATTCTTCCTATTTGCCTGTCAGAGTTCAAGGACACTTCTGGATGCTCTTAGTCATATGGTGTAGTTTTAGGCAGTCCCATAAGAAGCAGGGAGTTGGACTTGATTAGCCTCATGAGTCCCTTCCAACTTGAGATACTCCAATTCTATGATTCTATTTTCTTCCTTATCCTGCTTCCAGAGGGAGAGCGGAAAGTAAGTGACTGGCTGTGTGGGTGCTTGGATGTGAGCCGAGCCAATCCACCATGTTGGTGCATCACGTGGTTGTACTTAATTCAGATGACCTTAACATGCCAGAGAAGTGGGCAGAGAGTAAATTCTTAGAGTTCAGCAACAGCAAACACTTAAGTCCTGCACCTGGAGAGGACTAAATCCATACACTAGCACAGGCCAATGTGGAAAACGTTGCTGTAAAACATTGTTGCAGAAAAGGCCCTAGGGTCCTTGTGGATAAATTGAGTATTTTCCTATTAGGTAATATTTGTTTATTATCAGAAAGAACTATAAACTTTTATACATCAAAGTAAAGGCATCCCAATAAGCATATGAGTCAATAAATATGGAATACAGTTAGCATAAAAGGAATCTTTGTTCTTTTACTGAAGATGAGGGTAGAAAACCTGCTTGTGTAGTTCTGCCTGCATGAGTGCAGCTGTCAAAAGTAAGGTATACTGCTAGATATCTCCTAGAATATGCATCACACAGACAAGGTATAATTTAGATTTCCAAAGGGTGAAATACTACATGCTACAGACATTTTATTCACTTGTTGAATATTGTCATAGATGTTTTGTATAGCCATTCTTTTCAAAGGATCAAACTAGCCCCTCAGACCTCATTCATTTTTCCCTATCTTCTATAGGTACATTTGATGTAAAAATAGAAATATTATCAGATTAATGCTGCGGACTTTGTTCAAATTTTAGAACTCATACCATTTAGGAATACCAACATACTGCAAGGATTTATAACAATAGCAATGTCATTTGGAAACTATTTATCCGCAACCTCTCGTATTCTCAGCAAAGACCTAAAATTTAGCTTCCTTGTTAGTCACTGAAACTCAGTAACCTGTCTTTATTCAAGCAGAAGATGATGCAGTTCTCTGGATTAAATAATGCTGCAAAAACCTATCATAGACATGGAAAATATTAGAATTAAATACTCTGTTAACCTACAGTAATAAGGAATCTATCTTGGCTTTTTTTTTTTCCCAAAAGCTTAAATAGAAGTTGAAATGTTCCCCAGCTACATGAGAAAATCACTGGGAATTACTTTAAGTCTGTTTCTCAAAAAGCACTTTCTCGTCTTGTACATAAATTTAAGCAAGTTTCTATCTAAAATAAAAATTAAAATAAACCTAATTCTCTCATTTTTACCTGCCTCAGATAGAAACAATCAGGCAAAAACAGTAGTTATTCCTCTTGCTATTCATATCTGAATAAATCCAAATCAATTGACTACATATTTGAATAGGAATAATTTTCAAAACATTGGCACAAGTGGCAGCAGAATTTATCCAGCTTTGCTTTACAGGAGAAGTGTTCTGGCTGGGATGGAGTTAACTTTTTTTACGGTAGTCCATATGGTGCTATATTTTGGATATGTGACTAAAATAGTGATGACAACACATCAATGTTTTGGCTATTTCTGAACAGTGCAGCAGTAAGTCTTCCTCTATTTCTCAAGCTGCCCATGTAACAAGTAGGCTGGGAGTGTGAAAGAGGTTAGGAGTGAACACAGCCAGCACAGCTGACCCATATTGGCCAAAATTGTCCACATCATATGACACCATGCTCAGCAGTAAAAATTGAGACAGCAGGAAGAAGGGAAGGACATTTGGAGTTATGACATTTATTTTCCCAAGTAACTGTTACGTATGTGGTGGCCCTGCTTTCCAGGAAGTGCCAAAATATCTGCCTGAAAATGCAAAGTAGTGAAAGAATTCCTTATTTTGCTTTCCTTGTGCACACAGACTTGCTTCACTTATTAAACTTTCAACCCATGAGTTTTTATCTTTTGTTCTTTTGATTCCCTCCACCACCCCACTATAGGGTGGGTGGAGTGAACCAGTGAATCATTGGGTGCTTAGCTGCTGCCCAGGGTCAACCCACCACAAAACGCCACATCCACAGAATCATTGTCCCTTGGGAAAAAAGAAAATATATGTTCCCTAGGATGGTCTAATGAAAATCAGGGCTTTTACAATTCATTATTCTAAAGTTGACATGAAGATGTCATGTTACCACCATAACCAGGTGGCAGGAATTTAGTGGCAGTTAAGCTTGTAAGACTTTTTTTTTTTTTTTTTTTTCTAGGAAAGTAGTAAATGAGAGATATTCTAGGGGCGAGTTTCACTGAACCACCATACTAGAAACTGGATTGCTTTTGGACTCACTACAGGCTAAAATACAGTAAAAAATTAAAATTTGTACAGCATATGTGTCAACAAAGCAGCCTCTTCCAGCTGTCCCCATACTGGCAAGGAGTGGCTGATAAACCTGGAATATTCTTTCACGGGGGGACAAATTCTTCATATGATCCTTGATCTATGTGCTACTCATGGCTTTAATAAGGACAATTTCTTACTAGAAACACAACTGAGAGTAAAAGCATTTCATAACAAACAGGATATTTTTTACAAAAATGTAGTCTTCCTTTATCTACTTCAAATCTCATAGCTGATTTCCTGTTATAACTCTCATATTTCCTGCCTCCAACAGAAATACCAGGAGAAGGGAACAAAAAAACCCAGCAGACTTCCTTTGGAGTATTGCTATTGCTCTGTTTTGTATTCCGATCCCAATCAAAAATGTACATTGCATCTTTCTCCTGAAAATATAAAAATACAAATTACTCTTAAATGTATGTCATAAATTGGGCTGAAGATTTGATTTGGTTTCTCTTTTTTTCTTGATCACATCATTGCCACAACTTTCTAATAAGAATGACGTATGCAACCTCTATATTTTCCCTCTTCATTATTTTCTAATTTCTTGACTGCTCTGTACGTTTTCATCCTCCAACTCCTTTCTATGTCTCAGCAGCAGCTTTATTTTTTTCACCCTCTCTATTCCAATTTCATCTTACTGTATCTTTTCCATCCCATTTGCTTCTCTGTATTTTTAAACAACTCACTGAGAGATGTCTATAGATTTATTTTCCTTTCTCTACTTCTCATTTCACTTTTTTCCATCACTCAGTCATCCTTTGCACTATTCCTATGTTTGCTTAAACTCAAGGGCCAATATTTTACCAGTATGTATAAAAGTCTGTCTGTCTTCTTCATGTTACAAAGCTGCCTTTGACTTTTGTAACTGTTTTATGCTTTGCATTTATCTGAGATTTAGGATCTGTGAATATTTCAAAATATTTAAGAACATTGTGAATTTAGGAAAAAGTATAAATATAAAGCATCTAGAAGAAAGTAAAAGAAGGCCTGGATTCTGGGTTCTGAAGAGACAGTTTAAGAAAAATAGACACTAGAATCTTACATTTCCAGAGAACTCTGTGTGATTTTTAAATATGTATCACCCACTTCCTACTACTTTGTTCCGTGGCAGAATTTCTGTGAAGAACATCTCCCATTAAAGTAAATGAAAGAAATAGCAGGGCATTTGAAATGTGATTCCTATGTCATACTAAGGGCATTGTGTTTGCCAGCTCGTGACCAACGAACTGGATTTAGCTATTTATCCAATACCAGACCATCAATCAGTATGAATCATGAGGGCTTAGCTGAAGATGGGAGAGCTATGATATTTTACACCAGCTGACTAACTCTTCTCCAGGCTGTTTGTTTTCTCCACAGCTGACCAATATGTTCTACCAGATTCAACAGGTGAGCCAAAACCTTCCCTTCTGTCTCCAGTATAAATAAGAATTATTTATTATTTCTTATCTAGGTCCATATACATATGTACAGTATATATATACATAAATGTATTATATAGCATATGAAAAAAGAAAAAAAGGAGAAAGGAGGAAGACAAGAAGATCACATGGAGTTTCTGACATGAACTACTAAAGCAAAAGCAATTGCAGCCTTCATAAACCAAGCTGTATTCTCTCCAGCCTCCACCTGCTTTCTCCTATAAACCCACTTTTGCTCCATCTTCTATCAATAAGTGCAACTTCCAGTGTGTGCTGCAGGTCTGTCAGTCTAGGTGATACCTCTTTTATTCACTCTTTTTTGTACCACTGAAAGCTTACAGATCTAACTTGAAAGCTAAAGCTGTCTCAGTTATATTTGATTTTCTGATATTCAGTTTTTTAATGATACTGAATAGATTCAGTCTCTTTATATTAAATGACGGAAAAATATTCCTAACAATAAATGAAACAAAACTGAAGACCCAAAAAACCTGTTTTTTAAGGAGATGTAATTTATTAAAATCCAGTATTCCTCAACTTTAAGAGTAAGACAAATCAAGTTTTAGTCTTTAAGTAGAAATAAGATAAGTTTAGCGTGTCTGCTTTCAGTTTGTTTGACTAGGTCCAAATCTCCCCCAATCCATATGGTTCTGTAGGAAGTAGTGTCTCACCTGGTCTCCAATTGCTCCTCTAAAAAGATACAGGTCTTACACAGCTCCATTGACCACCTTGGACCTTAGTGTGTCTCAAAAGGTATGAGATGCCTCTGTGTAGGCAACATAATCAATCCCTTTTGCTTGAGTATTGTTCCTGCCTTCTCCCTTTTCTTCTTGAAAATAGTCAAGATTTGTTTAAAAAGTTCTACACACAGCAGGTGGCAAACCATTTGATCGTATCAGTTCTGTGTAAATCAGAAATTTAAGACTTCCACAGGGAGTCAAAATGTTTATTTGAATGCTGATAGATACACTGTGTTCTTGGGACAAGGGTTAAAACATTAGTGTTTTGTGTTTCACTTTGTTTAGTTTCTTTCCCCAAATCTATTCTTAAACAAATCAGGCAAACAACTCACCTTACCAAGTACCATGGGGAAATGAATATCGGGATTCATAAGTACTCTCCTACTTTGTATGCATGACTCGCTGTCTGGTGGGAAAAATCAATTTGCCTCTTTAAAAAGGCCCCCTTGGGGAATAGAAGAATGCAGAGCTGTAATGGTTTACAGTCTTGAGTGTCTTTGTCTGATGACAAACAGAACTGGAATTGACAAGAGAGTTACATTCATGAGCTAAAATGATTCATGCGTTGCGACTTTTTTCCTCACCTGGCTTTGCAAAACTGCACCTGCAAAACAGTGCATCTATGTCATTCATGTAGTCACCTTGATTGCATGCTTCCTCTGTATTTACAGGCACTGACAGTGCCTTGCATCTCACTAGTTATTTACGTGCTTTGATATCCCATTGCAAATCAAGCACTCTGCTGCCTGCACAAACATACAGGCATTCCTAAATATTAGACCATGCACAACTGAGAACCCCACTGAGAATGTTTCAAGTTTCATGTCACACAGTGAAGTACATGAAAGAAAATACAGGGGTGAAAGTCTACATGAATTTCATTACCTTACAGGCAGCATCAGAGAGCAGAGACAGTATTAGGCAGAAACTCAGGAAAATACAGGTTTTATTCACAGTTCATGCCTTGATCTTCTGTATGACTTTAGACACACAGCCTTTTAACTGTCTGTGACTGCTCCCCTTCTACTGGGTCTTGCTTTCTTTAATTAAGAGGTAAAAATTTGAAGTACCATCCAGTTGTACTGCAGCTAGTGCAGAGGGGCTTCTGTCTCTTTCAGCCAACAGGTATTTTTGTAGTACAGTTAAGACCATTCAGTAATACTTTCCCTTGTTTAATCTGTACCTTCCAAATGTCAGTAGAGCATTGTTAGTTGGTAGCACATGAAGGTCTGGCCTAGTACATTTGAATATTTTTAAGTATATATCTTATATACAAAAAGTGTTGATTATGTGTTAAACTTCACTGTGAAATTAATTAAGGTTTTGATATACTAACCAGGACATAGAAGATGACAGTCTGTGTCAAGGAAATGCTGGACTGGAAACCTTTTGAATTCATATTTGTTCTGATTCTAAATTTTCAATGACTTGTATATTTTCTAATAAAATTGTCGTGGTTTAACCCTAGCCCGCAACTAAACCCCCCACAGCCACTCTTTCCTCCCCGCCCCCTCCCCCCCCACCCAGGGGGACAGGGGAGACAATCAAATGAGTAAAAGTGAGAGAACTCATGGCTTGAGATAAAGGTGGTTTAATAGGTAAATCAAAAGCTGTGCACACAAACAAAGCAAAACAAGGACTTCATCCCCCACTTCCCCTCAGCAGTCAGGAGTTCAGCCATCTCCGGAAAAGCAGGGCTCCATCACATGTAACAGTTATTTGGGAAGACAAATGCCATCACACTAAATGTCCCCCCCCCTTCCTTCTTTCTTTTCTCCCCCTGATTTACATGCTGCTCATGATATCGTATGGTATGGAATATCTCTTTCGTTACTTGGGGTCAGCTGTCCTGGATGTGTCCCCTCCCAGCTTCTTGTGAACTCCCAGCCTGCTCACTGGTGGTGTGGTGTGAGAAACAGAACTCTTGTCTCTGTGTAAACACTGCTTAGCAATAGATAAAACATCCCTTAATTATAAATAGTGTTTCCAGCAAAATCCAAAACACAGACCCGTACTAACTACTGTGAAAAAAATTAACTCTACTCCAGCTAAAAATCAGCACAGAAGTGAAAATAAAAATAAATATTTTGTAAAAGAAAAGGAGTAAAGGAAGAAAAAGATATGATTAAGAAACCCTTCCCCCCCTGCAATGTGGATTTGGCTTTGTAGTCAAACCAGAAGCATATCAATTCAATAAAAATGGAAACTCTTAACTTTTGAATTTTGTTTCAATTGAAAAATAGAGAAAGATGGTTAAGAAAAAGTAAAAGGCATCTGTCCTCTATGAAGATACTCAGGGAAGCAAAAATACTTCCCAAGTTCACATTATATGCAGTGATAGGCTGTCAGGGTACAGATGATAAGTTCTGCTGGCATTGGATGCAGAAAAATAATACAACCCAAAGCAAGTCAGATTTATGCATAGGGATATTCTGGATTGATTGTGCAAGCAGATGTTCTGTGAATTCAATCAAGAAATGTTTTTTGTCACCTCTGTTCAAACAGGCAAGCCAGCTTCATTCCCAGTTGAGACAAGAACAGGAATCCATTGCTGACTCTATTAACAATAGACATTTTTTCTAATAATGAATAGATTTTTTCCAGTCCTCTGATGAGATTGTTGAGTGCCAGATGTAGCTGTGAGAATTTTATTTCTTTTTTTTTCTCTAGAGAGAGATCAACAGTTTAATTTTGGTCTGAAGAGCTTATTTTAAATGCATCTGAAACAGAAGTAAACTACTAAGTAGCATCTGCCAATAGGTAATATTATATCCCTCTCTAAACACACAATGCATGCCCCCCAGATATAGGCCAAGATAGAAGATGGGAGATAAGAGAAAAAAATCAACATCATACAAACATTTTTTCAGTGAAAAGTTACTTGAATACAGGCCAGCTAGAAGATACAATTGCTGAGGTTCAGTGAAAGAAAAGTGTTCATAAATTCACATGTGCTTTAATTTTTTGTATTTAAAAAAAAATGCACTGAAGGGATGGTAAAAAAAAAAAGTTAGGTTTATAGATTCAGATATACTTTTCTTAAACTGTGTAATATTATTTTCACAAAAAAAAACCCTTTTATTTAGGACCTGAGATCCACTGTGGGTTTTGGAACTCTTTCTTCTCTAAAGAAGTGACCAGTTTCACTGTTTCTTTCTTTCTTTTTAAATAATGTCAGTAAAATGAAAGCATTTTACCACTATATATAATCAGAAACAAGAAAAATAGTGTCAGGTATTCCCAGCACCCTGCTTGTAAACCTGTAGCTTTGGCCTTGTATAACTCTGTAATGAACCGACAGTGCATTATTTTACATGCATTTTCTTCAAAGAGGTTTCCACGTATGCTAAAAGTAGCAAGGTCAGTCAATAAACTTCTTATGGCAGAGTTGGAGAACTGAGGTTCTGTGGCACAACCCCCTACTGCCTCCAAAAATAATTACTTTTTCTTCAAGACAAAAAAAAAGAAAAAAAGAGAGAATACTTTTCTGAGCATAACCCACTGGCTTCTTGTTTAACAGGCATATCCCTTGGCCTGCTAGGCCAGCATAACTTAGTAGAAAACGGAGATACTGCTAGGAAAAATGCACACAAGAGAGACGAATTAAAAGTGTAATTGGCACACACACATACAGAAGTATCCCAGAAGACTCAGAAGACTTCTTTATCTGGAAAGCATCTACAACCATGCACAGTGATTTATACCCCAATTCCAGTGGATTTACTCATGAGAACAAGTAATATGCTCAGTAGTAATTAACAAGCCCGAATTTTCTGTTATTTTCACTGACTCTCACACTTCTTCACACTGTCAAAGAGGTGTGAAAGAAGAAGTCCTGAGAACAAGGTCTGATATAATATTTCTTCCTCAAAGGCTTTTTTTGTGCTATCAATCCAGCTTTGAAGAACAAATGTCGCCAACCAAGTAGAATCAACAAATGTGTAAACCCTTGTGTCCTCATTCATCTCATCACGTGTGCTCTGACAGTTCTCCAAAACAGTATTCATCTAAATAAGTTGTGAACTTCAAAGTTGTATCATCAAAATTAAAATGCTAAAGTGGACAATTTATTTGTTTATTTAGTTCTTTTCTTTTTCTTTTGCTTTGTATTTTTCCTCCAAAACGCATGTACACAAACTGTCAAACGAGACTATCCACGGTTTGTTGCATAAACTCCGGTATCCAGATGTGGTCAGCAAATGAATTTTCAAATCTGTTAAACACTGGCTTTTGCAAATGGTAAATATCCGTCCTTTTCTATGTTTTAAACTAAATATTTAAGGTTCTTTATTCAAAATAGAGCTCAAATTCTTGTTGAGATTTCAAGCTTTGTGATGAAGTTTCAATGAAGTCGATGGGGCAAACATGTGCTTAGGCAATATCTTACTGGATTTCTCAAAAACGAGCTCTGTTTTCACTACTTAAATGTGAATTTAGGGCTAAAGCTGCCATATAAAATGAAATATGCTAAAATTGCTTTTCACCCTGTAAACAAAAGAGAGTATACATGACAGAATACATTTAAAATTTCACTGTTCTTCCATTACTAGACAAAATAAGTGAGGAAGCTTTGGCTGAATACAGACAATATTTTATGTGCATTTGTAATTGTAGTTGTCAGGAAAGTTTTCTTCTCTGTAGATGTCCTGGTTTGAGTGAGAACAGAACTAATTCTGTTCAGTAATCTTAATTTCAGCTCAGTTGTTCTAATTAACTGCACTGTCTGAAGTTAGCAGCCTGTTCTCACAGTGTCTGCTTCTAGCAGTGATAACACCCCATGTTTAGAGTTACTACCAAGGATGGGTGTGTAGACCAAGGCCACTGCTGGGTCTTGTGTACCACATTGGGGGTGCAGAAAGTGAAAGGCTGCAACTGCAGAGAGGGGCAGACAGGACAGGTGAACCTAAACTGACCAATGAGGGATTCCATGCCATATACGTTATATTCAGTATAAGGCTGAGGGATCATGAGGGTATCTCGCTCTTCTCCCTTCTCTTTGCCCTCTTGACTCACTTTGCCAGCTTTGCTTGTCTTGGCTCAGATCCTCTTTCGGTTCTTCCTTGGAGCATTTGAGGAGGACTGTCTGTTCTGCCTTCGACCCCAGTCTCTGTGTTCCTGAACCCAGTACCAGAATCCAGCTCCTGAACACAGCTGCCGTCTGCTGTGGGGCCCAGTCTGGGACTCCTCCGGTGCCTGCTCCGCAGCTATGTGTTATAGCTTTTGTCTTCAAGATGCTTTGGGATTTACAAGGTATTGATTAGGCTCAAGTAACCATCTGTTCTTTCTAAGTTTAGTGATAGATTTCTCTTATATTTCCCATAGATGTTAAATACTGATAAACATGTTCCCTTCAAAATTTTTACCACTTAGTTTTCCCTAATAGTAATATTTTCATTAAACCTTCCATTTCATACATGTCAGTATTAAAAGTCAGTACTGTAGGTGGAGCAAAATTATTTAAAGCTATGTGTTTTTCATCAGCCATGGGTAAAATCTTTATTATAATTGATCTCCATGGCACAGTGACCTCTGATTTCACTGCAGCCAGGATCCAAAGCCATTTGTGGTATTTATAATATCCCATCCAAGATCTCATTACATTCTTTAATAAATAATGAATCTTGGATATTTTCCTGAGAAGAAATCTGACACAACAGGTTGGTTGGTTTTGACTGGTACCTTCTTCCTCCTCACAACAGATGACCCCAAAGAGACTGGATGAAGCAGAGGTCTCATTGCATCACCTGGATACATAAAAACAGTTATGATAGAGGATAAAATTTAGGATATTAGCTTTCAATAAATTCTGATGTTATCTTTTTCCCCTTCTTCCCCCTGTTGTTCTCCTGACTATTGCCTCCCAACCGCACTCAGCCTCTCAGACTCGTCACAGCACAATTGCAACCCCATGGCAGAAGGGGACAACTGGAACACTCAGGCAGAGGCGCAAGGAGGCAACAGGGGAAAGTAGAGCCTTGTGAAAGGCTGTCGAGGAAATCCCTGTCTCTCAGTTACTGCTGTCCCCTTGCCTCCTCAGCTGCTGCTGTGAAGCCTTTGCCTGAGGAGACACATTTAGGTAGTGACCATTGATCCAGAGAGTCAAGTAAGAAATATCCAGGTACGACTTTTCATATCAGATAAACTCAGGGTGTATCAGGACAACACTTCCAGCAGTGCTGTTAGAATGTGTTTGCTCAGTTTCACAAAGGCCCACATCATGACAGATTTTAGAAAGTGCCTTTTAGGACAAACTGCATCAGGTTCTCAAATAGGTCCTAGGGTAGATAACACTTGCAGGAGAAAGCCTGCAGGGAAATATGGTTTCATATTGTTTTCATTCTGAATGTAACCTCCTTCAGAAAGGACTCTTAGCTAATATATCATCTTTATTCTACCACCATGTTAGAAAGACTCCTCACCACTGCTGTAACTCATTTCTGAACATAGACACATTGATTTCCCTTCCTGACTAATGGAGAAGTTTTGCTGTAGCACCATGGAAAATCTCCTGAATTCTGCCTTTATAAGCTGTGTAGGTACTTTTAAGGGCAGAATTTGCTGAAAGGGTTTCAATTTTCCCCTTTCAATGACCTAATATTATTTCACTTGAATTAATCTGAGTATACTTGGTAGCACTAGATTTTGATAAAAAATGCTGTTTGAAAAAAATATATTTTATGCCTAAGTCACACTGTCACTTTATATTAACGTTCCTATCCATTTCACCTTTATACTGTCCTCTGTATTCATTCATTTTTAACTAAGTTATCTTTTTTCAGTCCCGAAATAGATTTTAAAAAGACAGGAGTGCCCATCTTGGTCTGAAAGAAAGCTACTGCCCTAGCAATTAAAAGCAGCCTGAACTCTTAGTAAGAAGAGGAAAAAAATTTTAGAACTGTGTTCATACTGTAAACCAATGAAGATAATGTATAGCCCTTTCACATAGCTTTCCATTCTTGAATCGTTGAATGCTTTAAAAAACCTAAGTTTCTTCAGTACTACAGTGTAACTTTGTTCAGTGATTAGTCACCCTGGACAGTTTTCTAGTATTAATAATTCCCTAGATAGAAATGCTACCTTATATCAAAATGTACATGATTAAGTAAGAGTAGTTTAAATATAAAATTCCATGAGTTCCTTGCACTGAGTTTTGATTCGGAAACACTAAATGTGACATTTCTGTAAATAGCAAACTGCTTCTGCTCCACACTTCCCAAAACACAGTCATACTGTTAGCTTAAAAGACCTTTGACCTAAAATTAGTAATGACATTACTCAGGATCTCTAAATGTTTTTTGTGGTTTGTGTTTTTTTGAAATTGTTCAATTTTCACCTGATCTTAGATTATGCAGACAGATCAGTTAGATGTAGTGCTATATTATATCATTTTCTTTGCTGTACAAGTAGGAAGACATTTAACTAATGTCCTTTCTGTCTTCAGAATCAGACCCTGACTTCAGACCCTGCTGCTGTGTTTATGTACGTATGTAATTACAGCACACTTCATCGAGATTTCTAAATGCACTTCAGGACACAGAAGGTGAGTGTCCTTACAAGAGATATTCTCCATCTGCATGTGCCCACATCAAGAATCAGAGTTTATAGTAATATAGGTACACTACAAATGCCTTTTGAAAATTATTCTAATGATTCTGAAGCAGTATTTAGGTATCTGCTATCTCAACATCTCATGTTGCCATGAACTATTGTTTATGGTATGTCAGTAGCTCATGAGAAATCACACAAACCTTCCAATTAAGATACACTGTAAGTCAGTTTATTACAGAGATTTTTGTAATACTGTTCCATATTCCTTGTTTTCATGAGTGCCTGTGGCACACAAAGGGTAAATCAAATGCAGATAGCCAAAAAGTCTCTTCTGGATAGTTCTGCACTGGTCTCAGCCCAAGTTAAGGAATTCATTTGTATACTTTGCAGAAGCCAAAATCTTCTACTGTGGGTTTTTAAACAGCCACATAAAACCCCTACCTTCCAGGGTACAGCATCCACTTTGATTAGCCTGGCTTTCAATAAGAAATTTAACTCTACAGAATACATCAAAATCCCTGCTGTGAAATAAGTCATCTTCTAAGTACAGGCAAAAAAGCTCTGTAATTTCTTCTTCTTTTTAAAATCAAAATTATCTGAGGCTCTGATTTCTCCTTCATTTTATAGTTGTAGTCTTGCTGATGTTATAAATCCTCAATAAAAAGAACACACCGTGCTTTGGACAGAAGAACACAAATTTTCTCCTTTATTCAGAGTCCTTTGTAGTCTTCATTAGTATTGACTGAGTCTCCAGCTTGCTAAATAAACAGAATATATAGGTTAGACATATGTTTTTTCACCTGACTTATTTCATGATTCAGAAAGCACTTAAGTTCTGTTTCAGCCTTTCCTATGTGAAAATCGAATGCTCCAACTAATAATGGCAAATTACAGCCAGAAACCTGTGCCTGAATGAGCTTGTCAGGACAATGAGGCTTTTCCGCTTATTATTTTGACAAAATTCAAGTGAAAGAGAGAAGCTGTGAGCAGCAGTAAAATTCTGAGTTCTTTATCAAGACTACGTATATATGTGTATGTAAAACAGCTTGCAGAATTAAGGCTTTAAACTAAAAAAAAACACAACAACAACAAAAATTAAAAATGTATTATGGAAAAGCTTTATGCATGAAGGATAATAAAAGTGCCAATTTCAGAGCACCTGGAAATGACAATATCAGTTATATAGTAATGAATTAAATAGGTTTCAATTCCTCTTAGTATAAACCACTCCACTCCCCTTGCACTTTTATTAGTTGTAATACAAAGACATGAAAACTCTGAAAGAGGGTCAAAAAATTGGGATTTGTTGGTAAGGCTTACCAAGAGAAAGACTCAGGAGAAGCTTTGAATGCTTGTCCAGAATAGCACAGCAGCCCTAAACACTGCCTGGACATAGAAGATGTGAAAGGATACACTATGCTGTACAGCTGCTAATTTATCCCCAGACTCGCATACAAAATATACTGAGTTACATGTTTTTAAGGACTGAGGGTATTTCCATTTCAGAAAATGTGCCACATATTATTGTGTTGCTGCTTAGTGTTATGGCAATTACATAATAGACAGTGCACACACTAAGAGATTAAATAAGTATAATAATAAAAGAGAGAGAGAACAATAACAAGAAGCTAACCTTCTCCATTGTGGTATGAGCTCTCCTTCCCCAAACAATATTCTAACACCACCACACAAAGTCAAACTACTTACGGGAAGCTTGTTTGGTGGTTGACTGAGCTGCTGCACACTTGCTAGAATAACTCACCCACAGATGCCTATACCCACCCACCTGGCATTGGACAGGCTTGGAGCATTTCTCACTGCATTTGCAGCAAGAAGTACTGCAATATGGACTGACTCTTGTTTTTTTAATTAAGCCACACTACAGTCATTACCTTTATACTTAGAGGGTTGCTTACACCATTCTTAGTATAGGTTAAAACGGTAATCAGTTAGAAGTACTGTTATAACATCAGTGCACTGTGGGAACAATAAAAACAGCAATGTCCCCTACTCAGTAGGAATAAATGGATTCTTATTTTATCTTAGCATACCAAATGAATGGAGGAATCATTTCCTTCCACACAGACAGGACAGCTGGTATAGATAATTGTTATATGGGTTAGGGGTAAGCAAGGATATAAAGACATCCAGTTACCTGCCATCAGCTAAAGAATTGTAACCGAGCTCACTGTGAGCAATGCCTTGTGAGGGTACTCACCTTTGTAGGGGTAGGAAAATCTTCCTGGAAGGCCTCCAAGATGGTTCCATCTTTGGTTACACGGAATCGGGAGGTGGATGCAGGTTTGCCTTATGTCAGGCCTGTTAATGGACAACTATGTCTTCTCACAGTGCCTTTTAGTGCCTTTCTTTCATGCTCAGATACCATCTATGAAGCAGTGAATCATGGTGAGGTAACACAAACATCACACGTACAAAAGCTGCCTGTTTCATATGAGGCCACAAATCACTATACATAACTTAATACAGCTATTGCAATTTCTTTGTTAATGACTCTGTTCACAGCTATTTCCTAATTGTAAGATAGAAGCATTTACAGAAGAAAGATAGTAAAAAATTTACAGGGTAGCCAGTTCCAGCATGCCAGTTTCCCTTAGAATAAATCTACCTGAGTTTATGAAGCCTTTGTGAACAAAAAGCTTTCAAACAAATACATGAGGAGGAGGGAAATAATAGACAAAACTGTTAGAAACACTGTGGGGTTTTCACTGAGAAAAATTTAATCAGAAGATGAGAACTTTTTATTATTTTTGTTATTCAAGTAAGTGATGGTGGTTGAAAGAATATTTTGGCTTCATTTATTCTGTTGTGTTATTCATTTTGGAGCATGTTGGCATCTGCCCATCTCCCCTAAGGAAGGGTTAAATACAACTGTGCTGCTCTCAGGAACCCCAGTGGGGAAGTTCCTTGTGCCAGCCCATTTTTTGTTGTATCTTATTTTCTCTCACTGGTCAGCAATTGGAGGCCACTTGCATGGAAAAAGGAGCAAGCAGCTTGCTGGCAACAGTTTTGCTGCCATGGTGATTCCTACAGAACAGGGAGGATGGAGTGCATGGAGGATCATAGACAGGTACTAGAAGGTAGGAGTCATCTTTTTATACAGAACAAGAAATAATAGAAAAAGAAAAGTAATGCAGGTCTGTAACAGCAAAAAGAAACAACATCTGACATATCAAAGAAAGAGGAGGCAGCAGAAGGGATTCAGAAAGAGGAAGGACAGAGACTGCTGGCAAACTTCATTAAATAGACTGTAACATTTTAAGAAGCTGTTGTGAGATTGGGGAGATTTTTGTTCGCTTGTTTTCCTCATAAACTCATAGACAGAAAAATGCTGGCTAGCTCTAAAAAGGGCATCAGTTATGCAGGCATTTAGTCAACATCACCATTGGGCCCTATGAATGTCAGGTGCTGTTCAAAAAGCTAATTAGTGTGTTTTCCTTCAATACTTTATTGAAAGAATGTTTCATTACCATGCAAATGGTGTTAACTCACAACACAAGCTAATTGAATTCTTACAAAACATCCCATGCAGACCCTTATCATAACCTGACAAACAATAAATGCTAAACTCACTTTAGAAGACAGAATTTGTACTAAGTAGCAGGACACTGACTGTCAGACTGTTTATGGCTTTTATAATTTCAGATACTCTGAGTCCAAAAGTAATTCATCTTCTAACGTCTGTTAACAACGGATTGACACTTGTCACTATAAGGAGATGATCTGATACCTGAAAAGCAAACTACTCTACTGCCTTCCATGAAAACAGCATGGTTAATACACATCCCACCATGTATGTTTTAAGTTGTCTGTTTCTGGTGCTGCAACCCCTGTCTCCTTCCTGCCAGCAGCAATTACAACAGGGCCTCAAAGCAATGAATGGTTTCAGAAGAGCAGCAGCCACGTGCTCACTCCTTTGTCATCTTTGGAAGTGCAATTACACGTGAATTCAACCTCTGTACCGGATTTTCCGGCACAACATCTTTCTCCAAACACGTATCAACAGTAGCTGATTTTCACCGCTGAGAGCTCTCCTTCCTTTCTACTCTTGCATTCAGTTTGGCTGGATCAAGACATTTCAAAAGTCAGTTTGGATCAGTTCCTGCCAACTCATTAATCACTCATTAAGCCCATGTTTTTCCTGGCCTTTCACTTGGCAACTTTACTGATCCAAGCCATAGTGAAGCACAGGTCTCAGCTGAGAGATGAGACGTACGATGAATGCTGTCTTTGGCTTGAGGTGTTGGTATCAGTTGAACAGCAGTTTATGACACTGCTGATCTGCCAAGCCTACACTCATGCAAAAAAAAAGGCAAAATATCAGTCTGAGTTTGACAACACACAGTTACTGTCTTCCAGGTAAAAGAAAAAATGCCCAGCTGCAGATGCAAAAGAAGTAGGTGAGAGGCTTGGCCAGGCAAAGAGCATGCACTTAATACAACAGGTAATCATAAACCTGATTGCTCTGCTATTCAGACCTGGAGGGCTGACATTCCACCTCAGTGCTTACAGCTAATAGATCTTATACTAATCCCTCACAGATACTGAAAAGCAAACTGGAAAACAGCTGTTGCTGAGTAGAAGAGAGATTCAATGACAAATTGGACAGCACAAAGGGTAGGAATTTTTTTCCTGGTGTCAGTCATGTTATTAATCTGGAAGTCTCCATGATGAGAACACTAGTATTCAAAGGTCCTGGAACAATAATCAGAGAAATATTAATGCCACCATTTTCTTGGAGTGGAAATATTTCTCCCATCTTCACAGTAAGATCCATCTAAAACTTTTATTCAATGCAATGATTCAACCATTTTGCAGGCAGAAAGAAAATAATACAGAGATTGTTCAATTAATGTATTTTTTAAGTACAGTAATTTATTCTCAATAAAAATGAAAATACATAGATATACTTTGAGAGAGAAACAGTTTAGAGTCTTTTAAAGAAATAATATCCTGTAGAGTTTCTTGGTTTGTCCTTGTCTCACATAATCTCAACAATAGGTTAATAGACTTAACCTTGCCACTGGAAGGCATGCTCAAAAACAAGTAAAATAAAAGCTCTCAGAAGACTGATGGCAGACCTGAGATGAAAATAGTCATTCCTGTCCACAGAGATTTTTAATACATAGAGAAAATTTTTCATCTGATATTATGATGAAAGTGTCATCATTCAGAAACTTCTGTAAAAATAGAAATCTGTGGAAGAACATTGGTTTGGGTAAATTGAAGCATTCCATTTTTTACCATTTCTAAAAATTTCATTGCCATTTAAGTAATTTTCTCTTAAGGTACTATGTTTTTTGAAAGAAAGATATTTTTATTTCTGTTTCTAAAAATCTAAATGCAATATTTAATACAATGGATTTGTTGTAATATTTGAGCTTTTCAGTAAGATTGAATGCTTCTTGAACTGGTCATTGATTTGTGAGTCCTGTAAACTAATATGTGTTTGGTTTTCCCTGACTGTAATCTACTTTAAAGTGTCAGTGTCCCCTTTAAGAAAGGCAAGCCTCTCCCACAGATCTATGTATGTCTGAAGCCTGCCCTCAGATACTGGTTATTCTGTAGCTCTCATGCAGCCCACTATGCTGGGTTTTCTTCCCCTAATGATCAAGATTCAGAGCGTATTGGTGTACACCCAAATCTGCTCTGATACAGAAAGAAAACTTGGGAAATAGAACAAGTACTCCCAGGAGCAGATTGACTTCACGTCATCATGAAGAAACACTTTTTCATGAAGTTCTGTTAAGTACATTTTATTTGGATCCTCTGACACATATTTATGAAAATTAAAAAAAGGTGACCATGGATCTTAAGATTTCTTTTGCAAAGCTCTTAACTGTTGCAGAACAATACACCAAGGACAAAAGGAAGTGAAGATGAGACTGTGAAGGTGGATATTTTACAAACGTGAAGAGAAGGGTCAGAAAGGATTTGAAAGATGTGAGAAATGAGAGATCTGGGGTGGCTATTGCTAGATAAAGCTTCTGTAAACACACCTTTGCTGCTAAGTGTTTTGCATTGTCCTGGAAGGAAGTAAAAGAGCATCTGTGCACCAATTAATCTGGACAGAAGAATTAACACAGAAAAGAGCTTCATTTAGCTTAAGATCATTAGAAATACTCATTCTGTTCTCCGTTTCTCATATCTTGAATTTCTAAAACAGAGAAACAACAACAAAAAACCCCACACTAGCTCACCAGAATTAAATTCACCCCACAACTATGAAGAGAATTAGCTTTGAAATGTAATTGCAATAGGGACAAAGTAAAATTACAGAACAGCAAGGCAAGCACCCACTACATTTTCTCTATGTGAAACTGTTCCAAAAACTCAGTGGTGCAAGATGCACATACTGTGTAAAATGTTAAATTATTCATTTTATTTGTATTTAATGGTTCAAAAAAACCCAAGCTGGTAAAACACATACAACACTTAATGCACCTTTTTTTTTTTTTTTTTTTTGTTTACTTTAGAAGGCACTTGTTCCAATACCTTCTGCATGCAGGCTAAATAATTTGCCTCTGGTTTTGTCTCCATGCAACTTCAGTGGAAAGTTGTATAGTCTTCTGTTCCCATGAGACATATATACTGCCCCCCTCCCCCTAAGCATATTGCCTTCAATTACTTGTTAAACAGACCCAATGAAATAGAATTCTCAAACATAACACATATTAGCATGCCTCTTGTTTTCTTAGATTTTCATTGCTCTATTTACTGTTTAGAACTTCATCCCACTCCTATTGATGTGAATAATGAGACTCCATTGATTTCAATTTGAAAGCTTCTTGATAGCATTATTTAACATCTAACTGTTGAAAAGGGAAAATCAGAGCTGTGTAGTGTTATCAGCTGAAGTTTTGCTCCTGGATCTTCCCTTCACTTTGACTAGACTGTAGAAGTTGCTGTTTAATGTGAGTTATCTCCTGTTCATGGTCGTTTGGCATCTATTTTGCACAAACCCTCAAATTTTGGCAGTCATAATCAGAGAATCACAGAATGGTAGGGGTTGAAAGGGACCTCTAGAGATCATCTAGTCCAATCACCCTGCTAAAGAAGGATCACACAGAGCAGATTGCCCAGGGTCACGTCCAGGCAGGTTTTTAATATCTCCAGAGAAGGAGATTCTACAACCTCTCTGGGCATCCTGTTCCAGGCCTCTGGCATCATCAAAGTAAAGAAGTTTCTCCTTATGTTTAGGTGGAACTTCCTGTGTTACAGTTTGTACCCATTGCCCCTTATCCTATCACGAAGCACCACTAAACAGAGACTGGCCCCATCCTCTTGTCACCCACCTTTTAGATATTTATAGACATTGATAAGATCCACCCCTCAGTCATCTCTTCATCAGGCTAAACAGCCCCAGGTCTCTCAGCCCTTCCTCATGAGAGAGATGTTCTAGTCCCCTAAACATCTTTATAGCCCTTGACTCAGCTCTGTACAGTACTTCCTTGTCTGTCTTGAACTGGGGAGCCCCGAACTGGACACAGTACTCCAGATGTGACTTCAATACGGCAAAGTAGAAGGGGAGGAAATTTCCCTTGACTTGCTGGTCACAGTCTTCTTAATAAAGATAAGGATAAAAGGAAATATAGAATTTTTTAAAAATCTCTCATGGCCTGTAGTATCTCTCAGTTATCATTTAAACTTTTGAATAGATGTTAGTTAAGTCCACCTTCTGTTTGGTAAGATGTCTCACAGAATACAAAAATCAAACACTGGCTACTTCAGAGATAATTACATCGAGCACTGGGGCTGCTTTGCGTATTTTTCCAAAGTGACTGACAGGCTGGGAATGCTAATACCACTTCCCCAGCTTCCATCAGCTGCACAAGTAACTGCCCTCCTACCATCCCTAAACACCTCTGTGGCTCTGGAACTGTCAGCAGAGCACACGCCATTATCCATTGCCTCTCTTCCCATTGTTTCAGAGTCCTGATAGTATTTGTTTAATAACCTAGTCCACTAACCTTCACCATCTCCCTGCTTTTCCATCCTCTGCTCTTGAATGATTTTATGGGTTCCAATGATGATGTCAGTGAAAATGTAGCCATTCCAAAAGAGGCATCCTGGACAGTCACCGTAAAATTTTTGCATCAGGCATTCAATCTCATAGATGAACTGGCTGCGATCTTTCAGAAAAGTGAACAGATCCATAATACTGTCCTCCAAAACCCAGTCCTGCTTTGCCATCCTTCCCACCTTATATACCACCCCATATGTTTAAACTGTGTATTTCTTAAATCCCAGCATACATCAATCCCTATAATAATTACTGTGAAAAAAATTCTTTGAAAAGAACACATCTTTGTCAGATCACAGAGTATGGCTTGCATATGCGAATAGACATCTGTTTATAAGCATAACTAGAGCTGCTTGCATTATGTATTTTATTTGTTTCAAACAACTATGGCTAAAATTTATTTCTGCTTCTACTTTTTGAGAAAAATGCATTTTGAAGCTCCACAATTTTCATAGCCTTCCACCTCCACAAGATGTATCTAAGTAAATTTTATCAGCTTTGTTCTGAAGAAAAATATTTCATTGAGACTAAGCACATATTTTAAAATTATGCATGGTTGATGCATAGTTTAAGTGACAGTGATTTTTCTATTGCCTGGGCTCATCCCTTCTGGTCTTGCTGGCATTGGTCTGTTAATGCCAACAGAACTGTGCTGATTTACAAACAACTGGAGAGCTGAAGCATCATTTCAGGTCATTTTGAATGAAAAACAAAACAACAGCAAAAAAAGGAAAGATTAGCTGTTTCTTGCTCATAATAGTAAAAAAAAAAAAAAATAATCTAAGTAGTGAGTTTTGGGCAAGGCTTTGAATTTCTAATTGTAGAACACATCCATGAACATTTTGCAGTGTAAAACAGGTATGGTTTTATTTTCTTTTTTGATTTTCTTCCAGAGCTCGTCATCTCCACAGGAGGAAGACTTTCTTTCGAGTATAGACAATCTTTTAACCCCAGTTTCTTCTTGTGATATATTCACCACAGACCAGTTTCTTCTTTCTCTTGCTGATATTTTCAAGAACAACATGCAGACTGACTTACTATTTAATTTCACAGATGAGGGCAAAAAATACCCAAAGAAAACAATCAGTAAGAAGATACTCAACTTTTCTAACACTTTAAATCAGTTAGTTTTGGAATATAGATATCATACACTTCTTGATTGTTTTTATTCTTTCTCTTTAATAATCTTTTTTCAACATTAGCACATTACTGGTTTTGGAGCCAAGAGAAGATGGAAAGATCTCTTCACCTGCTTAGCCATTCACTTAAATGTAGGTTTTTCCAGTGTATGTTTCTGAAAAATTAATACGTTCAAATATTTTTTGGTTTTATCCAAAGAGATAAAATGTAATATTTAATAAGATTTCAAAGGCAGAGTTTTCTCTCCTCCTTTCCAACTCACAACACCAGTTTGGGTCACCTCTGACTGAATTTTAACAGGTGAGAAACTCCAGTGACTGCCAATAGTATCTGCCAGTCACAGATATACTGTGACATAGGCAGCCATATTGAATGACTGCACATTTAAGAACCCTGTTCCATCTAGTCAAGCTTATTTTCTTCTTGTTATCATAATGATACTGTTCTACTCTAAATATTGTTCCCCACTGCAAACAAACCCTCTCCAGAAAAAAAACAGAAGGAAATTACAAGTAGCGGGAGGGGAAAAAATCTCCTTCCACTGATATGTTATTGATTAAGGTACTGTAAGCAAACAGGTATATTTTTCACTATCTAAATTGGAAAATTTCCTCCTGAAGATTCTGACTCTGGATAGTATTTTCCAGTTTGGTATTGCAGATAATAGACTTATTTCACTTTATAGACTTGAGGAAAATAAACATAAGAGGAAAGGGAATGAAGACTCAAAACTTCACTTTGTGTAAGAATGAACACAAATATAAAAGCCAATCAATGATTTCTGACTGTTCCTATATTGCACACAGACTGAGAAACTCATGCATTGAAAAACCCTTTGAGGGGAGGACTACCCACAGATGCCTCAGCTGTACTCATATTATGCAAATGTACATTGACATAAAGTTGCCGAAATATCTGAAAGCTGCATTGTCCCAGTGATTCCCAGAGCACTGCCATAGATCCTACTCTTCCATATTAACATCAGTGTGGTAAAATCGTAGGAGGTTTTGCAACATGCTGTAACAGAAGAAGAGCAGAATTTGCCCCTTAAAGTAACAGTGAGATTGACATATGTTTTCTCCATTCATTTGGCTAGCCTACAATAAAATGCCTAGTGCTCCATCAGAGTTTATAATTGATTGGCCAGTAAGCAGCTTGTTGATAATAACATATTCTAGCCATCTGATGTTTTGAACAATCCAGTAGCAATCTGCAGCAATGCTATTTACACTATGTTCCCTGTGCTGGGCATGGATCCAGCTTTTACTACCACCAAGAACAAAGAAGCAGGAGGTCTATCATAACCTTCAGAAGGTTTTGCAAGTAATTTTAAGGTTTTCAGAGGCAGTTTGACTTCTAGAAGAGGATTCAAACACGAAAATCTTTTTCATGTTCTTTTCTGTATGCATCATATAATTTTGTAAGTTGGAAAAAAAAGATGCATAGAGCAACTTTTCATGAAAGACAAGTATTTAAGGGACACTAGGTTTGACTCAAAGACAGAGAGGCTAGATCATTCAAGGAATACTGGGGACCTCCCATTAGCCATTTTCAATGAATAGGGATGATCTTCTGGGCCATGTGATGCAGGGTCTCTCAAACTATGTCCCCTGCCAATTCAGATTGTCTGTATTATTTCCCTTTGTGTCTTTCTAAAGAATTCAGATCATACTGAAGGTTGCTCTATGTGTGTGTTTGTTTAAATATACACATACAACCAGTATACAGGCAGGGTAGAGACCCAAGTGTTTCATAGTACCCACAGATCAAGCAACGTATGTGTAAGTATTAATAGGAAAGACCAGACTGCAAAGAGAACTGAGCTATCACAGGTCAGAGCACCAGAGGATCCCAAATCCTAAGGCTCATTCTGCAATATCCAGAATAGAGAAAGGGGAGTAGGGCTGGACTGTTCAAAGTCCAGGGGCACAAGGTTAGGAACAAGTTCCTGCAGATATTCAGAGAACATTTTGGTTTAGATTTTTGCCAGACCTGAGCTTGAGAGATAGATAACTTTGTAGCTGAAAGTGAGTGGGCCCTTTCAGTTTTATGCTCTTTCTAGTCCAAACCTACTTAGTTATCTGCAAACAGGGATATGCAACAGGGCATGTGCTATCATTAACAGACATCTTAGTGGAATCCAGGCCTCTCACAGGGTAAGAAACCTTCCTCAGTTCTTTATGAATGTTTAGTACCTTGGGCTCCACAGACAGTTTCTATGGAGGAAAGATGAGGGTGTAAGTGTCAATGGGATGAACTGTGAAACTGAGGAACATACCAAGATGGAGATATGTCCAAATCAGAACATGAAGCTTCTGAGGATCAGTCAATTGCTTTCAAAACACTGTCTAAATTTAGGCACATGCATTATTATACAACAGAAGAGCACGGATTGAGAGGATCTACATTTTGCACTTCAATGTCCATTTCAAATCCTCATTTCCATTTTAACAGTAAACGTATATTTTCTTTAACAGAAGTATATATTCTGCATGTAATTATAAGGCCTAATAATGATGTGAGTTGTGTTGTTATCAGTCAAATCCCAGTGACTTTAATATATTTCTCTGGCCTTTTTATAACACTGAAAATGAGACTTCTTTTTCCCCAGTGGCTATGATAGTCTAATACTTTGCTAGACTATATATAGGATAAAAACCAAAAAGACATAGCACTTATTCAACACTTCCATTGCTAACACTCATATGAAACATTTTAAAAAATCCTCAGCTAATCCCGTTTCTTGAATTTCCCTCTTAATTCTTGGAAGAAAGCTCAAGATCTCAGTGTCATTGGTTATTAGGATTAAGTTATTTAGTGTAAAGATAATAAGGTCCACTTGGCTAGAAGGAAATTTAAAGTCTTCCATAAATTTTAAAAGTAATATCGTGCAAGATTCTTGTACAAAATCATCACCATGCTGTATTTCAATGTGCTAACAAATGTCTTCTTTGCCTACACCTTTCCTAAATAAATAATTGCAAGAAAATAAAAAGCTTTAGAACTCTACCTTAAATAGCTTCTTCTCTGGAGACATCACTTCACCTGTGAAGATTTTGTCATTTACACAGCCTAAGAATTAACTCTTTCACACTTTTTATTTTACACATACTTGTCTGAAATTTATCTCACTGTTTAATCTCCAGTGGAGCTTTTTATTCTTTGGCAGTGTATTGGGTATATAGTAGGTTTTTTTTTGGTTTTTTTTTTTCCCCTTTTTGCAGATTCTTCAGCTCAGCTGTTCCATATAGTCTGCCAGCATTTTTAGATGGTTGCTGTCATTATTATTTAATGTGTGTTGGTTTCAGCAAATATTGTAACTACAACTGTTGCTTATTATGAGTCTCTTCATTTTTTCCCTATAGTCAGTCAACTGGCAACATTCCAACCCCTTTTTAATTTCCTATGACTAGAAAACTATGCATGTAAGGTCTGCTCACTCTTTCAGATGTTTGACACCATTACTATTTAATAAGATCCTTCAAGAAATATTGTTTACCACAGCGTTTCCTGACAGCTTTACAGTTCTGCTACTTCATTAAATACAACTGTAATTATGTTTAAAAAAAAAATATATATACATTGTACAGAGACCTTAAGAATTTTCTGAATTTCATTTGCTCCACATCTACTTCCCACTCTGTCCAGCAGTATAATAGGAGACAGGATTGCTACAAATTAGCTATCTTCTCTGACTTTCCTGAGAACTGTTGCATCCAAAACCTAAAATAGTTCTTAGGATTTCCTAGCAAATAGTAGTATCTACATGCCTAGGCAAGAGGTATGTATAATGAAGTGTAAACTGAACATATTTTTTCTGTGAGCAGAAGAAATTGTTTCAGCACCTCTGTTCATGTTTACTTCTTCCATCTCAAAAATAGAGGGAATAGGTTTCAAAAGTCACTGAAACCTTCCTTCAATCATTTAAGCAATCCAAACCTATCTAATGATTCCAATTATATCTAGAATACTTAAATCTGCAAAGCCATGGTGAACTTTCAGGATTTGGGTTTTTTTGTACTCATGCTCACATTACACAATGCATAGATGTTCTTATGAATAATGCACCAAGGAAATGCAAATTCTTATATTTTCTAAATTCTTCTGTTGGATTTCCAGCTCTCTATTTGTGCAACTAGTCGATTCTTCTCTGTCTCTTGAAATAACCTCACAGGCAATCTCACAAAATTCTATTATGGCATTCAGTTCTGAAAAATGCCTCCTGTTTTCCACTCTTTCCTCAGCTTCTTCTTCTTCCTCCTATTTTCTGTCTTCCTTATTCAGGGCTAAGAACAAGAGACTGTGGAAACAACAAACCTCATTTTTCTAACTGTGTCTCTCTATGTTAGGAAGAAGAAAAAGGTATCTCTTAGTCTGAGACGTTAAAAAGCAAGGTGACCAAGAAGGTAGGGATGGTGTTTTAAAGGAATGTTAGTGGAAAAGTTGACCTTGCAGAACTGGAAAAGGTTTATCATTAAGTGATAGGGATGCAGAACCACTCAAAGATAGAGGTGGGGGTTTTCTAAGCATTTGTCAGCCATATACAACCTGGAATCTTCTTACTCAATGTGCTCTAATGCTATCTGTCCTGTGTAACTGAAAGACTGTCATTCAGTTCTAAACTGTAACCGTGGAAAAATTTTCACCATAGGGTGAAAATTCACCACATGAGAAACAGACCTTTCTGAGGAATGGTTATCAGACTGAGACTGTGAACTGCCACAAGAACAGGAGCCTTCTTAAGCCCATTAATATATACTGTTTTAAATGCAGAATCTTTCCTTTTCTATCAATCATAAACATAGTGAATGCATTTAAGATAGAACTGTGTACCTTACAAAATGCGTTTTTATCCTGCTTGTTCAGTTCCTTCTCCTGGTGAGAGGATGTGAGAGAGGGAGAGAAGACAAACCATGCGTAACATATACTGTCAGTGTTCTTCAGTGCACTTCAAGAAGTTATTCAAACACTATTGTTTTGATGGCCATACATGATCTTACTCAGGAACAGAAAGTAGCTCTTTGTAAACTTCTACAGCACAGACTTTCACGGTATCTAACCCAGGCATTTGCAGTTATTACAATGAAAAATTAGTATTAATTGGATACTACATTTTGAGATAGATTCTTTTAATCTTTATTATTGCACAGTATTTGTAGATTTGAATTCCATTAGCTGTAGCCTGCAAGCTGGAGTAAGTGATGGGTCATTTTGCATCAGGTAGCATCAGAGTCCAAGTCATCACCTGTAACCTGCTGTTACAGTTATGCCATTATGTAAATTAGCACAACAGCCCATGAATTTAAAATTTTAAAAAATCCTCATATCAGGGAAAATATTCAGTCTGGATTTCCATCAGATATTTATCAGACTATATCTACTGGAAGCAATTATTTGAATTATGCATGACTACTTCAATTATTTAGTACCTACATATCACTAATAAAACAATTAAGTTCTACCTGTCTAAAAGAAGCCCTTCAAACTTAACATGAAGATAAAGAATAAATAGATATGCACACATTAAGAGCAGGCCATTGTTTATTTTTATTTTCCACTTTCAGTTCACTAAACCCTGTCCCATTTGCACTGAAAACAGTTTTTTTACAAACATTTCTTTCAGATATAGTGTTTAGTTCTTAAAATTTGTTTTCAGCTACAAATTACCATCAAATATGTTTACATCAAAACAGGAATTATATAAATTAAGTCCCTAATGAAATCTACCTTAAGAGAATATTAAGGTTGAAAAGTCAAGTACTCAGATGAAGAACTACCAGAATTAAGTATGCCTAAGTAATTCACATGCACATACATCTTCCTTCCCATGTGAATCTGTAGTGTTTTCAAATGAAAGATACTCTAAAAATGCCTTCTCAAATCCATGCCCCATTCAATGGTCAGGAATAGTGATTCTTATAATGAAGTAATTACAGTTATGTACATGTAAGATTGAAATTTTAATTCCATATTAAAAATGCAGTGCTTATATGTTCATCATCCAGTGCTCTATTTGTATCATAATACTCTTCTTACACCTAATTTAAAAAATAAAAATAAAAATAAATCAAGTAAATCAGAAGCTTTAATATGGGTATTTGCTGTATCTGTGAGGAGTCAATGGGATGAGAGACAACATGTATGGACTCATTGGCCAGCAAACTAGATCCTGTGTTAAGTCAGATAATAATGTTCCACCTCCCTTTGTTTAGTACTAAAAATTAAGGTTACATGTAAAGAGTTCAGGTGAACTGAGAAGGAGATCTAATTTTTTATAAGCAAGAGTGAATGTTTCCTTCTGAGAAAATCAGTGTTGGAAATTCAAATTATGCACTTCACATACCACACCTATAACTTCTAGTGCATCAGGAATTACTAGAATGAAAAATGTCTCTTGTATTTTCCTACAGATTCTTAATGATTCATTTTACTGCTGCATTTTCTCTTGTGTTTATCTTGTCACTGTTTTCATTTTCATTCAGATTTACACCAAATATGTAAATGCAGTCCCAACACATTAGAAAGCACATACATTTAGAATGTTAAACATTCACTGTACATCAAAAAATGCTCTAGAGTTGCTCCCAACAGAGTTTTCCTATCTAAAGTTAATGAGTTTTAATGTAC
Organism: Todiramphus chloris collaris; assembly: GCA_025345505.1. Classification (NCBI taxonomy): domain Eukaryota; kingdom Metazoa; phylum Chordata; class Aves; order Coraciiformes; family Alcedinidae; genus Todiramphus; species Todiramphus chloris. Next base: position 38,542,524 of record JANVCC010000021.1, read on the forward strand.
AGTTTCCTTGTACCTTGCCTTTCTCTACACATCAATCTGTTCCTGGCATCTGTCAAGCATGCAGGAACAGGGAAATATTCTCCGGGGCTGTCAATGAAATGACACCTTTCTCCTTTACTGGTGTTTGAAAATAATGTTCATATTTCTCTGAAACTCTCCAGGCAAAGTATGTCTGTCTTATAAAACCAACACCATCTGCCCAGGCAGACTCTTGTGAGCCAATGACACGTAAAAAAATTTTATCTGATCTCTGATGTCAAAGATGTTACATTAGGTTATCAAACTTCCACTTAACTAGATGACTTATCTTGCACACCTGACATTCCAACAAGATGGTTAAATAAAACAGTGACTAGGGTTGGTTCACTTAGTATCTTTATTATCACAGTCAATTATTATAATCAAAGACTCTAATTAAGGAACAACAGTGCAATCAAATATTCAAATAAAGGATGGGGCACTTTGGCACTGAATCACTGCATGACAGATGACCTAAATGAAACTATATGGATTTCAGAATTCTTTACATATTTAGAAACAAACGTATCTGTGGACAACATACAGACCTGTATGTTGTATATACCTGTATGTATGTATATACAGTCCCCAAAGGTTTTAATTTTGAAGTCAGCAAACATTTTTGGTTTCCTGACCCAAAAATCTCAGAAATGTTCAAAAGTTAAGAATGCCACCCATTTCAAAACAAGGGATAACTGAATTTGCCCTAGTTTTTCAGTTATGTAACCATAAAATGGGTGTAGTAAGCTATTTCTCCATCTCCCTTAGTTGACTTATTAGTTCTTCTAGTAACTTGTTCTTGAACAATTGAATAATGATTCTTAACTCTTAACATGCTAAATAAAAATTTGGAGTAAAATAAGAACTTTAATTCAACCTACAGACAATGTGAATTTGCTTCCAATATTCACATTTCCTCTCTAGGCCAATTATAGAAGTACCAAATGTCAAAGCATCACCATTTACAAATGATACCAGAATTTTTATCCAAACAAATTTTCTTTCTTATTACCATTATCACAGCACCTTCAAGTATGATAACTCCAAATGATTCCTCCCCAACCCGGTACTCTTATCTTCTGTAATCCCATTTCTTCAACCTGATTCATCCTTATCTTTTAAAATTACAGACAAAGCAATAACATATTGAGTGAGAGCTATACTCATATTAAGAGGAAAAGGAAATCTTATTTTTAACTACTGTTTTTTTTCCTGAGGGTATGATAAAATTGTAATCAAAGAATAAATGAAGGTATGGCACAGGTCTCTAGTACGAAGAAGATAACCATGTGCTTATGCTCCATTGTCTCCAGTAGGTTTGAAATGCACTGGCTAAGTGTTTTTCTGAATAATAATGATTGATGCAGTTGGTGCCAGTGTGTCTGATTTTTATTTAAGTCTCAGTAATGGGTACACTGCTAACACTTTTAGGTATAACCTAATTTCAGCAGGACTTTCAATGAGTAAGAACTTTGTCTACAAAGAGATTATTATTTTTCTGTAATATGGATTCTTTACTAGAAACGATTAACTCCTTCTTTTCTAAGCAACTCAAATTTAAGTAATTTGGGGATTGTTTTCATACTAAATGCCTCTTTTACACCTTCATGCATCATGTAAAGGACTGTTAGTACAAACATTTAGGCAAAAAATATATTTTACTGTTATTCAATACCAAATGAACTAGAAGGGCTAATTTGACAAAAGTCTAGAATGATGGTTTAGATCAGTCATTTGTAATACATTATCAAAATATCACTTCTGATCTCACTGCCAAGCAAAGTTTCGGCTTAGAGCATCCCAGTACTTTCTTCCCAAGAAAATTATGACCAGAGAATATTTTTTTTTACCAAGTGTACAACAGTCTAGAAACATAAAAAAAACCCAGTTTAATGCCTATGCAGAAAAGCTTCTGCTGTTTCATACAAAAAGTAACTTCTTTGTATTTCTGTGGTTCCATCTAATTATCCTCTGTTACTACTTTAAAAAAAAAAAATCATGACTCTTAAACATCGTTACAGACAAGATTTGACTGAAAAATATTAAATCCGAATTATTTTGACTGTCTCCATAGCAGAGACAGGACCAAACCCTACCAATTGCTTTATAAAAGCAGACTCCTACAGATTATAACTAAGCCAAGGAGATCTCAATCACAACATGGGTTAAACGGCAAAGAACACTTGTAGCGGACCAGCACCTCATCCCAAATATTTTATCCAGATAGTGTCACAATGGCCACACCAATTTCTGTAACACAGAATAGAAAAAAAAAAAAAAGTCCTTTTCATCTCATCCAGTTGCTTTTTTCTCACACTTTTGCAAAAAGGTATCCATTTATTGCTGTTTTGACCAAGGAAAATCTTTCAACCTCAGGCTAATAGTCTGTAACTGTGAGTCATATGAACTCTTCTGTTAACCCACCTTTTAAAACTCCTACAGCTGGGACTTGGAAATTGTCTCCCTGATTCAAAATTTAAAGTAAGAAAGCAAACCATGTTGGCATAAGTCACTTAAAGAACAACATCTGTGCTTGTCTTGCTTGTCCTCTAGTGGTTCAGACACTGAATAATCGAGATGAATGGACTTCTACCAAGGTATCTATCTCTGACGGCTGGTGTGCTGTAAATTCTTATAGAAAACTATTATATTCTACTGAACTGCTGCAGCTCCCTAGACGGTAAATTTTCCACAGATTTTCCTGTCAGCTTCAACCTGATGGTAGGATTTTGGAAGGTTACATTTCTCAGCAAACAGGCAGTTGGAAGAGGTTTTTCATCAGCTCTCAGTATTCCCTTCTAGTAAACTACATAGTTTTTTTCCAGACCTTAAAAAAAAAAAAAAAGGTAAAAATTGAACACATTTATTATGGTTACAACATTTTTCTGTAACTGTTCCAGAAATGCTGTCTTGAGGTCTCTACATTGTCAGAAGACCTGAGGAGTTGCTTCTCTGCATGGAATATAACAGCAGTTTCAGGTTTTAGCAGCCTTCCAGCATGCAGTGGAAGAATTTGGCTGATATTCCCTTTACAGGCTCATATTTAATGTTTGCTCTTTCACTTTCTCTTGTTTGCTGCTTTGAGTTGAACTCCTATTAAAAAAAAAGGATGAAGGAGTATAAGTCTCTAAAATTGATGGCTCTGAAGACAAATACTTCATCTTTGTGGGCAAAAAGTCAAACCATGCGCCAAGTTTTTTCTAAAAGTCTAACGGGTGAATATGTGTATTCTTTTTGCACTCAAATTGTTAAAAAAAAAAAAAAAAAAAATAGATTTTTTTTTTGTAAATTTTTTAAATAAAAATAAAAAAAAAAAAAAAAAAAAAAAATTGATTTTTTTATTCCCACTTTTATTTTGTACAAATGTGAGGAGCTCAGTAGATGAGAAATGATACATAAGGTCTGAAAGCTTGTGCTGAGTAAGCTTCATTCCAGATCTGCTGCTACAGCTAAGTGGCCAGGCACACGTTATTACAAAGTTCCTGATTCATCTCCTTTCATTAGAAAACTTTCAACAGCAGCAACAACAACAACAAAAATTATATTTTTTCTTTTTTTTTTTCTTTTCTTTCCATACTAACACCCACTGTGGTGCAACCAGTTCAGAGACTGCTTTTTCTGAGTCTGTTAGTAGTTTGCACTGCTCCAAACATAAAGCCGTTGACTGGCACTTCAGAAACTGATGTGAATAACTCAGTGTATCAGTTTTGACAGGGTAAAATAAAGGATTTGCCCCCCTGTTCTTACTGCCTGAAAGTGCACTTGAAGAAAATAAATAAAAACAGCTTCCAGAGGTAAAACTTTGAGGGGTAAAATTACACCATCTGTGTAAAGAGAAAAACTGGGAGGAACAACGAAGCGAACTCTGTAATATCAGGGCTCAGAATGACCACTGTTTTTTCATATTACATTGCCACCTGCAAAAGTGTTATCTGAGATAGCACTGATATGGTAGGGACCTGTCCTAAAAATGTGATATGCAGCATTTAAAATATTTTGCCACAGGGAGTCTTCACATCTGAATATAATATTTTTAGACATAAATATGGTTAAAAAGTCATCAGTTTTCTTTCCTTGCTGTCTCATAAAGCGATCTGATGAATATCAAATTTACCTTTCAGCAAAACTATGCATGAATACTTCTGCTTTTCAATCAGAAGCACCATTAAGTACTACACCAAGCACTAATAATCTGAATAAAAACACCAAAATCAGGGTTTACTTTCACACAGCACGTTTTATCTGGAAGAAACTCTAATTGCATAACAGAGGTTATTCTTTTGTCTAGCACCTGTCATGAAAATGGATTTCAATTCACTTTCTTGGCACAGTATATGGATCATTTAAACTGCATACAATACCCAGGAACGCCTTCATGCATTACTGAACTACAGCCTTCTCTTTATCTGGATACAGTTGTTGAACAATACACAGCAACACAATGCAAGCCTTACTGAAATTAGCATGAAAATTTAAATAGGAATAATACTCCAGTGGAAGGATCTTGGTTTTCTGTTTTGTCTTGAGTACAGCACCAATTCATTTCATTTATACAATTTACCAGTCATTAGACCACTTATGAAAAAAAGACCCAGCCCCTACTCTAGCCATTTCTTAGCCTGAGGGGTTTTGAGCTCTCTGCTCTTATCTACTCTTAGAGGATGCTAAACACCACGTCAATGCCACAAATTCAACCTACTGTCCTATAAGATGGCACTTGAATCAGCTCCTGAATGTCTGATGTATATGCTAAGGTATCATATAAAATGGGCACCATTTCCAGATACATTTGTTAATGAAAGTGACCACATCCAAATGGTTTTGTCATGGATTAAGCATATTCTGGTGATGTATATTATGCTGGAGAGTCACGTGAATCTGAATTTAGTTGCTTTAGGTCTCATCCTTCTCATAGAAATAACAAAGACAACAAAGACAAGATGAACAATTACCTCTACAGTTCCTCTTAATTTGCTACTGTCTTTCAACATGTCTTTCCCACCACTTCTGCCCCATATGCATTCTGCCAACAACAGCAGCCTCAGCTTTTATTGGTTACTTGGTTCAAATGTGCCTTCTCATTTCCCTTCACATAACTTGCTATGGCCTTGTTACTCTGTAAAACCACACATGCCTATTTCCTTATCCCATCCACAGGATTCACTTCTGCTTTGCTGCCCTCAGATAGTGTTATCTTTGGCTTGGTGTATATCACAGTAGACCTTTCAAGTTCTGAAACTGGTTATGTACTTCTGCTGCATCCCAGATACAGATAACAGTCTTGACTCATTCTCCTTTCATCCATCCTTCATATTTGGCCCATCTAAGCTGTCCAAATAGGAATTCCAATGCACTTCAAGGACATGCTACATTTGGATATCTGAAGTAGGATAACCCTGGGAATTCTATGATATTGATGTTTCCACATCTTTGCCTCCTCATTGCTTGCTTCTAGCTGTGTTTTGCCATGTGTATATCATAAAACCTTAGGGGTGAGGGTCACAAGCACTGTTCTTGGATGAAATTCCATCCAGAAATATCTCTCTGTATGTCCCTGTGTTTTACATATTACAATTGCATAAAGAAAAACAACAGACAATAAAAATTGTGAGAAACTTGTTTTCAATTTCCTGAATAAACTTCTGATACCATACATGAAACAGACTGGGGGCAGAAGGGTGAGGCAAAAACAAGAAATATATCTACCCAACCTCTTACTGCATCCAAAAGTTTTAACTGATGTACAACTATTTGTAATTCTAACCTATCCTTAGCATTTTGATGTGCTGCAGCTTGAAAAGGAAGAAAAACAAAGCAGAGTAAGAGATGCAGCACAATAACTTACAACATACACCTTTCTTTCTCTTTTTTTTTTTTTTTGAGTCACTTATGGACTATCATGATGATTTCTAAATAATTTTCCCTTCAATAGTCAGGTTTTGCTTGCAAATCATTTTCAACATGGCCTAGTGCCAGCCAGTGTTGAAAATAATTTCTGAACAGTATCAGTGTCAGAATGCAGAACAGGTCAATCTTTGTACACCAAACAGGTGAAAGAAGAAGAAATGTTTTGTTAGAGATTGTCTGATTTGAAAGAGTTCCACAAGCGAATTGTTTCCTCATTGAACACCAAATGAAAATACTTACTGATTTATTTATTTTGTGGGAGATGGTGCCATTATAAGATAGAGTTTTTTAATTGGTATATTCCATCAGCTTCTTAGATTTATGCATTTATGTATATGCAATATCTTTCCTTAGTACTTTTTTCCTTCTTTATTGTGTGTGAATTTGATTTTTTCTGGCCTGTTTTTCCATCAGTGTTGCTTTTACACTGAGACCACAGAGGCTTTTATTTTTTCTTTACTTATATTTTTTATCATGCAAATTTGAAGTTTAACAATAATGGAGAAAGATAAGAGACTCTCTCTAGAGCCTCTGCAAATCCTTCACACAATGCTTTGGATTTTAGACAAAATTACTAAGCCCTTCCTCAGATTGCTATCTATGTAGCCAATGAGAATTTGAATTATGATATTGGTTAAAAAGATCACCACGGGGCAGCAAGAAAAATTACTTATAGATTTTAATGAAAAGGTAAGGATTGGTGTTTTAAGATGTTTAAAATAACTTTAGGGCTTGAAGCTTTTAGACATATTGGTGAAGTACTAACCACTAGAAGAGACCCATGGAATTATGTCAAAAATTTGTATAGGTGTTTTTCAGCAAGATAAATACCTCTAAAATCTAAACCATAAATTACTTTCTGTTTTACACCTAGTGGATGATGCATGTAAAGCACTAAATTAGGTCTTGAGTACAACACTTGAAGAATGTCTTATTCTTGAAGTGGATATTCATAGCTTGTGATTTATTTAGTCTAACTGAGGAGACTTAAAGACACTTTAGGAGTCTTGCTGTCTTATGTTAACAAAACCAGACAGACGAATCTTCAGAGGTGACACTCTACTTTTGATTTAAACAATAGTCGACAGAAAAGTTACCCTACATGTAGCTGGATTCTTCCAATGAATAAATATCTTTTGTTTTGTTTTTAAATAAGCCCCCTTTTTCTACTCTCCCAAGAAGAGCAGCTCCAGTGCGGGTCAGTCCACACCGGGGAAGGGAATGTCGGTGAAAAGGGCCGGTACAGGGCCCTTCCTCTGGGGGGTTTCAAAGCCGGGAAAGCGGCTTGGCTGTTCCGGGGCCGGCAGCTGCTGCGCAGCTGCTGAGGTGGCCCGGGCGGAGCAGCAGGGCCAGTGGCAGAGCTGAACGGGCCATGACCACCACAACCGGCACTCGACGGGACCACCTGTCCTGTCACAACAGAAGCCCTTTGGCAGCGCTGAGCAAACAAGCAGCGAGTGGGTGTCACCCGGGGCGTCACCTGTGTGAGCAGAGTGGGTGCAGGGGGCGCAGCAGCTCGCACGCAAGGGCGCCCACTCGCCAGGGGACCAGCTCCGGTGTGGTGAGTCTGCACTGGGGAGGGGTAATCACGATAAAAAGAGGATGTAAATGTTGAGGGCAACCTTGGCTGTAGTGACCAAAAGATGGTGGAGTTCAGTGTCCTGTGTGGAAGGAGTAAAGAAATAACTAGGATCACAACACTGGCCTTCAGAAGAGCTAAGTTTAACCTCTTCAAAGATCTATTCTGCATAATACCATGGGTCAGGGCTCTAGAAGGTAGGGGTGTCCATGAGAGCTGGTCAGTATTCAAACACTACTTCCTCCAAGCTAAAGTTCAGTACATCCCTATGAGTAAGAAATGAAGCAGAGGAGGCAGGAGACCTGCATGGATGAGTAAGGTTCTTCTGGAAAATCTCAAATGGAAGAAGGAAATTTACAGAACGTGGAAAACAAGACTGGTCATTTGGGAGGAATATTGGAATGTCAAAGAATACAGGGATGAAATGAGGAAAGCTAAGGCTCACCTGCAATTGAATCTGGCAAGGGGCATCAAAGACAACAAAAAAAGGGTTTTTTTCCAGTATATCAATAGAAAAAGGAAGAGTAAGGAAAATGTGGGCCCACTCATGAATGAGGTGCGTGCCCTAGTGGTGGAAGACACAGAGAAGGTGGAGTTATTGAATGTCTTCTTTGCTTTGGTCTTCACTGCTAAAACCAGCTCTCATGAATCCCAGACCCTGGAGGCAAGTGAAAAGCTCTGGAGAGAGGAAGAATTTCCCTCAGTAGAGGAGGACCAGGTTAGGGACTGCTTAGCCAAACTGAATATCCATAAATCCATGGGCCCCTACAAAATGTACCTGTGAGTGCTGAGGAAGCTGGCAGATGTTACTGCAGTGACACTCTCCATCATCTTAGAAAGGTCATGGAGAACAGGAGAGATGACTGAGGACTGGAGGAAAACCAATGTAACTCCAGTCTTCAAAAGAGGAAAGAAGGGTGACCCAGGAAACTACACACCAGTTAGTCTCACCTCCATGCCTGGAAAGGTGATGGAACAAATTGTTCTAGATGTCTTCTCTAAAACATGTAGAAGAGTAGAAAGTTACGGGCAGAGGTCAGCATGGATTCACCAAGGGGAAATGATGCCTAACCAATCTGATAACCTCCTATGATGTCATAACTGGCTGGTTAGATGAAGGGAGAGCAGTCTATGGTGTCTACCTTGACTTCAGCAAGGCTTTTGACACTGTCTTCCATAACATCCTCATTAGGAAACTCATGAAGTGTGGGTTAGATGAGTGGATAATGAAGTGGATTGAGAGCTGGATGAGTGACAGGGCTCAGAGGGCTGTAATTAATGGTTCAGGGTTGAATTTGAGGCCTGTAGGTAGCAGTGTCCCCACAGGGACAGTACTGGGCCTGGTGTTGTTCAACATGTTCATTAATGACCTTGGTGAGGTAACAGAATGTATCCTCATCAAGTTTGCTGATGACACAAAACTGGGAGGTGTGACTGACATACCAGAGGGCTGTGCTGCCATCCAGCATGACTTGGACAGTCTGGAGTGTTGGGCAGAGGGGAACTTCGTGAAGTTCAACAAGGGCAAACATAAGCTCCTACACCTGGGGAGGAACAACCCCATGAATCAATATAGATTAGGGGTCAACCTGCTTGAAAGCAGCCCTGAGGAGAAGGATCTTGGAATCCTGGTAGATAATAAGTTAACCATGAACTGGTAATGTGCCCTTGTGTCCATGAAGGCCAATGGTATCCTGAGATTCGTAAAGAAAAGTGTAGCCAGTAGTTCAAGGGAGGTCATCCTCCACCTTTCTTCTGCACTGGTGAGGCCACATCTGGAATACTGTGTCCAGTTCTGGTCTCCACAGTTCAAGAGCAACAGGGAATTACTGGACACAGTCCAGTGGAGGGTAACAAAGATGACTGAACATCTCCCTTACGAGGAAAGCTATTTACCCTGGAGAAGAGAAGACTGAGAGGGAATCTTATCAATCTCTATAAATATCTAAAGGGTGGGTGCAAGGAGGATGGATCTGGACTCTTTTCAGTGGTGCCTAGTGATGAGACAAGATACAGTGGGCACAAGATGGAACACAGGAGGTTCCATCTAAATGTGAGGAAAATCTCCATTACTGTGAGGGTGACAAAGCACTAGAACAGGCTGTCTCAGGAGGTTATGGCATCTCCTTCTCTGGAAACTTTTGAAAATCATCTGGATGCAATCCTGTGCAATGAGCTCTAGGCAAACCTGTTTTGGTGGGGGGTGCGGTTCATTTGACTAGATGATCTCTAGATGTCCCTTCCAACTCCAATGATTTTATGATTCTGTGATTGTGTGTTTATCTCTCTCATCCAACTGTTGTATCTTTGTATGACTTTTGAATAGCGTGTAGAACAATCTATTATCAGCAATCTCTTTCCAATGCACAAGGTAATAAAACCAGCTTTTTGAACCGCTTTTTGACAAATTTAATAGCTTTTAGTCTGTAAAGCACTTGGTTTTTTTGGTTTTTTTTTTCCTTCATGACTTCTGTGAAACCAGTTAATTTCCTTTTATTTCAAAATGCTTTCAAGTTGTTATGAGAATTTGACTAATATCTCAGTAAGGGTTAGGATGCCGTCCACCTAGTGAGCTTTGGCAGAGAGACTATCAATGACTTGATGGGTTTCTCTAAGGATGGTTAATCTTAAACCAACTTACTTAGGGTTATAGGAGTTTTTTCTCTTACAGAGAGTCCAAAAATACAGGGCAGGAATTAGATTTGGCCATATAATTATGAATTATTTTCCAGTACCCAAACACAGAAATGGATCTCTGAATCCACCCATAAAATGATCAATGGATATCTTGTTTGATAGTTACAGGAGAGAATGGAGGGAATAAATGAAAGACAAAGTTCTACTAATATGAATAAGGAGGATGGGATTTATTTATTATTTATTATTTATTATTCAGAAAATAAACTGAAAAGTGTAAGACACATATGTAAACATAGGTAAATACACATTCCTACACCCATGTACTGAAATCTAACATATTTATATGCTTGTGCACATATATACTGAAATACAAAAATCATGCACAAAAAACTATAGTGCACATTATCAAACATAAAAATATTGAGAAGCTCATGTTTCAATGCATACATTTTAATAAAGCATTTTACTAACATTAAAATGTTTATGCACATAATTTTTATTTAAACTTTAATATTTTATATCATCTATAAGGAATAAAATACAATATCCAAACCAACTGTCATGCCAGTAAATCCCTTCCCCATCCTCAGCTTCATAAAACCCCCACTTTATACTGTCATGTAGATGCAGATCAACATAATTTACATAATTTAATACTGATATAATGCCACAATATTTTACAAAGTCAATCTTAGCTGCAAAAGTTTTTTTTTTTAAATGACCCAAAATATTCTGCCAAAATCCTTAGTAAAATAAAGCTCTGGATAAACAGATCTTCTACATTGAGTAGGATGTCTACCTAGAGTAGACTAAGAAAAACAGTACTTTTGCCCCCCAGTATCACCATGTAGATAAGTATTAAAGCTGATGCAGTCTTGCTCTAGGTCATAGTTGCTGGGAAGATAAACAACTGTAAAGGAAGACCAAAAAAAAAAAAAAAAAACTAGACTAATTCTATTCAGGGCTCTAAGCACCAAGATGATAATATCATAAAATAGTTCTGGTTGGAAAAGACCTTCAAGAACTTCAAGTCCAACCAATATCTAGTGTTGCCAAGTCACCACTAAACCATGTCCCTCAGTACCACATCTACATGTCTTTTAAATACCTCCAGGGATAGTGACTCAAGTACTTCCCTGGCTGGGTAGCTTGTTCAAGGGCTTTACAACCCTTTTAGTGAAGAAATTTTTCCCAATATGCAGCCTAGACCTCACCTGGTGTAACCTGAAGCCATTTCCTCTAGCCCTATCACTTGCTACATAGGAGAAGAGACTGACCCCCACTTCACTACAACATAGTTGTAGAGAGCAATAATGTCTATCTCCCTTGAGCTCCTTTTTCTTCAGGCTAAACAATCCCTGTTGCCTCAGACACTCCTGCTCTATAACCATTCACCAACTTCACTGCCCTTCTTTGGACATACTCCAGCACTTCAGTGTTCTTCTTTTAGTGAGGAACCCAAAACTGAACACAGTACTTGAGGTGCAGCAGCATCAGTGCTGAGTACAGAGGGATAATCACTTCCCTTCCTCTGCTGGCCATGCTATTTCTGATACAAGACCATGCAGTTGGCCCTCTTGGCCACCTGGGCACACTGCTGGCTTATATTCAACTGGCTGTTGACCAGAACCCACAGGTCCTTTTCTGCTGGGCAGCTTTGCAGACGCTCTTTACTAGCCCTGTAGCCTTGCATGGAGTTGTTGTGATTCAGGTGCAGGACTTGTCACTTGGCCTTGTTGAATCTCATACCACTGACTTTGGCCCACTGATCCAGACTGTCCAGATCCCTCTGTAGAGCCTCAAGATCACAACATATTTGTTTGGAACCTGTAGAGGTACTAAGTCTAAGCAATTCTGCTCTAGTTACTGATTCTGAATGCAATTGCATGTCAAGCAGAAAATACTACATTCTCCTAGTTAATGATATATTAGGGCAAAAAGACCATGCAAGGTTTTCAGCAGCTACAACTTAGAAATAAAGATGTATGGGAGAGTCCAGGTGAAACAGAGTGCGGGAAAAGCAGGATTTGCACAAAGGAGAGGCTGCAAAAAAGAAGAAAGACACCATGCTAAATGTCATATGTTTATGACATTTTGAAAGTGAGCAGACATTCCTGAGGTGCAAGAGAGCAGGAAGAAGTTGCAGGGGTTACTTAATTCTGAAACAGAGGATAGAAACTGGCAGGTGAGAAAAGTTTGGGAAGAAACAACAGCAGATCAAGACAAATATCACTGACAGCAGAAAAAGCAAAGGAAGGTTTCTGTGCATCAGAAAAACAAGCAGGAGAGAAAGTAGAGTTAGTAGCAGCAGAAAAAGAGAGGAAAGGTAAAAGGATGAAAGAGATGGAAGGAAATGAAAGAAGTAATAGAAGAATGTAATTAAGAGAAAAAGTAACATAAGTTAGAAAAAAAAGTATATTTAAGATCCAATTTGGGATTGGGGAAAGTTTTATAGAAGCACCATGAGAATAATCAGTGGAGATAACAAGAACAGACCAAAAAGGCAACAGCAAATGATCAAACAAATTTGATTAATTCAAGAGGTAGAAGCAGTTAGATCACAAGCAGAAATCACTTTGGAACTGTTCTTCAAAGGATGAATTGCATTAAAGCAGACCCAGCAACTGTATTTTCATTGGTATAGCCTGGCCCTTAACTTGCGCCTGTAAAAGCACTGTTCTCTCTGCAAATGTATTCAAATAACCCATGGATTATTTAGGTGTGCACACTGGGGGTATGAAAACAGCACTCAAGGCAGCAACCAGACTGGTCCAACATCAGACTCCCTCCCTGTTCCTCACCACGCCCCACCACCCCCCCCCCCCCCCCCACTGTGTGTCATGCCCTACATCTTGCAGTTCATAGACCTGAGACTCTACATCCAAGCCTCCTTGATCTTTATCACTCTACCAAAATGGGACAGCCATCTTCTCCACAGTGTAAGGCCCTGCCCCTCTCTAGTTCAGGAGCAGACAAGATGAAAGGAAGACAGCCAGTTGCACCTGCTCCTATAGTAGCAGCAGCCACCCCAACCACACAGGCCTTTCCTTACCACCTGTCCTCCACAATCTGCTGCTCCTAGAGCCATAAGACCCATGGAGAAAGGTGGAGGAGGAAGCACCATGGAGGAGTGGGAGTTGACCCCTACCATCTAGATGTAAAGTGCCTATAAATCTAGAAGAAAAGTCTCTGGGGATAAACTTCCCATTTATCACCCGCATTGTTATACAAGCCACAGTGCTACTCAGTGACATTTTAAATGAATCAGCTACAGGCTACGCACGTAGAGTGATGGATTACAGAGCAGGAGGAGGTAAAACACCTTGCAAGAAGAGCACAGAGAAAGAGACTGGGGCTCTGGGGAGTGTCCCAAGACACTGGAAGACAGAGCTGCTGGCATTTATGTGCCCTCCGCCCAGCCTGTGACGTGACACCTCCTCTCCTAACTGACTGCTGACAGAGGTGTCAGGACAGATGCTGGGTGTGTATCAAGGGGGACAAACAGGAAACCAGAACAGCTCTAGTCTGTTAAAAAATAATAAGGAGCTGTTCTTTTAGCTCTTCCTGCTGGTGGTTTTGCAACCTGTGGGAGCCCAGCGGGGCTGCAGCACAGGGCCCCAGCAGGGACCCACCCCGCTGCCGATGTGGCAGCAGGTGATTGGTCAGGAGCAGGAACCGCGATACGGGATTGGTCAGGGCTTCAGCGCCACCACCTGGAGGCCAGGGCAGGTGGCAGGGTCACCGCCAACGCTGCTGCCCGCAGAGGGTCCCTTTGTCTTCCCTGAGCAAATAAACACCAACCCAAAAACATATCTCTTGCCTTCTGTGCATCCCCGAGAATGCATTCTGGTTGTGTATCCATGCTGGAAAACAGAAACCGATTTGCTCCAAAACGTGTCTGTGACATGTACCTTCAAGCACTGGGCCAGCAGCTGGGCGTGAGCAGCATCCCTCATGGCAGAAGGCTGACTGCCTTTCCCAGGACCTTTGCTAGGAGGGGGATAATAGGGTGCCTTGACAGCAGAGTGTAACATCTCCTTAGAGTCAGAAACATTCTTTTTGTCATTGATGAGGAGTAAGCAGGAGAACATGGCTGCAGCTTGCAATGACAATTGTCATGGGAAGTTAAGGGAAAAACAAGGTCTTTTACAAAGTAAAAGAAAAGGTAGCCTTGCCTGTCTTGTCACATTATATGACTGTCATCAGATCTAACAACTCAGGAGAAAGCACAAGACATTGGTAATAGAGTTTTGCGGCTATTTTGACAAAGGACTTTGCTTGAAGAACTTAAGATCAGAGCCTAGGAATTCTGCAATGATGTCCTTTACATTCTAAAACTTTATCTCAAGAAAAGAAAATAATTTGACTTGAGAAAACACACACATCACAAGCTGCTAGCAACCACCATGTTACTGCACAGGAGGTGTGATGAAAACACGCCAAGGAAGACTTTTGTTCTCACAGAATTCTGTGCCTCAGATACAGCTGTAGTAATTAAGTTTAGAAACTGAAAAGGAGAAACAGATCACTAAACTGAGCAACACCGAAGTAGAATTCTAATGACAATTTGAAGTTAGTTGAAAAAGGCTTTGGGCAAGGTATGGTATTTCTCTTTCTTTCCTTTTTTTTTTTTTTTTTAATTCTCTCTTTGTGATAAATGAGGTGACAAAATAAAGCTAATTTCTTTGTCAGAACAGACTTCCTGAATAATGAGGAGAATAGGTGTATATTCTTACTACATTGGCCATTTTGATTTATCAGAAGAATTTAGAAATCTGTTTCTATGATCATTCTTTAGAAAAGTATGCATTGCATCACTTTTCCTTCACAATAAATTATGAATAAAGGTATAGAAAATTAATTGTTTAACAGTTGATTCACAATTTCATTAACTTGATGCCAGTATTTCCTTTAGGTAAGTATTATTTGAGCTACTGTGATTTCAGAGCGCCTGCCTGAGCAATGCAGATAGATTAACAATGATATTTCCATTCTTCAGAAAGCGAGCACGGAATTAATTGTGTGCCTCCATACTTTCAACCAATCAGCTGCTAATATATAAAAAGATTTGGTGTATGCCTATAATATTTTATACATATATATACATGTGCAACTTAGAGTTAAGGGATGCTAAAAGTGTTCACCTTCACCAGCTGCTCCAGTCCAGGACTCCCCTCCTGCCCAGGCTGACACTTTTCTGTTTGCAGGTTCAACAAGTAGTGGAGCTGAGCACATATGCAAGAGACACATACACGTAAGTACACCACCCAACACACACAGAAAGATACTGATACTTAACATCTCCTAGGTCTGACTCCAGTAACAAACACAAAATTTCACTCATACACATTCAGATCTCACCATAGTTGTCAGTTTGTCCTTGCAGCACATGCACACATGGCACAGGAGTGCCATTATATAGACAGTTGAGAAAACTCTCAGTAAGAAGGCATAAGAAGACAGGACAGACTGGGTTGATCAGGCAGAGGGCTTGGGCAGACAAGTGTACTGACCAGCCCTGGTTTACACATGACCAGCCCCATTTATACCTCTTTCTGTCTACCCTTCTTTGTTCTTCCCTACTCCTCCCTCCTATGCACATTGCCTCAGTCCCTCCTTGACTTAGTCCCATCAATATCTTCCAGTGCTAAGGATACAGTTCAACTGCAGACTCCCAAGAGCCCATTAGTCACCTTGACTGACCAGGTTTGTTTTTGACTGTTGTCCTGGTTAATGCTAGTTGGTCAGAGTTTGTGTCTCTGTGTGTTTGTCTTTCTTCTTTTGCTTTACCTACCCTGCAAAAAAAAAAAAAAAAGCCTCCTCACACTCCAGATATTCATACCAATCAGTTTAAGTGCCTAGGTTTGTTCTCATCACAACCATCTGTCGGTCAGGTTTGTCTTTGTTCTTGTTTATAGCTCCTTTGTCCAGACAGTTCACTTAAAAGAGCAGACATTCTCCTTCCATGTACCTTTGCACTTCGAATTAACAAGTTTATGGTCAATTCAAATTCTAAAGTAAATTGTTTTCCATAGTTTGAAAAGTCAAAGGGAAGAACAGAAACGATTGAAACTGAGCATGTTTGAGTGATTTACCTCTGTTCTTCCACACATGATTTTAATTGCGTCAGAAGATCTGCTGAAGTGTAGAGCTATTTCTGGTAACTGGCATTATTTGATCTAGAGCTAGTGCTACTGAAAAAAACACCTGAGTTTTTTCAAGATAACTGGTTTAGCTGAATACATAAAAAAAAACAACAGAGAAAAACTGGAGGGTCTCTGAGCACTGTGTTTTTCTGTTAGAGTTCATTTTCACTTTGTTGACCTAGGTACTTTCAAAGGTTGTGTCCAGGCTTTTGGGAGTGTTTGGGGGAAGGTCTTTATTTCTTTCCTCTGGGAGTTGTCTGGATACAACCACAAATAATAAATGAGACAGGGTGCAAGATATTTATTTTGATTGCATCTTTCTTCGAGCACCAGGAAGGCAATGTAATTAATTCATGGCTCCATTAATTTGTATCCCTTTCCAGCTGCTCATTTATTGACATTTCCTCATTCTGGTGTTCTCAGTGCTTTGGTTCATTTTCATATTTCAAACTCCAACTACTCTCACAACTCCTTCCCTTTAGTAGGGCAATTTTTACTGCTAGTTACTTTTTGAATTCTCTTTTGAATTCCACCACCCTTTATTGTTTCAGTTTGCTTTCTTTGGAGCTCTCTCCAAAAACTCTCTTTGGAGTTTTGGAATCACTGTAACAGGAAATATCTTAGAAATGTAATCTGTTGCAATCTTCTTGGTAGAAGCACCAGGGCGTATCTGGAAAGGCCAGTTTGCAGGTGTTGAGGATTTAATGTGTTACTTGGACCCTCCCTAATCTGAAAAACCCTTGGATAGATGCACGCTCTGACTATGTGAACAGTAGAAATCAGTGTAGAAATACTGATTTCAGTAGAAATACTCAAGATACTCAAGGACTGAATAGTATACTTTCTCTTTTTTGTGAGTTTTGGGTTTTTTTTTTTTAATTGCTTTCACTGTGGCATATCAAGATTGTTTTGTGCATAGTAACAGTTTAAGAAGTACAACATGTTAAAAAAAAAAAAAAAAAAAGTCAATCAAGTCTTTCTAACTCTTCAGATTAAAAAAAAAAAAAAAAAAAGGAAGATTCCTCCCAGTCCACTTTATGCACAAACCTATTCATAGAGTTCTAGTTAAGGGATTTTTGAAAGTTTACAAATCTCATTATCAGCAATGATTAAACATGGATGGTTAACCCTGGAGATGAATTCGGGAAGAATGCTAAAGCGGTGATATTCGCCTCTAGATAATCAAGCCTGGAAAACAGAATGCAAAGATAATTTGTATCCATTCTAAGCAGCTTCAAATGTACAGCTTCTCTACACTTAGCTCTTTTCTCCAATGTTTCGCTAACAACTTTTTTTCAGTTTAGCAAATTACTTCTGAGGACTAAGCCATGTTTTCCTCCTGCACCTTAAATTAAGTCAATTCCTGTTCAAGTCAGTGAATGCAAAATGAATATGAGAGCATTTTTCATCACTAGATTAGTTTTGATGCTCAAGAAATCATCAGAATATAGTCAGAAACATTTCCATTTATAAAGTGTAGAACATATATTAACAAACAAAATTAATCAAAACAATATTCAAAGAGTTATAGGTGTGTTGTTCACCGGCCATATACTTTCCTCCTTTACAACGACAAAAGAAGGACGTGTATAAGCTTTTGAAAAACGGTTTGAAGAGACATGACCTTTCATCATGTTCACTGGCTGAGCGAAGTTAATGTTATGACACTGTAAAAGACTAAACAGGGCAACACAAGTAATTATGGGCATGCCAGTTTGTGGGTGAAATAGTGGAACAGCTGTTGCATGACTCGGGTCATAACTAATAGAGGGCATAATTAACACCAGATAACAGATTTTTTAGAAAATGGATGTTGTTAAACTAGTCTTTTACAATTAAATTGGAACTCTGGTTAATAAACAGAATTACTACAATGTGCTCAAGACAAACCCCATCATTCTCAATCTCTTCCTTGCCAAAAAATAGCAATATAAATGTTTAGTGAACTAAATCATTCCAGATGAACATAGTGTTAATGCACAACAGTCTTCATTTCTCCAGTGAAATTGATTATACTACTGATCTCTGATGCAGTCGTAGAAAGATGCATACATATGGAATGGACTCAAGTTCATATTTTTGCTCATGCTTTTCCCTTTAAACCTCACTTAGATTCCTTTTTTGTGGAAAAAAAAAGCTTTTTAAAAATATGGTAATGTTGAAACATCTATGGACATAAGTACATGAATGAACAGAACAAGAGCTATTTGGTTAGATGGCACTTTACTCCCTTGGAAAAAAAAAAATAAAGAATACACTTTTTTAAGCAGAAAAGGTCTTTCCTAATTCAGAAATTTACCAGAGTGACTTCTGACATATATTGAATGTGCTTATTCTAAGTGTGAGTCCAAATAGGTCTCCTTTAGAATCCTATCATTTAATGTCAATATAAAAAATCACAAAGGTACAAAAACTACTGTGAACCATGTCATATTTCTGCCAAACCTGAAATCTGCCATAGTGAAAAGGAAGGAAACTGAGACACCTCTATTACAGCTCATGGGAAATACTGCAGTGGCATTTCTCCAGATCATACGGTTTTCATTTTACATTTTAAAAAATTAATTAATTTTTCCAGTCATGGTTAGAAATCAGAAAGAGTTGAAAAAAGTATCCTACAAATTTCCATTAAAATACTTCAACAAGATTTTGTAGTAACTGTGTCCTCCAACAACCATTGTATACTCTGGGTTTTACACTGGTCCCGGAAAACTACACCATCTGTAGACAACATATTTGTATGTGCAGTGTCTTTTTGTTACATAAAAACAAACTCAAAATTGACTAACTCCATTTTATAAATTCTGGGGTTTGTGCTGCATGTATTGGTGGTTTTTAATTTGAGTGTAACGGCAGAATTTTTGTTTTCTTTTTTCTCTATAGCAGTTTACAGAAAAAGAAGTAAAATCACCTTGAGTGGGAATATGTTAACATTCGTCAGTACATTTAGCATCCAATCAGACTGTTTCACAAATACACCTTGGTATGTTGAAAGAATAAAATCAGCAGAGAACAGGCAGGATACTTCTCATGTCCTGTATCTGTGTTTTGCTAAGAAAGAAAAGTATAATATTTTTGATACTGGTACAAATCTCAAGATGACATTTTAGTTATTCTATAGCTGTTATTATCAATGACCTGTGCATATTGTCTTCAAAAGGAGACATGCGAATATTTTTACTCATACTGTTGCTGTGTCCACAGCAGTCCACATTTTTGCTCTATGCAATAACTCAGAAATACGCTTACAGTTCTGTCACAGATTGTCAAGCTGTGTCATGCCATCCACCTTGAGAAGCTGTAAAGTCAAATTCACAAATTGCACAGGAAGCAAAATAAAATAATAATAAAAGAAAAGATTATGCTTAATTATGTGGTCAAAAGATCACTCTGTGCTGTGTCTGAATGTCAAAGTGTCCTACTTTATTTTCGAGGGCTCCAGACACATTTTTTTTCCCAGGGCTCCAGACACATTCCCATCTCTAACATACTAATTTGTACACCATATATACAGAGAGATTTTTCTCTCATGAATAAAAAAATCAGGAAAACTATTTATATTCTAAATGTGAAAAAGGTTTCTGTCAAAGCATGTGTAGATAATTTCAACAGCTAGGAACACACAGAAAAGCTAACAGCAATTTATTTGTCTTGAACAGAAATTCTACCATGTTTGCAGCATAAATGTGCTTGGAGCTGCTTGTGTTTTGGTCTGAATCAATGTCTCTGTGATGAAGCTTTGGTCTCCAGACTGGAGGATCAAAGGCAGAACTGTTTAGTATAGGAACCAGTCACCATGAACAAAGAAAGGGTAGTTCAAGTTAACATTTTTCTAGCTTCTTTCCCAAGTATTCCACATATACACTAAAACACTAATGCCATAGCAGAAAAACAGAATTTGTTCATAATTGACCAAAGTACAGTAGCATTCTTCAAGTCATGCATGTATGAAAATCAGCCCAGTCATCTCTGGACATTACTAATTATGCCAAGCACCAGCACACACTGTGGTGTGTAGGATATAGTTCAGACTATAGAGAAGGAGTAGATGGAGCTGCAGTCCAGACTTTGAATCTACTCTGAAGGCTGTATTTCACTTCATCAAAACTCCAGTTACATTTCCAGCAAAAAGATGACCTTTTTCACGCAAGCTTTTACTTAAACTTTAGCTGGATAATGTGTATTTCACTCACTCACTGATACTCTCCTTATTATGCTAGTGTCTGTGATAACTTCAAACATTCAGTAGATAAAAGGAGTAGCTGAAGGATGATCTATATGTGTTAGAGAACACTATCTCACTGGGATAACGAAAAAGCATCCTCTTTCTACTTATCTTTTTGTGTACATCACATGAGGTTTTTTTACACAAAAAAACCCCTATGGTTTACACGATGTATTGTGAACTCATGTATTTCTTCTGACTTGCCACATGTCTTCGTTTTTCCCAGCAATCCAATGATACTTCAGTCCTATACTCTCAATCTTAGTTGGGTTTTCTACATTTTACCTCCTGTATTTACTTACAACTTTGTGTGCTTAAAATATAATCTCACTGTCCTTCTGGAACAGAAGTAAATGAAAATATGTGCAGCTGTAAGTGTAGTTTTAGCAACTGCATGCCTCATTCTAGCTTGTTGTTTTTGTTTCTTTTTTCCCTTGTTAATGTTCTCCAGATAATATTGACATATTTATTCTGAAGGCCCATCTTTCCTATCTTTCAGTGACTCAATAAATTTATACTTAAGGTGACTTTCAGGCATAATTTACTAAAGATGTGAAAGCTGGTCTATAATTCTGAGTGCACATCACCAACAGGAGAAAAGATTCTAGACGTGGCATTTACTGAGTGCAACAGATGCATAATCAAAAATATAATTGAACTCACTTCACTTTTTCACAGCTATCTTGACTCTACAATACTACCAAAACCTACTTGGGGTTTTTTTGGGGTGTTTTGTTTGTTTGTTTGTTTGTGTTTTTTTTTCTTGGGGGGGGGGGGGGGGGTATGGAGTAAAGGAGTAGAGCTTTCAAGAACCAAGTAAGCATTTTTTAATTTTTTTTTTTTTGGTAAAAAGTTATCTTGTTCCCACAGTCATAAAAATGCAGAATGACACTGATATTTAAAAACTTTACAGTGACTGCTTGCTTCACCTTCTGCTTCAATTTATTCTAGATGAATGGGCCAGATATCATTACCGACACATATGTTAAAGATGTTAGCATATGTTAACACATGATGTCAGATGGGCTTCCTGGTTCCTGCATCTACCGATACATATGTTAAAGATGTTAACATATGTTAACACATGATGTTAGAAGGGCTTCCTGGTTCCTGCATCTAGTCTCTTCCTAGGCTATGCCCTGACTTTACACAGGTATAAATATGTATGCTCAATATCCTTTTTGCACCCTGCTCCTTATCCCACTGAAAGACATATGGTGAAACACAAAATAAGAGGTCATTTATCTGCAAGAACCCAGAACATCGGTATGGGCTGCATGAGGCATCAAAAAATGTTAATGCAGTTTGAGCAACTTCCATTCCTTATAATTAACTTCATATCTAACCCAAAATTTTCACTCTGGTGTGCTGAAAGGTCAACATTCACCTTCTTACTCATCTCATCAGTTCTGGGGGAAAAAAAATCAAGCCACTAGTAGAAGTTTATGAATATGGATACTCACCATACCAGTTTTCAAATACCACAGTCAATGATTTACATTAAAATATTATGTGAGTTAGAATTAGATGGAAGATTAAATTCATGTTGGTACATGTGTATCCATCTAGTGGCTTCAGACAGTCGCATCAAAACTGGATGTTTTGGTGGGTATTAGTGGTTTGGGTTTTTTTTGTTTTGGTTTGATGTTTTCCTGCTCCTGGGTTTTTTTTCAGATTAATCTTCTATTTCTTATTAGTTAAAGAAATACTTGTTTTTCCTCAGCACTGGTCCTTATAAGACAATAATTACAACATTTTGGTTCTGAATATCCCAGATGACAACCACAACACCTTGTTCTTATTCTGCAGTATGTTGCTGTATGCTCTACTCAAACTCATAGGAAAAGGCCCATCAACGTGAAAGCACCTGTGCTTGAAAATTCTTTATGGTTATGATTAAAAAACACAAGTAAGAGGAAGGGTGAAAGAAGAGGAAATGTCTTAATACGCAATACTCGCTAACAGAGAAAACTGCCTGCTGCGTCAGATTAGATGGCTTAGAAAGCACTAATTTAATGGCCTGCATCCAATGTTCTATGTTCTTTATAACCTGGGCAAGTTTGTTCTCTGGTATACCCTGGAGTGTCGTCTTACCATCTGAAGAGAGAAATAATTTTTACAGGCATTATGTCCCTCCCATAAAATGTCTGAACTACTTCATTTTTATCTGAGCAATGATGCAAGACAGAAGGAGATGGCCAGTTACATTGCATATGGTATCACTTCTGAGCAAATCTCCATTTCAGGTACCATCATTACCCCTAAGATTCTACTTTTCAGAAGCATTCAGCCATTCTGTGTAAATGTTGATGATAGGCTCAGCTCTGGCAGTTATTGTTATACTGAGATGAAACCGAAGTCTTAGGATGTCCCAAAAGAATATGACGAATATTTAGTCTGGATGATGAAGACTAAAGCTAAAAATAGAAACACCCAAAGATCAGAAGGTCCAGGAAATGTAAAAGTATTGTTCAAATTACTCTGAATGCAAACAGTAGAAAAACATTTAAGAAGTTCACAGGAAATCTCTCTCATTTTATATGCTTTCAAATATGAGAATCTCAATCATTGACTAGGTTGCCGTTGTAGTAGAAACATATAAACTTCACACAATCCCTTTTGCAAAGAAGTTTCACACAGATAGACAGAAATAAAGAAATGATGATGTGATATTGGGGAATAAAAGACTATACTGGCACTTCTCTCTCCTTAGCTCTCTCTGACCATCATGGCCAGGCAAATTTTCATGACAGGATTGTAAAGAGAGAAATGAGATGTGGGGAATTTTTTCAGG
This sequence comes from Todiramphus chloris collaris, assembly GCA_025345505.1. Classification (NCBI taxonomy): domain Eukaryota; kingdom Metazoa; phylum Chordata; class Aves; order Coraciiformes; family Alcedinidae; genus Todiramphus; species Todiramphus chloris. Next base: position 38,565,833 of record JANVCC010000021.1, read on the forward strand.
AAGTGCATCCCAACCTTAAAGACAGTAGGAGAAATCAGAAGTGCACTTGATTAAAAATCTGTTAAGAGACTGGTTCTGTGTGGGAATCGGTAGCAGGTGTCAACTGCTCTTTACTGAATGTACAGATCATTTGTGGGGTGGGGATGGGTTGTGAAAGGGCTTTGAAGGTGAAGCCAAGCAGCTTGTGTTTGAAGTGGCAGAAAAAGCAGTAGCTACTAGACGGAAGCATAGACAGAGGTGAATTGGTCAAAATGACAGGCCAGGAAAATGATCTTCACAGCATCTGAGCAAGATTGCATTTGTCAAAGTCAGAGAAAAAAAGGGTGTTGCAGTAGCTGAAACGTGAGAAATTTCAGCTGTGCAGTTAGACAGCAAAACCCACATCTTAGATACGGTCTGTAAAAACAATCTGTGAAAGCTAGACATTACCTGAAAGCAAGGATTCAGATAGCAGACTCAGTCAGAGGGGATAATCATCATTCTAGGCACCACCATTACCTAAGTAAAATTACTTTCAAAACTAAAATGGTTGACTTTTTAATAACAGGTGACCATTTGTCACTCTAAAGACCCTTTGGAATATACTGAGCTTTGCAGGGTTTTCCCTCTGTTTCTATTTCCTCTATCTCTAACTGCATTTCCTTCCTTCAACATCACTTTTAAAGGATAGTCAGATTCAAAGTAAGAATGGTTTGCAGTGCTGTTTCATGACAAAATGTAGTTTTACAATTAAAATCTTAAGCATTTCCTAGCAAACACAGAATTTAAGGCTGAGTGATGATGCTGTAGCTTTTCTATATGCTTTCTGTGTATAGTAGCATCTGATGCTTAATAGTTCAGGAGATGACAAAACCTTTGACCACAGTATGTACTTATTAAGTGTACAGTGGTGTACAAAAGGGGTACAGAGAACGATTTTTGAGAGACACATAATCTAAATATCTCTTGGAACCAGCACTGCTGTTTATAATGAGTGGGAAATTACTTGGATGTCACTCAGGACCTCAAAATAATCAGCTGATCGTTACTGGCATATTGAACACATGTTTTATGTGAATAAAACAAAAGAAAAATAAAGGGAACATAAATAATAGCATGGATTTACCATAGGGTCTAGAAAAGGTTTAGTGAGCCTGAGGTCTCCCACATAATAGAATTACATCTTGCTTTTCCATGAGCTGTGTTCCTATACCAGAACAGCATAGAAGCCCTATTTAAACTGGATTTCCAGCTACACTTGCCATAGATTTGACATAGCAATATACTTTTGCAGCACTTTATAACTTTATTCATGACTGTTTAGAAGTATTTGTAATTTTAGTTTTTGCATTTTAAAATGAAAGACACAATATTATAGCTTTGTGTTCCTCTTCTTCCACAGCCCTTTCTATAGTGGACATCGACAAATTTGGTGGAGAAAGAAAAGAGAATAATAACAAGAAGAGTTGAGGACTAGATTCTTTTTCAACTGGCAGAAATTTCCGGGGAAATGTTGTTTTACAAAGGGGACATATTTCATCAGAATTTCTAATAGTTTGTTCACCCAATTTACTTGATATTTAGTGTTAAGTTAGGTAGTTCATCAAGAGTTGGTGAACTGAAACTTTTAGGTCAAACTGTTTAGTCAGTACATACTAAAGAGAGAGATTGATGCATAGCTAGAGGTTACGGCCCTGTTTTATGAATTATTTCCTTCTGGAAAAAGCTCAGATTTTTCACATTGATTGAATGAATACTACTGAGGATATGAAATGTGCAGCTCAGTGCAGAACTCTGAATTCAGATACACTGTTGGGCAGAGGCCTGGTTCCTCTATTGCTATTTCTACCTGGAAATTTTAAGGATTACAGCACTTGCTAGAACATTGTATATTGTGAGATTATAGAACCAAAATATGAGGCTCTGAGCAACCTGATCTAGTTGAGGATGTCCCTCCTTACTGCAGGGGGGTTGGACAAGATTATATAGACGGAACCTTTGTAGGTCCCTTGCAGCCCCAAGACATTCTATGATTCTATGCAAATGAATCTCTACTCTTCTTGGCTCTCTGGAAGAAAGACCTTTAGACTAAGACAATAGTCTAGGTTTACATATTCAGTGGCGAAGTACCCTAAGTATTTTATTCTTTTCTGGGACATCTGTATAAGACAGTTGAGCTTGCTACAGAGCAGTTAATCTCTACACTGATTAGACTAGCCTAAATCTCCGAGTAAGAGCATTTCCACTGCATTGAAATAAAATCTCAAGTGTCTATACAGATGTTTTATTCACATACATTTATGAGTTATCTAAATATCATTGCCAGAGAGAGAAACAAATCAAATAATGGCTTTTTAAAGGAATCATTTGCCTAGCGATAATTTTTAATGCATAATCACAAGGAGAGAATTCTGACTGTGTTTTTAGAAAGAGGCAGGAAAAATAAAAAGATTAACTACTGTTCTCCAGGTCAAACAGAAGAATGTGGCCCAAATACTTTGAATCCTAATCCACTCTTCAATGACTGACTAATTTCCTTATTACAAGTGACCATGTCTGCATTTGTCTGAGGTAGGGTTGGGATTCTTTTTCCTCACATATTTTTATTTTATTAGTGTTTACAAAAGCAACAGTACTATAAGCTTTTAGTGAAGAATACAAGAATTTTCCTCCTTATCCCTCTCAAGTTCTGTTCTAGAAAATGTCCCCAGTTGTAGAAACATTGTAAAAAGATGGAATTCAGTCATCCCAGTTCACATAGTCCCCTATAAAGGGGGCAGATGTGCTTTCTGTTGTATAAGCTAACACTTGGGTAGAGAGAAGATCCTATGTAATATGACATAATTCAATGGGCATGCCTCTAGAATTCTGATTTTAGTTATTCTCTTGGGTGATTGGGGGAGCAAGACAATTTGGGTTTGTTGTTTGGGGTTTTTTTCCCTGTTTTTGAAATCTTTCATGTTGTCAAGATTTATATGATTTTGAAAAGGATAGCAGAGCTGGGATCAGAATTTATGTGAATTCCTCTCTTATATTCACAACTGCTTTGACTCTATCTTCAGTCCTTTATTGATCTTTTGACATGAAATTCTCCTGACTTGCTTGACATCTATTCTAAGCAGTGAAATGATTGATCACAAAGTTGACCAAATATAGACAGAAAAAGTAGCCTTGAAAATCATTTCAAACATACTGTTTTGAGTTTGTGATCCCTAATATTGTCTTAATAAAACCAGTAAATACAACCCAGGTTTCATCTGACACTAGTATGTTTTTAAATCTTTGGACCTCATCAGCATGATTGTGACTAAAATACTCCAAAAATATATTTGGCACTCCCTCCTTGTGTAGCTGGCAGGATCAGGCTGTACACAGACCCCTTAGCCTTCACTTTCCTCTGCCCATTTCTGCAGAGGAGTCAACCTTTGAGGCTGTCGGAGAGTAGAGCTGGCAGTTGCAGGGCCCAGATGCCACACTCAGGATTCCAAGTCCTGAACAGTAGGATTTGTAGCTGGCTGCTGCCATGTACTGCTTTAGATTCACTGTCTGTAACTTGGAGGGTTCATATGTAATTTGCCTGCTGCTGCCTTGGTCATTGGTATCCATGAGATGTTCAGTGTTCCCTGGCTAAGATCAAGCCTTCAGTCCACAGCCTGTGCATTTCCAGCTTTGTGCTCTACATTCACCACTCTTGTCACACAGAAAATGTGTGTGCTGGCCAGAAGAGTAATTCTCATGTCAAACATACATGCAACCAGTGGACAGAAGGTTTCTGAGGAAACATAAAATAAATTCTGTGATGTCTTTCCATAAAGTCACACATTTTAAATAAATGAAAGTGAATGCAAGTCATTTCTTCATAAACAAATCTTCGTGCTTGTACAGCAATTCAGGTTGAGAACTTTTTAAAAGGTGTTTGCTATTCAACTGTCTGCTGTACTATATTAAAAACAAAACAAAACAAAACAACAAAAAACAACAAAAAACAAAACACAACAAACAACCAAACAAAAAAAACCCCAAGCATTTCTTTTATAATCGGAAGAGATTTTGAAAAAGACAAGCTGGAGGAATAGCCCAAGGTTTCTCTAATGCAATACTACAAGCACTACAGAACACCTCTTTGAGTTAGCTGGGTTTCTAGTAATTTCTACGTATTTGGATCAGTTACTAATAGCCATGATCAATACAAAAATTGCTGCAAAAAAAAAATCTTGCTTTTACAGGGATTATTTCAGCGCGTTACCTGGGAAAGTAGGGACAAGGAGGTCATATGTTTTATCATTAGCACATACTGTTATCTCTTACCTGTATGCAGCACAACAGAAGTCCTTTTTTCCCCCCCATTCTCTTAATCAGATTCTTCTATTGGATTGGTTTGTGGAATTAAGATTTCCAGTTATGTTTGTAGTAAGAAGTACACACTTGAGTAAAAGACAAAGAAGCAGGCCCTAGATTTGTAAACTGGAATATTCTATAGAGCAAAAAGATAACATGGGAAGAGAGGTGTTATCAAATGGAAACCTGCAAGAACTGAGTTAAAGCTTGAATAAAACCCTATGGGATATAGCAGTGAAGGCTGATGATGTATAGAGAGACTGTGCTGAAATAAAGAGGTACAGGAAAATGCCATATCTAAGGATTCCTGTAAAAATATTTTAAGAACCCAGAAGCTGGCCTCATTGATTTGTAACAATTTGGAGTTTTTAGCAAACATAAGAATAAAGGAGAACAAACATTGAAAAAGGAGACAAAAATACTGAAGATCTTTTAAAAACAATAACAAGATATTCTGTATGCCATACAGAATAAAGCAGGGAAAAGATAGTTTGGAAAAGAAAGAAAAGTACTGACAAGAAATGATAGGGAAGAAAATAAATATGCCTGTTATAGTTAGTCAGACCTTTCAGACATCTTCATTCATTTTTGCATGGTCTTTCTGAAGACTTTTAAATGATTTGTTTGTCCTATAACTATCAATGTCATGGCAGTACAGTTAGATATACCAACATACACATCTGGATACAAATAATGTATGTTATGCACTAGTTAAAAACATTCAGTCATCAAGTGTGGGAAACATCTCTGTTTCCTTGTCAGAAACTGCAAAATCCTGAGACTTGTGTATCCAAACAGAAATGGTTCAAAAACTTGTGCTTTCTTTCATAGTCTTAACATGGTGTATGAGTCATAGATTTTCCATAGTACACTACAGGCAACTAGACTGCTACTCAGTGATATAAATAGCATAGGACCAAACTTTCTGCATTGAGACGGTATTGTTCATGATGATCCCCAGTATTTTGAATGAAAAATACATTCAAGAAAATGTTCATTACATCTTCGACAAAATTTTGCTGGTTCAGACAATGAATACTTACTTAATAAGAATTTCATCAAAAGCCAGTAACTTCCCTGAGAAGTAGTGCATGAAAAGGCATATTTGTGTATATTAGATGATCTGTACAGCTTCTTTCACTCAAACTGTCCTTGCTTTATATGATGATGTTAAAGAAGTTGTGTTCTTATGTATCTGTGACTATCTTATGCACTTCACAAAATTCAGTCTGATATCACATGTTTTATTAGTAGCTATTTCATTTACCACAATTTTTAATTGTGGACCAAGACCCTAGAAGCAGAGTTCAATCACAAAACTGAATAGTTGTCCTCATTTTATATGGTTTGCAATCAGATAATCTGTATCAGGTACACAGTTAGAGAGACATAGAAGATTACAAGTAGTATGTTTGGCAGCATGATAGATGAAATTTCAGTACTGCAGTAGGTATTTTGTAAGCATCACAGCGAAAAGGAGATTTAAAGGAGGAATTCAAGAAGAATAGCAAAGAAGCTTATCTGATTCATTTTGTCTTTTTCTTTCCCCTTTCACTTCAGTTTACATAAGGCACAATATCGTTAAAATCTGTGAAAGAGAGTTTTCAGAACCATTACACATAATATATGCATATGTTCAAGCTGCAAAATGAATACTTGTGAACAGCAACAAGACATGGGTTGTTAGTGCTCATCTTGCCCTGCAATCCAACATCTGCACTGCAAAGCAACAGTAATTAATTCAGAAACATTCCATGTATCTTCACCTCCTGTAAGGAACACAAGTATTCTGTATTCTTGTTAGTGATGCTGTTGAAGGCAATGGTGGGAGTTAATTATTGCTGTCTGCTACACAGCTGTCCAGAAATAACTTGGTTGTACAATGGGTAGAATGTAAAACTAGGGATTTGTCAGGTAAATTGTTTGGTGAGTCAACACTCTGAAAAATACAACTACAAAAGCACCAGAAGCATTTGCAAATATTGCCTATTTATTCTCATATGCCTGTCCTTAGATGTGTCTTTTGGTAATTTTGAAGCTTCAGGTTATTTTTTAGTTCAGGTTTTTTGAGATAAGTGTTCTGTCTGCAAGCTAGAGAGAAAATACTGAAGAGTATGTTCTCTCTCCTTTCTCCTGACTTGTTATGATTGTGGATATGTATTACTGAAATGAAATCTGAAATCATGGATTTGGTTATTGTACAGCAGGAATATTATGCTATCAAAATATAAGAACTGCAAAATTTTTCAGAGCTGTGGCAAGCTCAGATACATGAAAGTTAATACAATAAAAATGAAAGTAACTTCAGTCATTTTCAGAATTACTTCAGATATCTGTAGTCTATGGGGTTTCTTTTGTTAGAATATGTTATGTTACTCTGTTAGGATACAAATCCATAGCTAAGAGCACAATTAAGATAATTATTCATGTTTCCTTTAAGGTTAAGCCATATCTGTGGCCTATATTTAGATACATATATGCTGCTATGTCTACATATTTATGCACGTCTGTGTGCATGAACATCCACGGTCCTGGGTTCAGCTAGAATAGGGTTAATTTTCACCAGAAGCTGGGAGGAGGCCACAGCCAGAGCAAACAATCAAACCTGCCAATGGGATGTTCAATACCATACTGACATCATGCCCATTATAGAAGGGCTGGGAGACAGGGCAGGCAGGGCATTGAGTGGTGCAGGTCTAGATAGTTCAGTGTGTTTTGTTTCACTTATATATTATTTCATTAGTATTATTGTTATTATGGTTGTTTCTTCTTCTCTTCCATTGTTTTGTGATTCTATGATTCTATTACTGCATTAAAATCTCCTTATCTCAACCCACAGGATTTTGCCTTTTTCTCCCTATTCTCCTCTCCATCCCTCTGTGGGACGAGGAGGTGTGAGCGAGCAGCCATGTGATGCTCCTATCTGGGTCTAAATTATGATACCTACATAGACAGGTGTTTATATACACATGAATGTATGTGTATATGTATGTGTGTATACTTATACCTTCAGGTTTAGTCCTCTGATTTATGAGGTGGCATATAACCCCTGCCAGCTTTGTCCTCCTTATTTTCAGTACATAATATGCATATTAGAAAATAAGTGTTTCTCATTAAAAATAAACCATTAAAAAAAAAAAACAAACCAAAAACACACAAAAAAAAACCCACAAAAAAAAAAAAAACCCAAAAAAAAACCCCAAACAAACAACCCAGCAAACAACAACAACAAAACCAACCCTGGTGGAGACAGCAAAGTATCTTTAAACGTAACTTACTTAATGTAAGGAAAATTCAAACTTGTTGCAAGTTAATAGATTTTCTGGTCTGGCTCCTACAAGCTAGGAAAAGATATAAATCCAAGAGTATGTATGACACCAGATGAAGTTCTGTCCTAATACTCAAATGAGTCAAAACATTACCTTGAATTGAAAAAGTAGGTCATCAAGGTTTACTCCTTTTATTGCTGAGTGATCTCCTTGTGATTTCTGCAGAAATTTTAGTTGTTTTCTCTTTAAAAGCTTCTTCTTTTCTTCTTAGAGGCCAGACTTTTGAATGCAATGAGTATCAGGAAAACTCCAGTTTCCATTTATAGTAAGAGTAAACTGCCAAGGCAAATGTCAGAGGGGAAATACTGAAAATGTTATCCTTGTATGTTGCCCTAGTTACCTACGTGCTTGAGCACCAGTCATACAATCAGAGAATAATTTAGAGATGGAAGGGACCTCTGGAGGGTATCTGAAGAAGCACCAGACTTCCACTGAAAATAGGATCAACTTCAAAGTCAGATTAGGTTAAATCAAGTTTGGTCAAGAACACTTCACTGTTAGGTATACTAGCAGAGTTGCTAGGATTTTGTGGATATCAACCCAAGATAAAATCTTTCTCATGAGGAAGTCCTGTGAAAGATTTTTATCAATTTTTTTAGCACTCTGCCAGGCAGGCCCTTTGCAGATCTGAGAAGTTTTTCTCAGTGGCTAGCCCATGCTGTCGTGAAGATGCTTTCATCATGTTTATTTCAAACAGAAGAGCAGCAGAAAATAACTGTCTCTCAACAAATAAGGTATGAGAGAAATGTAGCAGTTTTCCTTATTATACACAAGAATATATTTTGTTCTCAGATGTTGAGGAACAATGATCCAATCTCTAAATAAATTTTAAAAATGTTGGCTTTAAATAAGAACTATTGCTATGTAAAGAAGAGGAAAAAAGTACAATGAAGCAAACTGTCTCTATATTACAACAATAAAGTCATGTTGAAAAGTTCTACACTAACAAAGGAGTTTAACTGAGAAGAAAAGATGTCAAAATATAAACAAAATGAACAGTGACATAGAACATTGCATGCTGTCATTGATATTCCAATACAAACCTGAAACACAGGTATTTCAGTTGTACCACAAGCAAAGAATCTTACAAAGTCCCAAATAAAACCAGTAACAATGACAACAAAACCAAAACAAATAAACAAACAAACAACTGAAGAAATCATCTTTCAAGACGATGAGGGTTTTTTAAATGAAATCTTCCAAACTCTACAGGAAAAAGAAAGGAAATTTCAGATGAGGATAGAACAAGGTGATTGATTGGATATAACTGATGGAGGTGCTCTGTGGGTATGAAATGGAGACAGAGAAACTCTGAGAAGTATAACTTAAGAATGCCAAAACCCCAAAAATTGTGAGAATGAAAATAAACAACAGGATATAGCAGGGCAATACTGGAGCCGATCCACAGTTGCTTTAAGAGAGACTTTCAGTAATGCTGTCAGCTACTCCTCAGAGCCTGAGGAGAGACAAGTTTTTGATACAAATGCATGGGAAACCAATGGAGACAAGCATAGCTCAGGTCTATTATCTTGTGCACTTAAAACATATCTAAGACTTCATTTGCCAGCTGATCCATAACTGCCATCTGAATATGTGTCAAAGGACTTTACAAGTCAAAATAATTGTTTAATTTGTAAGTCACCACTCCTACGCTGCTTGGAGATTGCCTAAAGCTCCGGATCATTCAAAAAATGCAAGAAAGATGAGTGTAAAAGCTGCCAAGTCCTCATTGCTGATGCTTCTGGGAATAGAATCTTGTTCCACTTCTTGTATTAAAGGCAGCAGAAGCTGCCACAGGTCCACACTGATTATTTTGTATGGGCTCTGACTAAGAGTATGATTGCTTAGTGAAAACAGGGGAATTATCAAGTGGATTTAATTTTGGAATAGATATTAATGTTTACAGTTCAGTACAGCTAAATATTGCAGCCACCATTTCATACAGATTCTGAGTTGGTTAAATCAAATTCTGTGACAGGGAGACACTTTACTAATTACTTGTTTAAATCTACGGGATAACAGTTGTAAACAAAATGTTGTAATCCTGTGGAAAGAAGTTATAATTTAAACCTTTCTATAAGGAAAGGACATTTACAACTCATGTTTCTGCTGCATAGTAATTGCATGTTTCTTTTGAGAATTGACTGTACAGGTAAATGAACACAGATTGTAATAGATTTTACCATATTTTTTGTGAAAACAAACCAAACCAGAATAAAACCAGAGAAGTTTATGAAATCAAATGCTACATTTTAGTCCAAGTTTGAAAACAGTGTGATAAATCTCCGCTATCAAGTCTCCTCTATGACAAAGAGACCCACATAGTAGAGGAGGGAAAGGCTGTGGGTGTTGTCTACCTGGACATAGTAAAGCATTCAACACTGTTTCCCACAGCGTTGTCATGAGAAAAATGGCTGCTCATAGTTTGGTTGGGTATACACTCACCTGGATCAAACACTGTCTGGAACGCTGGGCCCAAAGAGTGATGATGAATGGAGTAAAATACAGCTGGAGGCCAGTCACAAGAGGTGTTCCCCAGGGCTCACTACTAGGGACAGTTTTGTTTAGCATCTTTAGCAATGATTTTGATGAGGAGATGGAATGAACCCTCAGTAAGTTTGTAGGTGACAGCAAGTTGGGTGGGAATGTTGATCTGCTTTAAGGTAGGGAGGGTCTACAGAGGGGCCTGGATAGACTGGATTGATTGGCTGAGGCCAGCGGCATGAGGTTCAACAAGGCCAAGTGCTGAGTCCTGCTCTTGGGCTACAACAATCCCCTGCAATGCTGCAGGCCTGGGAAAGAATGTCTGGAAAGCTGCCTGGTGGAAAAGAACCTGGGGTTACTGCTCAACATCTGTCTGAATAAGCTAGCAGTGTGCCCAGGTAGCCATGAAGGGCAACAGCATCCTGGCTTGTTTCTCAGAAATAGCGTGGCCAGAAGGACTATGGAAGTGACCCCTGTACTCAGCACTGGTGAGGCTGCATGTGGAATATTATGTTCAGTTTTGGGCACCTCAGTATGAAAAAGGCATCAAGGTGCTGAGCATGTCCAGAGAAGAGCAACAAAGCTGGTGAAGGGTCTAAAAAACATTTTATGAGGAACAGTTCAGGGAAATGAGGCTATTTAGCCTGGAGAAAAGGAGGCTGAGGGGAGACCTTTTTGGTCTCTGCAACTACCTGAACAAGGTTTTAGAGAGGTGAGCCAGTCTCTTCTCCCAAGTAACAAGTGGCAGAACAAAAGGAAGTGGCCTCAAGTTACACCAGGGGAGGTTTAGGTTGGACAATAGGAAGAATTTTTTCACTGAAAGTTTTGTCAAACACTGGAACAGGATGCTGAGGCAGGGATTTGAGTCACTATCCCTAGCTGTGTTTAAAAGACCTGTAGATATGTTGTAGATATAGGGATATGTATGGTTTAGCAGTGGACATGTAGATTAAGGTTAATGGGTGGACTCAATGATCTTGAAGGTCTTTTACAACCTAAATGATTCTATAATTCTGTGATTCTAACCTTATTTGTAAATCCCCATACAATGAATCAGTGAGGTGTTTATTGTGGTGTATAATTCAGGTTTTACAAGTATCTTGAAACCAAATTCTAATCATTGCCTCTGCTTGGAGTTCTCTTTTAATGGTTAGTATTATTGGTATCAATAGTAGTTGATGCTTAGCTGGTAGAATAGTACTAAACAGAAATAGCAGATGAATAAAAGTACTTATTTATTTTATTCTTATTTTTACCAGCTTCAGTGTAACTACCATTAATAAACTTAGTATAGTTCTCAAGGTATTTGTTTTTTTAACTTTATTAAAGTTTCACCTCCTGGAGTCACATAAAAATTCATCTTTCAGATAAGAAGAAAAGACATTTCTAATATTTGTATTTGAGAAGAAGACACTGGAAACTCAAAAATCCCTAGAGGTTTACAGGACAATTGATTCCCAAAATTCTTATTTAAAAACTTTGTGGTGATAAACATCGCTTAAGATCTTTTTGCGTCTGATTCATGATTTTAAGAATATAGTGGTTTATAATATTATTATTTCAATCATAAATTACTAGCTGCTGATATTAGCAACTAGCAGGCTGAAAATCACAATACCTATGCCATTAAAAATTTCAAGGTTTCAGTTAAAAAGCCAGCTACTTTTGAGATTGTATATGAAAGGCAATATCTTCAAAAAGTTATTTTTGAAAAGTTTCAAGCAGCAGTTTGAAGCTTTTTTTCAGAACAGAACAAAAGACACTTTGATCTCCAGATGATGCTTCTATCAGTAGTAGCTACAAAAACTGATTATACAAATAGCACATTTCATTATTGTGACATAGCAGTAGCAGAAATATTTTAGATGTCTGTTATAACTAAAGAGAAATTGTAAAGTGAGAATGTAAAATGTACTTTTGAAACTTTCAGGAGAATTTTTATGGAATTTTAGAATAGTTATGTATTACAGAATCACAGAATTGTCACAGTTGGAAAATACCTCTAAAATCACCTTATCCAACCATGAAAAAAATGAACAAACAAAAAACCCCACAACCAAACCCACCAACCAACCAATCAAACAAAAAAAACAAAAACAAAAACAAAACAAACAAACAAAAAACAAAAACAAACCCTCACTATCCCTCTAGAGCATGTCCTGAAGTGCCTCATCTACATTTCCAAGATTAATTTTCTCCACCGTTTTCACAGAATTTGTCCTCTGTGAAAACAGCTTTTTCTCCCACTGGAAAACTGTCTTGACTGTTTTGTCCCACAACCAATTTAGAAGCTGTAGGAGACTACAATAGATAATACTTTAGAGCAGCTAAGAGTCACTCTCAAGATCAATATAGAAAAGCCAAGACAGACTTAAGCTCAATATTATCTGTTTTTATGGGGGGGGGGTTTTGGGGCGGGGGGGAAGGAGGGAAGGAAAGAATCCAACCTCAATTGTTCTCATACTGCCTCAAGAATCATGTGCAATTCTTCTATTAGTAATAAGATTTGGAGATGTAACTCTCTGCATGCTGAGATGAAGATTTGCCATTAATGTCTAATTTGATTTATCTATCACACAATTACTGTATTATTAAAAATTCACTGCAGGGTCAATTTCTTGTTGATTTACATAATTAAATTATTTGCTTTCTAAGTTAGGGTGTTTGGTAATCATTAAAGTCTGTAGGCACAATTCCACGTTCCCCTTTGTATGCAACTTTACAGCAGGGAGTTGTCCCACAGACTTTGGCAGAAACACTCTCATAAATAACATTTCTTGTAAGCATCAGTATCTATGCAGTAAGAGCAGTGCACTAGTATGATTCCAGGAACACCTTAATTTTCAATTCACTAAATGAAATATGTGAATGCAAAGGAAGAAGAGACTTTCTCCAAGTAGCCTTAAATTAATATTTAATGGTATGCAATACTGTCAGTTTGTAATGCTGTATTCTAGCTACTGTTCATGACACTTAATGTGAAAGTTAAATCTAAATTCTTGACCAGAGATGAGACTTTCACAAGGGTAAATGTATAAAGGCATGATGGAGAAATGTCATGAAATGTGAATCATGCAGAATTTAATACAAGTAATTTACGACATACAGAACTAATGGAGAAATACTTTTTGAGTCCTCTGGAAACTCTGTTTAATCTTGGAATAGTATGCTTGCTCAGTCCCACATCAACTGAAAGTATAATGAAAGCTTTCTTAAAGTGCAGCAAAACCTTAAGTGATCAGAATCTTCATCATCATGGGATTTTCTAGAGCATATAACTCCAGTTCCAGTAAATGCATTGTTCTGTAAGTTCCAGGGCTTTCAGTGGAAGAAAAATAGGGTAAACAATACACACCTTATAAAATTGTTACCCAGAATTTCTGTGCCAGACCTTTGCTGGTGGATCTCACCTATTAAACATGAACAAAAAATACTGACCTAAATAAGTTGCATGCATGATGAAAAAATATTATACAAAAAGATGTAAGTTCATCTGAAACTTACGTAATGTGTTGAATACTTCTGAGTTGGTTTTTTATTAAATATAGACTTTTGCAAACCTTGCTGTTCAGTCTTTAATTCAGATAGTTCACTCATCACAAGATGTACTATAAATACTCACTTGAATGTGGTAATGAGTTAAAAATAATGTTTCTTTACCTTTTGTGCTACTTGCAAATGAAATACAAGGAATTAAGTTCTCTTGGAAAAAAAAAAAAACTCTTTCAAGGACACAAGAGATTCAGGAAATAGTGCTAAGTTTCTGCAATGAAACAGAAAATGCATGATATACTGTATTCTTCATTATGCATTTCAGATTTCAAACAGACATTGGAATGCCATCAGGAAAAACAGCACGTGGGAAGATAAACATAATTTGACTCTTTGAACCAGTCATAACATATTGCTGAAACAATGGAAGGAACTGATTTTACCTTCCGAGTTATCTTCTAAATATCATCTTAAATACTACCTGTAAAGTTAGTTTCATCCTTCCTGTTGATTACATGATTTCTGTAACTTGTTGTTCAATTACTATCTTGCTATGACCTTCTCTTATTCTACAGCTTCTGTCTTTTTTTTAATAATGGTTTTTTTTTTTTTTTTTTAGTCTTAACAGGCTAAGGTTACTTTCTGTTGAAAAAATCAAGGAAATTCTGTTTATTTAAAATGTAGAAAAGTGAAAATACTCAAATTACACTATAAATTTAGGAGGTTGTGAGTAATAGTAACAAAAAAAGTATAACTGTTCACATCTCCCTTTCAAATATGTTGTTATTTCCCTCTTTTTGAGTTCAAATTAGTAGGATCCACTAGATGAGATAGGGAAAGAAGGTTTTTTAGATAAAAAGCCAGGGGTATTCCTTAAAGGTATACCAGCATGACTATGCATTTGAACTGGCAAAAAGTAAATGATTGTCACTCTGCATAAATACTTTTAAACCCAAGATTTTGACCTGTAATTTGCTAGAAATGTTACAGTTGACATCCAAAGTTACCATCCAGACAGGCCAATTTTTTAACCCTACAAATTCTAAGTGTGGTGTGTTTTAATATGTAAGACCTGAAAATAAATTTTCTGCTGTTACTGATAAGGATGGGAGAATGAGTATTTTATTTCAAAACTTAACAACAGCAAAATTGTCAGCAGTTTTAAGTGTAAAGATATCAATTTTTGAAGCAACATATGAAACTAGGCTAAGAAAACTTGACGACTACAGAGCAATGAAAATTATGAACACTAACCTTTCCTTTATGAATATAAACAACTGGTGCATAAGCATACATAGAGGCTGATGTAAGACTTTGAAATTAGTAATTCTTTTTTTTATTGTAGCAAAAAATGTTGTGTTGGGATTTTTTCTCAATAATTTAGAGATTCATCCAAAGTGTACTGCTCAAGTATGCACATATTAAGAGGTAGATTATTTTCCTGATCCAGAAAAATATTATGTGTTTTATAGATAAAGTTATTCTACCAGCCATACAAAGTATGAATACGGTGCACATTCTCATTTCGAACATCAGAGAATAACTTATTTAAAAGAAAAAGAAAATAATTGTCCTTATTTTTAATCTGGTAGACCTTAAAACTATCTAGTTTTAAGTCACTCACTCTGTGAGTGACAGAATTATGAATCTAAGTATGTGTTTGTATTGTTATTTGTGTGGATAAGTGTTTTCTAGATAGTCCAGAAGAAATATTAATTGTTACAAGAAATTTCTGGCCTAAACCTAAACAAATATGTAAAAAATGGACAAGAAAGTTGTCCTCCACATAGCAGTTCACTTCACTGTGAGCAGTACAACTGAAAACATAATGTCATCGGTCAGATCCAAATTTTTTCTAGACAGGTATCCTATCCACAGTAAGGGGCAATTTTGAAAGTTTAGTGTGTTGGGTCTGACTGAGCCAGAGTTAATTTTCCCCATAGCAGCCCTCCCGGTGCTGTGCTCTGTACTGAAGCTGGAAAGGTGCGGATAGCACACCCATGTTGTGACTGCTGCTGTGCAGGGCTCACACAGCACCAAGGGTATCTTCAACATTCCCCATGCAGTGGGATGGGGTGGACAAGATCTTTGGATGGGACACAGCCTAGACAGCTGACCCAAAACTGACCAAAAGGATATTCCATACCATATGATGTCAGCTGAACTATAAAAGCTAGGAAAAACAAGGGGGTAGGGGGGGGAAGGAGAGGGGGGTTGGCACAGGCTTGTCCTCCAGAGCAACCTCTACATGTTTGGAGCCTTGCTTCCCAGGAAGGGGACAGACATTACCTGCTGATGGGAAGTAGAGAATAAAACTTTGCTTTCATTTGCTTCCACATGCAGAATTGCTTTGCTTCTTCATTAAACTGCTTTTATCTTAGCCCATGAGCTTCACTTTATTTTCTTCCTCCTCGTCCAGCTGAGAGGAGTGGGCAGGGGGGAAGTGATAGAGCAGGTTAGTGGGTATCTGCCGTCCAGACAAGGTCAAACCACCACACTTAGGAAAGACCATAAAACAGGGCAAACTGCAAGGCAAGTATACACTCTCTCAGTGATCTGTAATCTCAGTAATACTGTAAGACAGATACCAACATGCTCAGGTAGCATTAAAAGTACCATCTGATGGATGAGGCACAGGAGAGACAGTAATGCAACTAAGTCCTGGATTTGGCTTAGCATCCAGTACTCTTTGGTTTAAGTCTTTTGAAAGTGCCCTTTAATTTGAAATGCTCGCTTCAAAGGTTGCCAAGAATAGAAGAAATCCCCATCAGCCAATGTTAAAGAAAGTCTACATCCCCATAGTTTTCTCATGTGAAGAAAGAAGAATAACAGTCTTAAATTCAGTGTTTTCTTTCTGGGAAGTAGAAAGACATAATGAAATTTTGTGAAAATATGACATTTAAATACAGCTGAAGAGCTATCAATATAATAAAATGGTTATAGATCATTACAGTTTAAGTTAATTTAATTCAAAAGTAGCCTTTCTGATGAGAAATGCTTGGATGTGAAACTTTATGGGATTGTATAGTCACTTAAAACTATCATTACAGCTATGACCTAACCCCCCTGAAGGCAGTGGATTCCTGTAATAAAGTAAATATGCTTAGAGTCAGGCTCTGCTTGGATGCCCATGAAACGTATTTTGGCTTCCGTAACATATGAAGAGAGTTTTTCTGCCTCTGCAGTATGACCACCAAGATATGGGCTTCTGGTAAAATTTTAACAACAGATGTTGTAAGTTGAACTAGTCTTGCAGTATTTCTTTTGACTACCTATATGGAGGAATTTAAAATATATAAATGTTCTTCACATGAAAAATGTTCTTCACAGAAACTCTCCAGTCTTAAAACTTCAGTATGTCTTCTATGTATGTTCAAGTTAGTCATCAGATTGCAGTTAGTGGATTACTCTATTGTGTCCACAGTCAATGCTAATTTATGCTGCTTTAGAGGCCATAAAAATGTGTCACTAATGTTTAATTGGAAGGGAAGGGTAGATAGATGGAGATACTAAAGAATCAGAGTGACATTAACCAAACAGACCTTTAGGAGTAATAAAGACCATCTGCCACGTCAGCAAGCACACTCCAGAGGCAGAACTTCACAGCACCTTAAGAATCAATAACAAATAAAACCTACTATACTTTTGATGGATGTAAGGTGGGTAAGTTTTGCCCTTCCCAGTTATTAACATCAGAAGATCAAGAGTTCAAGTTTTCAGCAGATAGTTTGTCTGAAATGCTGACTACTCTTTTTATAATAATTTTCTTAGTAGCAAAGTATTTTTATAGAACAAAAGTGACATCTTATTACCTAGTTCAGTCTCAAGTATATATATTTTACAGGTTGCTAATTAAACAGTTCAGAAAACTTTTTAAAAAAATATATATCAAAGGAATTTCCTTTCTGTATGAATGTCCCAGATTTGCTCTATTCCTAGGCTTAAACAAAATCTCCAGGTCTGTTGATTTTTGCAAGTTGCAGCAATGTTATTTCTAATCTTACATATTTATAGCTGAGGCTCTTCTTTTATAGCAGCATCAATTCCTCACATAGCAACTCCAGATAACTAACTAGATTTACAAGCTAACCAATGTATTTATATAAATGGAGAGAGACAACTGTCTGTAGTCTGACAAATCATAAAGGGAACTGTGGCATGCTCCTATATTACAATAAAAAAGATATCTATCAAATAGTAAATTGTAATGGTTGCTGACGTTTCTGGCTTAAAAGAAACAGTAGCATACTGCCTTGATCTCACCAATCATTTGCTCTCCATGCATACAAAGTGAAATTATATACCAAACTAAGAAGTTCAGAAAAGTTTCTATATCAAAACATTGCAATCAAGTCCCTATATATATCATCTTTCAGAAAATACCCTTTTGGAAATTGCTTATTTTTAGCAATGTAATCTGAGGATGTAATCTAAGGGACCAGGAGTGGTTTACCATCTGAAAGACAATGAATATAAGTGACACATGCCATTCAAGTAAAAGAAATTACAGTACAGGGAAGGGGAGAGGAGAGGAGAGGAGAGGAGTTGAAGATGAAGAAGTCACACACAGACTCTCACTCTCCTGTCCTATGAGAACAACAGTCTAAGCACTTATTTCTGATATTTAAACCCTAGCTTTCATTGCCTGTTTTGTTTGAGTGCACCCCTTCAATCTTTGGTTTGAGGGCCTTTTAATATCCAAACCCAACAATTCTTATTTGAGATTAAAGCAATCAAGGTATTTCACTCTTCCCCTCCTCAAATGTATTTGTTAAACAACAAAGAAAGATAGCATTTTGTTTTCAGAAGCCAAACTAAATTTCAAGGAGTTTCTGTTAAAATAAGATTGTTCGTACTATCATTTAGATCAATCTTAATGCTTTAAAATATCCATGTAAAAATATTCTCAGCTGAAACTGTGACATTTGGGCATGTTGGAAAAATTATTCTTTTCACAACAGATCTTAATAAAGATCAAAATAAGATATTTTTTCCATATAGAAGGCATCAAAATGTTTGTGTAATTTAAACCTCGTCTTTTCTTTTTTTTTTTTTTTTTTTTTTTAAAGTTCAGTGAAAATATATTAATCCTCCCCATCACTTTTTTTCTTTTATGCTTATATATCAATTTCTGTGCACAGGGCCAGTATTAAATCACAAATCTTAGTAATGTTATAAATAAAAAGAAATCTAAAGAAGTAGAGTTAAATTATATTTTTGTTCACATTTTTTTTCAATTGAAGCAACTTGTTTGCTTTTCAGTATTTAATCCTGAAAACTGAAATCATATTCTATTACTTTCCTGTTTTCAGATCTCATACTCAAGCAGCTTTACAAAAGTAGGCTTGAGGTTTCTTTCAAGCTAAGATGAAGTGTGTACAACTGCATTCCTTATTGGAGAGATCACTAAATGTAACATAAAACCTGTCAATTGTTTTTCTTCTCTAACAGGAGGATTGTTGATGACTGGTAAAATGAAAAATCTCTCACCTCTGTGTTTTTGTATATACCATTCTGTCACTCCTAAGATTTTTTTCCTGGAATGACTGCACAAACCAATGGCACATCATATATGCAGTAAGACTAATGTGTTAGCCCTGTTAGATGTGCACATTAAGTCTGATACATGATGCAATAAATCTGTTTATTTTTCTAAGTTTCTATAGTTGCTATGTTTGGTTTAAGCAGACTTTTCATAGTCTCCTATTTCATGATTTAGGTCTAAGATTTCCTGAGTTTGCTTTTTTTCCCAGAGATGATGAGGAAGAAGAGAGCATAATTTGCAAAAGTGGAGCATAATACTCTGGGGTGACTCAACTGTCTTAAAAGAACTGCTGTGGCAAGAGAATTGATTAATATTTTGTCAACATCACAGCATTATCAGCACATGGAAGTCATTTAAAAGACAATTTGGGATTAGATATGGCATACCTGCAGTTGGCTTCAACTTGAAATAATGATAACAGTAGGATTCATCTCATCTAAACTTGTCTTCCTAAAAGGTGGTCAGCAAACCCAAGTTAATTTTCAAGAGCAGTGCCTCCATGGGACTATTAGTCATGCCATCATTTACACTGGGTATGCAGCACTCTTGGAAATTGTGATATTAGTCCATTGCTTATAGAACGACTCTGGATGGCTAGCTTACCATTGGCTTCCTAACTTAACATAAGCAGGGAATTTTTCTTTCCTTTAAAATATATAATACATATCTAAAGAGAGGATATATTTTCTCTGCCTTGTTTCCAGGCAGAAAATAGTAAAACACTCAAGTGCACTAGGTGAGTTTTTTGGGATTTGCTTTTGGTTTTTGATCCTGGTTTAAAATCAGCAGGAGAGTACACCCAAATCCTACCTCTATGGGTATATGCATGATATGCATGAGCTTTATATATGACTGCTTTGTTCTAAGGCTTCTGAAGCCATTTGAAGGACAAAACAAATACTGACAAATGAAAGAAACATGAGGCTACATATTGGGCTGTATCAGGGCTGAGCTGGCACCAAAACACTCTAATAACTAGTTTGCACCAAATACTGAGACAGTGTCTTCACGCAGGAAGAATATCAGGACATATGCAGCTGTCACGGAATCTCTTTCATCATTCTCAGTCTCTACATAACAGAGACAGAGAAGCTCTGAAACTGTCCATAAGCACAGTGTTTACAACCACCATAACTGAAGTCATGTGTAGCCAGTTGCTGCATGTGTGCAGAGAGCTTGGATTCTGAAGACAGTTAAATCTGAAAGAAAACAACTACTGTACAAACTCCCAAATTTTAAATTAGTGTTTTAACTACTCTTTCAAAGCAAACTGTATTTTCATTCAATTAATGACATAAGTGTACTTAGCTGAAAAGTATCCTAATCCAATATGTGTTGTGCTATCTTCTATTAAAGTGGATACTTTTTCCCTGAGATGTTGAACTAATAAAAATGCAGCACATTTTCCAGTCAAATAATTTAAGTCTTTGAGGACTTTTCTTGACTCCCATGAGTTCTCTGTAACTTTATCAAATGAAAGAACAAAGGAAAAAAGTAACATAAAGGAAAATAAGAGAAGAGTCATTGCTTATGAGGTTAGCAATTATAAAGCAAAGCTGAAAAAAAATTTAAAAATAGAGTATCAGATAGATTTTATTATTGCTAACAGTTGCAGAAATCTCTGGGGAAAGGTTTTTAATGCCATCCCTCCAAGAGGTAAAAAACCTGAGCCAGCACGTTGGTATTACAATATTTTTTAAGGTTTCCCTGGGGATGTTAAACAAGAGAAAATAGATATAATGGTGGTGGTGGTAAGGAATGCCTAGACTCTGAAAAAATGCAAGTTCCAGTCCTGCTTAACTAGTTAAAATCAGATACTTTCAGCCTGGAAACTTCTTGAATCCAGGTGTGTAAAATTAAAATGTAGAGCAGTACATGACACAGAAAAACGTTGCTATGTCAGAAGCTTTAGGAAGCCATTGTGTTTCCAGAAGCTGAGCCTCCCCTGTGACCCCAGGTGTTACAGGAGGAAGCAAAAAGTATGAGCCTTTTTTTAGGAGTGCAACATCCTTTATGGCATGTGCTGGCCAGTACTGCGTGATACCTTGGAAAAAAAACCCCACAACTTTAGGGCCAAAAGAGACATACGCAAACTGCCCCTTAATACATGGTAAGTATATTACAAAAATACTGAAAAAAACCAACACAACATTTGTTTCCTTTGTTGTAGGAAGTAATACAACTGTATAACCTCACAGAACATCAAATTACTTAATCCTTAAAGACTGTTTCTCTTCCTTGGTTTTAAAAAGATCTCTATTTTAAAGCAACGTAATCTTATTTCATAATTATCAAGGTGCAGTATTTTTCAAATAAGGAGGCCAGAGGTTAGGCATCTCTGAAAGTTTAACTCCTCAGACTTAAATATTCAGTACAACAGATATCAAGGACAACAATAATCCAGCAGTAAGGGCATTAACAATTATAATTTTACAGCTCTGAAGTATACAGATGTTAAATCAAA
Organism: Todiramphus chloris collaris; assembly: GCA_025345505.1. Classification (NCBI taxonomy): domain Eukaryota; kingdom Metazoa; phylum Chordata; class Aves; order Coraciiformes; family Alcedinidae; genus Todiramphus; species Todiramphus chloris. The sequence continues at coordinate 38,587,464 of JANVCC010000021.1, forward strand.
AGATAGTCTCTCAAATGTATGGGATGGGAAACAGAAAGAGAAGTCTGCAAGGAAGAAAGAAAACCTGTGAAGTTTAGCTATCCAGTTGAATTTTAGAGATGTAGAAAGAATTAAATAAAATGAAAGGCTTTACAGGGTCTTAGAGGATTATTTAGGTTCTTGCTGCCTGATGATAACATTGGTTATGACAGTAAATCATTATAGATATATTGATGCAATAATATCACAAGATTGCCTGATAAACGGTGCAGAAATACTGTTTATGCTGTTGGATGCTGTGCAAGCAGGTTTTTGGTTAGCTGGAAATTAAAGCAAGCCCCACAGAATATAGGATCTTAAGGAAATTCAGAGGGAGATAAGCAACGTTAAGATAAAGAAAATGAAAAAAACCTTATTTAAGTTCAAAGAACAAAGAAGTACATCCGTACATAAACACAAGTAGGCATGCAGCCACACTGAAGAGACTTCATGGAAGAAAGGTGGAGGAGGGAAAATAGGAGGCCACTGTTCAGTGAAGATCCTTAATTGATTAGAACACCCACAGAACTAAGATACAACTGGAAGCATCAATTAAATATTACAGATGAGTTATGGCAAGCATAAAACTCCTAAAATATGAAGCTTAGGAAAAAAAAATATTAAAACTAAGTAACAAAAAGCCAAGAAAATGAGATATGATAAAGGTCTTCTTTCTATTCCTTGCACCTTCAAATGTTTTCTCTCTTCATATGTTGCGATTCTTGTATTTAATTCTTCAATTCTCTGTAGAAATTAAAAGAGCACATTGAAATAACTGAATTTTCAATCTAATCATCATGTTCAAGTGTGTCACTAAAGGGGGTACTGCTTTGCCTATTGCAGTCTGCTGGTCATGGGAGGAGGAAAAAGCTTTCAAGTGAAGTGTGGTTTAGCAAATTTGCATAATAAGATTCTATATCACCCCATCACACAGAAGCCATAAATTGCTTCAAGCTTGCTGTAAGTTATCCTAACATAGTTACACAGTAACCAATGACATTTTTGCCAGAAGTAACTCGTACCAAGCTTTAATAAACTCTCAGGAAGCTCAACAGGGACTGGCAGGCATTTCTAACTGAGGTAGAGATTCAGTGGAGGTGGTAATCAACCTGTTTAGAGATATTATACACACAAGGTAATTTCATCATGTTGCAAAAGTCTTCTTAGGACTTCTGAAAACCTACTTTAAAGAATATCGGTTTACACAAAGTGCTGTAGGTAGGTTTGGGTTTCATAGAACCATAGAATAGTTTGAGTTGGAAGGGACTTCTGAAGTAGAAACACAACAAACACAGGAGCATATAGATGTATAGTTATACTGAGTCTACTATAATACTAAAGAGTCTAACCTGTAAAATACATCTGCAATACATTCAGCAAGTCTATCAACTTTATTTCACTGCATATTTATCACAGAGCATTTAATATGCCACAGTGAAATTGCAAGGTATTTCCTCTATCATATCCGTGGTTTGTTTGGGGTATTTTTAACCCTTTGGGGATTGAAGAGTAACTTAGAAGCCACCTTCAACTTTCAGTGGCTACTTGTCTGAATATGATATTTGAAAATGCATTCAATCTCAACATAAAACTCTTTAGCTAAAGTCATTCTGTATGTGTCAGCTATTTAAAAAGAGGGACACCACCAAAGAGAACAACATGAACACTCACACTCATCTCGATTTATGTAAAGTTCCACTTTATTTACATCAGTTCTATATTAACTAACTTCAGGGGAAAATAGCTTCCATGTTTGTGAAAGAAACACATATAATTTCTCACAACAAAGGTCAAATACACCATCTGAATATTGACCCCCAATCCTTATGTAGAAACAGCTTTTTTATGTAATTTCAGCTGGTATTTTATAAAAGCAAATACCTTATGGAAGGTAATTATGAAACTTCACCATTTTGCTTTGGTGGCTATCATTAAGCTGTTGTTCGAGTGTAGACAAAAGATGAATTAAATGTTCTTCATAATTTACTACTCTGTTGGTATATACACCACAGAAACACACACCCTAATCTATACATTTTAATCATTTGAAACCCAAGGGGTAGATATAAGTTGGCAAAAAATATCACTGTAAGGGTGATCAAACAGTGGAACAAGCTGCCCAGAGAGGCTGGTTGTAGGAGCTCTTTCCTCAGATGCAAACAGAATACAACCAGAAAAGGCTCTGATCAGCCAAGTTTAGTTGAACCTGCTTTGGGGTGGGTCTAGACAAACTCTGGAGGTTCTTTCCAACTTCAATTACTCTGTAAGTCAATGATTCTGTAAATCATAAATCCTACTTAGTCTCACAACTTTTTCTGTATAGGGAAAAAAATCCTATTTTAAAAATTCCTTCCTCTGAAATCCTGAAAAAAGATTTAGTCCAAGGCAAAGGCAAATTTCCAGCTGATGTTTCAGGCCTGATTCCTCAGGTGTGACTTCTTCCAAGTCCTGAAACAATACTACATCGAAAAGCTATGACCCTTTATGAGTGACAGTCATGCATTGGGACCTAAGAAAGGCCTTGTGAACACCTTCCTTCTAATAAGAAATTATGCAGTTGTCAATACATTACATAAGTCTGTTTTAGACAAGCATTAGGATCTTTTGTAACCTGTCACTGGAATTATTTACACATCTGTATAAACAGCTACTTTCACTTTTATGACCCCAACCACTTTCTCCCATGTACAAGACTCAATAAAAATCTCAAAAAATAACTAATAAGTAATGTATTTTCCTTACTTTTCCAATCATAGCCGCACTATTCACAACAAAACATAGGAAAGGATGGCAATACTTTCAGACTTATCTCCCCATCTCACTGTAAATATTAATTATGGTTTGGAAGGGACCTCTAGAGATCATCTAGTTCAACCCCTCTCCAAAGAAGGTTCACTTAGGGAACATTGCACAGGATCACATCAAGGTGGTTTTTGCATATCTCCAGAGAAGGAAAATCCACAGCCTTTCTGGGCAGCCTGTTCCAGTTCTCTGTCACAATCATATTAAAGATGTTTTTCCTCATGTTTAGGTGGAACTTCCTCTGTTCTAGCTTGTGCCCTTTGCCCTTTGTCTTATCACTGGGCACCACAGATAAAAGCTTGGCACCATCCTCTTGACACCCACCCTTTAGACATTTATAAACATTGATAAGATTCCCTCTCAGTCTTCTTCAGGCTAAACAGATCCAGGTCTCTCATTCTTTCCCTGTAAGACAGATGCTTCTGTTCCCTAATCATCTTTGTAGCCCTCCATTCATCTCTCTCTCTAGTAGTTCCTTTTCTCTCTTCAACTTGGGAGCCCAGAACTGGACACAGCACTCCAGATGTGGCCTCACCAGGGCAAAGTAGAGGAGGATAAGAGCCTTCCTTGACCTGCTGATCACACTTTTCTTAATGCACCCCAAGGTAGCAGATTTTGGTTGCAAGGGCACACTGCTGGCTCATGGTTAATCCATTGTACCATAGATGTATCTTTTGTTAATTTTGGTCGGACTCCAGACACACAAAAATACTAACCGTGTTTCCAAGACACTACCATTATTACCATTGTGTGGGAAGAGGGAGTAGAAGTACCTGCTTCTACCAAAACCTATCTTTACCCTACTCAAAGCATACTAATGAAAGGGTGATATTATCCACATTATTTCATTCTTTTACTTTCTGTCTCTTTCTATCTACACATGCAAACATCAACAAGAGACAGAGATACATATTTAGTTTCCATTTTCTTGCCTTCAGAGCTTTCCAAGGGGAAAAAAAAAAAAAAAAAATGTCTATTGCATTTCATTTTATTTTCAATCTTTTCCTCAGCTGGGTAGCTGAGATTCCTGCTTGTGTAATGAACAGCATTATCAATCCCACTTCATATTGATATTCATCCTATGGTAAAATTTCACTGTTCCCTGATTTACTGGTGTGTTCAAGCTTCCTACTGTTAGGGTTGTCTTATTATGTACATAAGGAAATGATCTCTCATTTGTTAGCACTGTAAAACGTGGTGATGTTCATTTATTGGTTTATTTGAACAATAGATAAAATAATGTTAATATGTAACGATTTACCTGATTTCCTATACTTACATATAAGCTGGTCAAAAGACTACTGCAGCCAGTTAAAAAAAAAAAAAAAAAAAAAGCCTGTAATTTCTCAAAGAAATCTTCAAGTATTGTGGGCAATAGTGGTGAAGACCCACTAATCCACACAATCCAGACTGATTGTCATTTTCTATTTCTGCAGGCTAGTTAATGTGGTGAAAATATGTACCTTTTCCATGCAATATTGTGGGGTTTTGTGTTGTTTGCTGTTTGGCTTGTTGTTTTCTTTTTTTTTTCCTTTTGGAAATGAAACAAAAAAACCCATAAAAGTAATAAAACAAAACAGACAACCACTGAAATATATGTAATAGGCAAATATTTCTATCACAGTGACTACAGAAGCATCAAAATCTTGTGTTATTTCAGGTAGTGAATTCCTTCAAGTGTAAGAAAGGTGTTTTTCATTGATTTGGAAGACCTTTAAATCAATCCACTTTAGTGCTGTAGGCACTGCCTTTCTGGTTTAGAAGTCCCAAATCATGAAGTCTAGGCTTTCCTTTGTAGTTTTCTATTTTTTAATTGCTTTTCAGAAGTACTTAGCATTCTCCATTTCTTGGAAAGGAATCCAGGAATCTAGGTAAAAACTAGAAATCACACTTGGGATTTTTTTCCTCCATGATGGCCAACAGCCTATTCCCCGCAGAACTTTCCTGCAGAGAAGCCCAGCAACCAGAACATTTGCCTTCAAGACCAGGTTAGGTGCTGTTCATACTAACAGTATAGATAGAGCTTTTGTGCTTTGGTTGACAGTTATAAAATAAAGAGAAGAATTTTCAATCTCTCCATAGGGGAATCTTGAAAATACAGACTTAAGATTGTGAAGCAACTAGACCTTGCATTGAAAGAGCTCAGATAGGAAGCAGCAACACACTACTAACTGCAAATTTAATCCATTACAGTCCCTTTCCTCATCTTATTCTGTTTGTCATGTGAAGTCACCTTTCTCTTACTTCCCAACCACTCAGATGCCCTTTAAATACTTCTAATGACTTCCTACTCATGTAGATTTGGGGTACTAGTAATAATAGTATCAATTTCTTAAATCTCTCACTATGTTTCCCCCTAAGTCAGACCAAGACAGCCAGTATACAGTTGTTATTAAAAGAGGATTTAGATGGCAGCTTTGGAAACAAGCGCAGAGAACTTGAACTGGATGATGTTTCAATGAGGAACAGGCAAAAACAGAGCTCATGCATGACATATTTCATGCAGTATGTGTGGACTGAGCTGTGAAGCTCCTGCAATCATGATTCATTGCAGTTTTTAGGGTTTCATTCATATAAGTAATCACTGATCCCAGAGTTTACAGCTGTACCCTCCAGATAAGCTCAGCTGGTCATCAGAAGTTCAGTGTGTGGTAATATTAAGGGGAAAGAAATATATGTCTTCTTCTGGGAGAGTATTCCTTGTACATTTATTGAATGTGAATTTGTGTGTTTGTGTGCATCCCAGGTTAAATAGTATCAAAAAAATATTTTCCAAGTTTCAGAAAAAGATATTATAGATAAAATAGACAAGTTACACATTTTATAGACAAATGAGCACCATAAATACACCATGTATTTTCTCTTTTTTGTTTTTTTTTCTTCTTACTATTTTTATACAATTGACTTAGAACACATGTTCTGACTAAAGGAGAAAAAAAACACAAGCTCTATAAGAGGTGACAACTTCTGCAAAGTTCCATGTGTCACTTTTAGTGACTAGTCCCCTTTTTATTTTCTAAATAACTAAGCTACTACACCAAGGTCATAGCAAAAATACAATTCTTTTGTTTGGCTGAATTTAAAATCCTTTCCACATGAGCTCAAAGTTTAAGATAACAATTATGTGATATGGAAATTTTCTCCTGTCTGTTGACCAATACCTTCTGGAATATTTTCCCTTAGCTAATATTGGTGACTGTACAGTTTCAACTTAACAGAAAAATATCAAAAACTTGGCCATTGACAGAAACTATAGAAAGTTTACTCTTCCCAGGGAGACACATGTATTCCATCGGTCTGTTATCACTGTACTGTTTGAAGGCCACTAAAAGGCCATTGCTTCAGGACAAGAGGAAATGAGCAGAAACAGAAACACTTAATCTGAACACAAGAAAACACCCTTTTATTGTGAGTGTGACTATTACTTGAACAAAGAGGTTGTGGAGTTGCCTTGGAGACGTTCCAAACCCTACTGGAAATGGTCCTGAGCAGCCTACTCTAGGTGACCCTGACTGAGCTGGAGGATTGGACTCAATGATTTCCAGAGGTGCCTTTCCAACCTCAGCTGTTCTGTGAAACTGTGAAAATCTGCAGAGTTTCACTATTTTTGTCACTATGTGTAGCTGGAAAAATTACTTTCGGAGAAATAAAAACCTGATGCTCTCTTCCAAGGCTCCTCAAGATGCCTCTCTGTACTTCCAAAGATATCTTTTGGACATCCACAGTCACACTGCGGCAATGCACAACATGCTTGTTAGAATAACTTCAAGTAAGAGACGTGACAGTGCATTCACGGCCAGAGGTCACAGCTCTTGCAGCAAAAGTTTACTTCCTGAAACTCAGCAGTTCAATTTCTTACTATCAAGACAACCTAGCCTTAAAGTTTGACTTCAGCTGTTGCATCTCAGTGATTTAAAAATGCAAGCATTTTTCTCTTCACATTTTGAAGTAGTAAATCAAAATCTAAAGTCTTTTAACAGACTGAATCTAACCACTCAACTGAAGTACTAAAAAAATTTAATTTAGATTATTTCTAATTTCCTGTATATTTATAATCTTAAATGAGGTTACATTATGTGGAATAAATTAGAAAAATATATTCATTTTTCTTTCAAACTTAAAAAATACATTGAATTGTCACAGTGGGACTTTTTTTTTTTTCCTAATAAATTGCTTTGAAACAGACAATGTATTGAAATGTTTCCATGACTACTTTCAATAATTCTGCAGTTCTTGGGAAAAAAACAAACAAACAAAAAAATCAGCCTAGGCCTTTGACATAGCTGCACCATAAATTTTCCCAACAATTTCTCCAAACATTTGTTACCATTTTGTGTCTCCATTTCATCTGTGAAGGGGCTTTGTGCTATCAGGATTATTTCAAATCTAGTAAGCAGAATCCCTATCACAGATTTAATTCTCAGGGGCAGATGACATCCTTGTCCTCTGTTCCTGAGAAGCTATGATGGATACAACACCCTGTAAAGTATCTCTGCCAGTCATGGGATATAATATTACCAAGTTCTTAGGTGTGACTTCAGATATCCATCAAGTTTGTAGTGCAATCTCAGTAGCTCCCTCATTTGGACAGTGTAGATGAAGGTGCTCAACTGTCTGTTTAAAGTACTTAAAGGATTATGGATGAAAAGCACATGAAAAAGTGAGATACTGTTTTTGCTAGAATTCAGACAACTAAGGCAAGCCTTTCATTCTTTACTTGCAAAATCAATTCTAAAACTTCCTGCATTTATATTACAAAAAACAAATCACACCTATCAGAAACTTCAAAGTTCCGTATATTTGATTTTAGCCATTAGCCGGTTAAGAAATATTCTGCAGAGTTAGCTCTGATTCCATTCCAAACTGCAAACCTTGTTAGCTACAATGTTTTGTTGTGGTTTTATCCTTCATTTGTTTGTTGGTTTTGTTTCTCCTCTCTTCACTTTACCTGTTTATTGCAAAGCATCTCACTCTTTTCTAATTTATGTACAGTTGTGCCCAGACTCAAAATGTCATTAAGTTGATAGGTCACACTTTAGATTAAGTTTGTCAAATAAAAGTGTAATTTAGATCCAATAAAACAGTTATTACCACTTTTAATTAGGAAAAGTAGGAGTCAGGTCTGCCTGAGAGACATTCCTAGACATAACCATGCAGACAGCCAGGCGATGTGCTTTTTCATTCAAGCAGAGTCACTGATTATTGCAGCAGTTCATTCAAATTCAGCTGAGGGTGCATTTGTCTGTCAGCAGAACAAACCTCAATTAAAGAAAAGAAAGATATTTGGAAATTATAGTTTCAAGTGTTCAGCAGATCTTGAGTTTTAGTTGATTGTAATGGTGCTGTCTGAGATTTAATAAATGTTTAGTGTCCCCTTTGAAAGTGGTTACAGGTGCATTCTAGCAACATCCAAGATCACACAGCTGGGATGAGGACTAATATTGATCAGTCTAAAAGCAATGGATTTTTTTTTTCCTCCAGTTGGTTAGTCACACATGTCAGTCCCTGCGCAACAATATATTATCTGTTCGTACCTGTCAGTTTAAAAAGTAAAGATAAACACAGGAACAATTTTCAGTTATTGAAAAGGGAGACACAACTGGAACAGCAAACTTAAATCTAATGTGGAAAAAAATGTAACATTTACCTAAAAGATAGGGGGGTTAGCTGTTCTGTTTAAGAACAGTTGTCTATGCACTTCTAAAGGATGCACAGCATCCCATCTTTCCATCACAAAATATTACATGACATCAGTTGGCTTTTTTTGCTTTTTGCTGCATGTTTTAAAGGGGTGAGACAGCCAGTTATATACATTCATATATACATACATACACGTATGTATATGTGTGCAGACAGGGAGAGTGCACTTTCCAAAGCTGTTACATTTTCAAAGGACTGAATGGTAAATGTCAGTGTTTTGAAAACCTAGGTATATTTTGTGTATCTTTAGTCACCAGATATTCTTGTTATCTCCTATTTTCCATACAGCTGCTTCTTAAAGTATTAAAGTGGCAGGGTTACGTGCTATAGCAGTTCATCTGTAATGGGAAGTGATCAGCTCACCTCCCTAATTGCTTTTCTAGAGCTTCAGGCGTAGATTTGCCATGAACCTTTAATCCCCTCCTATACACCTCCTACTACGTCTTGTCTCCTGCTCTGTTCCTATGGCATAGACACAATTCATTTCCCCAGAATTGTGTGTCAATATTTGCCTGGCTCCACAGTCTTATGTGCTGGATGTAATACATCAGCAACAAGCAAAATTTCTTCCAGGAGTCTAGGATAGATTGTTTTTTTCCAAGTTAAACTCCATGCTGTCCTCTTATCTAACACATGCCCTGATATTGGGTAAGTCTCCTTTCATGGAACCACCTTCAGTCCAACCACTTTTTGCACCTGACCCTGCATTTGCTGAATATAAAACCAAAGATTTGCCTTTCTGATATCCTGTTCTTGGCAATAGCCAAGAGTAGATCCCCAGGGACAAATGTAAGAATAAAGTAAGTATTTAGCAATACTCTGCTAGTCTTCAGCTGTTTGTGACTTAAAGAGACTTCCTTCTTGGTTTTGTAGATAACATGTAGTCCTTACTTTGTATGCAGCTTTGTATGTAATAGATCTTTTTTTACTATTTATGAATTATTTTTTTTTAAACTATTTATGGGTTTAGCATTTGTAGGCTATGTCAACAGTATGAAACTCAACAGAGACGGGAAATATTCCCACAACTGTAACTAGATCATCTGTTAAGCTGTTATAACAGTCCCTAGCACAGTTTTGTACCAATTGGCTTGTACCAATTAGAACTCTTTCAAATAATTTCCAGGTACAATCTGGGAGTTAGACACATGCTCAGACCATTCCCATATACGTAGTCCAGATGTAGTTACTCTGTCTTGAAGGCTACAAGAGTTTACTGCAAATACTACTGTTCCTTGCCAGTCAGTCTCAGTGCCAGAAAATTATGGTCTATGCATATCTTTATCTAGCACATCTAGTCTGAGCATGCTAACATAGCAAGGAATTCTACATTTTCCCTTGATTTGTACTAAAAACAACTTTTTCAGACTGTTTCAAATCTACCATCACATAATTTTTTTCATTTCACATTTCCTAATATTTATGTATTTACCTTGTTCATATAATTGCTAAGCCACGTAACCAGAAATATAAAATAACTGCAATATTAAGAAATAATCTAATGGACAGACCTACGACTAATGTAGCAGAAAACTAAAGACAGATGAGGTATCTTTACTTAAGCAAGATGATTTAATAAGCTATTCTTGTTAGCAAAAATGTATTGAGAAAATGTTCAGCTTTGTAGCATATATGTAGAACATATCAGGATAAATAATGAAAATTATTAAGAGACATTGTAATTGCCTGCAAAGCAGAGTGTGCCATGAAAAACATGGTAGAATATTGATAGATTTGGTAATTCTGTTAGGAAATGTTTGGGACATTTTATTCAAAATATGCTGTCTGAAAATAAGCCTTCAGATACATTAATTTGAGGGACAGCAAGGTGCTCTGATCCTATTTAACCACATTTGAAATCCCTCATATGGCTGCAAAGATATAAGATTCATACCATATTTCAGAATAATAATAAGGGAACTCTGTGTGTAATTCACCATCAAAGAATTAAAATGTCTTCCATCACTGAACCAGCATATGTCAGGGAACATGGGTAGCCTAGTAACCTTGTTCCAATCAACTCTGAGCATCTCACACTCTCCCACAGCTGAAACTTTGATTCACCCAGAAGCTTTGAGCCAAGACCTCTCTGTTGATAGTCGTGAGATGTACTCCCAGCATGGGAATTTTGCTTGAACTGCTGAGGAGTCACCAGTTGCCCACCGTGCTCAAAATTCACACCTCCACATTATATAAAATGACTACAAAAAGCCCATACATACTTTGGATGCGAATGTTAACAAACGCGCACTCTTATGACAGAGCTACACTCATCACAGGGTTTTTCTTCTACTGTTCTGCTCAGTATGGAAAGAAAGGATGATATTTTTTATTAGACGTGAAGCATAGAATGAAATAAGGATAGCTATTTCTAAGCATAATCATCTTTACTGAACTTCTGATCACCTCTCAGCTCCAGTAGAGTAAGGCCAAAGTTTAAACTAGACTGTTTCAAGGCCAGAAAGGGTCAATAGATAATTAGCTTACTATACGTGAAAAAAATCACATCACTTCTCTGTTGCAGAGCATGTATGTGGCTGATATATAGCTTGATTTAATAGATCAGGATCCAAAAAAGCATCCAGTGTTTATAAGATGGCATATGGAGAGAAAAGATCCACTAAGTCTCTGAGGAATTTGTTTGAGGACCTCATCACCTTTATTGTTCAAACTTTTGATTTTTTTTTTTTTATATTATTTCTAGTTTAAATATGGCTGGCTCTAAACTGGTTTTATCTTTTAGCCAAGCCTTTGTATGAGTCCCTTCATTTGCGTGTGTTGATTTTGCCTCTTTACTGATTGTACTGTGTTTGTGTTGCAAAGTTTTGGGGGGGAGGAGGGGAAGCTACAGGGGTACCTTCTGTGAGAAAATGCCAGCAGTTTCCCCTATGTCTGATAGAACCAATGCCAGTTGAAAGTCAGCCCTGCTGCTGGTCATGGTTGAACCCATGAGCAGCAGTGGTAGCGCCTCTGTGATAACGTATTTTAAAAGGGGAAAAAAAACCTGCAAAACAGCAACTGCAGCTAGAGAGAGGAGTGAAAAATACGTGAGAGAAATATATCTGCAGACATGAAGGTCAGTGAAGGACGGGGAAGAGGTACTCCAGGCACTGGAGCAGAGATTCACCTGAAGTTCATGGTGAAGACCATTGTGAAGCAGGCTGTACCCCTTGCAGGACCTGTTGACCTGGGGAGAGAGGAGCCCACACTGGAGCAGGTTTGCTGGCCGTACTTGTGACCCTGTGGGAGACCCATGTTGGAGTGGTCAGTTCCTGAAGGACTACACCCCATGGAAGGAACCTATGAAGAACTACCTTGTGGGAAGGACCCATGTTGGAGAGGTTCATGGAGATCTGTCTCCTGTGGGAGGGACCTCATGCTGGAGCAGGGGAAGAGTGTGAGGAGTCCTTCCCCTCAAGAGGAAGGACTGACAGAGACAACATGTGATGAACTGACCACAACCTCTATTTCCTGTCCCCCTACTCCACTGGGAGGAAGTAAAGTTAAGCCTGGGAAGAAGAGAAGGGTAGGGGACAAGGTGCTTTAAGGATTTGGTTTTATTTTTGCTTATCCTACTCTGATTTGATTGACAATAAACTAATTTCCCCAAGACAAGTCTGTTTTGCCCATGATGGTAATTGCTGAGTGATCTCTACATGTCCTTATATGGATCCATGAGCTTTTCATTGTATTTTCTACCCCTGTCCAGCTGAGGAGGGGGAGTGATAGAGCAGCTTTGGTGGTTACCTGGAATCCACCACACTGACACTGGTAAACTGGAATATGAAAGAAAAATCCTGACCCTGTGATTTCATCAGGATTGAGTGGAAGTAGAAACTGAGATGTTCAAAATTGAAAATAAAAAAAGGAGTTCACCCATTCAAGCACAAATATCTTCAATAATTAGCAATAACAGCAAGGGGAATACAATTACAGGCAGACCAAATTACTTTTTATTTAAATGTTCTCTTTTTAAAATGTATCCCAGTGTGAAAGTCCCTCTTTAAATTAGTGAGAGCATGCATAATCTCAATGTCTCCACTGGGGGTTGTGGGGAATATATGTTCTCTCACTTGCTTAGTTGCGCATTTAGGGGATTAGAACAAAATTATACAGCCCTGGGTACTTTATAATGACAGATATCAATAGTAATTTAGCTAATTGAGTGTATTCCAGCTTTATTTTAATTTACTAGTGTTTTTCACTTTATTCTTTGTTGTTCAGTTCTGCCTGACTATTCTATTACAACTATAAGCCTTGACCCTGCAAACTCTTGCTCATAGAAATAGACTTATCTTGCCGTATGAGGAAGGAGTTTTACAAGTAGATCTGTAACCATTAGAGAACACTTAAGAAACTAGGGCAAAGAAATGCCTATCTCAGTTTCTAAAACTTTTTTAATCTACCAAGAAAATAAATCCAAGAAATGTTTCTGTAAAAAAAAAAAAAAAGAAAGTTTTTTAAAATGTAAGCAATTTCATTTCTGTTCATGTCATTCAACTTTGTGCTGTTTTCCCATATCACAGAAAATTAAACAACCTAAGAAAGAATGTCATTGAACTTCCAAATTTGTCAGCAGTTGGAGAAAAGCACTGCTTATTGAAATTTACTGGGTTTGCCAAGCTCTGAGCAAAAATAAAGGAAATCACCCTGCTTGGAGAAACCTTGTCATGGTTTCCTGAATATTCTGATCATGCTACAAACTCACCTGAAGGTAATGATAAAATCTAATCAGAGATACCACAGGTTTGTAGGACAAGATGAAGGTTGAGAAAATGGATCATAATCTTTATAGAGTACTTTCTGGAAGAATTAGCCCCTGTAATTGTCATAGACATGACAAAGAGTTTGTCTCTTGTTACTGCTACCATTACTACAACGCATGAGTACTTCACAACTATTAATGTATTTAACATAATAAAGTATTAATTTGGATGGGATAATTTTCTTTGTATAATCTCGTAATTTTTTTGGATTTGTGTTGAAAATGTTGGTGATAACATAGGGCAGTTTTTACTTCTGTTGAGCAGTATTTACACAACATCAAGGCCTTTTTGCCTTCTCAACCTTCCCTAACAGCAAGTAGGCTGTGGGTGCACAAGGAGTTGGGAGAGGACACATCTGGGACAGCTGATCCCAACTGACCAAAGGTATAACCCATACCATATGATGCCATGTTTGGCAATAAAAGGTGCAGGGAAGGAAAAGAAAGGAGGCGATATTCAGATTGACAGTGTCTGTCTTCCCAAGTAACTGTTACATGTGACAGACCCCTGGTTTCCTGAAAATGGATAAACATCTACATGATGATGGGAAGTGCTGGAATAAATTCCTTATTTTGCTTTGTTTGCGCGCACATCTTTGCTTTACCTATTAAGTTGTCTTTATCTCACTCCACAAATTTTTGCCCTTCTGATTCTCTCTTCCATCCCAGAGCTGCACACCAGGATTAAACCATGACACAATTCTGTGATTATCAGTTTTATTTAATAGATGTAGAACTAGAGCAAAGAGAGCAAGCAGAGCTGTTGAACATTACCAAGATAGTTGATGATCCTGTAAAGAACTGAAGGTCTCCCTTGCCATAGGCTAGAAAACATCCATTTGTCCATTCTTCCTGTAATCTCTATTTTTATTTGCAAAGTGCAAGCAGACAAAACGGATAGAATTTTCCTTAAGAATCGAGAAGGATGTAGGTCAGTTTCCTTACAGGTAGTACTATACCAAAGAGGAAAAGTGCATCTGGGTTTCTGGATGTATCCTCTGCAATCAATATTTAATTACTTATTTTTTAGAGTAGAAGACCTATCTTCTTGTGATTAAACTGCTTCCCAAAACTATTTCAAAACAAGAATTGTAAGTATGCTTTTTTACTGCTTCAGTTCACTTGTTTTGTTTTCTTTCTTAACAAGTCCTTCAAGGCCTGACCTGCCCATCACAGAAGTCACAGTTCCCTGGGCCTACATAAAGCTGCATCATCCTTTCAAGGTCCTTCCACCAGCTCAGGACTGCTGTAGTGAAAGACACTAAACATATGCTTGATGTGATCCCCAGTGGTCATGTTAGTCCATAAAATGCAGGACCCTGTGGTAGACCAAAAAAAAGGACAAGAACATGATTTTCAATCCTATTACTCTCTAACACTGTAATATAGCTTTATTGGAATAGTATATTCCAAAGTCAAACGTTGCACTCTTACTTCTGCTAAAAGCCAGACTGGGACTGAGATTTTATAAGTGTGCTTACAGTTTAAATTAGACCATTGAAGGCCAAACACATCATAGCTAACAGTAGAATTGAAGTAACTTTATAGATATTATGTACTGACAATACAAAATAATGACTGTAAAGTGCATTTATTATACATCTTTTTAGTACACTGATAACAATAAGTACCACACGGTAAGAACATACAAAATTGAAATATTCACAATAAGCATATAGACATGTCAATATTAGAAACAGTTAATTTTGCCCTGGCAGATCCAAGACACAGCTTGGGACTTTATCAAAGTTTTATAAAAATCTTTTAAATGTAGCTTTTCCTGGACATTACTGAATGCTGGAGGATCAGTAGTTCATAACTGACATTGGACAGTCGACATGTCAACAATATAAATAGCCTGACACCACAATAAATTTCATCTGTCTAACACTGTAGACACCAAGGGAAAAAAAAAACCAACAAAATGTATCCAAAAAAGGTAATATTTCTCCTTCTGTGGACTATACTGAAGGGAAAAACATCAGGGGGATACATGTTGAGAGCTAGATAGTCTTTTGTTGCAGGGTGAAAAGTTTGCATAGACTTCTAGACCATAGTCCTGTCATACACCAGTCAGATCCATGGGAACTCTGTGCTATGTCAGCACATAGTTTATTGTCCTGGTTTGGGTTAGAAGAGACTGCCCTGACCCTAAGATTTGACATTTACCCATCTATAAGTTGTAATAAGTCAGTACAGGATTGCTACCTACCATATATCCTTGAGTGCTTTACCCAGTCTTGTATTCAATTATTCAAGTGATGGGCTTCCAATACATCCTGAGGGAGATTACTACAGACTAATAGACCTCACAGGAAGTTTTTCTGATGTAAAGTCTGCATTTTTCTTAGCTCATTTTCATTCTGTTATTCCTAGTTATGCTCCCTTGGAACTCTCTAAACAAATCGTATGCCTCCTAGCTGTTTACACAATTCAAATGCTTGCAGACAGATACTGAATCCTCTAGTAGCCACTGTCTGGCCAGGGATACAAGCTTTGTTATTTTTTACTCTTTCTTCATAATCCATCTTTCCCATTTCTTCCTCAGTGTATTTTTCTGTTGAGTCCCTTGATATATTAATTAGTTGTAAATTGGTGGGTTATCAGCAATCTTGGAATCACAATCTTAAATACACAAAATATATGGACTAAGGACTAACATAAAAACTTGGATAGTATGTATGTCTTCTCATACTCGCTTCATCACCCAACATCAAGGATGATTTGAAAAACTGATGTCCTTAGTGAAAACAAACCAATAGCTGAACCTCAAGTCACAGTTGAGAGTACATGATCTAATAAGTCTCACTCCTAACATCAATCTTATGTCATTAATTTTCTCAGATGCACAGTATTGAAAAGCATGTGCACAAGTTATTTAGCCATGACCAGCCACTAGTTTTCAGTTGTTCATGCAGAATGAGAGCATGCAATGTGACTAAAGACACCTGAAATATTGCTGAAGTTTATTCTTTGAGCCATGTGCTTGTACTTGACTGGCCTACAGATTCCAGTCTTGTGTACTACTGTGTTCCAGTGATTGCTTCCTTCTTTTTAAGAGATTTGTGAGATGAAAATTCAATTAAAAAATTCAAATTTTATCATGACCAATGCAAACTTACTAAAATTTTACAGCTCTGACTATAGACCACACAGGTGTACTGTAATTAATAGGAATATTTGTGAAGAATTACATGTGATTTTCATTTTCTTTCAGTGTAAGCTTTTATAAGCTACTCGATTAACAATTCCCCAAAAGTACCTTCCGGCTTATTAACTTAGTTGAAAATAAGAAGGAAAAATTTACTATTTATTTAAATAATTCAAAAGATAAATTACTCCTTTTATAAGCAACTGATACAGAATTTTAAAGGAAATACTGTAATGGCTTTTCACCTGTATTTTTAGAGTTTTCAATCTTTTAAAAAATTTTACTTTATATTATTTAGTTATATGCCTTAATAACATATTGTCATCACAACAAATAAGTCACTGAAAATGAAGCATGGGGTTAGTTAAGATGAAACTAGATATTCTGTTTATTTTTTGGATGTAAACTTTAATAAAAAAACATTTTCCAGTTACAATGGAGGACATTTAAACCATTCAGGTTTAGAACTTCCGATTAGACATTCAGGTCAGTCTAAGTGTGCAAGTTGCCTACATAGTTATTGGAGATCTTCAGTTATCTAAGTCCTCCGTGATTCTTTGGTGGTATGTATTGATATGCAACAAAGAAAATTATTCTAACCCAGGTACTTCTGCTAAATCATTTACAAATAACTGTAATAAATCTGTGCTTCACATCTGGTATTATTTTATTAGTCCAGAACAAGTGTAAATGGACTCTAGGTGATAAAATCTGAAGTCAGTTTGAATCTAACTATACATTTAATCACCTAATTCCTAAGGCCAGGGGAAGTCATAAGTCAAGAAAGTTTAGGATTTTATAACCTTTGTTTGGATACTCCTGAAGTACACCTTAGCTTTTCAACATTTATTGAGTCAAGATCCATGGCAGTGTGTGCTACTATTTTAATCTACACTCTTTCAAAGTTAATGAGAGTAGAAAAGGTTGTGGGATAGAATTAAGTGATAAGGCACACAGGAAGAGGTATAAGACAAGAAACATCTGATTCCTGTCCCTACTGTGGCAGTACTTTTTGTCAGCAGCATTTGTTGCTACACATTATTTGAAACTTTTCTCTTTCTTCCTTGAAGCATCATCAAGGAAGTCCACACTCTGAAATTATAGGAATGTGTAACCTAAACTTTCATTTTTCCTGACAAATATGCTGGCCACGCTACTAACTGCACATAGCCAAAATTAAAACACCAACTGCCACGTAAATGTGCACAAGACATAGATGATTTGTGTCTAACTCCAATAAAAATGTATTATTTATGCGGTACCTTGGAAATTATGTGGCAGCAGCATCATAAACAGCTGTGTGCCCCACGTTACTAAATCTCATCACTAAGCATGTTTTACTTCCTTTTTAATTTTTTTTCCAAGGTTTTTTTTTCCTTACTCAGGCATGATTGAAAGAGGGTAAAAATGCCAAGTTTATACGGCTTGTTATGAAACTTCAACAGTTTGCACTCCCTCCAATTAACTGAAAGGAGCATAAGCACCACACACTGCTTTGTGAACCCCCATCCTTCTGTGAGCACTCAGGTTTGACTGTCAATGAGAAAACCAGAAATGTTAAAAGGTTCTCCTGGAACTACAGTCTTGTTTTACTTTATTTGTCATTTTTGCACAACAGTTGAAAACTAAATTGAGTAGCTGTTAAGTAGTTGTTCTTAAATACTTCCATAAAAGACCAGGCTGATGGTTTATTTAAACTAGGAGATTATTTTCAATAGTCTATAGCAGCAGCTATTTCAGAGGTGCCAAAAACTTCATGATAATTTATGGGATATCTTTATATAGTGTTATTTCTAACTCAAAAAAAACCAACCAAACAAACAAAAACAAAAAGCAAACAAAAAAATCAGTGTTTTATATGATTGAAACACAGGGCATATATGTCCCCTCACATACATAATTTATATAATATGTACTAATATTCCTCTCAATGTCCCTCCCTTCCTTCCTTCCTTCCTTCCTTCCTTCCTTCCTTCCTTCCTTCCTTCCTTCCTTCCTTCCTTCCTTCCTCCCTCCCTCCCTCCCTCCCTCCCTCCCTCCCTTCCTTCCTTCCTTCCTTCCTTCCTTCCTTCCTTCCTTCCTTCCTTCCTTCCTTCCTTCCTTCCTTCCTTCCTTCCTCATAGACATACCCTAAATGACACAATTTGCTTCTTTATGTATAATGAAGGTTGAGCTCTGATGAGTTTTGTAGTACATAGCAGCAAAATATAGAACTCTCTGTTCTTACCTACTAGAGCACTGATATTTTCTCCCATAAGGATGATTTGTCTGAAAATATTTAACACAAAGACTGTACTCAGTTAGAAAACAAAAGAAAACAAAAAAGGAAAGGGAAAGGGAAAGGGAAAGGGAAAGGGAAAGGGAAAGGGAAAGGGAAAGGGAAAGGGAAAGGGAAAGGGAAAGGGAAAGGGAGGGAAGGGAAAGGGAAAGGGAAAGGGAAGGGGAGGAAAGGGAAAGGGAAAGGGAAAGG
>JANVCC010000021.1:38606469-38687646 GCA_025345505.1 Todiramphus chloris collaris
GGAGAGGGAGAGGGAGAGGGAGAGGGAGAGGGAGAGGGAGAGGGAGAGGGAGAGGGAGAGGGAGAGGGAAGAAAAAAGAAAAGAAAAAGACCAAAACCGATAAAAGCAGTATTGAAAAGACAAGAATAGAGGCTTTCCTGGATACGTACACAGGCCACCTGCTCTTTGGAGTATAGATTTTTCTCAAGGAATAATAAATAAATAAACAAATAAATATACTCCAAACAATATAACTTACTTATTTGACTCCGTTTGCTTGCTTTCTTTCTTTTTTTTTTTTTTTAATTAAAAAAAAACCAAACCAAACCTTCCTAAACAGAAACCAATGAATTAAATTTGACAAGCTGAAAGTCTTGTGATAGCCAGAATCCTGCCCAGGTTACAGATTCAAAGTAGATGGTGAGTCTAGCCAATGTAGAATGGAGCTAGCTGTAGAAGATACAGAGAAGGCAAACACACAAGAGGAAATTCCTGAGGCCTAGAACCACCAAAGTAATTTTGAATAAAACTTGAACTTTGTCTTTTGGTTTTCTTGTTATATAAATTGGCAAGATGAAACAGTTTTGCGCTAGGAATTGGGCAATACCATTAGTAGGTATGAACAACTGTGGGATCTCTTCATTCATGACTAACCTCTGTCATATTAGGACAACATGGCATATTCCCCCTTGCAATTCAACATTGTTAGGTGATGGACAATGGACATCTATTCCCAACATCTTTAACTACACAGCAGCTGGGGATAAGAAGATAAGGATGAGCTCCACTGGCCTACTAGCTAGACAGCTTTTGTGGCATTAATGTAAAGTTGAAGCAGACCCTTCATCATCACCCTAACCTTGACTTTTATTATATAAAGAGAACAGGCCATGCCAGAGGGTGATTGAGTACACCTAAGGTCTGGAATGACTTGTAGAAGTGCCTGCCTCTATCTGTGGCCCACAGACAGAGCATAAGACAACATTCTCCTGACTTAGTTGCCTTGCTTAAGTACTTGAAGTATATAGGATGAATCCAGCCTATGTACTGTTCTCAATCAAGTCCAAGAGCACAACAGCACAATGTTTTTAAAATATCATGAGGTATGAGGCTGCAGATGAGTGTTAAAGTGGGGATGTGATTTAATGGTACTGTTCTGGTCTGTTCGGTTAGGTGGAATTTTTCTGCCAGATAGTCACCTAAGTTCATCTGGAATGATGCTTTAATACTGTGAATACTCTCACATACACCAATAAATGAAACATCCTCATTAGCCACAAGTCCTGTAGATTCTCACACTCTCATTAATTAGCAAAGAGATCAATTTGATGGATGAGGAGAAAAAATCCTATTAGGTCTCACCACCCACCATCAGAAAAAAAAAAAAAGAGAACTGAAGATTCAAAGGTACATCTCTAGTTTAATTGCATTTCACATTTAAATAACATAAAACTGTTGATTAGCAACAGATCCTCTTAAATGACTCAACTTTGTCTGCTGCAACACTGTTCAAGCACTAGTAAGGCCACTTCAGACATGAATAAAGATTTATAGACCAGGTCAAAAGAACATAAAGAGAGAAAAGGCTCATTCTCCCAGACAGAATCTTCAGCTGAATGGCCATATGCATCTGATATTCTCATGTCTGTTCATTTGTAGAATAACAGTAGCACCAAACAATGACATTGTCCAAGGACAGGAAAAAGACAATGAAGGAGTCAGGATCTAATTTGTGAAATGATCCAAGTAGTTGGAAAGCAAAGAGAGCGAAGTTGAGGGTCGTAAGGCCAGGAGCATTAAGTCACAGACCAGCAGTATAGATTCGATTTCAAATGACCTTGCACTTAAGCATATATTTTCTTTGGTTATGATTAATTATAAATATCAAGCCTGTCATGAGGGATTTGAATGATTTTGCAACAGCCTCTGCGGATTAGTCCAGAAACGACAATCCTTGCTTCATTATTGTAGTTATATCTGTATCATAAATAAAAGGAAGGGGAATAACAAATTCATGAGTATGTTCAAAACCTAATCCTTAGGTATGATCCTAGGAGTTTACATACCCATCAGCATGACAGTAAAAAACTCCTGTGCCACAGCTGAGGCAAGTGTTTGTTAACAGTACCAGTCAGGCACTTGCATATGCTACGATGTCAACTTCTGTGTTCCAATGTTATAAATAACAAGCAAACTCAGTAAAAGGTATAATTTTGCTTTACTAGGAACAAACGAACATGTTCCGAATAAGACATGCATATGTTAAAGAAATATATATCTATTTCTACACCATTAATAAAAGCTATAAATTCCATATACCCATTTCTCTTGTGACAGAAGACAAGATACGAGCCCCAGTTCAAAATGGTATGTGAATCAATGACACTGTCAATAGCTTAAATATCAAAGAATTAAAATAATTGAAGTATTCCAGATAATATTGCACAAACCATCCTGTTTTCTGTGACATCTGTTCTACCACCACCACTTCAGGCACTTTGTAACTACCTGAACTGTGACAAAAATCAGATGTCCAAATAGCACTGTTACATGGTAACTTTATGTCCTATTCCCTCATGGCAACTGAAACATTACAGTCATTACACTTAACATTAATAAATCCTATTGTGATTCTGCAGAATGACAGGTTGTTTGAGGTTGGCAGGGACCTCTGCAGATCATCTAGTCCAACCCCCACCACATTCAAAGATGCATCAGCTAGAGCAGGTTGCTCAGGACCATGTCTAACACAGTTTTGTGTATCTCTAAAGCCAGAGACTATGCAACCTCTCTGGGCAACATGTGCCAGTGCATGAGTACTGTCACAGTGGAAAAAAAAAAGGGTTTTCTTGTGTCCAGAAGGAATTCCATGCATTTTGATTTATTCTCATTGCCTCTTGTCCTGATCCCTGTGTACCACTGAGAAAAGTCTGTCTCTGTCTTCTTTATTTCCACCCATCAGGTATTTATACACATCACCCTGAGCCCTTTCATGTCCAGGCTGCTCAGTCCCAGCTCTCTCACACTGTCCTCATATGTCAGATGTTCCAGCTACATTATTACGTCAGTAGCCCTTCCCTAGACTCACCACAGTACTTCCTTATCTCTCTTGTACTGGGCACCCCCAAATTGGACGCATCACTCCAGATGAATCTCACCAAGGCTGAGTAAAGGGGAAGACTCACCACCCTTGATCTGCTGGCAGCACTCCTCCTAATGCAGCTGTTGGCCTTCTGGCTGTTGGCTGCCTTGCTACAAGAGCTACCCATCACTCTCCAGAACTGCCTACAATTTTCTGCATGTCCCTTTGTCTCCCAGTGTTTCTAAAAGGTCTTAGGATGACTAGGTCAGGCTTTGATGGTCTACTCTTAAATTCCTAAAGGTAGAAATAATGTGGTCAACATTTTGGAAGGGCTATGAATAAGGGAAACAGAGGACTTTGAAGTAGTGCACCTGTGCCTGTACAAATTTAATGTGTTATTTATGGAGCTGAGTAATTCGGGAGTGTGCTGATGGAATTGACAGTGACAGAAGACAAAGATGAGGGGTGAAAGCAGTGACAGTGCAGGACAGTAGATCACACATGGCCATGTATCTAGTGGGAGGCCTGTATCTAGTGGAGTCCCTCAAGTGTTGGTACTGGAGCCAGTACTATTCAATGTATTTATCAGTGACCTGTATGAGGGCACAGAGTGCACTGTCAGCAAGTTTGTTAGCGACACAAAACTGGGAGGAGTGGCTGACACACCAGCAGGCTGTGCTGCCATCCAGCGAGACTTGGACAGGATGGAGAGTTGGGTGGAGAGAAATTTAATGAAATATAACACGGGGACTTGTAGAGTCTTGCATCTGGGAAAGAATAATCCCAGGTACCAATATAGGTTGGGGACTGACCTGTTGGAAAGCAGTGTAGGGGAAAGGGGCCTGGGGGTCCTGGTAGACAGCAGGATGACCATGAGCCAGCAATGTGCCCACGTGGCCAAGAAGGCCAATGGCATCCTGGGGTGGATTAGAAGGGGTATGGTTAGTAGTTCAAAAGAGGTTCTCCTCCCCCTCTACTCTGCCCTGGTGAGGCTGCATCTGGAATACTGTGTCCAGTTCTGGGCCCCTCAGTTCAAGAAGGACAGCGAACTGCTTGAAAGAGTCCAGCGCAGAGCCACAAAGGTGATTAAGGGAATGGAGCATCTCCCTTATGAAGAAAGGCTGAGGGAGCTGGGTCTCTTTAGCTTGTAGGAGACTGAGGGGTGACCTCATTAATGTTTATAAATACGTAAAAGGTGTCAGGAGGATGGAGCCAGGCTCTTTTCAGTGATGTCCAATGATAGGACAAGGGGCAACAGGTGCAAGCTGGAACATAGGAGGTTCCATGTAAATATAAGGAGAAGCTTCTTCATGGTGAGGGTGACAGAGCACTGGAACAGGCTGCCCAGAGGGGTTGTGGAGTCTCCTTCTCTGGAGACATTTAAAACCCGCCTGGATGTGTTCCTATGTGACCTTCTCTAGGTGGTCCTCTTCTGGCAGGGGGGTTGGATTAGATGATCTTTTGAGGTCCCTTCCAACCCCTAGCATTCTGTGATTCTGTGATGTAAAGCAGAAATTGGCAGCAATCTAACGAGATGTCAGAACATCATGTCATCTTGCTAACTGAGCAAAGGGAGGCAAACCCAAATTAAGGAGTTATGTCAAGATCTAGGAGTCACAGTCATTAAGCAAGTGAGTGGGTAAAACGACTTTAAAAGATACATATAAAATGTGATAATGAAATATGCATCAACTTAATCAGGATCATCAGAGACAAATCATTCCCTTTTCATGTATTTAAGTGATTCATGTGAATAAAAAATGATTGAAAAGAAAAATTAAAAGCGTAGACTAAGGACAGCAAAAAGGCATTTATGTTCTAGATAGATTTCAAATCATCCAGTCAGACTTTGATGACAGTTTAAGAAATCTAAAAACATAACAGTGTGGGGGCTACGATGGGTAACACAAAGGTAGGAAGTATTTGGTCCTGGCAAAAATGTCTCAAATACATTTAACAGCGTTACAGAAACACTCCAGGAATTTATATTTAGAAGTGAAAAGGTGAATCAATTATTAATGTTTTCTGTGATTCATAAGAGATTTTGTGTACTCTGCTAGACTAAGACCAACACAGAAAGCATTTACTCCTCCCTTCACTCCCAATATCAGCATCCCCATGATCGTGTCTTGTAAACAGTGAGTTCTCAAACATCCTTTATCCATAAGGATCATGCCTATCTACGAAGGAATGTTCAACTCTGAATGGTCACAGTCTCACTGCTCCTGGATTTCCGTCTGGCTTCTCTGTTGTTTTAGTTTGCCTTTGGGTCTAAATTTTTCCCCTTCTCTTTCTCTTCCACACCAAAAAAATAATGTGTTAGCTCAACATTAAGCTTATTCTGGGGACATTATCCTAGAGTCTTGAAGATTCTTGGTTTAGGCTGATGTTTTGTTTTTACCAGTTCTTTGGATTGGGATTCAGATGAGCTGCTTTATCTGTGGGACCACTACTTCAAGAAGGGCAACAGAATCAAATGTAAGGAAGTTATGTGTAAACTGCTTTGCATGAATGTGAAAAAGGGACAGAAGGGAAAGAGTACTGATATGTTTTGCATCATATTATCCAATTTAAAAGTGATAACTATAAACATTTATTAATATAAGCAACAGGATGTGTGAAAGGACTACTCATGTTTAAGGTAACACACTATTTATCACTGTGTTAATCAAGACACGTTTATTAAATCCAGTATTCTGTATCCAATTATATTGTAGACTCCAGAAGAAATGACCAGTGCACTGATTCATGCTAATACCACACCTCAAGCAGAGATTTATGTTGTGGTTTTTGAGTGTAATTTCATTACAACTGAAAATTTAAAGCACTGCATACATATCCTACTTATTTGTTGAATTTACTACAAACTGTTTGTTATTCTTTGAGGATTTTTTTCATCATGGGAAAGAAGATGCCCTGAAGGGTTGAAGAAAATGACTATACATATGTAGAACCTAGAAACATTCGATCTCATTAAGCAATGAAAATTGTCAGTGTAGCACAGGAATGAAAGAATATGACACTGCTAGTCTTATTTACACAGATGATTAGAAAGAGATAAAGTAGCTGACCCAGACTGAAAATAAATACAGCATTAAAAACACAGCATTTTGTGCCTTATTTTTTTCTGACCTATTTTTCTTTCCCATAATTGTCTTACAGTTATATCCTGAGTTCATGTATTGGTTGCATCCATTATCCTGGTTTCACTATCTCCTAGTCATTTGTTAAATTTAGTAATAATTTGTTTGATTAGATTTGATTTAGTTCCTCTTGGGAGTCCTGGAGGACTAAGAAAGATAAGCAAATCCTACAAGTAGGAGCTACACATGTTCTCTATCTCATTAAGGAATAAAAAGTGCTGGGTTAAGGGAAGAAAGGAAAAGAAGGGTTATTTCTATTTTCACTGATCTTTCAAAAGCCAGGGCATGATTGTCTACCTTCTTAAATCAGTTTCATTCTGGTTTAACTCTTTAAATGCAAATAAACTCAACAAACTGGGAGCTCATACAAACCCAAGAGAATGGGATACTTACCAATATATGAGGTTTACATCCATAATGAAATTTAAATAATACTGTAAAGGATCTCCTCACTTTTTTTTTTTTTTTTTTTTAATAATTCTTTTTTCACAATAACTAACAATAATAAGAGACCCTCACTAATGTGCATTTCAGATCTGGATCTTCAACATATTAAAATTTGGCCTTAAAAAAGACCATACTTTAAGGAACAGAGACATGACTTTGACTGTTAATAAAAAAGGTAGTATTTGGCCCTCTATCCACTTAATAGTTAGCCATGCTTCTTGCAAGCAGTAAAGCAGAAAGAAATCAATCCAAAACATTATGCCTTTATTTATTCCTACCATTTTCAGACTGGAGTGACTGATTTACTAGATTTCCTATGCACCATGTACACAAAGTTGACTATTTTCATTTTGTCCTGCCTCCCTTTCTAAAAATGATGGTCTTCTGCCAGTTTGTTCATGTTTCTGTTGCATTTTTTAAAGGAGTTTTAATAATACTTGCAAGTCTAGTATTTGCCCTCAAGAATACCATGCTGCATCTTCTGACCAGGGGCTACACTTCTGTGAAAACAGAAAGATCAGAGATAGCACTTTTTAAAATTTAATTTTAATTCTGATGAAAATAAGGTTCTTATGTAACCTCTTGGTAAAAGCAACTCTACCTACCAAGAAAATAACCATCACTTGTTGTAAAAGTGGATGTAAAAATCGAAAAGTTCATAATGCTGGGTTTTGCATCCCACCTCATCTTCCCCTAGTGTGGGAGTCACTGATTACAATGTTATCAGTTTATGAACACATGACAATCTTGTTTTATTCAGTAATACACTAAAGGCTTACAGAAGCACAAAATTAAATTATCTTTAAAGGAAACCCAGCCCCAATGATGATTTTTGCAGAGGATTGGGGGAAAATCATCACTTATTGCCGCCTCTCTAGAGATTGGTCAGAGGATATCAGAGTGAGAAAGGTGTTCAAGCAAGTGTCTAATCAAATTAAGAGTCTAACTGGTTAATGGAATCATTCATGAACTTAAAATTAGACACTTTTCTCAGTATGCAGTCAAAAAGATGACCTTGTCTTTTAGGAACAGCAAAGAGAGTAGCTTCATCAATTTCGAAGTACTCCCTACTGAAGTGCTGGAAAAGCCATAAAGCCTCATCAGAGCCATTGTTTTGAATCCTAGCCCCAACTCCTTCCCTACAGATGCCACACATCTCAGATCCTCCGCCTTGATAATCATCTGTGCTGTAAACCTGTAGAGAGCTGGGAACAGCACAGAGCAGCTGCCTGGCAGCCAGGCATTACTCACAGCCTGGTGGCCAAGGGCAGGATTCGTCCCTTTGTTACAGGATGATACTCATACAGGTGACACTGTTTTCCACTGAGACATATTGAGATGTACTAACTTGTGCCTTTTACAGTTACTGCGAGACAGCATGTTTGTTACGAACAAACAAACAAAAGGTAAATAGGAGCACACTATTAAAAACTAACCATGTGCCCATGCTGTACGATTATTACAACATTCGAGATCTAATTTAGTGAAGGTTATCTGTGCTTGACTAAGAGAGGAGATCATTAAATTGGTTTTGTTTTGAAAAATGCACTGCCTCATTTATTTTTTGATTTGTGTCTACAGGAATTTGCATTCCATTGTCCTCACTACTGTCTGACATGTACTATAATATGATCCTATCCCTTTAGCTTTGTTCCATTTCCTTTCATACTACCTCTTAATTACCCCTTTTGTACCTCTAGTCTGTGGTCTCTGAGCCTCTAATACATGACTGTGCCAATTCCACCACCCCCAAGGCTTGTCAGGTTAAAGATTAATGAGTAGACTTTACCCAGAGGCTTTACAAAGGTTAAACATAATTACAAATGGGTATTTTATGCAATGTTGAATATGTGAAAGCTGCTTATAAAAAAAAAAATGTAAGGGGAAAAAAGTAATGAAACTTAAGGGATTTAACTCAACCATTTAGATCATCAGAAGAAAAGAAGAAGAAGAAAAAAAAAGCATAAAACCAAACAAGTCGGGAAGTTCTACCCTTTGTTCCAAAGATGGTGATAAAAACAAAAACACCATATGGTGGAAATTAGACTGCATTTCAAGCTTGCAACATCACTGCCTCCTAATTCTCTTTTCAAGTTAACTAAAATGTGTTGCACTAAGAAGATGGAATGACAAAAAGGTCTAAAATTGTTGTCAAATCTTCAGTTTGTTAAATTATCATATTTGACCCTTTGTTATGAAAAAATAACCATTTTTCCTGTAGGCAAAACATTTCCCTTAAAGGTATCATTACCATAAGAGATTGCTTAACCTAACTACCTGATGAGAGAGCTATGTTGGCTAATTTTCTTAATAGTTGTGCTTGTTTGTTTTTTTTCCTCAACTTACATAAATACCTTAAAATGCAAAATTAATATCTGGGACAAGATTTTCAAAAGCACGAGCCTAAAGTTAGGTTCTCAAAACCATTGTATTGTACTAAGAAAAGTAGTTTGACTTTAGAAGTGTTAAACTCCACGAAATCCCATTGAAGTTAATGGAAACTACTTTGGAGTCTTATCTTCAGGCACTTTACTTGTTTGCTTCCCTGTTCCTAAATCTTCCAGCATAGCTGATAAGTGGAGATTTAAAAAAGAAAAAAAAACAAACCACAAACCAGCAACAAACCAACAACAAAACCACTCTTTCTTTTATATGGTATTACCAATGATCAAATAATGGGCTAAAACTGTCAGAAATGTCCAAGAAGTTTGGATACCTCAGGATTTGCTTCCAACTTTAGATTGTAAGACCACTTTTTCAGAGGTGCTTTGTTTCTTTGTTTTCAATTAAGCTCAGCGGTGACTGCAGCTCTATAGAAAAAGTGAAAATTTTAGTATTATTACTTTTCTCAAATCCTTACTGGGAAAAGGACAAATCCTGATTCCCCAAGAAGCCGTTTATATAAAAAGCAGTAACATTTACTAGTGATACCACTCTTCAAGAGTAAGAGAATAACAAAGTGAAAACACAAAACTACTGAAGTCCTAGAATGATATCTGAAAACACTCTAAGCCCAGATACTTTGCATGTTTATTTGGATTTCTCAGTTAAGCATTGCAATATTGGTGCTTCATTTTCTTCTGTGATTTCCTTTCTTTGTCTGTAAACATGAGAGCAGTATCTGTTTAGCCTTTATTTTAGTCAGACGTTAGTTCAACTGACTGACAAAACATAAAATGTTGCATCTGACAACTAAGTAACTTGTGTTCTTATTTAAAACACAAGCTAAGTGGTGGATTTGACTGCACGCCTGATTATTAAATGTAAAGCACATTTATCATTACATGGTCAGTGACCAGTCCCCTGAATGAGTATTAGATACACACTATAAAAGCAGTCAAATAATCTTTGGATTAGTAAACAATGAATTATACTTTGTAAGAATTAACTTGTGGGTTTTATGTTTTTACAGCTGTTTCTGACAAACATTTAGTTTATGAAATGGGAATGTCACAATTTGGCATATAGCTCAGATGCTTTTTCCATGAGTGAACTACTGTGATTCAAAGCAAACATTACCCCTTACGGTTTAAAATCTTCATTTCAGTAATTGTTCTTTCTATTCAGTAATAATATACTTTTATAGCTGATTTCAAAACAAATGTAACATCATTATGTTTTTGGGAAGGAAGCAAACACTGAGAACCAAAAGCAAAGTAAAACCATTCAGGCATATCCAAGAAGAGCAGTGTGTTTCACTACAAAACTCACCCCAAAAGTGAGATAAGTTTAATTTTTTTGATCTGAGAGCATTTAAGCCCTGGATGACGTGTATGTCCAAGACTATAGGGTAGTTTGCATAAATAACTAATTTCTAGCTCTCTTGTAGAAAATGTTGAGCTACTATGAAAGGAAGGAAGCAATATTTGAAGGGGAAAAAAAAAAAAAGAGATGTTAAGAAGGATTCTGACTCTAGCCTTATAGACAGAATGATGAAATCTGAGGAGGATTAATTTTTAACTTTCTCATTTATTGTAGTTTCTTTACTGAATTATTGATTAGCGTAAAAAAAAACCCATACTTTGGAAGCAGCACACATCACCCTATCAGTAAAAGGGGGTCAAGTTCCTTTCTGCAGCATAACCAGAATCTCTTGATTTTTTATATTGGACTTAGAAGTAACTTTTTCAATGAAAATATTTCTTTTCATAGCCATGAATAGGAACTCCTTACAGTATCTGTCTTGCCACTAACAGGCAAGGGCCTCTGTGTCCAGGTTATAAACATTCTTTCTTGTAGGGCTCCAAATTAGGATTACTCCTGCTGCTTTGGAGATGAAGGAGAAATGGGAAGAAAGGAAAAAAGAAATTTGGTGTTGGCTAGTGAATTGTCCTGCTTTTCTTCCGAAGGCTATTTTGAGATTACAAAGATGTCTCTTAGTTTCCATCAATAAAAGATACAGCACAATTCTTTCTCCCTGGACCTGCAGAGACAAACCTTAGACACACCAGTAGATCCACCTTGGTTTTAGTGATGCAGCTTGTATGTTTGATACATACACAGACATAGATTCTTATACAATTACCTAAATATCAACATACATAGCACTTCATGTGGCTTCTGACCTACTTTAATTTCATTAAGCAGTGCTAAAAGTTCTTACCCTCCTTCCAAGCTGCCACACTTTTAACTCTGCATGAGGCTTCTAGGAAGGAAAATAAAGATATGTGCAATCTTTTGCATTCATGGGCTTCTTGTATTGTTTCATTTGCTTCCACTGAACCTAGAAGTAGACTGGTAGATCAGTTAACAGAATCACATATTAATAGAATGTTAGGGGTTGGAAGGGACCTATGAAGGTCATCTAGTCCAGCCCCTCCTACTAAAGCAGGTTCACCCAGAGCAGGTTGTACAAGATCACATCCAGGTGGATTTTGAATATGTCAGGAGAAGGAGAGTCCACAACCTCTCTGGGCAGCCTGTTCTAGTGCCCTGTCATCCTCAAAGTAAAGAATTTTCTCCTTATGTTTAGGTGGAACTTCCGGTGTTCTAGTTTGTGCCCACTGCCCATTGTCCTGTCACTGGACACCACTGAAACAACAACATGAGAAAACAGAAATAACAATATGAGACAATGAAATAACAATATGGAAAAAGAAAGTTCTATATAAATTACAGTTTGCATGAGAGCAAAGCATGGCACAACCTGGGCACTGATTCAAGGGAGCAGAGCAGGGACATAAATCACATCTTTATATTGTGGAGAAGTCACTATGCTGCTGCCTTCAGTGTGCGTGAAAGGTAAGTTTGAACATCCAGATGTGTTCTCCACTCTGTCTTTTGAATTAAAAGTATAGGGAATTGAAGAGTTAGAACTCTTAAGCATCATACTGGCAAATATATTTAGAAAATTTTGAAAGAACAAGTATAACATTAATTTCTCTAAGGGAAAGAATCAAAATTACTGACAAAGCAATTTCAATTCATGACTCTGGATTCTGTGGCTGTCTTAGCACATCTCTTTGCATCACAGTCTACACCCGGGTAGCTACAGATCCGTTGCAGTGCTGCACTCTTACCTCAGTATATCTGAGTAATAAAGGTGTGATTGCCAGCAGTAGGAACTTCAAAGGACTCATGAAACAGTGGCTGTTCTACATTTCCTTTGAAATGGATCTTTTTGATTTGGTGGTTTATACTGCTAAGTGTGTTTAGATAGAAACATAGCATGATGGAAGCATTGAAATGTTTTTGTTGGAAGGGACCTTAAAGATTACCTAGTCCCACCCCCACACAATCATGGGCAGGGACATCTTCCACCAGAACAGATTGCCTAAAGCCCCATCCAGCCTGGTGTTAAACACATCCAGTGACGAACCATACACAACTTCTCTGAGTGACCTGTTCCAGTGTGTCTCCATCTTCATAGTGAAGAATTTCTTCCTAATATCTAATCTAAATCTATCCTTTTCCAGTTTGAAACCATTACACCTTGTTTTGTCAATACAAGCAGAAAAAGTTCCTCCCCAGCTTTCATGTAGGTCCCCTTCAGATACTGGAGGGTCACACAATAAGGCCTCTTTGGAGCCTCTTGTTCTCCAGGCTGAACAACTCCAAACCTCTCAGCCTGTCCTCATGGGACATGTGTTCCAGCTCTCTGATCATCATCTTTCTTGTGTTGGAGGCTCCAGAGCTGGACACAGTATTCTAGGTGGGGTCTCAGTGAGAGTGGAGTAGAGGAGAAGAATCACCTCCCTTGACCTGCTGTCCATGCTTCTTTTGAATACAGTTGGCTTTCTGGGCTGCACTCACACATTTTTTAGCTCATGGTGAGCTTTTCATCACAAGCACCCTCAAGTCTTTCTCCTCAGGACTCCTCTCAAGCCATATATTCTGCCCAGTCTGTATTTGTTCTTAGGATTGACCAGACCCAGGTGCAGGACCTTGCACTTGGTCTTGTTGCAGTGGCGTGGGCCCAATTCTCAAACCTGTCAAGGTCCCTTTGGATGTCATCCTTCCATCCAGCCTGTTGACCACACCACACAGTTTGGTGTTGTCCACAAACTTGCTTAGGGTGCAACTCAATTCCACTGTCCATGTCACTGACAAAGATGTTAAACAGCACCTGTCTGAGTAGAGATCCCTGAAGAACACCACTTGTCACTGGTCATCACTTGGACATCAAGCTGTTGACCAGTATGCTTTGAGTGCTACCATCCAGCCAATTTCTTATCCATCAAGTGGTCCATCCATCAAATCCATCTTTCCTGTTTAGAGACCAGGATGTCATGCAAGACAGAACTGTATCTTGATGTATTGGGTATCTCCAATCAAATGACATAGAAAACAGAAGTTAATTTCTTTTATTCAATTATAAATCCATTTAACTTATATTACTTTGCTCCAGTTTTCAGTTGGCTATAGCACAAGAACAGTGAAAGGGACCAGATGGGTCTAATATACTGAAAAAAAAAAAAAAAAAAAAAAAAAAAATTAAGCCTTTTTTTCATCTGAATCTTTTCAAAGGCTGTCATTTGGAGACTTAAATTTCATGAAAAATGTTTCAGTAGGTAACATGTAGAAATGCCCTCAAGCCTTGGATCTAGGGGTATCACTGCACTCATACATGCTTTTATTAACAAGTAATTTGTACCGGACAAAATCACAGACTTTGAAGGACAGTAAAAGCAATATAATAATTACTATTCCTTTTTAACTTCATAGAATGTATTTTATTCAGCTTCCATGCTAAAAAGACTGATATTTAATGATACTCTAATATAAATTTATATAATCTACCACTTCCTTCTAGTTTTTATGTTGTTATTTAAAAAGAAAAAAAACCACCTTTGCTGTTCATTGAAAATATACATATGGAACAAATGATGGCTATTCTCTGTGATAGAAACATGAAGAGAATTTGAGTATATTTGAGGCTAGATTGATTTCCCAGATATAAAACATAGACAAAATATTCCTGTATTTAATGAACACTGCATTTATAGCACCAGAAAAAAAGGGAAAATATGCATCATGCAACCATTAAATCTAGCAATAGAGCTGCCGTGTTTAGAATGAATGATTAGGGTTTGAAAACTTGTGCAGCAAAGATAAGAAAGGTAATATGCTGGTACCCCTAAAAATATATATGAATTACTGCAGAAATGGAGACCACAAGAATGACAAACTTGGTTAAAACAAATACCAAATACCCAACATTTCATATCCAACAACAGCCAGCAACAGATGCCAACAAAAAGGAGAAAAGAAGTCAAGTATACAGTGACACTTTCTCAGCCCCCAGCAATTTGTGGATCTTAGATTTCCTGAGACAGAATGTCATTTTGAGGTGGTATTTGGGGCCAGACTATTAAGACTGTGGGCGAAGCCACAAGTGTTTAAAATTGAATGTTTGTACTGAGCCCACTGTAAAGCATCTATACTAAATTTCTAAGATATGACTGCATCTCAGTTTTCTTGTAGATTGTTTACTATTGGAATCTGTAATATCCAGTGACAATTGGGGGTGGGAAAATGTGTTAAAACAATGCAGAAGCATTGAATGTTTTCACCAAAGTCTGCACAGCAACTATGAAACCTCTATGATATAGTTGACAATAGCTCCAGAAAAAAGCAAGAAAAAGACAGTCTGGTACAAGTTAGTTATAATTCACATATACTGATCTACCTACTCCCACTGGCTATTAAGATTTAGGAAAAGCATTTTTAAAAATACTGAAAAGTATGGATGTCCCAGTTTTAGAACACTGAGAGCCACAAAGCATTTAACAGGGAGAAAAACCCCAGCCAAATCCACAAAAAAACCCCAAACCAAAACAACAATCAAAACAAAGTAAAAATCAACAAGGGGTAAAATGAGCATAAAATCACAAGACAAAGTTCTGGCTCCACTGTTATGTAACTCTTCTCCCCAGTTCTTACTTCCTCTCTCACTCTATTTCCCCCCTGAAGTTGTATTCCATGTTACAACTTGATCACTGAAAACTCACACAAGATGGAGTGGGATATCAACCTAGAATCAGCTGCTTGGAGCAGAGACATTATTGCCCACCAAGGGGTACTTAGGAACAGTAATAAAGGTGGAGTTTCAGGTTCACTGTACACACAGGATGAAAAAAGAAATCATAGTAACATTAATGCTACTCAGTACAGCTTAATGGGAAACAGATCTCATTGATAGAACTATGTCCTGTTGAGATTACAAATATGTCTGATGAAGTTATCTATGAGTACATACTCTCATCTAGTAGTTAATCAGATTCTGATTAATAAATCTTCTCTTAAAAAAGAAAAAATGTATGTGGTATATATTCAATGGATTAACAGTGGCTTGATACCAAACCTAATTGTTAACTGGTAATCAACATCTAATAGGAATGTTTTCAATCATACGCCACCATGATATAATCCGGGCTCCACACTAGTCGATATTGTTACCAACAATCTGGAAGAAAATATCATTGCTGTTAAGGTCTGTAGATTACACAAAGTCGGTGAAGTGGTAAATTAGGATAAGGACAGGTCAGTTCTACAGAGTAAGCAAGTTTTCTTAGCAAGATGAGACCATCTGAGCATCGTGTCTTTTAAAACAACCAAATTTAAGGACAAGCAGCTGTCAAAATGGAATTTAGGTCACAGTTACAGAAGGGGAAATGGGATTTGAAAAAATGTTGCTTCATAAGTGATAAATAGATGATGTTCCCAAACATGAGCTCTTGGTATGATGGACTATGTAAAAAGCCAAGCAGTGTCGTATTCAGAAATGAAAAATAATACTGAGAGTATGCACAAACTGTTTATTCCACTGTATATATGTTAATAAAATAGTTTTTTTAAAGTCTGTTGTCTGCAAAGGAGGATGTTTACAAATTGGAAATTTTCAATAAAGGCCCAAAAGAGCTACCTGAGACCTGGGAAAACTGAGTTTTTCTAGGAGCCTATTGCTCAGGCCTGGGAAAGGTTATAAGTTTGTTTGATCACTGTGTATGTCAGGGAAAGATTTCTGAGTAGCATACAATGACAAAGCATCTTCCACTGGTGAGGAAAATTAAACTAGAGAAATTTAGACTAGTAATAAGTGATTTTTAAAAGTGAAAGCAATCAACTGATAAAATAATTTATTTTGCAACATGGTGGATATTCTGCTACTTGAAGGCCCTACATTTTGTAAAATATATTCTTCAATCCACCGAAGCTTGTAGGTGCAGGAATGAGTGCTTACATTTTTTGTTATATGTCACAAAGCATGTCAGAATAGATGTTTACAAAAGCTGTCCCTGAAGGATATAAAATGTTGTTATACATGAAAAAAGAGCAAGAGAAAAGATTAATAAAATGAACCAATAATGCGAGCAAGAAGGTAAAAAGTACATTTCCTGAAATAAGGTGAAGAAAGAACACTATGTTAGCACTTGTCCTGGTTTAAGTGAGAACAGAACTAGTTCTGTTCAGTGATTTTACTTTTCACCTCAGTTCTTCTAACTCACTGCACTTCCTCAAGTTAGCAGCATGTTTTCACAGGCAGCATCTGCATCTAGCAGTGGTAACACCCCATGGTTAGAGTTACTACCAAGGATTGGTGCATAGACCAAGGCCACTGTTGGATATTGTGTACCACACTGGGGGGTGCAGAAAGTAGTATGCTGCACCTGCAGGGAGGAGCGGACAGGAGAGGTGACCCCAAACCGACCGACGAGGTATTCCAGCCCATAGGCGTCATATTCAGCATAAAGCTGAGGGATCATAAGGGTCTCGCTCCACTAGGCTCAGTCTTTTTCTGTCCTCTTCCTCGCTTCTTCAATGGCCAGCATCTGAGGAGGACTATGTCCATTCTGCCTTCGATCCCAGTCTATGTGTTCCTGAATCCGGTATCAGAATCCAACTCCTGAACACAGTTCCCATCTGCCACTGGGCTCAGTCTGGAACTTTTCTTCTCCACAGCATCACTGGTGACAGTGACATAATTGCCTTTGAGGCGGGTGCAGTGTTTGATACCAGTTTTGTATATATTTGTATATACTCCTCTTTTTTTTATTTTATTTTTATTTTAATTTTCATTAAAACTGTTCTAGTTTCCTTTTCTACTTGATAAGTTTCTCTCCCTTATTCCCATTCTCTTCCTCTTTGGGGAGGGAGGGGGATAAACAGAGAGTGTCTGTTATAGGTCTAGTGAGATGCCATGACCCTAAACCATGACAGAATTGATGAGGTACATCCAGGATCCCAACTAAACATTTCTAAACTTTTAAAACCTTATTGTTTTTCTCTGCAGTACTAAACAAAGTGAACAGAGGGATTGATTTTAAGCACATCCTGGACACAGAAGGAGAGAAGGGGACACATTTGATGAGAAATGAATTGCTGTAAAGCTTTGAACAAGCTTTGCAGCTATAGAAGACATAGAAAAAATGAATGTCCAACAGTCACCAGTAGCTGATGACCCTCAGCCAGCAGTGCAAGTGAAAAGCAACAGTGGCACAGATCAGAGCACAAGAGGAATGAATCATGTGCAGGAATGACTCTGTGCAGCACGCTGTGGTGGGCTTAGATAAACATTCTGCACAGTAAGTGCAACACTTACTCTTTGGCATTTTAAACAAAACACACTGACCTCAGCCAAGGAAGAGGACAGATGTATGGGTGCTGAAGTAGCCCCCACAACAGGTGTAGAAATGACCACCTCTAAAAGACTAGCTGCTCCTGATGACTGGGTCTTCTCAACCACTGGAGAGTCATCAAGAAAATCTGGCAGCATCACAAAGAGGCATGAGAGGCTCGTTTATCTGATGCCTTTCTCAACTCCTGTATTGTTGCTATGCTTCTGATTCCAGCCTGTGAAAATATGTAAATACTTTCATATGACACAGACAGATTAAATCATTATTTTTTCCTGGGAATGTTATTTTGTGGGGGGTTTTTGTTTGTTTGCTTTGGTTTTGGTTTTGGTTTTTTTTTTTAAATCAGGGTATCATGCCCAGATACAGGCAGTCTAATGAGCTCTAGTATATCGGTTTTTTCCATTATTAACTCCAAGTCAAGAAGAGCATTTTTTGAAAGCATACTAGTCTCAATTGAAAATGTAGAATTCCACATAACAGTCTACAACATTATTCCAGTATGGATTATCTTTGATGATATTTATTTAACATATCCAATACAGGTCAAAAGCTCATAATAAGAAAGAGACCTGACTCCAAATCATATACCAGGCACCAGAACATTGCATAGTTCAGGCTGCACTGTGGGTTTGCATAAACTTTCCCTGAAAGCCATGTATCAGCCAATCGATGTTTTCAGCAACTACTAATTAGCACTATTCCAGACCTGACTGCATTATTAGTCGGTACTGCAGCATAATTCAGTTCAGCCTGTTTGTGTGAAAGAAATGTGTTCTAAACAGAAGTCTAAGTGCTGCCTGGTGAAATTTTTTTAAGTATTTGAACATCAGTGTACCCATGACAAATAAAGCCAGGTGAAGATCTGTCCTGTTTATAGCTGCAATATATAATGGTCAAGGAGGACCATTCTTAGAGAAACCAGCTTGCTCATAACTGCACAAATGCTTCTCAAAGCAGGTGTTTTAGACAGACAACAAAACTCTCTGAGCATGACCCCGTCTCTCAATGCAATAATGAGTTTGAGAATATTGCTCCAACTTCTACCTTGGTATATCCCGAGGTGACTGGTACATCCTACCTTGCCAGCCTATGTAAAGCTTTTAAACCTGCTAATGACTATTATTGTCATAATCTGAAGGGCAAGTACTTTCTGCCAGACACTCTGACAAATCTGTCTTTATTTTCAGAACTGAGGCAAATCTCTCTCATTAACAGCATCCTCCCAGAGGTTTTCAGCCCCGTAGGAGTACATGCTCAGCATCCAGAAACAAAGCAGCTGCCACAAGTGTGAGCCTGCAACTCAAGTCGCTGGTCTCCCAGCAGAGCAATTGCCAATGCATGGTTGTCCCTTGGTGCCTGAGTAAATGCACATTAACCCTTTTAAATGGTGAATTTACTCTGATTTGCTGTGCTTAACTTTTATTTCAGAGATATATAAAGGCCATCACTGGCAAGAATCTTTACAGATGGAGGAAGAGATAGTATCCCTGATCCATCACATCATTTCTATATGTCACTACTCAGGCTTTCTAAGTGGTCTCTCTTTTAAGTAAAAACTTGTCTTGAATATCTCACTGGTATCTCTGGTAACACAATGTGAAAAACACTGTCTGCCTCGGTAACATAATAAAATTGACCTATAGCCCAGTCTGTTTCTGCTAGCTGTAGGTTATTTTGCTTTGACATACCCTTGCAGTGTCCTCCTCTTTAATTAATAATGTTGCTGCCATGTGTTATGAAAGTCACTCTTTTGCACATACTGTTATCTTTCCAAATTAGGCATTTTATAAGTCCTTAAAGTTTCAGCCTTAAAAAATGCATAGAGTATTTTCAATCAAAAGTCCAATCTATCCACACGCACAAGAGCTGAAAGATTTTTCATGCAAGTGATCGTATTCTTAGGCTTTTATTATTTCTGCTTGAGCAGAAAGCAATAAATATGTCTTGAGACAAGGGAGAAAGTTAATAAAAAATTGTCCTTTCCTTTTTGTGCTAGACCCTGTTTAAAGCCAGTGTGTCTGTCATGAACAAATTAATTGGAGTAGCTCTGCTTCAGCCACAAAGGACAACAGTCTGTGTCACAAGCATATTTCTATAATGAACCATCAGTCTACTTGTATACTAGGGGACTGATCCTGAAATCTTATTCAAGCAATTATTATTATTAGCATTAAGATTACATTTCACTTTGTGGGATACAAGTAAGAAAAGAGATCATAGAATCATAGAACTGTAGGAGTTGGAAGGGACCTCCGGAGATCATCAAGTCCAACCCGCCTGCCAGCCATGAGATGCCTGTTCTAACTTTATCTACATAAATTTTAAAAAGCCCCTGCACTGGTGAACTAATGATTGAAATAAAAAAGACCTGCATGGTGAATGATGGTATAGAATGGAGACTTACCCTCAACAACCCAGACAGTCAGTGGAGAGGTCCTCACTGTCAACAGATCTTAAAATGATATCTCTGGAGATACTGTCAATGAAAATTTCATTGTGGTTTGAGAAGATGTCAACAAAAGGCATAAAGCTTTTTAAAAAGTAATGGGACTACCTTTCCTAGGTAGAAAGCAGACTGCATTTTTGCGAAATAGATACAAAAATGTTTTTGTTTTGAAATGAACACAATAACCACCTAGCTATCCAACTTCCCTTTGCCATGTTAATAACAACATTTTAAGATGAGACTATTGCCCAGTCAGTTCTTACCCAATGTGCTCATTTGTTGTATATGCAAATGGTTTTACCCATCTCATAATGTTATTTACTCCACCTCGATCATTTTCAACCTTCACTGATCCTCATTCATGTTTTGTAAAAATAATTTTTGTGCTTTTCTGAGTGTTTTTACAGTACCTTAATTCAGAATGGGTCTCTGGCTGCTACTATAACAAATAAATGAGTAAGAACCAGAAGAGTGGTACTTAAAAAGTGGTTATTAAAACCAGAAAAAAATAAGTTGTCTCCTTTTAAAATTGCAAAGCTCTTTTGCTTGACTGTTTCTGGCTGTACTAGGGCAAGTAATATAGAAAGACTTATAAATGTTTACTTTTGAGGGTATTATTATGCCAGGTCCTGTATGGACCATTTGCCACAGAACCTTATTTGATGTTTTGCTTAAATGTTCAATAACCACCATGCTTAATTAGAAACAATTGTAAATTTTTCTTAATTGAAATCCCAGTAAAATTATTAAAAGGGGAATGACTTGTCCATTACAGATACATGAAAAATGACCTGTGAATTAGATCATAAGGACAGATGTCTTCTTCTAAATGTACAGGCCCTCTAGCCATGGCAATCTTTCTGTTGTCTGGGCAGTTGATTCACAGATGTTATTACTATCAATTACATCTATTTTACCTTCTTCCATTACAATGAGGACTGAAGCTATTTCTTAAAATAAAGCCTTAATTTTTCATTCTGAGCATTGTGGAAACACAGAAAAACCAAGTCTCAAGGAGCTTCCTGCTGAAGACTGAGCAGGAGTGTTTATCACTACTATACTCGGCGCATCCTGCATTTGCAGATTTGCAGCTGCAATTGGATGGGAGGGAGGCTGTTACATTTATACCTGGCATGAATTACTATTCACCTAGGGTACCATGCAATTGTTGACTTCTGTGTCCAAAGAAACAGCTCCAGAGAGGTTTGGGGTTGGTCCTGGAAGTCGGGCCATTCTTTAAAGAAACTTTCTATGTGGTAGCAAACCATGGTTTCACATACACTTGCTCGTACAGGCTCTTTGTTTCTCCTTCTTTCTTCCTATGTTGTTTGTGAGCAAAGTAATGGGCAATGAATTACTAGTATCCGTAATATAAGCCTTCCCACTTGCTGAAATCAGATACACCTTTCAGTTATGAGAGGCATAAATCCTTATTAACTATTAACTACTGATATAGGTAGCATAGAATTATTCAAGCAATAAAAGAGTTTATTTTTTCCCTCAGTTAGTTGTAAATGAGTCTAGAGGGAACTCAGTTCTCAGTTAAGCTCATTTCATACCTGTAGCAATAGCTTTAAAACCTAATCCTGGATATGTTTATACATTTTTAATAGAACCCCAATTTTACATACAATATCCTCCAGTGGCTTCAACTGCTGCAGCATCCTCCTGAACAGTGTTTCACATAATAGGCTCAGCAGGTTCAACACTTGATTATCTTTCCTCCAGTTCAATATCTTCTCTTTTCCCTTCGTTATATACCAAAAAGGGGACTATACATAGGTTCTCTGTGGAGGATGCCTTGCGTGCAAGTAATGCAGAATCAATGTTCTGGCTGAATCCAGTATTCAAGGAATTTAATTGAATTATTGAAATTCAGGGTTGAACCCCTGGGACATTGATCCTGTATTGTCAGCTTCAAATCCAAAGTGCACTGGCTGCTTGATAATGTGTTCATAGGATTTGCAGGAGAAGGGGTGGTGAATCAAAGCCTGTGACAGTATAGCTAACTGACAGAAAACAGAGAAACCGATGCTGAATACATTTAAAAATAAATCAATATAGACTGGCCTGATTGAACAATTCTGGCAATGCGTTGTGCTGGCATGGCTGCTGACTTACCAATTTAAGAGTAGGCTCAGGATTCATGGTAGCTGGAAAGCTGGAGAGGTCTGTCGCTGGGGTGATGTATTTAACTTCCAAGACAGACAATATTTGCTCATCTGTTTTCCTTGCCAGAGGCTAGAAACTATTGTTGTGGCTGCCAAGTGAAACAAAGAGGGATTAAAACAAAATGATAAAATAATACTTGCAAAAAGCTAAAAAAAAAAAAAAAAAAAATCCAAAGAAATGGCTTTCATTTAGATTGACATAAGTGCAAATGCTTTGCTTGTTTTCCTCATATATTAAAAGATCATTGAGAATTTGAGGCTAGGGTCAGTAACAAAGTAAAAAAGAGAGGAGTTTAAAAACATTTCTGCAAAATAATGCTCAGCCTTTACCACCTCTCCTGAGTGCTACGTTCTTCCTCAAGTGAGACCACTGCAAAAAGGAGACAAAACACAGACAGCTGCAGGACCACTCTGTCCCATTGTGTGTTGCTCCTTCCATTGTTCTCTCTCACCAGCCCACCTGCTTTATTCAATTTATTACTGCCTGCTTCCCTTGAAATGGAACCTGAGTACACTTGGCAGAGCTGGATTGAATGGTTGTCACTTCTGCAAGGGGAGGACAGCTTTATAGCCTTTCTGCAGCATTATTCCCATTGCTGCTAACAGACAATAGACAGTTCTTTCTTCTAGCACCATGATGTGTGCCGAAGCCTTTCCCTCAGCCTTCCTTCCATCTCTAGCAGGGCCAGTGTCAATCAGCATGAATATCAACAACTCAAAGCCTTCAGGGCTGAGTCATCCAAGGGATGTGGTACTCTCTAGCCCTGTGAAGTCAAGGGGCTCAATCCAGCTAAAGCATGTGTACTTTTCTAGAATCAAACTACTCATGGGCATTAGTGCCTTGCTGGATGTACACGACCCCTGACTCCAGTGGGAGACAAGGTCATCCAGCAGTGGCATCCAGTGATCATTGCCTTACAAAACTGCAGTGGATACATACCTGCCT
This sequence comes from Todiramphus chloris collaris, assembly GCA_025345505.1. Taxonomy (NCBI): domain Eukaryota; kingdom Metazoa; phylum Chordata; class Aves; order Coraciiformes; family Alcedinidae; genus Todiramphus; species Todiramphus chloris. The sequence goes on from JANVCC010000021.1 coordinate 38,629,762, forward strand.
AAGGCCAAGCCTTTAAGGAATAAAGTCAATTAGAAACCAAGGGAGATGCTTGGCACCTTTCACAGTCTTAAAAGCTCTGTTGAATGGGAGCGGATTGATGAAATGTGGACTTAGTGAACATCCTTCAAAAGTCCTCAAAATTTGTTGCCTAGTTGGCTGTAATAGCAAGCTACCCAATCCTTACAATTTAAATCTAAAATACAGAGTGTACAACAAAGCATTGGGTCACCAGAAGTGTTCCCATTGGCTCTGTAAGACCCTGAAAATTCTAGCCACCTTCTTCAACAACTTCAACATAGAAGGAACAGTATTCATTATTTCTACATTTAATAAATAAATCAGATATCGTCTATCTGGTAGCCCAGCCACAACACTTTTTCTTACATTCTTGTTCCATCTACAAACATAGCATCTTGACACCCACAATCTAAATTAGGGGTAACAGCCACATCAGATTAGTGTGTACCCACACTGTTAAAATAGAACAGCCGCTGGAGTTAAGAGTTGCAGAGGCTCTTGCATGGCAAATTTCAACTTAACTCCCTGTGGGATAACGCATGGCTTTTTCTGCCCTGCACTTGATGTCCACTTCTCACTTAATCAAAGGTGGTTTGGGCTAGGATTAAACCACAACAATGCTGTACAGCAGGACAGAGAGAAAATTACTGTAAAGCCAGAAGAAATCCTTAGCTTCAAGTCTTCAGGTTCTAGGTCTTAAGCCAAAGGCTAAGTAGTTACCCTCCCTACACTAGGATGTATCATCATGTAATATGAGAGAAGTCTCAGATCAGCTCCACACTCCTGAAACTTATTGTCATGCAGATGCCCCTCTCCACCCTGGATCTAGAAAAAATCAAAAGTCCAGAGTTATTTTACAGTGTGAATTGCATTGTATTAGCTGAGAGGCTATTGTTGTTACTGTTTTTCAAGTAACTCTACAAGCAAGAGGATATTTTAAAATCCACTGGCTTCAGTATGTATTATCAAACAGTTTTCTATGGTTTTCATCCTTCTTTGTTTGTCTGTTTCTTTCTACCCCATTCATATTTTACTTCTGTCAATTCAAAATAACAAATTAATTTCTTACAAAAACAACACTTTGTAAGTGCTGACATAACAGAAGACAAAAAAAGTGATGTTGAAAATGTTTCAAAATAAATAAACAGTGCTATGTCAGGGGACACTACTCTGAGCAGTCCTGGCAAAGTGTTTGCTGTGTTGGCATCGTTAGTGTTATTCCAATTTAAAAACAGGCTGAAGTTTTGGTAGGAATAATGCAGAAAAAATCAACATGGGGGTAAAGCATTTAGTTTTCAGGACTCCCAGGGCATGTCTACACTACTGCATAAAATCAACAAAAGTGAACATTCTCTGGCCATAAGGGGATGTGGTAAGGCAAAGCTGGTGCCCCTGCAGCTAACCCCTTTCTCTGAATGCAGTGTCTCTTCTGTGCTGTGCATTCAGGTTCACTCCAAATCATGCCTGGGCCCATGTTCTCAACAAAGCAATGTTGTTAGGGAACATGCTAACTATGAAATTAGGTGTGCAAGGCAAAGTAAGGACTCTGTGTCCTTCCCTCAGTTCATGGGGTTCACTCTTATTATTACCCAGGTAAAGAAACTGAAAAACCCCTCTCCAACATAGACTGGCATTTCTGTAATGCTGAGGAAAACGAGCTTATTTCAGAGTATTTACATTTAAACAAACAAACAAAGCAACCAACCAAAAAAACCCAACAGCCTTCAAGTAATTTCTGTTTTCTCTTTCCACATAGCTCTCTGGAAGGTAGGCGTTCTACTTCTTTTGGTAATAATTATTATTTAATAACGGCTGTTAATGAACCTCACTCTTTTTTTTTTTTTTTTTTTCACTAAGGACAAGAGCTAAAGCTCAGTCAAATTAGTAGAAACACTTCTGAAGACCTTAACAGGAAATGGATCCAACCCTCTCGGTCCTTTATTTCCCCTGAAGCATTTTTCTTTATACATTGGTTCCTCTTTCCCTCTTTTGTTACCATCCAATTATCATCTTCATTAACATAAATCAAATACTAACATATGATCAGTGCATTCAAGTAAAAACAGCAAAATACACAGAGATGCTAACAACTGTGAATTCAGAAAAATGAAAGATGTCGAGCTCTAAAAGTTACTTTGCTGAGAATTCAGTCACATTCCATTTAGAAGAAACTTTGCTTTTGGTGAATGTATTAAAACATTTCCTGCATACTTAGAATGTTCTATGGTTTACACAGAATTCATTAATGTAGTCCACATATGAGAATCCTGAGAGGCTCTCTAATACACCAGAACAGTGCTGTAGATCTTTAAGGGGAAAAAGAAAGCAGTCTGAGAAAATGATTGGGACTGGGGGGAAGTGTTATAGCTACACGCTGTTTATTTTCACAAATACAATTTCTTTTTTACGCTCCAGGAGGGAAAAGAGAGGAACAGAAAAAGACAACAACAAAAAAAAAAATAATCTTTGTTTTAAGTTGGTTGGTCTCAAGTGTTGGTAACTGCAAAGGAAAATGAACTCCCTTTCCTGCCTCTGTGCAGCAGCGCAGAGGGAAATTACCTAAGAATGTGACTCATTTCTGTACTGCTTTTGCTGAAATGAGGCCGCTATTGCAGGGGATGCTGTCCCAGACAGTGCTATGTGGAATATCCAAAACAAAATTTAAAGCACCCAGGATGCATGCCATTGCAATTCCCATGACTGTGCAATTGCATTGTTCTCTGCTAACCCTGATGTATCCACTAGCACTTCATCAGCACTAGGACTAGGTTTTCAGTTCTTCTGGATGTCAGGGAGAGCTTTAGCATAATGTGCATGAAGGGCTAGTGTCATCAGTGTTCCTAACTGGTGCAGTTGCATGCTCAGAAGAAACCACCCGGATTTCATGTGCTTAGATAATTTCCAGGTTGATACTGACAGAAGAATTCAAGTATTTGGATTGCAGGCAGCTGCCAAGGAGAGAGCTAGAGTGTGCTTTCCAGCTGTCAGCCTTCTCTGCACATCCTACCCAGATCCAGACTCCTTGCTCAACTGCCCTTCTCATGCTACTCAACACTACGAGAAAACCTGGAATTACAGGTTAGAAAGGCACATTGGCAAACTCTTCCAGGTTCCTAAAGCAGAAAAAAACTTTCCTCTCAAAGAAGTAATACCAGATGATGCAAGTAGTTTAGTGTCAGGGTGGCTGAAGTCTGGGCTGCAACACAGGGTAGGGGGATCCAGGAGTTTAGGTAGTGGTGAGGTAGGCAGGGGCAGTGTCCTCTCCAGGAAGGGCGCAGTCCTGTGGTACCCCATCCAGGTCATCAAAGCAAGGACATGGCTAGACAGTCACACTACAAGCTGGCCCTCAGCCCAAGCAGTCCAACCCCAGGATGGGAAGTGACGGCCATGGGGCTCTAACACTTAACATAGGTAGATAGACCAATATAGATTTATTTTTTTTTTTTGTCCTTTCTGTTGCTTAGTCGTTTGCTATTTTAAGTTTCATTGTTGCACATTGTTTTTTGGTTACCTGGATTTCAAAATGTTAGGTCTATATGCATAAAGACAATATAGGTCTTTATAAAATCATGGTCTTGGTCTTTTTTGGCTTCATTTTTCCAGCTCCATCATGAGGTCCCTTGCTTTGGGACACTTCTTTATCACTGACTGCAGCTCTCTGTCATAATCAACCACAATATCAAATCTCTTTCACTGAAAACATCACACATTGAAACCAATTCAGTTTCTTGACACTACTATCATGATTTTTCTAGAACATCTTTTTTTCAGTTTCTATGCTACATTTATTATGTCCTATTTATGTCAAAATCATCCCTTAGCTGTAACGGGCCTTCTTTTTCTTTGCCATCTACTTTTATCATATCTTTATACAAATAGACCTAAAGTGCTTTTGGTTTCTATTTTGTTAAGTTAAACAAATTGACAAGCTTTAGCCACAAAGCAGGCTTTCTGCTCCTACAGCAGTACTATTAACTCTTCCTCTCTCCACCTGCTCCATTAGGAGTTTAACTTGTTGAGTTTTTATGATAGGAGTTCTAAACTCTATACCAGATAATATCTCACCAGTGCAACTTATAATTAATATTTAATGCTTTCATTTTGTAAAAGCCTCACTAGATAGATCTGAGAATTGTATTTCCATTTTTTACTGCTATATTCACCTAGGTAGTGCATAATAATTCTTTGACTGGCTAATACCCCTAAGTCTTCCTGTTTCAACCAGTGGGCCTTAGGATGATTGCAGAAGTTGTGATTGAAGAAATTCTCATCGCTCCCTATGTTCATTACCTCGCATTTCAAACTAATTAAATCACATACATTGTCCCAGTTCTCAGGCCTATCCATTTCTTCCCATGTGACATTCCAATCACCTTCCAAATTGTTAATGTCTGTTACATTTGGTTTTCTTGAAAAAAAAGTATTAACACATTCCTATTTTTCATACCCAAGATATTGCTGATATTTTCCATAGCATTGGGTCTGGTACTGATTATTGAGGAATTACAGCAAACAATAGATTTTTATTTTAGCAAACATTTTTGTAGTTCCCACATTATGATCTTGTGCTAATCTACCTTTTATTCCAAGTCTGTAATAATTTTCCACATACATGGAACCCAAGCAGATTAAATGCCAAATTAATCTCTTCAGGCAAACTCAGTTACTGATGTTCAGTCAGATGCAATACACTTGCTAATTCATGAGCCATTGTATCCCCTTTTTCACTGATGTCACAGAATCACTGAAGTTGGAAGGGATCTCTAGAGATCATCTAATCCAACACTCACCCCCCAAAGCAGGTTTGCCTACAGCACATTGCATAGGATTGCATCCAGGTGAGTTTTGAAAGTCTCCAGAGAAGGATGTGCCACAAACTCCCCGGGCAGCCTGTTCCAGTGATCCATCACCCTCACAGTAAAGAATCTTTTCCTCATATTTAGATGCAACCTCCTGTGTTTCCGTTTGTGCCATTGCCCCTTATCCTGTCACTGGGCACCACTGAAAGAGCCCGGGTCAATCCTCCTTGCACTCTCACTTTAGATATTTATAGAGATTGACAAAGGTGTCCTCTCAGTCTTCACTTCTGCAAGCCAGGACTATATAGTCCCAGCTGTCTCAACCTTTCATTGTAAAAGAGGTGCTACAGTCCCCCAGTCATCTTTGTTGCCCATGCTGGACTCTCTGCGTAGTTCTGTGTTGCTCTTAAACTGGGGAACCCAAAACAGGACAAAATATTCCAGACGTGGCCTCACCAGGGTAGAATAGAGGGGGAGGGTGACCTCCCTTGAACTACTGGCCTCTCTTCTTTATGAATCCCAGGATACCATTGGCCTTCTTGGACACAAGGTCACATTGCTGGCTTATGATTAACTTACTGTCTACCAGGACTCCAAGATCCTTCTCCTTGGGGCTGCTTTCCAGCAGGTTGACCCCCTAATCTATATTGGTGCATGGAGTTGTTCCTTCCCAGGCGCAGGATATTTACCCTTGTTGAACCTCATTAAGTTCCCCTGGGCCCAACACTCCAGCCTGTCCAGGTCTCACTGGACGGCAGCACAGCCCTCTGGTGTGTCAGTCACTCCTCCCAGTTTTGTGTCATCAGCAAACTTGCTGAGGATACACTCTGTCCCCTCGCTTAGGTCATTAATGAATATGTTGAACAAGACCATACCCAGTATTGACTCCCTGGGGAAACACCACTACCTACAGGCCTCAAACTCAACCCTGCACCATTAATCACAACACTCTGAGCCCTGTCACTCAACCAGCTCTCAATCCACTTCATTATCCACTCATCTAACCCACATTTCATGAGTTTCCTAATGAGGATGTTAGGGGAGACAGTGTCAAAAGCCTTGCTGAAGTCAACACAGATGACACTGACTGCTCTCCCCTCATCTAGCCATCCAGTTATGGCCTCATAGAAGGGTATCAGATTGGTCAAGCATCATTTCTCCTTGGTGAATCCATTACCTCTCCCAGTAACTTTCTCCACATTTTGAGAACTCACAGGTACATCCCGTTGGGGACCATAGATGTATGGATGTCCAATTTGGCTAAGGGGCCACTAACCTGGTCCTCCACTACCAAGAGAAATTCTTCCTCTCTCCAGAGCTTTTCACTTGCCTACAGGGTCTGGGATTCATGATAGCTGGTTTTATCAGTGAAGACCAAAGCAAAGAAGGCATTCAATAACTCCACCTCCTCTGTACCTTTCTTGTTCTCTTTGATACCCCTTGATTGGAATGAGATCATGTCCCTGCAACTTCACAAAGATCTCTAGTTCTTCCTGTTTGTTCCCCATACTGTGTACATCAGTGTATAAACATTTCAGAGAGGCAATCAAGCATGCAGGTTTCACTGGAGGAGAGTGGGAGGATATACCATAGTCATACACAGCCCCAGGCTGGTTTGCCTTCTGGTTCTTGTCTTTGAATATAGTTAAAGAGCATCTGTGTCAAGTCTAGTAGACCTGGTTTATTCCCCAGGTGGATGGATTTGACATAAGCATTTCCCATTTGGACCGCACGGCCCAAATCCTTCAGTTTAAAGCTCATTTCACTGAGCTGGCCAGCCTGTTAACAAAGATTCTCTTACCTTTTCCAGACAGCTGTATCCCATCCCTCCCTGACAGGTTATACTCTTTGAAGAATGTCCCACTGCCATAGAAACCAAAGCCCTCTTGATGGCACCAGCTATTTAGTCAGAAGTTGATATGCATTATACGCCTATTTCTGGCTACCCCCTTTCCTCCAGCTGTTAAGACTGAGGAAAAAGTAACTTCTGCACCAATTTTTTTTTTTTTTTTTTTTAATTTTACCTGTATCGCTGGGGTTTATAGTCCTCCTTGATTCTGCTTAGCTTCTGGTTCGCTGTGTCATTCATACTCACATGAAAGAGTAACAGAGGATAGTAGTCCATGCTTTTGATCAGTTGTGGTACCCTTTCAGTAATGCCTCTGATCTTAGCTTCTGGGAGGCAGCAGACCTCTCACGACTGTCAGGCTGGCAGATGGGTGCCTCGGTGCCCTTTAACAGAGAGTCACCCACTACAAGTACTCATCGTTTCTTTTTGCAGTGTTTACTGTGTGCTGCTTTTACAGTTACTTCCTGCAGCCCTTGTTTGTGGGTGTCTGTGATTGTAACTGTGGAAGGTGGAGACTAAAGGGGAGTCCTGCTTTGGTGGGTCACCAGTGTCCACGGTGTGTCATTCACAATGGTGTCCTTGACAGGAAGTGCTTGTGAAGCCACCTACCTCTCTCCATCTCAGCCCTACTGATACTGCACAGCCTTTCAACAGTTTCTTGTAACTCTGCCACCAGATGGAACAGGTCATCAGCCTGTGCACACCTTGTGCAGGAACTGACCTTTTCACCAGGAGCAGGGATTGGGTTATCTCTGCAGCTTCTGCCTGGATTGAGGTCTCCTTGGGTACCAGCTCTGGCTGGGTGGACACACCAGACATTACTGGGACATTCTCGGCAGGAGAAGCGGTTTTTTAGCCCTGAGACTAGTACCCAGCACTTTGGTCGAGCCCCTACCCTCGGCTGTGGCCTACAAGCAGATTTCAAAGCCCTCCCCACAGCTGAGGAGCCGCTGCAATGCCGCCCCGGGCAGCGCGGGATGGCGGCGGGGTGGTGCTGGCTCTGCCCGGGCCGCCTCAGCTGCCGCCCACAAGCTGCCCGCCCTCCCGGCTTCCGAAAGCCCCCAAAATTGACGAAAGAGAGCCCTTTGCAGGCCCTTTGTATGATGATTGCCCCTCCCCAGTGCGGACTCACCACACCGGAGCTGGTCCCCTGGCGAGTGGGCGCCCTTGCGTGCGAGCTGCTGCGCCCCCTTCACCCGTTCTGCTCGCCCAGGTGACGCCCTGGGTGACACCCACTCGCCGCTTGTTTGCTCAGCGCTGCCAAAGGGCTTCTGTTGTGACGGGACAGGAGGTCCCGTCGAGTGCTGGTTGTGGCGGTCATGGCCCGTTCAGCTCTGCCGCTGGCGCTGCTGCTCCACCCGGGCCTCCCCAGCAGCCACCCAGCAGCTGCCGGCCCCAGAACAGCCGAGCCACTTTCCCAGCTTCGAAACCCCCCGAAGGAAGAGCCCCGTGCCAGCCCTTTTCACCGCCATTCCCTTCCCCAGTGCGGACTGACCCGCACTGGAGCTGCTTTTTTTGGCGAGTGCCATATATGTCCATGTATTTAAATATCATTCGAAATTTGAATTTAAGCTTCATATACAGGTTACATAAGATTACTGGGTTTTGTTGGTCCATTTCTAATCCCTTTCTTAGACACAGCAATACAGTTTCCCTCTAGCTGTGCATTGCAGCTCTACCAAAAGCTAGAGTTACCACTTCCAGATTCTTCCAGACTTTGTGTGTCTTTTCTGAGTCATCCTCTGGTCCAACCCCATGAAGCTCAGTTGTCTCAGGAGGCCACGCTGAGCAGGTAGATTTCCCACGAAAGCAGGCCCAGTACTGCTGGGTTTGCAAAGGGTGAGCTGTGTGCAAGCAGGTCTGGCTGGTTCAGTGAGCAAGCATGATTTCCAAACAGGCTCAGCCACCCTTACTGCTCTCAACTGAATCTCCTAGGAAACAGCAAACTGAAGCTGAATTATCTTTCCCTGGAGCCTGCCCTACCTCCAGTCCTACAAACAGGCTCAAACAGTCAGCCACAATAACACAGACCCTTGCACTGACCATGCTGCCTGAAGAGATGCTGGGAGCACTGTGTAAGGTGACCCCAGCTAAAGATTCATCCTATAGTTGTGGGGTTTGCCTCTGCAGGGGGTGATCTAGCCCTGTGCTGTCATTACCAACAGGGAAGATAAATGCAGAGAGGAGAATAACTGACGAAAGTCATGTCCTGAGAGTGAAGCTCTGTAGGAGGTAACAGGGCTGTGGAGTAATAGTATGCACTGAGTGGAGACTGCAAACTCTGAAGATTTCTTTCCCATTTACAGAGAAATTAAATTCTGCTGAAGCTTTTACTTCACCATTTCAATAAAACCCATCTTTTCCAAAGCCATTATTGAAAATATGGGACTATTTATTGATGAATATGGCTTTTCAATTCAGGGTTGTCATCTTATCAAGGATGATAGAATGAAATAAACAGAAAAAAGCATTTTAATCATATTTTTGTAGATTACATCAAATCCAAAACATAATTTACATATACCATAAAAAACTAGATAGAATTGATATGATATTATGAACAGGCAATGCCATTTTTTAATCTTCATTTTAAAAACACTTGCCTTGCTGATAAACACCAATGCAATTGTCACAGACACAGATCTTTACTCTCTGCCCATGAATAACAATGGGTCCAAATGAGAATTCTCCAACTCTTTCACTTTCCGTGTGTTCACCCACAGTTTCTGAATTTCCTCTAATTGCACCTCTTCTCAGTAAGCGGTCCATAATACAAACACTCCTGATGCCAAACTCACTTGTTTCCTGAGTGAGGTGTAACCACCCCTGTGCCAGGTGACCATTCATGAACTGAGGCAAGAAGGGTGTTCAATAAAATGGAGGACATGTGCTAGGAGCTGTAAAAAAAATTTAATAATACATAGTACCTGCCAGAAAACCTTAAACGCTAAAGCCTTCTTGCTGTAAATAGCTTGTCACTTAACATATCCTGTCAGAGCATGTCTCTACCCATTCAAGGATCTAGCCCAGTCCATAAAATTATCCATGTGCATAACTGCTGATGGATTTAGAATAGCAGGGGCAAATGACTTATAAATGGATCTCACAGATGGCAAAACTGTTTGAAGAAGATTCCTCTTCTCCACTGGTGTGAAGTTGACTCTGAGGTACATAACTGCTGAAGCCTGAGAGAGGGCAGAGTAGTGGAAAAAAAAAAAAAGGGGGGGGCCATTTGAGCCTCACAGCCTGAGTGTGGATGAGCCAAGCACCACAGAACCTCTGGCAGCATGCTGCACCCTACAGCCAGAGTTTATGCAGTAGGTATAGGCTTCCCACTTGAAAACATATAGAATCTGGAGGTGTTCAAATTTAGAGTACTGGCCTTCATAGAATTGTGCTCTTTCTTTTACATTTAATTTTAGGAGATGAATATAACTTCCAGAGTGAGTTCTGCTTATGAAAGGCTATTCTGTGATCCACTAAAGCAAGCAACGAATATTGTTCAGAAAGTGTGAATTACTGTTCTTAGTTTTTCAGCAGTGTACCACAGCCATTTTCCTGAAAATACGGTTACCACAAAGAAAAATAACATTAAGATGCACAGAGATTTACAAATGTTTTTGTATCTGATTAGATTTACTATGAATTCCCCAAGGCTTCTCTTTGCTTTCTGGTCTCTTTAGTTTCAAAGATAAACAAATTGAATTGATAATTTAACAATCCACATGATTTTCTTTGCAGAAGAAGTAACATCACATGTAGCAAACTGAGGCTTTGTGACATTTAAAAATTATTAGTAAATAAAGTAAGATTTGAAAAGCAGAGAAAGCAATGTCCATGAACTTCTCTTCATTACCATAAACCTTTATGTTAAAAAATAAAAAATAAATTGCAGTGTGCAGCATTGGAAATATTTCTGCACTTTCAGTTCAAGTCACAAAATATAAATTTCCTCATTTATCCTCACTATTTTAACAAACAAAACCTCAGTGATATAGGGAGAGCATTCATGCATGAGCTGTGCAAGCATAGCACAAAATAGCAAGATTTGCAGTGTTCCAGGCAAGTATTTTGTCTGCTTCTTCAGTTTTCATGTTGTTTAGACTATTGAGTGTTTAGGTTCTGTGATAGTAGGCTCTATGTTGAAAAAACAACTAAGACACTATCTATCTACTTTGCTGGGAGATAGATAGATAGATAGATAGATAGATAGATAGATAGATAAGGCTTCTGTTTATTTAGGTTCCCAAATACTTTTTTTACTTTTCAGTCCTTTGCTGAGTGTTCAGCTAAAAGTGGAAGTTATCAGCCTTTCCATTTCCTATATGTGCTATGTTATGTTATAGATTTCTTATTTTGATAGCTAGTAGACATTTTAAAAAAGGTCATATCATTAGACACCAGCACAAGGGTCAGGAGTTAAAAAAATGCAGTTTCTCCCCCTACAATAGCAATCTAAAAATATTCCAGAAGTCATATTCTGTAATTTAAGTCTGGAAATTATTTTTCTATGTATGCTAGAAATACCCATATATCCATAGGACAAAGATTAAAAATAACCAGAGTGCTCAACAGTACATTTATGCATACATGTCTAAATATTCATAAATGTGATTTTGTTCCTAGACTGAATCTTAAACACAGGTTATTAAGCAGTAATCTGACCTATAGTAAATACTCTCTAAATACAAGATAGTTTCCTCTTGTAGATGTTATAACAATGCAACAAGCTGTTGTGAATAGGGGTTGCTTCATGTTAGCACTTTTGGACTGTGTCTTCATTGAAAAATGGTGGGTATTTCTTTCAGCAGTGTATTTGCTAACTAGAGTAGCCAACTGACTCTAAAATCTAACAGGCAAGATGATTCTCTTATATCTTTAGAGTATTCTTACTGTGAGATAGCTAAATGAGGCCACTGCCTGGCTATGGCTCACTTCCTGATAAAAACTTCAGTGAATTTTGGGCTCGAATTAAATTTTACAGGAATATGGCTGAGACATGGCAAGTTATGCCTTTCATCGGTTTGTTTAAGGGAGCCATTAGGGTGTCATATATAGTAACCATATATAGGGGCAAAAGCAAAGCAAGTTTTGTATGGAGGCAATATCTTTTATTAACAACCGATACACTTAAAAAAAACCAAACCACCAAAAAACAGACAGACTAAACAGCCTAAAGTGACCTGAAGAAAGACAGTTGTTCCTGGAAAGATATCTTTTTTGTTGGTCTGATGAAATATATTCTCTCTTCCTAAAAGCTTTGCATGAGCTATAAAAAGTCCTGTTAGTCCAGGAGTCTTCCCAATCCCTCCAATACAGGCATGGCTTTAGAGTGGTACCAGGTTTCACTTGTACCAAAGGTGCCGCCTTATCTTTTTTCTAATGCTACACAGTGCAGGTTGCTGCTAGTCTAGGCAAGATATTTTGTATCTCTTTTGGAAATTATTCATATCCAAAAATACAGATCTAACATCCTTCTTCTGATATAAGCTTATGCTAAACAATCTCTCCACACCTCCCAAAATTACGTGTTCCTGTATCTTTATGTATTCTTTGATCATACTGAAAGGAGGAATCCATTGTGCTTGTTTATTAGCCCCAACAACCGTGTTCAGAACATGGGTGGAAACATCCCCTTCAGCATTTTAATTACAAATTCACACTAGGGCTTCCTTTGTGTTCTGAGAGAATACAGTTCTTTGATTACACGAGACCTAAATGGCATTTCAGAATATCAGCATTAATAACTCATTCCTACAGATCCACCAGGTAGAATTAAAATTAGGAAGAAGGGTTATAACTTGTCAAACTAGATTTCTAATTAATGGAGTCACTTGTGTTATGACTGCTCGCTCCTTCATAGACTGTGCTATTTCTTTAGTCACGTGATGAAAATCTGCAGTTTTGAAAATCTACCATTATGAATGTACAGGTCAACATGAGACAATCCATTTAAAATGTTCAGACCTGTTAGAATAAGCACAAAATGTTGGGTTTACTGCACAGGTATTTTGAATATTTTTATGCACAATGTTCATAACTGTGCATGATTTCAGGTTCTTCTATAGGTATAATGCATCATTTCCATAAAAGCAATTTGGTTTTCCTTTGTAATTCGATCTTACGGGGACGAATAGTGAGATGTAACTTTCAAAGCTCCAGTAGTATGATTGAATTTTGCTTGGAAACTACTCAAAAAAACCACTTCCTTCCATTGTCTTTTACCCTACTTTATTAGTGAAGGTGGTAGTATAATCCCTCCATGTGTGGGATTGATCTTGTCTAAATTAGACATCTAAAATTTAGTTGTCTAAATACAGTCTAACTCTCTTGTGCTTCCCTTAGAGTTAATGGAGAGTAGTAGACACCTCCCAGATGGTACTCAACCACAGACAGAAATCTAGCAAAGGCCAGATGAATTCCTTTTTGCAGATGTTTGTGTCTGTCTATTAACTATAAAAAGACCTTAGGGTGATGAGTTCAGGCTTTAACTTGCCACCTTCAATATGCATGGCAAACATTCTTTCACAAATCCACGTAATTACTGTCAAATCACTATTTACAACCTGCTTCCCTTGTGAAACCTACAGGGCTTACAGACAATGGACAAGCTGTTAGCAAGCTCAGACTCCTTGTGTGATAATTTGTTTATTTTGTTGTTATCTTATCCTCCCCTTTCACCCCGGTGGATGCATTATACACATATGTGTATCTTGCCAATCCTAAAACAAAATCCCATCTCTGTTGAAGGTGTCAGGGCCAGGATTTCTTGTCCTCCCTTAAGTAAAATGTACAGAGCAGTTAGTTCTCAGTCCTTCATGGAATACAGTAATCTCTACATATTATCTCTCAGTCATAGTTCTCCATAAGAAGTTAAAAACCAAAAATCTGCAAAGGACATATAAGTAGACTGATCATAAGAAATATCTGTGACAGTAAGATGAGCTTGTTCTGTTCCTAAGGAGAAAAAAAAAAAATGAAAAACACACACCACAGAAAAAAACAAAAACAAAAACCCCACAAACCAACACAAAAACCACACAATGTAAAATGATCCTTTCAATGAAAATTGAGTTTTTATGGTTCCTTATTAGAGACTCCCCTTACAACTAATTATATTAAATGTCTACATTCTCTGCTTTTTCTCATCAGTAATCTCACAATCTCCAAATCTGTGAAAATAAATGCTTAGTCAGTGTGTAAATTGAGGACAATTATCATTATGGCCACACAGTAATATGAAAATAATTAGACCGTTGCTAGCAGCAAAAATATAAATCAAATCAGTTTGTAATAGGAACATTAATAATTTGTTAAAGATACAATCTATTGCACATGAAGACTGGAAAGCAGCTGAGCTGAGCTGCTGAGCTGAAGACAGTGCTTGTTTTGAAATAAAGAGCACTGAGTTTCAGTGTATGTGCATCAGTGATAATCTATGGGTTGTTGTGTTCAAGAGAATTTACAACCTATTCCAAATGCGTGAACTCAGTGGAACTGGGAAATCGAATGGCTGAGTGCTATTTATTATGCTGCCCTTATCTTTGCCAACGTGGAGGGAAAGACTGGGACAATTCACTTTGCCTCCAGGCATCCAGTAATGAGCCAACCAGTGGTGCATTAGGAAGTAGTGGGCAAGTGGCATTATCATCAGGTGCATTTTTAGTAGTGGAGTCAAGTAGCTCTGGGAGCATTACAAGTAGTGCAGTCGAGTGCTAGAGCATTGGTTATTATAGCACAGAATGTACAATGGCAGGAAAGCTTTGGGAAATATAACAAGCAGAATTAGGCCTGAAACAGCCACTTTAAATACTGCCAAACTTTGAAGAACAGCAGCTCTAAACTCAGACTTTCCCTTTGGCACCTAGGGATCACTCTAACAGTGAAACCTGATTCTCAAATTCAAACTCTCTCAAATCCTAGAAAATCCTGGATACATTTCTGATGACAGGTAACACAGTCCAGATTCTTTCAGACCACAGTAGGTACTGCAGCTGAATGGCACACTGAACTTGTCAAAAAGGAGCCATTTAGCATAATAAGCATAGTAGTCAGGGTGGGCAAGGTAATACCAAATGTACAGTCTGATAATTACAAAAGAATTGTAATCAATGGGCACTATTGCTCAAGTGTTTCCAAGCAACAGTACCTGAAAAGACTCTTGACAGTGTCAAGGATCACAGTAGCCCTTTAGGCAAAGGGGTCTGTAGAGTGTTGGAAGTCTCTGAATGGTGTGAGGGCCAGCTGCCCCAAAGGAAATCTGTATGGATCAAGCAGTCAAGATCTGTCCTGAAAGAAAGGTATACTAGTGTGAAAGTCACAGAACAAGGAACTACCTCCCAGTTCATGTTTTACTCCTACCCTTGTCCAGATTCTTCCCTTGCCTACATTTCTCCTCCTGGGACCAGCTGACCTGACAGGCACAGCAGGTCTGCTCCAGCATCTCATTGAGGTGGGGTTAATTTCAGGGCAGTGGGAAGAGAAGAGCTGTGTCCACCACTAATCTATGTCCTTTAGACTGGTTATGAAAGGTACTGGTGTGAACTCATAAGATGGGTCAAAGCAGGGAATAAATCCGGTATCATGGACTTCATGAGAATATTGACACATTCAGAGTTGGTAGCTACCTCACATGTTTGGACTCAGGATATTTCTGCAGTGTCAGTGTATCAACAGAAGCAACAGGTGACTGATATGAAATATGGACCCTGGTCTTCTTCCATCTCTAGACCAACAGTGAAATCATAGTAATACTAGAAACCATTGATATGTTCTGAATAGGGCACAGGGTAAAGTCTCAATTTCTTTTGCAGTCCTCATTTATAAGTCCACATAAAAATGTAAACCTTCAGAGTTTCTGATTCTGCAGCCCTAACCTATCCAGATTGGATAGCAGTTTAAGGTCAGAGTGAAGGGTAAATGAAACTTCTGCGTAAAGCTTTAGTCCTCTACAGGAAAGACTGAAGACCGTGAAGAATTCAGTGTCCTCTGTCTGAGGTGGTTATATCAGTGAGGAGCAAGAAGAGTAAATGGGAGTTAGATTTCTGGAAACACTACTAAAACATGTGTGGGAAGTGTTTTACCTGTGTCCTCTGACAACAGCAGGTAGTATACCTGCATTAAGATCCTGCAAACAGGAATGAAGGCTGAGTGTGCATAGAGATAGATACAAAGCAAGTAACTGAAACCTTTGACTCCATTAGTTATTAAGGCTTTCCCCTGTGGCTGGTGACAATAAAAGCTTTGGTGCTGGCATTAGTTAAGATAGACAACGAAAATGTGGCCAGCATCTTCAGTTAGCTGCATGGGGAGATTTGTTTCATCTGATGCACAAAAGCATATGCTAGCCACACTCTCTGTGCTCACAGAGCATGGGAATATTTCTCTGCAGAGAGCTAAAAGGTGACTCGCACGTAAAAGAACCAAAGACAATGAGCAGCTAGACACTGAAATCTTAGCCATTTAAGTTGGAGATTTAAATCTGAAAATGCTACCCAATTCTGCAGTTATGTTGAATCAAATCAGAAAAACAGCTCATAACACATTAATAGAATTTACTATGATAGCTGAAGGAATACAAGGTATTCAAAGGATACTTTTTCCTAATGCCATATTTGAAATACATGGAAAATAATTTCTCTTTTAAAGAAAAATAAAACCTTCACTATAGTTGCAGCTATTGTATTTTTCACTTTTCTTAATGTTCAATTACTTTTATCTAAAAAAAAAAAAAAGTGGAGAAAAACAAGTATGTCATTGGAGATTGTCTTGGTATTCATGAAAACTTACATATTAGTATGTATTATGTTTCTTACTCTCAGTACTCTTTTAAAGAAACCTCATAAGAAGGAAATTCATAAGAAAATTGTAAGTGAGAATGCTGCTCTTCTTTTGTTGTAGTTTTGTATTGGCTTATATAAACACATTTGCTCTGGAGAGAGGATTTCTTCAGTGCTGTTTTAGGGAGGGATCAGTGCTTTTGCACTTCAGTACCTGGACTGGTACTAAAATCCAAGCTCTCCGGTAACAAATTGAGCTGGTCTGGCCACAAACATAGAAATAAATGCCAAGATAACTTATGTTCTTCTCATATGGAACTATCATTTACGGGGTAGGTGTTATTTCTTCTTCAGGTATAGGTCAGAAGCGATAACATACTGCAGTTCTTGTAAAAGTGGTACACAGTAGCAGTGTCTGTATAGATTCATGCCTGACTTCAGTGAGTGCATCTCCTCATACATCTTACATCAATTTTTGTGAGATACTGTCTCTCCTAGAATTCTGGACATTGTTCCTATTATTCAGTTATTTTCCACATTTGTGCTGCTTGTGTACCTGTCAACACCAATCCATTATGACTAGTCCTTTGCTATGCAAAATGGAGATCTCCCTCCTCTAAACTTTAAAGGTTGTCACTCAGAACATAAAGTGGTTGCTATCAGAAATTCTGTATTTTCTAACAAACCTCACATTCAGGATGAAGCATATAGAGAACCATTACCTTGGACACAGAAATAACAGGAGTTTATTGAGAGTTTTCTAAATGCCTGACAGAGAGTTTCAAGAGTGCTGAAGCTTTCCAATTTTCCATTAGGAAAATGAATGTCTGAGACATGAATCGCTGCTTAGAAGGGTCTACATCTTCCACTGATTAAAACGGGAGTGCAGAGGGCCAAGGCTGATAGCAAGATCTGCACAATATGTGTTTATACTTTTTCAGACAAGGCTTATATAGAGTGACGTGTTTCAGTTTGGGTCAATAAAAACATGTCTTGGGTTAATCCGATCCAAAACAACAAATAGCTAGCTAGATTCAGATTTAAATACATCACTTTGGATACAACAAACAGGTGCAATATTCAATGCAGAGTAAACACACTACTGAAACATATTTCTATACGTTTCTTACATTCACAGTCATCTTCATATCATATACACATATTCTTTTAACATCCTTTAATGTATCCCATACCCCCAGTGTTTTCCCATAATAACCCTATCTTTCTCTTTGAGTTTTACTCACTTTCTCCTTACAGTACCTTCAACTCTCTGAAGAGTTTTGTCTGTATTTATGATGTGCTTTTACTGATGAGTTTGGTGATGGGAATCCTCATGGTGAAACACAGCAAATATAACTGTTCACCTCACAGCAACATGCTTCCTCTTTGGGTCACTAGCATAGGCCTCTTTTCTCCACATAACTGCCTATGTTTAAGAAACATGTAGGGACTTAATTGTTATTCTTTTTTTCTTTTTTTTTTTTTTTTTTGGTCTTTCTTTCTTTCTTGCTTTCTTGCTTTCTTTTTTGCTTTTTTGTTTTTAAATTTTAGTGTTAAGATCAACATTGCCAAAAAAAGTTTAAAAGTTGTTGCTCTGGCAAAATGGATGAAAGATGAATGGGTAGGCAGACAGTGAGCACAGTCACAGAAGATGTGTTTTCTTGAGAAAGAAGGATAAAAATATTTTAATTTATCACCCCTAAATTAGGTATTTCTCTCTGAGTGATATATACAAAGCTGCATCTATCTGGGCTCCTCCTGTCCCTCATGAGAGTTTTAGTGTCAATGTCCTGTTTCTTTTATTGTCTGGGATCCTCCGCTAAGCTTTATTCCCCCAGGAGCAGAGGGAGTGGAGAAGACACCACTCAAAGCAGCAGCCAGAGGCCTGTCAGTGCATTGGGAAGTCTAGTGCAGGGGAGGGAATTACACTCTGAATATTAGGCATGCAAATTAACCCTTCTCAGGGGGAAGTCCAGGGAGTCAATCTTATAATTACCAAATATTTTCTGGTGCTCCCATTGCTAAAAGTAATGTTGCAATGTGCAATGCAGTTCGAAATTAAAGAGTTTCTTGTGAGATGAAAGCTCCATGTTTTGACCAGGGCTAGATGATGGGAGAACTTTATGCATACTTCAGTGTTTTAGTGTAAGCAACCACCTCCTGTAACAGGACATACATCCTCAGTGAAGAGACACATACATAATTTGAGATTATTCACATGTTTTTAATATAAGTTTATCCAGTTTTCACTTTCTGTTTAGCAACATTCTTGAGATTTGTGTCTTTTAATTCCAGAAGACAGACAATCATCATATTTCTTGCAATTACCTTTGTAAAGAAGAATGAATCTGTAGATGGAGAACAAAGAGTAAAATATATTCTGTATTTTTTTAATGGTAACATGCAAATAGTAGAGATTGTCTAAGTGTTTGCATATATGGCTTTTATTTACATGGAACACAGGTGGTAAAAAAAACACAGATAGCAGAAAAAAAAAGAATTCTGAACATAAAACATTTAACAAACTTCAGTTATATCTTTAAATTGCAACATCTTGAGGACATGGTATGTAAAAATGCTCAGAGAGAAATTTTACACTATCAAAATGGAAATATTTACATTTGTTTTAAAAAATGTCTAATCCAAACCCCATTATAATCCAAGTTAGAGTCTCTTCATTAATTTCAGTGAGATTTAGATCAGGCCATTTGAGCACAAGGATGAATAAACAAACTTTGGCATTACTTTTACAGTGCAGGGTATGTGACTTTTTGCTGTGTCTTCCACTGTAAATGCCCTTTTGTGAAACTCTGAGATGTAAATTCAGGGACTAGCATCTTCAGTGCTTTGTTTGATCTCAAATAGCATGCCGTGATTTAAGAAGCAGCAGTTTGTAAAGTGCACTTGCAGCTGACTCAGACAGGCCTTTATAGTATTGATTGCAGGGAATGTTTGCTTTATGTACTGTTCAGTACAGTAATCCTAGATATATTGAAAGTGGGATCAGGGATCAGGATAAAATGATGTGACATTGTTTAGAAAAAGGATATACCCCTACCAGATCTTTGTAATTACAATGCAGGGAAGTTTGATGATGCCATTACTGCATTAATTCACTCTCTAGAAAAGTTAAAGTTAAAAGCATCAACAGGATCATCTTTTGTAACAGGAAAAACTTACATTTGGATCATAAAAGGTTTTTTTAGTCAAGATCACCAAGACTTTTCATTGATTTGTTTAGACAGATGTCTTGAATAGTTCAGAACTATTCCACTGTTCATGCATAAAGAGGTCCATAGCATTAATTATGTATGTCTTTTCATAAGAAGAAATGTTTTACAGCCGTACTCAGCATGTTGCATTTACTCACACTATAAAAGATGCCATTTTAAAATCTATCAACACTTGTCACTAACATAACTGAATACTGAACCGTGAGGACCTCAGCCTCCAGTATATGTCTACCCTCTTTCCATCAGTTAGGACTCTTTCATACCAGCCATACTTCTGATGCACCTATTTGCACTCAAGTTGCTGTAGATAGTATAAATAAACAGCTGTCCATATGTGGTGGATTTGATTTATTTCCCTCCAAAATTATGTTTAGAGCAAGGACTCTGGGTTAAAAACAAAAGCATTCAGACAGAAATAGTCAAGAGTCAGGGGATCAGCAATATGTATATATGAAACTGATACATGCCTGCTCTTCCCATCAGAGCTGGAACAGGAACCTCCCAGCAACATCATCCCACACATACAGCCGTGTGCCTGGTCCATGAATGGGGTGGGACAGCTGCCAGATCCTGAGATGCACATCCTCTTGTTGTGAGCCTGCCAGCAGAGGCAGCAGTAACAGATAGCAGTTCTCTTTT
This sequence comes from Todiramphus chloris collaris, assembly GCA_025345505.1. Classification (NCBI taxonomy): domain Eukaryota; kingdom Metazoa; phylum Chordata; class Aves; order Coraciiformes; family Alcedinidae; genus Todiramphus; species Todiramphus chloris. The sequence goes on from JANVCC010000021.1 coordinate 38,650,079, forward strand.
AGAGCTATGAAATAAGCTAATATAGTTGGAGAACATACCGTGGATGTGTATAACATTTACAGAGTTGGGTTTAGTATAAGATTATTCAACTGTTCTTGGATTTATAGCTGTTGAACTACAAATATTCCCCACTGTGAACAGAGTTGTGTCAATACACCAATTCATTTGGGAGATTTTAAAATCATTAGGGAAGGTTTGCAATTGATATACCCTCAGGAATCACTGTGCTTTACCACTGTGATTTACAGCTTGAGGTGCTTTTGCATGGGATAATCCAAATGCTGTTTAAAGCTCAATCACTTGAAATTAACTAACCTGTTAATTCCTGACTGATCTATGCCTAACCCCTTCACACTGCCTGGAAGGTTTGTCTTCAGGATCAAGAAATACAGGTTGAAATCCTATACACATAGGAACAAAATAGTAGTGTGGTTGTTACACACAAAAAAAAACCCAAAAAACCAACAACAAACAAACAAACAAACAAAAAAAAAACCCACAAAAAACCACCACCTTAATTACAATGCAGTAAGTTGTGCTGTGAAACCGTGGAGCTATACAGCTATACAGAGTAAAATGCAGCTACTTTTTAAAGCATCTGATACAAACCAAATTCTGAGGTACAAGTGAGAGAATATGTATTTTTTGAGTTTAATTATACTAAAATGATTGATTGTGACACAGTCTGATGTTTGGTTTTCTTTCTGATTTTTCTCAGTCATTTTTTAACCCCCACTCTTCCTGTCAAAAAATCTTGTATTGGGTCTGACTGAGCTGGAGTTGATTTTCCCCACAGCAGCCCTCCCTGTGCTGTGTGTCGCACGGAGAGCTGGAAAGGTGCTGGTAGCACCCCCATGCTGGGGCTGCTGCTGGGCAGGGCTCGCACAGCACCAAGGATATTTTTCAACATTCCCCCTGCACTGGGATGGGGTGGACGAGATCTTGGGAGGGGACACAACCAGGACAGCTGATCCAAATTGACCAAAAGGGGTATTCCATACCATATGACATCAGCTGAACTATAAAAGCTAGGAAAAGGAAGGGGTGTGAGGAGGGGAATCGGCTTGTCCTCCAGAGCAACCTCTACATGTTTGGAGCCCTGCTTCCCAGAAAGGGGACAGACAGCGCCTGCTGATGCGAAGTACAGAATAAATCTTTGTTTTCCTTTTTTCTGCACACACGGCCTTGGTTCACTTTTTATTAAACTGCCTTTGTCTTAACCTGTGAGTTTCATCTTATTTTCTTCCCCCTGGCCCAGCTGAGAGGAGGGGGGGGCAGGGTGAGCGATAGAGCAGTGTGGTGGGTACCTGGCATCCAGCCAAGGTCAAATCACCACAAATCTTTATGTGATTTTGATTTTACTGTGTAAATTCCAAAAGTTGTTTAAAACCCAGGTTAAGGTTGCATGCATTTTGATTAAGTAGGTCTTACTGTTTAAAGTTGCAGCATTCAGGAGAGAGTACAGGAGGCTACAAATGGTATTTTATGATGGGTGTCTTTGCCGGTAGCTCTGGGATGCAGTCCTGCTGCCACACCAATGGAAGCTCTGGAGTGGTTTTCAGCTTTTGATGTCATTCATTCCCCATCTGAACATTGCTGTGCTATTCCTGCCTGATGAGATCCTGGCATGTTGCTGTAAGTATCCATGATACCGTGTGAAAAATTTAACACATCATCTACATGAAACAGCCACTGCATAAAAAAGAAAACAAATTAAAAAAGCCACCAAGAACCTGAAGAAGGTCTGTAATCCAAAAACAACCTCTTTCATATGTGTTCACGAACACCAGGACCATATCACAGTGATCTTTTTTATGTTTGCTGGCCCATGAGATCTTGCCATTTTTGGCTGCCCAGTAATACATCTTCAAGAGTGAATACTGAGCTCCCTTCAGAATACCTCACTCATACCCTGGAAATGGGAGGTTTGTGTAGGGTGTAGATGCACATGTGCCGGGCTCAGTCCTTCTGCTCCAGTCACACCAACATCTGACAGCTGTGGGGATTTTGGGATTGTGCCAGCAACTGCACTTTAGATGCACTCAAGCTCTGAGCTCACCTTTTCCCCAAGTCTCTGAGGAAGAAGAGGAAATGGCTTGTTTTCAAAATCCAATCTTGCTGTCTGTACCTGAATGATCTAACCCACCTGCAATACAGCCTTCAGAAAAAGAAAATAGATGATGAAATCTTACACTGACAGCAAAAAAAGCAACAGTGTGCATGTGATACCCCATCACTTGTTTTGGGAAAGACAGATATGCACACCCCAGGCCATTCAATCTGGCAGTAAGACCCCAGGAAGACAACCAGCTTATCAGTGCCTCAATCACCCTCCCAGTTTGCTATGCATAAACTCTCTCAGAAGTGCTGCCTGACAGTGCTTTCACCGTGCTTCTATTGTGAGCTCCCACCAGGGACACGACAACTGCTACAAGAGACCAGAAGTCTGCCTCTATCCTTCCCTTCTCCTGGACTACCTTCTGTACTGTCATAAGGCAGCACAGAGATGCAGAGGTGCCTAGAAACCCCCTGTATCCGAGGAGATATGGAAGATTCCTTTCATTCAAGGGATGCTCCACAGGGGGCTCGTAGCCCCAGTCACAGTGCAGCAATACCCTTATGTATCAGGGAATCTGGCCTTTCCCATCAGCTCACTTGCCAAGTTCCTTTCTATGCTTTGAAAGAATATTTTTTGTTTAAATGGGTAAACAAACAAGCATGTTTGCCATCCTTTCGTCTCTTCAAATGCATGTTGTTTTGGAAAATGGGTTTTATTACAAGCTACAGGGTATAATTTTGTGGGATCCCCTATGTTTCTCTATTGGAAGCATATCACTGAAGTGTGCTTAAAATTAGTCTCTGCTATGAAATGCCACATGCTGTTTAAGCACTACCAGCACACTTTCCGCTGCCCTGAACATAAGGAAAGCCAATCTCTGCCCCAAAGTGATTACAAAAAGGGCATTCAAGAACCAGTCGCTATACGATTGGTATCACTTTGCTGCAATCTTGTAGCACGCCCAAAAAAGATGTGTTATGCACAATAGCTTGGTGAGGTTTGCTCCACCTTTCCCACTCAGAGATTTATCAACTCCTGCAATATCTTTAAGCCAACTTCAAAGGAAGCTGCAGATTGAAAGCAAGTCAGTGACTGAATACTGCATTGTCAGTCACACGCACACACAAGATGTCATATCTTAGGGCAGTGGTGCAAGATCACGCAGACCTCTTCTCCCTCCATCCCGTCCTTCACCAAACACTGCCTTTTGCAAGAACCATTTATTTCTCTTGTACTTCAAGCTCTCCACCTCGGCTTGCCAGTGGGAGTCAAGAATGCATCTCCATACCTGAAAGGTCTTCTGGCCTCCATGATCATTTTTCACGCTGGCCATTTCTGCTGCCTGTTTTTACCTGTCTCTCAGCTGTGACTGCAGCAGCCCCAGCCCCGCTGCTGCTCGGGGGCCAAACGTGAGTAGGCTGTGCCACCTAGTGGCTTCTGGGCAATAAACCGCCGCTGCTCACGAGGAGGGCTCGTGCTAGAAATTAAAATCTCCTCTCTCATAAATATCAACTTGTTAAACTTTGACTTCCGTTTTAAAAGGCAGAAAATTAAAATGTATACTTCTGTCTCAAAACCACGGTAATTAAACATAACCCACAGGTGCTACTTTAATGATGCCAGTTCTTCAGATTCACGGGCTAAGCAAATACGGTTTGTTGTTAACTAATTACATTGTCTTAATTTGCTGATTAAAAAAAAAAAAAATTAAATATCCTGAACAAATAAAATCATTATCTTGGATTTCTTCACCATACCTTCTGCCTCGCACCATCTGATGCTCACCACTGCGGGTTTTGCTTCACGGAGCAGCATTCAGTGAGTGCAGCGAGACTCTGGCAGCCCTCCTGCACCAGACCACAATTTGCTTTGCAAATCCCCTCCCCAGCAAACCAGGAATACTCACACAATCCTCACTAACAATGTCTAATAGTGACTTTAAAAGGCTTGAACTTGTCTTCCTGTATTACCTTTTCAACATGTATCTTAATTAACCAGGGGGAAAGCATCACTGAGACACTGTATCTTATTGAACGTAGCTGAGCTAATTTTTCTCCTCAGTCTAAACAGGCAGGCAGGCAAGGCATCTTCCTTTTCATGGATAACACTTCACATCTGTCAGTGACACTGTGGCCAATGTGAAACTTTCATCTAACTTTCTCCTCTCAAAAATGTAAAGTAAGAAAACAAAATCTATGCATCATTTAGAGATGCCCCAGGACAGTTGTGAATTATGCAATCCAGTTATGTGAGCTGCTGCTTAAGGGATTCTTTGGCTCTTTTGTGACACTGATCAATCCCCTCTTAGTTTTATTTAAAAGACCCAGTCACTGAAGCATTCAAACCACATTATTCACATCATTCATTCGCATGCCTGGAAAACAATGCAAATAAACACATAAGGAAGAATGAAATATATGCTAACTAGCTACACTTCTCACAGGTTGGCCCCTCTGATTAGAAATCACTCAGGGAGGAAATAATAGGAGGATTAAAACCAGCTTTCAGCCTATTTTTAGACAGGTTCAGGACATTGCCCTTGTCATTCAAAGGGTGGGTTCCTCAGGTGCAATCAAATAGCATAGATTGAGCCTATTGTGCAAAAGGTCTGTCACTCTGTGAAAGGCATGCCTTTGGCCTGTGTTTAGCAGTCTACAGGCTGTTTTAAATTACACCAGCCTTTAATACCACAAGGTGCCCAAAAAAGAGACAAAGCATACATTTAACAATGTTCATCAGCCACCACACCATTTACTTGGTCATATCTCTGTTTACTAGCAAAGCCAGCAGCAGGGCTCAGGAGTGGCATGGAGTGGCTGTATCATTTCTGTGTGATAAAGGTACGCACAACTCTCCAGGGGCTTAATTATCTGGGTGTGATTTAAAGTGATCACTGGAGAATCTGCTCCCAACAATGCTGCGTGTCAAGGCTTGAGAGGGCAGGCAATTTTCAAATGATCACAGCTGGGATATTTGTACAGGAAGATTTCAGAGCCATATTAAATTACCTGCCCTGAAAATCCTGGTGCTGAATACAGACATGTGTTATTGATTTTGGAGGACTCAAACTCTACAGCCCGCCCTCAGTTAGCCTCCTCCCCTGGGACCAGACATGGAAAATGATGCTGTCAACCTGCTGCTTACCTCTCCCAGAAGCAGCTTTAGCCCCTTGCCTCCCTCCTCTCCCAGCTGCAATCTGATTTTTCCCTAGTACATCCTGCAAGATTATTTACCACTGTTGGAAGAACATCAGGGAGCAAATCCTGAGAGGGGGACTATGTCCTGAAGTCCGGATCCAGCTTCCATCCTGAAAAGACAAGTGTCCTCTCACAAATGTTATCGAGGCAAATAGATGCCAATGTAGCCTTAAGGCTGTTGCCCTGGACTGGTACTCTGTAGACCTGGATTGCAGCCTTGTTCTGCCTCTGGCTTTGTAAGCATTTTCTCCGCCCTGCACTCAATTTTACAGTAGCTTCTAGCTCAGGCACTTAGGCATCTGAACTGCCAAATGAGGTTTTGAAAGGTATGTTCACATTTGCATATATTTTCCAAGAACATGTCTTTATTTATGCCTCTCTCTAGTAGTAAATTTTAATCCTGCTAACAGCAGGAATAAATGTAGTGGGCAGAATAAAGCAGACTCTTGGAGCTTAACTTATTTTTCTTATTCTCTTCAAACAAAGTATAGCCTTTCATGCTTCCCTTTAAAGGACAAAAAAAATCTCTACATTGAAAAAAGGCTTTTTTGCTAAGCCATAGACAAACTTATGTGCCTCTGTAGAAAGGGGAAAGGAGATTGAAACAGCCTTAAGACAACTGAAGTATCTTTTATTTCCTATACTATTTAACGATGGTTGCTATTACTTTGAGAATCTAGTATTTTGCAGGTAATAAAAAGAGTGAAAATCAATCACAACAACAGAGCACACCTCCCAGAGGACAAAAAATCCTCAATATATAACTGACTGCCAGAAAGCAAGTGTTAAAATAACCTGCATCAGGTAGAAGCGCTGCAATAAGAAATGGAGACAAACCACAGAACTATAAAAGAGACAGCTCACATTTTAATTGAAGAATTGAACAGCGTCTGACAAGTCGGTGTGCTCTGTTTCCATAGGTGCTTCCAAAAGGCTGAGTTGCAACGCACAACACCCAGTTCAGGCTGCAGTGTTCCTGCGAGGGTTCAGGGACACAAAATGCTTTTGTTGCTGTTAGTTAGGCATCAGCAATCCACCAGAAGTGAAAGTCAGGCTTTGCCCACTGGGCATGCTTGGGAAGCTGACACAGAAATCTGACTGGAAAAGGTGTAGAAAGGAAAATTAAGCAGGAGGTTTTACAGAGTCTTAGTGAGAAATTATCATTGCTCCTTGAATAGAACAAGGCTGTAGCTAAGGCCTTGATACTAATGCCATTAAAGTCTTTGGAAGTTTTAGAGATACTTGAACAGCAGAGGGATTTTTCCCCCTCTCTGTTTTTCCTCCCAGATCCAATTAATACAAAAAGAAATTGACTGATTCACCTATTGTTCAGGTCTCAGTTGCCTTGTCATATCTAAAGCTTGCTCCTAAGGTCTGCAGAGCCATATAGCATCTATCACACTTCTGAGCACTCCATAAATAAATAGTATGAACTGTAATGAGAATACTAATGAAATTTGTAGTTTTGTGATTGAAAACTCTCTCTTTTCAAGCTGTATTTTTAAAGGAAAATTAAAATGATGAATTGTAGCACCTGATGTCATAAAGCTTCCCGAGTTAAATTATTGGTTGCCATGCCACAACATTACAGAAACACTGATATTTTATATGTGGTACAGTCTTGTAATTTGAGAGGTATTCCACTGACAATTAGAGATTCAACAGCTGCAACTGGCTAGGCAAAATTGCACTTAAAAAAAAAAAAAAGAAAAGGAAAGAAAAGAAAAAGATATGTAAAGGAAAAATATATTAGACAGGCAGAGATACTTTCAACGTGCTTCACAAGAGCATTGAGGGGATCCAGCAGGGCACAAGCTGCTGACAGGGGAGGCTGGCAGAGAGGGGAAGGCAAAGAGCTAAAAGAGCTGCTGAGTCCAAATGCTACCTTCAAACTAAAAACATGAATTGCTATGTGGCATACCTAGTAAATGAGACTCAGAGGATTAAAACATCACATCTAAGGCTCTGCAAAGAACTGTGATGGGTGAAATTAACACCTGTGCTTCTGATTCCTCATGGTTCACTGCTGTATGACTGCCTCATGTAGCAAAGAAAATGGTTAAATGAAAACCATGGAAGCAAGCGACTTCAGCTGATGCCTGACCTACTGCAGGGATTGCTGTGGAGATCTGCCATGGGAAACTGTAGCAGGGCTCAGATGAGGCTAATTGCTCCATGAGGGACAGAAACCAAGAAATACATACACATTAAAAAAAAAAAAAAAGAATTTCTCATATTCTAAATTTAGATAGACCCAAGGGCCAGAGCTTCCCTGGGAAGAAGGAAAGGGAGTCTGCAGAAAGCCCTTTTGCCTAGCATTTGTTTGAACTCTGATTTCAAGAAGCTTTTTGCCTCTCTTTGAATTCAAGTTGCATTAATAAAGAACTTTGACTAACATTTAGGCAGGTAGCCAGTAGGGATACTGACAAATTTAATGTCCCTTGTTTCTTATGTATTATTCACTTTTTCAACACAAGCCTATGAAACTAAGCATGTAAGGTGTTATTTTGGGTTTTTTTGCAGTTAACACCTGTAAGGTCTCATTTTCCCTGCCTTCCACTGCAGAGCCTCTCCAGTTCATGATGATGCTGTAGTTTTGTGTTATATCACAGTGGAAAAATCTTTGGGGCAGGGACATCCTTGCTATATGTTGCTAGGTTTCTCAGCACTGTGAATTTTTAATCCCACTGTTGCTGGGACAGCTTTCAGCATACACATATTGACAGGTGCTGCTCTTGCCTTTCACCATGTTGAGTCATAACCACAAAATAGTTACTCAGTTCTAAAGCAGCTGGATGCTGACAGTAAGCCCTGTTTTCACAAAGTGGTTTTGGAACACAAGTTTAAATTATGAGTTTAATAATGTATTATGGCACAGATTTTCTGTTAGTTAAACAACATGGTACAAGAATTACATGTATCCCTTTCAATCTGCCCTACAACAGCAAAAAAGCATTTTAAAGTTTTAAGCAACCTACAGAAATTAGTAGGGAATTATGTTACACTTGGTCAGGAGAAGCTTTTGCATTTGATATAAAAGTCAACAAACTCACCCTAAGCAGATTTGATTATTATTACAGTCTTTCTTCTAAAACATGTTTTTTAACCCCTTTTAATGCCAGAACTGAAAAAAAAAAAAAAAAAAAAAAAAAAAAAAAAAAAAAAGAAATTTTTATCTTAAACATGAAAAATTTCATTGCCACATTTTTCTGTGGAAGATTTCACTTTGATAGGCAGATTTTGGTTCAATAAATGTTGTGAATGCCTCAACATATTAGTTTTCTGAAAAATTAATCTTTATAACTGAATAACCCTTCTGTAAGTCTGTTGACATAATAATTAAAATGTCTTTCCCTTAAATATTGTTTCTCCTACTGTAAACAGTTTGCACAGCCATTCCTTTCTTTAGTGCAATCTATTTATTGTTTTAAAAGGTTTAACAGTAAAGAGGGGGGCTGAGATAAAGCTTTTTCTGTCATTGTTCCCCATTATTTCCCTTTAAGATTGAATAAGTGTGTTCCTTCCACATCACTGCAAAGGTTTCCCGTCACCAGGCTCTTGATAGTCTCCATGGAGATTCATACTGTCAGTTTAGTGGTTTCAACCCTAATTTCATGGTTGCTTCATGGCTGAGAATCCCTCCATTCAGTAAAGCTTCTAGAACTGTAACTGCGAGAAGCAAAGAAATGGCAATAAAGTTATCAGTAAAATAATCAGAACTAAACCTGTTCTTAATATAGTTAGGGTATTATCCTATGAATACATCTGTAAACCATAGTTAAGAAAAGGACATTTCTCATATATGTAATGCAAAGGAGAATAAGTAAGAAACTACTTAAATGTCCAGGTGCTTTACTGAAACTATCTGTATGAGATTATATCTGTATAGAATTACTCACAGGTGTAAATTATATTCAGGTTGAAGCTGCATATTATTCTTGATCATGTCTCATTCTTTCTTCCGTTTAGAAATCTCTTTCTGACATTCGTTTCAGTTATCAATCTTTTTATTACAAAAATTAAAGTATTTGCTGTAACATTAATTAATTTTTCCCTGCTGTAATTATTAGAACTGAGCAAATGATTCACAATGAATAATTCATCTGAAGAACGTAACCTCATCTTTTGCTTGCTGAATATCTGCTAGCAAATCTACTTTTTAGTTTATTTGTTAATCAAAATCATCTGACCATTTTTGGTGAATATTTTAAACCGTGGATTGAGCCTGAACAGTTCCCTATGAACCTTTCATATACAGTGCTTGCTACATGATCTGCACATCGCAATTGGTCTGGTAAAACACATGACTTTACTTCATTTTCCCAGTTTGGTGAGTGCTTATGTACTCTGGGGATGAATACATCTGTATGTGAACTTCAGTACTGCTTTTGCAAATTCAGAATTTGTTTTCCTGCCAGTAGAACTCGATTATTCAAACATCTTTAGGGGAAAAAAACACTAAAGAAAATGTGAATATGTGAATCTATCAAATACTGAGACCATATTTTCAATAATTTACTTACAGCTTGCTCTCACTTTTAAGAAACAATTATGTTGTTGAAGGAGGAAATCACTACTGTCAACCTCTGCAGCCATATTTTCTAAAATGTGGAGTGTTTTCATGTCATGGTGGGTATTAGAGAACACTAACTTTTTGTGTCTAAGAAGTCCTTACTTGACACAGTAAAATAAATTTTACAGATGATGGAGAGTACATCTGTAAAGATTTTCTGCATAAATTGGAGGAACTGGATACAATTTTGCCAGAAATAAGCACATAGGAAAAAATTTAAGAGGTAACTTCTACATAAAGCAACCTATAGCTGGCTAAAAGCCAGTGAGACTTGAAGTCCCATGTCTTTAGGTATTTTAAAATCTTCGTTTTTACATTTCAGTTGTGGTTTCAAGATGAAATTCCTTACATGGATGGTAAGAGGTCTTTACTGTATTGGAGACCCCTTTCTCTCTTGCCTGTAGAGTATGCAAAATATATCATCCCTACAACAAATGCACCATACCCAGACATATTCTGCTCGCCAGAATAGCTGGCTGATATTTGAGGAGTCATGCTCCTTTCACATGTTTTGGGTTTTTTTCTCTTCTTGAAAGACACATTGAAGGAATACTATCTTTGCCCACAGAATGCAGAGACACCATGTGAAATACTCCAAAAGCCCTTTTCTTCACTGTTGCACAATGGGAAAGGATCAGATCCTTATGAAATTAATTCAAGAAATTGTTATAGCAAGCAGAGCTATAAGCTCTGAACAAGAAAAGACAGAAGGCTTTGGGCTAATGGACAGTGTTTAACAGAGTTCTGCCTACTTGATTCCAGAAGAAAAACTGTTGTTATGCTTGTTAACTGGATTAATGAGTTTTCCTTGATTGGCATAGGGTTCTGGTAAGGCAAGAATTAAAAAAGGAAGTTGAAACGAGCATTACCGTTGATATAATGCAATTGAAACAATTGGCTTCTCATTCTCCCAATAACCTCTGAATATTAGCTTTAATAAAGTAAGGTTCCAAAAATTTAAATAGTGTTGTATTACATTCTCAGTTTAATAAAATAGCTTGGCATATAACTCTATGGAAACAAAGGAGAGAATATAACACCAGCAGGGCTTCTTGTTCATTAAAGAATTGACTTTTTAAACTCTAGAGCAGATAAATTCGGGGTTTCTCAGCAATAAAACAAAATGGTACATTTCATGCCTCAAGATTATTATTTCTCTATAATCTTAAATCACATAATAGGACATTTTACACAGCTGACTGTTTATTGCCCCTTTTTTGTTTTTTTTTTTTTTTTGCATTACCTTAAAGTTTCTTAAAATCAATGCCCTGTAAAACAAATCCTTCTATCGTCTTGCTAGTCTACTATGCCCTAACCTGAAAAAAATAAAGGAGGCAAAATGGATGAAGATAGGACACTTATGACACCAAAGAACCCTTAAGTACTGTGGCTTAGTTATGCCAGGGAAATATCTTAGGTGTGCATCTTGCCATTCTTATGCAATAAACTAAAAATGGGTGGAGTATATCAGTTCAAACCTGGACACCTGTGGTACTGATGCCTTCATGTGAGCTGAGAACAAATGTTTCCTTTACAGTCACTTTCAGTGCACTATTCGTGTCAGCTATGTTAGATACCAAAGCAACAGGAGTCTTCCAGAAATTCTTATTTTATACATTACCTGTTCAGGTAGTCTCTATGACTAACTCAAATATAGGCTTCAACATGGTAGATGTCTAAAATAAGGTGTGAAAAAATAAAATCCAGATAAGTAAGTGGTTTTCACTGCTTTCTAGATCTGTAGTCCCATTCACATTCTAAGACATAAATTAGCCATCAAATTTAGGGGGGCTGTTTCTCTTCAGGTTAAATTCATAGATTCATAGATTGTTAGGGGTTGGAAGGGACCAAGAAAGATCATCTAGTCCAACCCCCCTGCCAGAGCAGGATCACCTATAATAAGTCACACAGGAACGTGTCCAGGCAGGTTTTGAACGCCTCCAGAGAAGGAGACTCCACAACCCCCCTGGGCAGCCTGTTCCAGTGTTCTGTCACCCTTACCATAAAAAAGTTTTTTCTTATGTTTATCCTAAACCTCTTATTTTCCAACTTACTCCCATTGCCCCTTGTCCTAACATTGGATGACACCGAGAAGAGTCTGGCTCCATCCTCCCTACACTCGCCCTTTATATATTTATAGACATTAATGAGATCCCCCCCTCAGCCTCCTCTTCTCCAGGCTAAAGAGACCCATCTCTCTCAGCCTCTCTTCATAAGGGAGATGCTCCACTCCCTTAATAATCTTGGTGGCCCTGCACTGGACTCTCTCCAGTAGCTCAATGTCTTTCCTGAACTGGGGTGCCCAGAACTGGACACAGTATTCCAGCTGGGGCCTCATCAGGGCGGAGTAGAGGGGGAGGAGAACATCCCTTGACCTGCTGACCACACTCTTCCTAATGCACCCCAGGATGCCATTGGCCTTCTTGGCCGCGAGGGCACATTGTTGGCTCATGGTCAACCTCTTGTCCACCAGGACCCCTAGGTCTTTTTCCCCAGAGCTGCTTTCCAACAGATCAGCCCCCAGCCTATACTGATACATGGGGTTGTTCTTCCCCAGATGCAGCACTTTACACTTGCTTTTATTAAATTGCATTAAATTTCTCCCTGACCATCTCTCCAGCCTGTCCAGGTCATGCTGGATGGCAGCACAGCCTTCTGGAGTGACAGCCACTCCTCCCAGTTTTGTATCATCAGCAAACTTGCTGAGGGTACACTCTATCCCTTCGTCCAGATCATTGATGAATATATTGAACAGTATTGGACCCAGTACTGATCTTTTTGATAGGAATTGATAGGAAAGCACTGGTGTTTCTACCTTCCTCTGAAGCATGGGCCATATTGCTAACATGTCCTGAGGTCCTTAAAAATAAAACACTGGGAAAGGTGTGTGGAATGTTATACCTATAGCCTGTGTCTTTAGTTAATATAAGAGCATTGGGAAGCATTTTTGGTTAACAGGTATAAGGATGTGTGAAGTAGATGTTCTCTTGACCTGTCCCAAGAGCATAATTTCATTATTTGATATGACTGCTAGTGTGTGGACTCAGTGACCCATATAGTCTTTTTAAGTCTGGGTGTAGAACACATCACCTAAAAATATTTAACATTCAGCTATTTATTGCAAAATAATTGTTCAGGAGGTTGTTAACCTGTCATCTTTAAAAGCCTTTCCATATTTTAGATAAATTCCCTGGTATACATACTCAGCATTTGCTTGGTGTGCCTTTAAAAGAAAGTCTGGAATTACAGGAGTATCCAGAATGGAAAAGGCCTGTCAAACTGTTGAAATTTGGGAGACTTTTCATTTGATATGAACACAGAACTTGAGGTTTTTTCTTTGTTTGTTTTTTATCACTTTATATCTTCAAAGTGCTTATAAGCATTTTCTGATCACATTTCTTCTTTCCGTTTATAAAGTACGACTGTCTAGAAGACTAACAAGGCTGAAACTGGAATATTTTTAATTCACACAGTTATTCACTTATATGGAAAACCTCCTCTAACTGCACACAGTGGTAATTTCCTTATATAGCCTCTTCTTACTCCACTAGTACCTCAAAAATAATTAAAAAAAAGAATCCTAACTATCAAGTTAAATCTAAGAAGAGCTCTGAATTAGTACTGGTAGACATTGCTTTGATGTCTCTTTTTATCAAAAGATGAATTTTGGAAAAGCTGAAATTAGCTGTGGTTTCAGCTCAGTTTAGACAAACTCTATTGATCTGATGAAGCAACATAATATTTCATAAACTTTACAAAAACACCACAGCAGCCACATGAGAACTAGATAGTGCAGAGTGGTACTGCCGCTCATGAAGGCACTTGTAACTGGAGGGCATGAGGCTCTTTTCTACTTCTCCTCTACATTGTGTGCATCAGAACTTGGAGTCTCCCTTATTAGTAAAAAGTACTCTTCCATTAGTCATTCCAGTATTTCTAGGAATAAGCTATCTTTTCAAAGCTCCTGTAGCCAGAAGTGGTTAAACTATCACTGAAGCAAGAACTTCATCTGACTTTCATACCTCTAAGCTAAAATGTCATAACCAGCAAGCTAAAGAACCAGGCTTTCACATCTATTTCCCTGTCTGTCAAAATGAGTACTCAATTATTTACAAAAAGTGGAACAGCTTCAGCAAGCGAGACTGAAATGCACCAGTAGGCATGCTACAGAGATAGAAAAATCTATATTTAAAATTGGGGGGGGGAGGGGGGGTGGGATATGAACCCGCATCTCCTGATCTCCCGCTTCCCCAAAAGCTGCTGCAAACATGGGGATCCAATGGGCAAGAAAAGGGAGGTAAACAGAACATAGCATGATACATTTGCTTTTTTCTGAATGAATTTCACTTGTGAATTCATCACGTTCCTCCCAGATTTCCTCTGCATTACTAAAGCGACATAAAATTTATCTGGAGTTATTTGGGGTCAAACAATGTATTTCTTTCAATCCAAAATGATTTCAGTATTGATTCTTAGGAGCTGGGAGAGAAACAACCAAACAAATTTTCATTTCAGGTTGACCCAAAATGACTTTTTTTTTTGTTGTTTGAACCACTGAACCAAAAAAAAATCAGTGATACATACAGCTCTGTTCTGAAGGTCAACAAATGTGTGGGCTGTTAGAAAATAAAAAAGAGTACTTCTAGAAGTAAAGGATCATTTTACAGATATTGTGTGCTTCAGTCCCTGGAAAATATGTGTTGGAATTATAAACCTGACCCAATCATTTATTCTCAAACTGCCAAGTCAAAGAAATACAAAAAAGGAGGCCTGTAGGATACTTTTAGTCTAAATGATTGAAGGTGTCACAGAGAAACACTAGCACCATAAACTTCTTTCACAACTCAAGCTCAAAGGCTGTGCACAATCTGGAGTTCTCATTAAATAATCTTCACTAGGAAAAGCCATATGATGCTCATGTTTCTAACCAGTCTCACCATTAGCCCTAAAATAAGTTCACCTCAGTGATTCTACCTGGAAGGGAAAGAGTCAAGAGAAGAATGGTAAGTGTATGGAGAATAGATTGCAGCTTCAGAGCCAAATGCAAGAGGGGGAAATAAAGTCCCAGCCGCTAGTCTTTACCACCAAAACATTTTCAGCCCAATAAGCTGATTGCAGAAATAAGCGGCTGAGGTCCAATAAGATGTTCAGCTTGTTAACTTGAGTAATTTTGCTGACAAAATTGAAATATCTCCTTGCACTCTATTCTTGCAAGTTGTTTGCCCTGGCACACTGATACTGCTTCCTACGGAAGCTGAATTTCCCTCATATACTTCTCATCCAAGTCTTAATTTTTTCTGTACACAACCAGGAGATGCAGCTGTCTCAGTAGGAGATGACTGTGAAGTCAACGGAGCAACTGTATTTATACCATATGGAAATCCAACATGCAGACTTGAGTATCACACAGAAAGAAAAACTATCCTACCCTCTCCCTAGCAAAATTTACTGTCATAATGCAGCTCTGAAGTACCCCAAGGGAAAATATTTAACATATGTCTCAGGAGACTCCTATAATGCCAAATTACTGAAGTTGCTGCTAAAGGCCCGTACAGATAAGGAGGGCTGTCTGTCTCTGTTACAGCTGCTGGCTTCATTAAAATTGTCCAGAAAATGGCAATGCTAATATGTTATCACACTTGGGAGGCAAGGAATAAATTAGGAGAACAGGCTGCAGTGGGAGCTCAGTGTAAGTAACCCCATGTCGGCCTCATTCAACATCCCTTATCCCTTTGTGTTGGGGGTGCCCATATCAGAGAAATGAAATTGGGAGGTCTCTGGAGGGAGCAGTGACTCTGCTCTTCCATTCAAAGGCAATCTGCTTTTCAGCAAGAGGCGGTGGTTTTACAAAGCTCAGCAGCCAGGCCGTTATTGAATACAACATCTTTTACATGTTTAGCAATTGGTTATACCTGAGTCTCTCTGAAGCTCGCTAGAAGTCTGGCCCCTCCAGGTCTTCCTCGCTGTAAGATCAGTCACACTAATATGACTGCACTGGCAAAGAAAACTTAGGGACTGTGTCCTCGGGCTACAAGGACACCACGTAGAGCACAGAAAAGGCACAGGTCCAAGTGTTACATGCCATAAATGGACCCACTTTGGAAAGCCTCTAATAAACCCAAATGTGAACAAATTTGAGTTCTCTAGAGAGAACCACACTGGAAAGGAACTACATTTCTGCAGTGCACACTTCCTTCAAACAGATCTGGAGAGCAGCAGCAGCCCTGGGCAGTGATAAGCAGCCACAGTTTGGTTTGAAGAACTGACTTACCTCTGCTGTCCTCCACAAGCTCATAAAATGGCAATCCCAGGATTATAGAAGAGAGGCTTGAAAGGGGCCTGTGAGATCATCTTTCCACTCTTCAATTTCATTACTATACTGTATCTGGGTTTTTTTTCTGACAGGTATTTGGCCTACTTTGTTGGGTTTTTTTAATTACCATGGTAGGAACTCCACAGATGCCCTAGACATTCAGTTTCAGTGTTTCTGTACCCTTGGCATAAAGACCCTTTCCTCTGTAGCCCTTGTATCACCATTAAAGTGTTATCCTGGACATGGATACTGCATTATTCTTTTCCTCTTTATAGCAACTTTGTATAACTTCAGTTAAGATATCTTTCCAAGATCTCCTGTGCAGAAGACACCTTAATCTCACTGAACCATTTTGCATAACATTGACAGGATATGGCTACTCTGCAGATTACACAGGAACATAGAAATATCCAAACTATGTTCTACTGGCAGCCCTTCTTTAAAATTCTCCTTCTCCTGGAAGAAAACAGTTGATGATGATTAAGCTACACATAAGGCACTCCTGCTGCTAATAACAAGGAGAAGTTTTACCCTTGTGTTTCCTGTCCGATGGAAAGTTCTCAGGGGCAGAGTCTGTACTTGCACTGTGCTCATGCCACACACAGCAACAATTACCTGCCTGCCACACTGCAAACAGCAGTGACTAGTTTCAGGGGATGGTAGTTTAGGAGGCAAGACCAAAAAAAAAATAAATTACCATTGATCTGTGATGAGAAGAATTCCTTGTTAGCAACTGATCATATCATATAGCTGTATCACAACGACATTTATGCCAGAGTGAGGATTACTTCTTTAATTATTTTTAATACATATGTCCCTACTAGTTCAGTGCTCCACTTTTTCAAGGCAGTTGAAAAAGATAGGAAGTTATAAAGCAAAGCCATACATTACCTAAAAAGATAAGTTTAAATATTCAGAATATACCTAGGTGAATGAGAGACTTGTGGCTTTTATTTTGCTAGAATGACTTGAAGTACAGCATTTCTAAAATTTACTACACCAACTTACAATGAATCAAACTAATCACTTCATTTTTCCTCTTTGTAATCTCTTTGTGATATATTGCAGAGACAGAATGGGTGATTTTTATTTTTAAATTTATTTATTTTTAATGAACTGTGTGGTCTTAGAGCTAATTTCTGACAGATATTTTTTTTCCTCCTTGTATTAGCTAAGTTAATTATAATAAAAATTAAAATCAAACCATGTTTCAAAAGATCAAACTTTTCCCTGGTGGGTGAAAGCAATTCCCAGCATCCTTCAATAGAACAGTTAATTTTCTATTGCCTTCGTTTTGAAAGGCTTGCAGATCTGCAAAGAAGGAAACGTAAACTGCATGCCAATATAGCGCTCTGTCCTGGTTTTTTTTATTCCTTGATTAGTTTCACTTTAGCCATAAAACAGGAAAGTAAACAAATGAAATCATGAATCTAAAGATCAGTGTGTTATAAAGGAAGCATGGTAATTCAATTCAGCAGACATTACCTGTTCAGCAAATGTTTCATGGATAAACTCATTACCAGAGCAGCTCAGGGACACTCCCAAAGAGCCATTTTCCATCAGAATATACAGTACCATGAAAAACCTTGTAAGATCAGGTCAGTTTTCCTGGAATTTCATTTTGGAAATAAAAAGGGAAAGCAGTTGTCAAGAAGGTTGAATTTCCTTTGACAGTGTATGCAGATCAATTGTTTTTAATTATTATTTTTTAAATCTACTTAAAAAAAAATCTATCATAATTTGCATACTTTAGTTGTGCATTGCTGTATTTTTTTAGTGAAAAAACTGGCAACATTAAAATTAAATGCCTCAATTTTCCTAAACCAAAATGTTCCTAATAACCTGATACAACTTCAAAGAAAATTTCCTTCAGAGAATTTTAAACCATTTTGTGTCAGAATGTATTAATATTTTAAAATTTCAAAATCCATCATGTAGTGGAACTTCAACTTTCATTTGTGGTGCTTAGGGACATGAGTTAGTGGTGGACTTGGTAGAGATAGTTTTACAGTTGTACTCAGTGATCGTAACAGTCTTTTCTAACCTAAAATATTCTATGATTCTAACTCTTCTACTACAAGATATAAACAAGATATAAACTATCTACTATGAGATATAAATCAGAACCCTCTTTGCACCACTTAACATTTATTTTTTGTTCAGGGGAATAGTTTCCTCTGGAGGACAGTGCAGGATATGTTACATCCACCTCAAGATAGTGCAGGTCCATTGAGCAGCTTTAGGAACTGATTTTCAAAGTGCTAAAACAGGCCTGAAAGTCCCAGGTTCTGCCACTGTTCTACCACAACTTCTTATCTTGCTTTATGTGAAATTAGGATAACTTCTCATAAGAAATACAACCAAGCTAGGTAAAAACAAAACCACAATGCTGCACTTCTAAATTGTGGTTTACACAGTTTAGGTTGCTCCCAGCAGTGTTGATCTCTTAGGAGCCAACACTGTGTACCAAGTTTAGGAGCATGATTCAGATTTGCAATTTAAGATCAGACCATACAGTACAAAGACAAGCATCTTAGTTTAATATAAGGGTTATCTGTGCCCTAATAATAGCTGTTGTAAGGGTGTATTAAATAAGCACACAAGGCATTTCTTTGTTCTGTCTTTGCTACTTCCACTTCATTTTGAGGATAAACTAGCCTTTTATGGGTTCTTTTAACAGAAACCAAGTTCCTTTAAGCCTCAGCCTTCATTACTTCTGTCCTACCAACAGATTTTTCACAACAAGGTCCCCACATATCCCATCTGTTTCTCTGGGAAAATCCACTTTGAAAACTTTAAACAAGATTCACTTCTTTTAAAGGAAGTCATGGCACACCAAGCAAGTATTATGTGGTATCATATGAAGAACAGAATATGGAAAAAACCATACAAGATGCTGTTTTCTGGATAGAGATGTTAGTAACCCCTATAGAATAAGTGATGCAAGGATATTTAATGCTGAGATAAGGAAAGGAATATTTTTTCAAGGAAAGAGAGAATTGAGAATACTTTGAAGACTACTCAGTCAGATGAAGCAATCTAAATCCTGGAGTGAGGAAACACTTTGCTAATGCAAATGAAAAAGAAAGGCATGACCAGGAAAAGATTGTTCTCATAAAAAAAAATGTAGGATTTTTTTTTTTCCTTGAAAATAAACAAAATGCCTGTGCTGTGAAGAGAATATTTGTGAGGGGGGTTCCCCCCGACATTCACAAAAAGATGATTCTGTGTTAATTTTTTTTTTTTCCTCAATCATTCTTTTATATTTTAAAATATGGCAATGCAGTTCCTCATCTATATTCATACTTAACAGGGTTGGCTATGTTCCCTGTAGATGTATAGGACTGATTATATTCTCCAGCAGATGAGACAGTTGAACACATAATACACAGACTTTGCCAAATCTGTAAAATCACGGACAGTTTAGGAAGTATATGTGTATATTTTTACTTACAGACAAAGCAGTAAAATTCTTATTCCTATTACGTACATCAGCTTCCTGATGAATCCTGAGTAAATTTCAAGTTTGTGCCAATATGTTTTCAAGTTCAAAAGTCTCCTCTCCTGAATCCTTCTGCTCATAACTTCTCTGGAATACTAACTGTTTCACATGCATTTCTCACCCTAGTCAGCATCCCATTATATTGAATCTGAACTCTCTATATGAGTAGATCTGTCTCCAAGTGTTAAACACTGAAACAAAGTTTGGATGTAACTGCTGGGGGAAAGAAAAACAAACCAAAAAGGTCTCAGATTTTATTTTAGTATAAATCATTGATATTGTCCAGGATTTTTTCCCTTGTATAAATTATATAGCAAAGAACTGCATCATATGTGTTATAGGGCATCCTCTGCAATGTAGCTGGAAGTCTCTGTGCACTGAGTTTGAAGTGGGCTACCAAAAATCCTATGATTCTTGGCCTTTATCCTTTTCAGCCTGCTTTAATACCTTTGATCATTGTTCTTGTGTAGAAATTCAACATACATTACCCCATTCCCTTTCCCTCAGATAGCATTGTCAAACAGATTTTTCTAACTCTTTTTCCCTGGCATGTGCATTGTTTTGCCACTTCTCAGTCCCTAATGCTAACAGCCTTCCTGTGGAAGATCTTGATATCTTTCAGACAGGACAGGCAATATGTGTCAGGAATCTCGCCAGCTCTAGGTGACTCATCACATATGGTGGCACCAAATGAAACAGGTTCTTATAAAATTAATCAGAAATTGTAAGCCATACACAGTAGATTCCCCAAGTCACATTTCACATGCTCTAAACACTAATTACAATCTGCCATTTAAACCGGAGACATAAAGAAGCTCTATATTGCAATATTATTTTATTTGAAGAAGCGAGATTCTCAAAGGCACAAGGACTGTGATATGCTTGTCTCACTAACATGCAGGAGGTATTACGTGCTGCCTGGCTGAAAATTGCCTCTGTAAGTGAGTTTTACTGTGTTTCATACTGCACCAAGAATTTTTCATGATGTCATTGCAAGACCATAATTCTGTTGAAGTTCATTCAAAAGGCCTGTGAACCTTAGCAATCCTTTTGATAAATATGAGACTTAAGGCAAGCTTTATGTTTCACCATCAACATTACCAACAGTTTCAATGCACCTCAGTATGTCGAGTCTGTATGTGGCAGTATACGTAATTCAGGCAACTGCTCAAATCATTACAGCCATTCATTTAGGTCTGTGAGTCATTGTTATTAACACAATCATTTTGCACTCTTTATTGCAATAATTTGGTACTCTTATCACAAAAGTGTAAGTTCTGCTTTTCACTCTCATGAATTCATCAACTTCATTCAAACAAAAATTAGATTTTTTCTTTCCTTTCCTCCTCACCCTTTTCCTCCTCTGAATAACATTGGAGAACTTTCTTCCAGCAAAAAATAATACAGGCTGGATCACCTCTGTTTCTGTTCCAGACTCATTTATTAAAAAATCTATTCAGATATTGTTTTTACATCTAATTCTGAATGCACAACACTGCACACAGACCTTATCTCTCCTGTCAGAATTGAAATAATTCTTCCAACCTCTACTGCCCTTCATACACACATATAGGACATCACTTGTTGCATGTGTAATTAAGTCTTTTAATTCCCTCATATATCCTGAGTGATATATATGATATATATATGAATATAACTTATATGCAAATATAATTAATATTTGTTGAAATAAATAAACTAACGGAGAAAGCAAAGAGGGAAACCCTGTGCTTTAGCACTGTGCTTTGTTATTCATGATAAATTGCATGCCAGCTGTATGAACAGAACTGATCATGAAAGAAAGGCAGTGACAGCCCTCAGAGCTCCCAGTTCCAGTGGATTCCAATTCAAGCCACCAGTAGGTTTCTAACATGCATCATACCCAGAACATTAGGCTGTCTGAGCAAAACAAGCAAAATGCTGTTCTCCTTCACAGAAGGAACAACAACATGTAAACAACAAAGTCAGTTTACCTTCAAAGTAGAGTTCATAGCCACGTCTGTTGTCAAAACCAATGCTGAAATCCAATGAAAATAAACATCTATGGTTGAGAAGTTCATATGTTTCATAAGGAGTACTCTCAATCTCAGTAATATATCCATAAAACTCCTTAGACTGATGATCTTCTACCAGCAGGGCTGGTAGTGGCTAAATAAAGACAATAATTTTAAGTCTAAGAAGATTAATTTTTCTAGTGACTGCTTTATTTTTAGTAGTGCTTTCTGTACTGCATTAGACTTAGCGTGGTTACCAGGTTACCTGTAACTTTTAAAGGTTTCTATGAATTTCACAAGCACACCTCTATTGGGGATAAAGGATTTCATGCAGGAGATTATACTAACACAGATGTACAAAGGAGAAACAAAGAAAAAGATCAAGCACTACATTCATAATCACCCACATCGCTTCACTGTTATCTTCCTCACCTGTCCAGCTTTCGGCTATTCCAGCTAGCTGTCTCCAAGACAGGAGAAAACTTGGGGCATCTCTCACACCAGAACCAGATCCTAGAAGACAGTATGGATGAGAATGTACCAGGCTTGGTCTCCTCCATCAACATTCCCCTGAAAGTAACAATCCCAACAGTTCTAGCAGAAAGCATAACAGATCCTGTATGGAATGTCATCAGCTCAAACATGTAGGTTCCTGTTTTTCTAGCACTGATTTGGTGTCCGTCAGGTACTGACCCTTGAAATGTGGTTTGTAAATGTGGTGGGTTGTCCTTGGCTGGATGTTAGGTGCCCACCAAGGTCACTCTATCACTCCCCCTCCTCAGCAGAACAGGGAACAGAAAATATAATAAAAGTCTTGTGGGTTGAGATAAGGACAGGGAGAGATCATCCACCAACTAGCATTATGGGCAAAAGAGACTCATCTTGGAGAAATTAGTTTAGTTTATTACCAATCAAATCAGAATAGGATAATGAGAAATAAAAGCCAAAATCTTAAAACATCTTCATCCCACCACTCCCTACTTCCTGTGCTTAACTTTACTCCTGAATCCTCTACCTCTTACCCCTGAGTAGTGGAGGGGGACGGGGAATGGGAGTTGCAGTCAGTTTCTCACACATTGTTTCTGCTGCTCCTTCCTCCTCAGGGGGAGGACTCCTCACACTCTTCCCCTGCACTTACGTGGGATCTCTCTCACAGGCTGCAGTTCTTCATGAATGGCTCCAGAACAGATCCCTTCCATGAGGTTGTAAGTCCTGCCAGCATACCTACTCCAGCAGTGGTTCCTCTCTTTCCATGGGCTGTGCTCAGAAGCCTGCTCCAGCACAGACTTTCCACAGGTTCACAGCCTTCTTTGGGCATCCACCTCTTCTAACATGAGGTCCTCCATGGGCTGCAAGGGGACAGCCAGCCTTATCATGGTCTTCACCATGGGCTGCAGGAAATCTTTGCTCTGGAACCTGGAGCAGCCTTCCCTCCTTCTTCACTGACCTTGGTATCTGCAGAGTTGTTTCTTTCACATATTTTCATTCCACTCTCTGGCTGCAGTTTCTCTTGCATAACTACTTTTTTTCTCTCTTCGTATATATGTTATCATGTGGGAACTGCCACTGTTCCTGATTAGCTCAGTCTTGGCCATTGGGCAGGTCCATCTCAGATACATCTGTCATTGTTTCTATGGGACATAGGGGAAGTTTCTGGCATCTTCTTACAGGAGCCACCCCTGTAGCCCTCCCACTACCAAAACCTTGCCATACAAACCTAATACAGTAAATTAAACATTACTAAACAAATAGCAACACTAACCAAAAAAAGCTCAGCAAGCTTTTCTCCCTCAGGTTCGGTGTGCTGCATAGAGAATCCCTAAGTATGCAGTATGTACCCATTCCATGATATAAAACATCACTCTGGTGGGTTACAGCACAGCCCTCAGATCATCTAAGTTCCTTTGAACTGAGAGAAAAAACAAACTCACACATCATAGCATTTATTTCCTAAGGGAACCACATGGGCTACAGAGAACACCAAAACCAAGTGCCATGCCATGTGTACAGTCTACTTACAGGAAACTGAACTTTACCAATGAGGGCATGAGCCAGGCCATGCCAGTCTAGCTATGATCCCCTTTTATTTAGCAGTAAGAAGGCAGCTAGGGGATTTCACTGCCTGTTATCACAACTGATCACATCAATCCCATTCATAAATTCACTGTTTTCAAACTTTTGGACAAGGACAAGGAAGAGGAGGGAGTTCTGATGTCACCAGTATTCTTGGCAGCCACTTGGAAGGATTTTATGAAAATCATTATACTTATCAAAAAACACCCATCTAATTTAGAGCTTAGTTGTTCGTGGACAACTTATATAGACTTGTACTTATGCCAAAATTGTTCCTTAGGTTAAGCAGCTCCTCTTTTTTCCCTGCTTCTTAGTTCTCTCTGATGCATTTGCCTGAGCTAAACAAGCTAAATTTTTAAACTTCCTTTTACAGGAGACAGGCTCTTTGTTTCCTTGGTCATCTTGGTAGCCCTTCTCCAAGCCTATCCTACTTTCCATTTATTAGCATTTAAAAAAATGGTTGTTTAATGTAAAACATGTTCTAAAGCCTTCCATCTGCTGCAGTTATATTAATGGCACAGCAGAAGCTTGATTTCCAACTTACAGTGCGTATGCTTCCTTTATTGGTTCATACAGTAAGAATTCAGACATGACATATGCCTTAAAAACCTGCATTTCTAGGCTTGTAATTGTCTATATTAAAAATTCCATTTATATTTAGAGATGGGATGCCATATTGGGTACCATTCCTTTCATTTTATTTTGGGGGTGCAATTTAGCAGCTTGAGCATAGATACCATTGTGGACTAGCATATGCAGCTGTCATCACAGTATCCCATCATTCCTGTGTTGTATATGCCATTGCTTTGCTGTTGTATTGGGTTGCAGGGCAAGGTTTTGGTAGTGTGTCCAATACAGACAATGCCAGACAGACCCAAGATGGACACTCCACTGGCCAAGGCTGAGACAGTCAGCGGTGGTGGTAGCGCCTCTGTTTAAGAACTGCGAGCCAGAGAGAGGAGTAAGAATATGTGAGAGAAACAACAACTGACAGACAGGCCAGTGAAGAAGGAGGGGGAGGATGTGTTCAGGTTCCAGAGAAGAGATTTCCCTGCAACCCATGGAGGTTAAATGGTGGAGCAGATATCCACCTGCAGCCCATGGAGAACCTCATGCCAGAGCAGGTGGAAGGAGGCTGTGACCCCACAGAGACCCCACACTGAGGCAGGCTTCTGGCATGACCTGTGGCCCCATGGAGGGAGAAGTCCATGGTGGAGCGTATTTTCAGCAGGACTTGTAACCCTGTCAGGGACTCACACTGGAGCAATCTGACAAATCAGTCAGACAAATGAAAAGGACCAATGCTGGAGCATTTCATGAAGAACTACAGCCCATGGGAAAGACTTACACAGGAGAAGTTCATGGAGGACTGTCTCCCATGAGAGGGACACCACACTAAACATCTACTTTTGGTGAGAGTAATTCAATAATCCAGTATCTGAACAGATATATCATAGAATTATAGAATTATAGAACCACAGAATCATAGAGTGGTTTGAGTTGGAAAGGCCCTTTAAAGATTATGTAGTCCAAGCCCCCTGCAGTGGTCAGGGACATCTTTAACTAAATCAGGTTACTTAAAGTCCCATCTAACCTGGCCTTGAAAACTTCCAGGGATGGGGCATCCACAGATTCTCTGGGCAACCTGTTTCAGTGTCTCACCCTAGTGAAAAACTTCATCCTAATTTTTAATACAAATCTACCTGCTTCCAGTTTGAATCCATTACTCCCTGCCCTATCACAACAAGCCTTCACAAAAATATCCCTCCCCAGCCTTCTTGTAGGCCCCGTTTAGACAATGGAAGGCTGCAATAAGTTCTCTTTTGGGTGCTCTCTTCTCCAGGGTGAACAACCCCAACTCAGCCTGTCCTTGTAGAAGAGATGTTCCATGCCTCTGATCATCTTCATGGCCCTTCTCTGATTCGGCTGCAACAGGTCCATGTCCTTCTTGTGCTGGGTGTTCCAGAGCTGACACAGTACTGCAGGTCGGGTTTCTATGAGAGTGGTGTAGAGGGGGAGAATCATCTCCCTTGACATTATTCCAACACTTCTTTCCATGAGAATGGTCTAACTGCTCAGCAGTTAGGCAAAAATTGGCAGGAACTTTATCTAACATTAAAGATTTCTCTATCAAGTTACCCTTGTTTTGTAGATAGAGCTTAGATGACTGAATATGACTTTGAGCTTTGGTGTAAAAGAAGTGAATAACTGCTGAGTATGAACATGTATAGGTGCCTAGAATTACATGCCCAGAGAGGTTTCAAGCTAAGTAAAGAGCTAACTAATAAATTTAGATGGCCTTACCCTTAGACAATCCTGAAAATTTGGACTATTAAAGTAATGCCTGAGATTTAAATGAGTTTTAGGAAACTAGTTCCCAATTTCAGCTGATGTTTGTTGTTATTCTGTGCTACCTTAAAGCCACTAGAAAAAGAGGGACCTCCAGAGGATTATACAGCCAACTTGAGATGTGACTCTGGAGATGCCTGTCACCATTGATTACAGAGTCAATTAAGCTTTTAACTAAATATTACGTTAAACTAGTTAGATGCCTTAAGTTAGATGAGATGAACATGAACCTGATTGCTTCCATTATTTGCATCCTCCAAGTCTCTGAAGAGCATGCTTGAAATAAAAACTTATGCTTGACACATACCTATATATCAAACACCACCATGTATACAAAGTAGCAACAACACATTTATACTTAAAAACTTTGGTTATTATATGATGTCACAATAGGACATGTAAAGAGGAAATTTATCTCACCTCACTTTGACACCTACAGGAGTTAAAATACTTACATTCTATCTAAATTCCATTTAGAGTCAATAAAGTGAGGTGGGAGCTTCGTGATTCATCTGACTTACTCAAGTTGTCTATCTTCAGTTGATACGTGTTGCACACTTAGAAGTGCCAGTCTGCTAGTTTCAAAGGGATCCTAGGTGGATAGCTCTGATTTGGACAACAGCAAGTCAAGTGGAAGAGAAATTAACCTCCCTCCCGGTTCCATCTAGCATACTATAACACAATGTCATGCATTCCTGTTTGTGCGTTGTGAAATAATAAAAAGATACAAAAAGAAAAAAATACTTCTGAAGATAATTTTAGTTTTAAACTAAATTTTGGTAAAATTTTACAATTTGATTTACAAATGGCTTTGGGAAAAACTTTTATTTCAAAAAATCAGACTCAGGGAAAATTGAAAATTGCAGCATCTCATGTGAAGTAGAAAATCTCAGTTTTAAACAACTGTTTTCAGTTAACATACAAATATTACATATCTTGTACTAGTAAGTGATAGAAATATTTGTTCCAGTTCCTTAAAATCAATCAGTTGATGTTGTCTAGGTACAAAACACAGCCTTTATGTGTGTTTTGGAATAAAATAGCCCATGTAATTTTGTATTTTACACTTAAGGACACTCAGCTGAGAATGCCATGCACACATTGCCATCCATAATTTAATTTTGCATGTAATTTCATGCACACTATGAATCCATTTCAAGCCTACTGCGTGTCTACAGAAATCTTGTATTTTTGTAAGCAAATCTCACTTAGGCTACACACCTCAAGTCATTATTAAGGAAACCAATGGAAAGAATGCAGCACAACAACACAAGTATTAATTTGATATATTAATTCCACAGATGTATTTATACCTTGACTAACGAAGACTTTAAACCCCTTGATAAGTGAATGAAGGAGTAATGTTCCCAGAAGCATTTGCCTAAAGCAATTTGAGGTTATTCAGCAACCGGCACAATGCACAATGTCACAGTAAATTCAGGTTTGCATGCTGCACTTGGTTCAGACCTCACAGAACTGGCAGGGAACTGAAAGAAACAGTTCACCCCCTGCTTCAGTGATTTCTTATGAGGTAGTTCACCACAGAGCCTGCTGGATGTCTTTTAAAAGGTTTTCAACTAGAAAAAAATTAACCTAGCAAGTGACATATATTGGGGAGAGAAATTAAACTGAAAAACACTGTGTGGCATCTCCCTTTCTCTCCCATTTATTTTCTCTTACAGTGTTAACACAAAGCCCAGATCTTTAGATTGGCTGTATAATACATTACCTGCCTTGAGATTCTAATGCAAGTGTTACTCTGCTTTCATCTCCCACTCAGCTTAGTTGGAGTCTAGAGGCATTGTGGAAGGGAACTGATGGTCAGTTTGTGTAGAAAGCTGTGCATTCTAGCAGATCAGCCATGGTCACTCTGGTTAGGACCAGATTCTTAAACAAGCATCACACCAGTTCAGAACCCCTCATATAATTTGCAGAATTTCACTACTACCCGTAAGCTTTGGACATTATAAGGAGGTCCACTGAGTTGCTAGATGAATATTCACTGCACACTCCCAGTAAGCCTGATGTACCCAGGGTATATGTTACTTACTGCACATGCGCAGTTGCCTTTCAGTCACCACATTTGGCAAGATGTGTGAAACTGTGTTGCAGACAAAAGTCATCAGAAGTCCTTGACCTGGGAGGTAGAGGCAGAAAAAAGAACTTGCAGTTCCTGGAAGTGAACAGGTGAGGTGATTCCACTTCAGAAATGTCCCCATTTTGCAGGCCTATTGTCAATGTCACTGCATTTGGGAAAACATTTGAAATGTTCAGAGAACTGGAACTAAATAAATCTGGGTTGTTGTTTTGTTTTGTTTTGTTTTCCTTCATATCTTAATTAGACATGCTTTGAGAAACTAGTGGGATAGACTAATAATAAATTAAATACTGCTACACCAAGATGTTTTTTGTAATTATGGTAGAAGTTGTGATGCAGTCTGAAGTTATTATAAAAAATAATTGCAACTTTAAGAAGGCTATACAGAATCTTTCTGTTGTGAAGGTTTAAAGCTATAGTGTTGTGCCACTTGAGCAAAATACTGTTCTCTCACATCTTCACACAGAGAATTGTTAATAGGACTGACCTTTAGCTGAGAAGTCAAAAAGACCAATAAGACTTAAAGGCAAGGGTGAAGAAATCTGTTTAAAAAAAAAGAAAAAAAAAGTAAGAAAAGATCATTCTTAGAAACCTATTCAGTGAATAAAATCTAAATAATGAATTTATTCAGACAAAATATAAAATAAATATTTTATTTTTTTAAATAACACCAGTATTGTAGCAGGATGGCTTGAGAATTGCTATTGGTGTGTGAATTTCCTGTGAATCCCATTTAAAGTCTTCTCACAGGTATAAAAAGATGATATACTCAGAGAAGACAAATGCACACTTTCTTCAGCAGTCAAAAACCATTTTCATGTTCACAATTTTACAGACCTGTTTTAAAAGGCTCACAGCCTAGTATAAGGAGGTGCATGAAAATAGGTAATTCTCTTTTTTTTCCCTTTTTTCCATATTTATATGCAATTTGTTCTATCAGGTGCAAAATTCAACTAAAAATTGTCTAAATACAATTGTAAATAAAAGCAAAGCTATGGGAACTTTACTAATACATTCTAAATACTCAAAATTCTTAGTTACACAGGGAAAATAACAATATGTTTCAATTGGCAGATTCTGACAATTCATATGCAACATAATACTCAAAAAAAAAACTTGCCAAGAATACCTGATCTCTTGTTCAGATACCTAACTTTAATACTGTCAGTGAAGAAAGTATTTCTTCATCTTTTGGTACAGAAACATCACCCTGAACTCTGGAAAACCAGGATGCACAAGTTTGTGGACTGCATCTCAGGCTTTGACTGGCATTGTAGCTCAGAGCCTGCTGCTTTGAACCCCTAAGTAGGCAAATTAACTCTGCAGCTTTTTAACAAACGTACAAAACAAGAAAGAGTATTTACTTCAGTGGAAATAGGAATCCATAGTTGGAAAGAACAAGGATATATAATTAAATACTTTGTCCATGGACTAAGCTTTCTGCAGCATCCTAGCCTAATTGGATGTTGATGTCAGTCACTCTTCCCTCTTCCTGGTTCAAATCATGAAATACTTTCCCTATAAAGAGCAGTGGTGTGTAGATAGTACACACCATAGTAGTACACAGTGACAGTAGAGAAACCTGACATAAAGCTAATTCAACCTCTCTGACCAGAAGCTGCTCTCTAGATGCCTTGAGAACCATCATCCCTTAAGTACATAATTCTTTCATTAGCACTGGAGAGAGGTATGAGGCTTTGAAGTCATAGTAAGTCAAGGCATCTAGCTTGGGATCTTCCTCTAGAGGTTTTTAAAGGTGCTTACTTCATGAGAAGTACTTCTCTAGGTGTCTAATATTTTTCACTAAAGCTCAAAGCCAATATCAAATGAGCTGGTTTTCCCTGTGGCTTCCCCCTCCTTCCCCCAGTAGCAACACACAGACACAAACATATGGATAATATCTATTGTATGTACCTGTTGTAGATGCTGACTATTAATATCAGGAGAAGACCTTGAGAACTGAAGGAAAGAGAAAAAAAATATACATAAATAATGTATCAGAGAAAGTAGGGATTTAATAAGTAGAAAAAGTCTCAGATAATAAATTTGACTTTTAAATAGGAACAAAAAATGTCACTCTTGCTTGAGCTGGATTTTAATGCAATCTTCAAGGTGTAAGAAGTGTGGAAAATCAATAGCAAATCCCAGTGTCCTTATGCTGAGATATTCAAAATGTTAGCTCTAATGGGAGTCATATAAAAGCAGCCATAAACCAGTGCTGATCAGTTCACACATGTGCTGTAAAGAGATACAGTTCAGAATTTAAATACCTCATATATCTTTTGTAAAAAGCTTTTCTCCACTCCTATAATAATAAGTTTAAACAACATTGCAGCCCTTCCCAAAACCGAGACCACAGATGTGAAGATAGATAATTTTTGTAAAATTATTTTCTCTTCTTGGGTAATTATCATTAATGAAAGAAAAAAAATGTCTTAAATCCTAATAAATCAGAGACAGAATTGACTGACCATGCATCCAAATTGCTGCATTATTCACACTGGAATTACTCCAAAGATTAGCTGCAAATTGCCCTCTAAATTGAATTTATGGTTTCATTTTTCATAACTACTGTGTTGTGACAGATGAGAGGAATCTCTGAGAAAAATGACAGTGATGGACCCAATTTCTTAGTACTCTATCTTCAAGACAGGACTAAACTATCTCTATTTACCATTAGGTTTTGTACAATCTATTTTGGCAAGCATAAAAACCTGTTATGAAATACAATATATCCCATTTTATACATCAGTCAGTAAAAATATCACAGAAAACATCATTTCATTTGAAAAAGGAAGCCAATCACATTAAAATTAAGTGAAGATTCACAGACAGGCACCATACAGAAAAATACCAGTTTACACCTATTTAAAAGCTTGCACTGTTTCATTACTGTACATCTTCTCTCTGTTCTAAAGGATCCCCATGTCTGTGTAACATGTAGAACAAGAAAGAAAATTAAGCTCCCAGAGTATCCTGAAGTAGCCACATCACACTATGTTTTGGTATCTTTGCTGGGGGGTTGTTTTCTGCTTTTCTTGTACAGTGCCTAGCAGAAATGGTGCTTGTTCAAGGTATTGTGGCAATACAAGCTATAAATAATAATTACAACAATAATCTTCAAGTTCAACAAAGCTTCTGGGCTAGCACATAAAAACTGAAATACTAGAATGCCAGATATTAGAGACAAATGTTTTGCCCTGAAATGGCTTTTACGTATAACTTGTATCAAACAGGAAAAAGAAAAACATGAGTTTTTTTCAGGTTTTCAAACTAGGTTTGTATAGTCCAGTCCTCTTGGGCTAGAAATAATTGAAAGCAAGTTTGAGATTACGCTTAGGTCACAAACACAGTTGTTGCCTGAAGCTTTTCAGGGACAAAACATATGTGAACGTTTATGATGTAGGTTAGATAAAGTCAGTACAAGTGCTACAGATAACTGCAGTTTAGGTATTTCCAGCACACTAACTGAGAACCTGCATTTTTCTTTCATATTAGAAAAATACGGTTTAATAACTGCACTAGCAATGAAAGGCCAGAATCTTTCACACATACTCATTTTAACACTGAACTTCCTTTCCAAGCAATATCACTGTCTCTGGTGCAATCTTCCAAGTCTGAATAACAATAAAAGAATCTATCCCATACCACTCAGTGTTTATGGGGCAGGCTATGTTTTTAATCCATTTTACTTATCCTGTACATCCCCTCTAATAGCTCCAGGATCAGCATAGGCGTTCCAGCAGATCCACCAGCTTTGAGAATTTCTATCTCTTCTCCCAGAATTAACTAATAGCAGTAACAATAACAGTAACAGTAATAATGATTGATAGAGGTTTTCATTACTCATTTCTCCAAGTGCATTGGTATTTGTACATTTTACAGATGTCAAAACCCAGGGATAGCAAATAAGTTGCTCAGAGTACTTCAGCCTGACAGAATCCAGGTCTCCAGATTCTCAGTCCACCATCAGCCATTAGGGTCCTCTACAGCCTAAACCATGGTGCTGATGCACTCCATGATGTTTTTCACAACGGTGTCCATGATTATTGAAATAAATGCATCTGATGGAGCTTGGCATGGCTTACTTCATGATATATGGTCATATTCATAGGATAAGACAGAAAACTGGTAGGGAGAAGACAGAAGACAGTGGCTGTTTGTTCACACTTGTAATCAGGACATGGCAAGCACCAGGAGTAGGGTAGTGCTCTCTCCCTCTAAATGCCCCAAAAATTCCTTGTCAGATCCATATACACACAAAAAAAATTTCCATTTTCTTTTCTTGATATCATGATAAAAACAATGGCATAAATATATAGCAGAATAGATCAAGGAAGAAAAATTACCTGCCTTTGATGATAATTATATATAACTGTCAAAAAACTGTGCATTTTTCAAAGCACTGCACAAAAAGACAAACTAATGAATCAACACAACACCATTCTAGTCATTACAAAGAAAATAAGGTGGAGTGATGTTAACCTTATTTTACGTATGAAGAATAGAAAATTTAGGACCTCATGTTTTAAACTGTGCTCAATTAGAACATCACATTTACAACTGCACACAAATACTTTCTCTAAAAAAAAAAAAAGTGTCCTAAATTGTTTTTTGAAGGTCACAGAGAAAGTTTAAGAGAAAACAAAGAATAGACCAGTGCTCCACTTGATTTTTAGGCCTGTATTTTAAATGAAAGGCTCTCCTGCAATATGCACAGTAGAAATTGCTAGTCTTATTCTTTTTTTTTTCGCTTTGGCAGATATACAATCTATATGCAAATAGATATACACTTGTTTTTCTGTAACACATAAGCAATAATTTGAACTGGCTGCTGTAGGTAGCAGCATGAAGTTGGCAATGGAAATTACAGCCGCAAACACTTCCCATGTCCACTCTGACACAGCCTTAAGACCCTGGTTTAGCATGATTAAGCCAATGGGTTACTGAATCCCAGCCAAATACAGTGTATGAGATGGGCTATCTCCTACTTTTCAATTTGCTTTCATAATAGAGCATTTTTCATGGAAGAAACATGATCAATTTGAAGCAGAGATAAGACTGAGTACTTCTAACAAGCTTATTTGACCTGACTGCTCTTTTCTTTAAGCTTGCAAACATCATGAGCTCTCCAGAAGAAAGAACTCGAAACATTTTTAGCAGTATTTTTCAAAAGGAAAATGTGATTTTGTTTAAACTGAATACTTTCATGGGAACACAGTTTATAAAAAAATTAATAGGAAAATTTACAGACCTTTTTTCTGAGATTCTCGGTTCTTTTCTATTGTATCTAAACAACTGATAGCTTCATTAACTATTTTATTTAGACATTAAGTTTGCATTCATTTCATTTTTTATAATAGTATTTGAAATACTGAGTAGCAAACTGTTGCTATGGCAAGTCATAAATTTTATTCTTATATCATTGTATGCTATATTGGCTGCTGTATTATGATGCTCTATATTTAGTACTAACAGTATTACCTTCTAACATTATTTTCATCTACGTATTTTCATATCCAACATGGAATGATTTAATGTTAAAAAATTCAGAATACCTGCTTTTGTCAAAATCTTATGACAAATTTACAAATTTAAGTGGTTTTTTTTCTTTTTTACTTTAGAGATGCAAAACTAGATGAAAGCATCAAAATGTCTAGAAGAATGGAATTCCTTTCTACTGTTTTCTAGCGAGCTTCCTTTTAAAGTGCTCCTGAGGGTGCTTTCTCGCTTTACAAGCTAACTGAGTAAGAGCATCTGTGCTACATGATGCTGAGGACAATATGCATTTGCAGATCTGCACCTCCCCATCCCTGAACATTATGTAGTACACAATATCCTTAGAAAAATAAAAATAAAATTATATAAATGGAAAAGTAAGCATTGAATGGTAGTCCCATTACAAGTAGGAAAGGGAAAATAGCCACAAGTAATTTAACCACAGCATTCACCATGTCTAGACACTACAGCATTTAAAATATCTAATTTAGAATTATGCTCAGCTAGAGGCAGACCACTCTGGTGGCTCTCTTTTTCTTGAGCTTTGTTCCTAATTGTTCTTGTAGTTTATAGCACTTGGGTTTTCTGTTTTGTTTTGTTTTGTTTGAGATTTGATGCCTTTTTGCTGTATTTGTTCCTGTTCACAACAATAAATACCAAAATATCATGATACTGGTTCCCAGTGAGACAGCACTTGAAGCCAGCAATTAAAAATGTAACAAAATCTTAGAAGAAAGTGCATTTCCATCCAATTTCTGAAACTCCAAGGATCTGGAGAATTCAGATAAACTACACAGACATCTCAAGTCTCTGGCTGTGTGTGTCAAAAATGAATGTGAATTGCAAAGCTTTCTCAAAAATTTACTCAACCAAGAGGTTCAAATGGTCTGTTGACTTGGCAGATTTCTCAAAAAAAAATGTGTTAACTGTATCTGGTCACTGAAACCAGCTGGCTACTGCAGGTTTCATGTTTTCTTTAGAGCTGAGCAGTTTGCTGCAATCACTGTTATTGAGTCTGTCTCATTCAGATTTAGCACCATACTTCTGGAGTTCCCCAGTTAAACCTCCATTATCAGTCAACGGCTGTCACAATAACAAGATTATGTCCACTGGTTTCAATGCTAATTTTGATCCAATTTGTTTTTTCAGAATATTTTTCCTTTGCCTCTTCCTTTGGCTTCAGATTTATATCTTGAAAAGAAAAAAGAAAAAAATCCATCTCCATTCAGAAGTTTCAAAATTGTTTTGGACATCTCTGGGTGAGTCCATGGGTGAAACATAAACAACATATGAAGCCTTGAGTGAGCCACACTCTCTGGAGGAAATTCACAGTAAGAACAATGTTCTGGAACTATTCTCACAAGAATAAAAGTTACTGACTTTTTATGTGGTTATCATTTTCAAATATCCTGTCTTGCCACAATATATCACAGCATGGAACTCCACTGTGTAAAATATTGTTCTAGTCAGTATACACACAGTCGTTCATTAATTAGGGGCTAGGGATCTTCTTTGCCCCAGCAGAATATAATTTAAGAACATTGTTTTGTACTATGGAAATGTGCTAATGAGAACTATAAACCAGCAAATACTCTGATACTCACTGTGCTTTCAATTTTCTAGCACCTACTGTGAACTAAAAAGGTATTTGAGTCCATAAGAGCCCTATTTTACTCTTATTAGGCCAAAGAGAGATTGACTTCAATGAAATCAAATATATTGTCAAATGTGAAAAATAACAAACTGCACTTTATTAATGTGAATTTACCAGCACAGAATTGAATGCAGTGCGTATTTATGCATAAATATACATTTTAACTGTATTAGAATCCGTATACTGTAGAATAGAATACATACATATAAACCACGTTTTCTTTTTGCCAGGATAACTGACCTCTTAATATCACCTTTTCAGTAGTATTTTTTTCTCATCTAAGATGAACTGGAAAAAATTAAGTCCTTTTGCATTATGATCCAGCATACTCTGTTATAGTTGTTCTGTAATTGAAATGAATGTTCAGTGAGGGCAGCACTCCTAGGCTTTGCTGCATAGTACTATTCATAGATCAATTAAAGTTAGTAGCAGAATATTTGTCAAAAATGTATTCATATCAGTAGAAATTATGTGTAGGGCAGAGAAAAAAAACCATTAATTTTCCATTTTTTGGTGAATTAATAATCAATTTTTCTATCTTCAGTTAAATTATGAAGCTGATTTTTTCCAATATGTGCAGAAGTCATTTTGACATATAGAAGCATGGCAAAGTAAGACATATTGTAATAATTAGCTGAATTATTCCTGGCATGCCATGAACAATTACAGGATTAATAACTACCCAACCAAATAGTGTTATGTTGGAATAAATTGACCGACAAGGGTTTTCAGTTAGGAAATGAAACTCAGATGGATCATCAATAAAAACTACTGCAGAGAACAGACTTTTGAGAACTTTAGTGTTTTACATTTACAAAATATGGATGTGATAACTGTGCTTAATGACTGGAAGAAGCTATTTAAAAATTCATTTAGAATATTTTGCCCCCTTTAATTGCCTAGCTGAAGCCACAATCTTTGACCGACATACTAATGTACCATGCAACCTATATTTAATTTTGTATTCTGATCAAAATAAAAAACCTGATGGGGCCCTAAATTAACCCCCTGCCTTCTGTACAGAAAGGTGGAATTTTTTTTCTCATTTGCGATTCTGCTCAGTTTACTGCATGTAACACTGGGTTACTTATGGCATGTGATACCCTGACATACAATAAAAAGCTGTTTATTAGGAAGACTGCAATATGCAAATTCAGGTTGAAATTCAGCAAGGTATTTAAGTACATTTCTAATTTAGCATTTGCAAGAAATCCCATTTGCTACAACATAACTACTGCTTCCAATTAAGCACACGGTTTACCACCTAACTGAATCAGGCTGTTAATTCACAATATTGGAGCTTTTTACGTCCTCTTTGTAAAAAAGATAAGAATGATATCAACAGCACAGGAGGTCAAAACACATATTAAACCAAGGATACAGTCAGAGCATAAGAACTAGAGCAGTATATCTATACTGGAATGCTTGCACAGATTTAAAGCTGGTTTTTAATTATTTCAGTTCAGCTAACAACAGGACTATTATGCCAGGTGACTGTTAGCCCAAACTTATAGTTTTATAGGCCCTCTGAAAAAAAGGACCGTAATTCATTTTTCTGAACATGGCTTTTTTATTTTTCAGCTTATAACTCTTCAGTTTTTATATTCTTTTCAAAATACAGTATTTCAGAAATTAACAAAAGATCTTAATTCACAGGTAATGTTGACTCATTCTCTTAGTGAGGAGTCTCTGAAGCTAACACATTTATATGTACTCAGAAAGTCAACACTCACTTGCAATTCCTGGAGCTGATTACTACAAGTCCTGATAAACACAAAACACTTGGTGAGCAGAGTGCCACAAAACATGACATTAGGGGTTTGGCCAGAGCCTAATAACTTGCTGGTTGAGACTTCATGTGAAGGTGGGACCAGGCAGGCAGCAGCATGGACCAAGGAGAACACAGGAAGTGTGACTGTGGAGTTAGCTTGGGAAATATTCACTGATGGCTCATCCAGTATAGATGATAAAAGGCCAACAAAATATTGTAGCAGAGCCCCAGTCACTTCATGAGAGAAGGTACCAACAAGCAGGGCAGCAAAGTCAATCCTCAGGCAAAAGCTGTATTTTAAGGTCAGTATTGTCAAGAAATACATGCAAGGACAGCTTGAATGCAACATCTTTACATCTTTTTATTTTTAACTGTATCAGATCATTTTCAAAGGAAAGCTGTGTGGTCTTATATTCATTTTGCCTTGAATTCGTGTCCTTCTTCTCTTCTCTTCTCTTCTCTTCTCTTCTCTTCTCTTCTCTTCTC
>JANVCC010000021.1:38689423-38701755 GCA_025345505.1 Todiramphus chloris collaris
AGGAGAGGAGAGGAGAGGAGAGGAGAGGAGAGGAGAGGAGAGAGGAGAGGAGGCATGGAAAAATTAAATGGCTTCCCTAAATTAACACTCTGGAGAAAAAGGGAAAAATTCAGCATCTTCTATCTTCATCCTTTCATACTTTTTAAAAATTTTATATTTAAATCACTGAGTGGTGAGTTTTGTGTTGTTAGAGCAGTCCAGTTTTCTTTGTCTAGAAAAAAGAGACCAATCACCTGTGAGAAGTTGGTGACTTGGAGGTGACTTTGGAGATGTTGGGAAATTTCAACTAAAATCTGTATCACTGATACCGTGCTGCCCCAGGGAAGATGAAATCCAGATCTTAAGACTGGAACTCTATTGCCTTAAGCCAGCAAACCACAGTGCCTTGTACGACCTGAAACTTGAAGGGAGAACATATCAGGTCCAGCCACAGAACATCTCTGGAAGGAATTTGATTCCTTGTACTGTTAGTACTGCTTTTGTCATAAAATAGCTACTCTTAAATAACTACTTTAGCTTTTCAAAAGCTTCCTGCCATGATTTTGCTCTGAAAAAATATGTCTGGCTCTGCCTAAACAAAAAGGAGCTTCCATCAGACTATTTTTTGCACTCTGAGACTGGAAATTGTCACATAGTAAGAAATTAAGAGTGAATATAAAATCTCAATACTTTCTGCTGTTGCCATATCCGATGAGTATCACCTGCCTTAGCATTCAACATGCTGTCAATGGTTGTTAACCCCACTGGGCAGATTTTTGTTTGTTAACTTGTCTCGTCATTGCCAGCCTTGAGGTTATGCACACACAGATGGCTTATAGACCTCATTTTTCCTTTGTGTTTATTGTAATTGAAGCTAAAGAGGAAATGTGTAACAAGAATTTTTTTTTTTTTTTTTTTTTTTTCCCCCATTCCTTTTCATTGACTGTCCAGGAACTGATCTTGAATGTAGACATTATTTCAATTTAACTGAATAAATTCAGGAAAAAAATTTGGCCAACAATTGGATTGTGAAGCAATCACTGACATCCTTTGCTTTCCCAAATTTGAGCTGTTTTATCAGCAGACTGTTCACATATTCTATTCCTACTTGTTTCTTGGGTTAATTTTAGGACATAGTGCATGGGACTGGGTGTAAATGCTGGGACTGATAGATGTGAAAATTCAGTTTTGACATAATTTTTCTACATGTCCTTAATATCTCTCAGCCTTGATACTTTCCCTACAAAAATCTTCCTACTTCCAGTAGTGTCAAACTGGTTTTCTCACTAGTAGGGTTATGCTAGGAGCTCTGCAGTGTACTTTTATAAGAAATAAAAAAAAAAGAGCAGTACACATTGCCATTTTTAAAAATTACTAATATGCACAGTATGTATTTGCTTGACTCAATTTATGATTCTGAATGGTCTCTGTGGCTTTCAAAAGAGCATAAAATAAATGCAGCCTCTTTGGGGAACTACCACCATTGCCCATGTCTGCCTTGCCTTTTCAGCACAACTCATTTTTTGGCACCAATAATATCTTAAATCTTACCTTAGTTTTGGAGTGAGCATGACTAGAGGGAATTCACGCACAACAGATGCTACTCGCAGAACAGTGACGGCTGAGCCTACTATTCCCTTCTTTGTTACTGGCAAATTATTTTAGAAGACTGACCTGCTTCTGTATGAAGGAATGAGAGGTACTCACAATCCAGACAAAAAAACCTAGAAACCACACCAAACCAAAAAAAGAAAATTAAAAAAAAAACCAAAAACCAAACAAACAACAAAACAAACAAAACCCAGAAACCCCACACATGGCTTTTTAGGATATTTTCTCCATGCAACCTCTCCTGGTTGTCACAAGGTTCCAGGGTGGAAGAAGCATAACTTTATCAAATCAGAATACATTTCAGAAGTGGAAAGAAGTAACCACCTTCTTTGGCCTTGAAGATTCCAGCACAGTGCACTGTGAGGGAGGAGGGAGGCACTGTAAGTAGCTGCCATCCTCTTCACAGAAAGCCTGCTTTCAGATTTAAAAATCCTAGCTTGTTTTACCCATGTGAAGTTAACTGTAATGGCGCTTGTAATGTGCTAGAGGAACAGCACTCCCTCAGAGTTATAAAATGCTGTTGGCTTTTTTTTTTTTTTTTTTTTTTTTTCCCTGTCCTAGATCTTCTTCTAACATACCATCACATGTAGCATAATGGGTAAACTTGACCCAGTAAGCTCAGTAAACATTTTATGACTTGACACACAAGTATATATATATATGTGTGAGTATGCTTGGTTTTACCTTCAAAAGCTTTTCTTTTCCCTCTACTATTCTGTGTTTTTTATGTACCCTGGACTGACTACATGTGTGCACGTCTCTCAGAGTACTAGAGTAGTAAGTATGCAAGATTTTTTGGGATTAAAGTAAACTTTTCCTCCTACTTCCTGACCCTACAATTTGGAAGTCTTCCCTTCTTAAAAGTCTCTCTCGTTCACTTTTGTGCATTTTTTTCAGTGAAGCTCTTTTTTCAGTGTGTTCTCATGCTAGAGGCTGCTGGTGGTGAGCAGCCAGGCTAGATCTATATCTCTAGGCTATCATGGGTCATCCTGAGATTAGTGGACATGCTAACAATCCTTTGTTGAAGACAGACGTCAAAAGAAATTAAATTGTTGTGTAGCTTAAACAATAGAAAACACAGGAAAAATACAGCCAGCCCTCTGGGACTACAGAGAAGGGAGCAAACAAGAGGCTGAATGAATATTTTACTCCTACTGCATTTTAACCATGTTCTCCTCCAGTGCTTCAGTCCTTTCCATTTCATTAAATCACCTGCTAACTAACACCCACTCCTCCAAAATTCTGTGAGACTAATATGACATTTTGTGTCTCTTCTCATAATGACGAAGACAGGAAGAGGCATATGCATTCCACCATGGGCACAGTCCACAGGCTCTACCTTCTGTACAGTCTTGCTATATATATCAGGCTCTGACCCCAACGTACCAGAATCTGGACCCAATTTTAGCATAAAGATAAACAGAATTTATCACTGAAGACAGGATTGTCTTTGTCTCAAAGCCTCTGACTTCATTTTGTATCCATCTAATAAGACCAGAGACTTATAGGACTGATTTTTGTACCTGACCATAAACTACAAGTGCTGAACTGTTTCTAATTAGTGGGTTTTTTGCATTAATGAAGTCACATATATTCTCAGGAAAAAAAAAAAAGAAATCGTAAATATTTCTAGGCTATAGGATATCAATGAATGTTTAGAATCGTATTTCTCATATGTGCAAGGAGGGATCTCACAGAAATCTTCCCTGTAGCCTTGCTTTGATGGTCCCAACTAGGCATTAGCACTGCATAAAGTAATTTCTAAATAATCGTTAAATTAATTATCTCATATTCACCCAGACAACATCAGCCTTCAAAATAAAGTTCTACTTGCAGCTCGAACTAAAATCTGAACACAGTGGCAGATGTCGATGCATATTAATACATGAACAGGTGATGCAGCCACTAATTCTGAGAGCAATTTCCAGACATGTGAAGGACAACAAGGTGATTAAGAGCAGTCAGCATGGACTCAATCTTCACCAGCAAGTGCTCTAGCCACAGAAACCTGAGTTGCAGAAGGCAAAAGGGACTAGGAGAATGAAAAAACACCTACTGTAGGAGAAGTTCAGGTTCAAGACCATCTAAGGAATTTTCAGGCATACAAGTCCATGGGACTTGATGCATCTGTGCATCCTGAGGGAAATGGCAGATGAAGTTGCTAAGCCATTATCCATAATATTTGAGAACTTGTGGCAGTCTGGTAAAGTTCTGTCTGACTGGAAAAGGAGAAATATAACCCTCATTTTTCAAAAAGGAAGAAAGGAAGACTTGGGGAACTACAGACAGTCAGTCTCACCTGTGTGTCTGGCAAGATCATGGAGCAGATCCTCTTGGAAACTATTCTAGGGCACAGAGAAAATAAGGAGGTGATTGGTCACAGTCAACATGGCTTCACTAAGGGCAAATGATGCCTGACAAATTCAATGGCCTACAAAAGGATTACAGCATTAGTGGATAAGGGAAAAGCAACTGACATCATCTACCTGGACTTGTGTGAAGCATTTGACACTGTCCTACACAATATCCTTGTCTCTAAATTGGAGAGACACGGATTTGATGTATAAGGAATTGGCTGGATGGTTACATACAAAGTATTGCAGTCAATGTCTCAATGTCCAAGTAGAGAACAGTGATGAGTGGTGTTCCTCAGGGGTCTGGATTGAGACCAGCGCTGTTTAACACCTTTGTCAGTCAGCAAGATGGACAGTGGGATTGAGTGCACTCTCATCAGATTTAACAATAATACCAAGCTGTGTGGTGTGGTCAACACACTGGAGGGAAGGAATGCCATCCAGAGGGACCTTTACATGCTTCAGAGATGGGCCTGTTCAAACCTCATGAAGTTCAACAAGGCTAAGTGCAAGGTCTTGCACATGGGTTGGGGCAATCCCAAGCACAAACACAGACTGAGCAATGAGTGGATTGAGAGTAGCCCTAAGGAGAAGGACTTATGGATGTTGGTTGTTGAGAAGCTCAACATGACACAGCAGTGTGCCCAAAAGGCCAACTGTGTCCTGAGCTGCATCAAAATAAGCATGGCCAGCAGGTTGAGGGAGGTGATTTTCCTCTTCTACTCTGCTCTTGTGACACCTCACCTGGAATACTGCAGCCAGCTCTGGGGACTTCCAAATATGGGCATGAACCTGTTAAAGTGAGTCCAGAGGAAGGCCATGAAGATAATCAGAGGGATGGAGTACCTCTCCTATGAAGACAGGCTGAGAGATTAGGGTTGTTCAGCCTGGAGAAGGCTCCTGGGGGATTTTACAGAACCCCTACCAGTACCTACAGGGGGCTTACAAGATAGATGGACAGGGACTTTTTACAAGAGCATGAAGTGATTGGACAATGGGTAGTAGCTTTAAACTAAAAAAGGGTAGATTTAAATTAGACATAAAGAAGAAATGCTTCACTATGGGTGTGGTGAGACACTGGAACAGGTTGCTCAGAGAAGTTGTGGATGGCCCCTCT
This sequence comes from Todiramphus chloris collaris, assembly GCA_025345505.1. NCBI lineage: Eukaryota > Metazoa > Chordata > Aves > Coraciiformes > Alcedinidae > Todiramphus > Todiramphus chloris. Next base: position 38,694,485 of record JANVCC010000021.1, read on the forward strand.
CTGGAGGTGTTCAAGGCTAGGTTAGATGGAGCTTTGAGCAACCTGAACTAGTGAAAAGTGTCCCCACCCATGGGGGCTGGAACTAGATGATCTTTAAGGTCTCTTCCAATCCAAACCATTCAACATTATATGAACAGGTCCAACTTGATAGCATTCTACAATAAGGTGATTAGCTTGGTGGGTTAAGACAGGCAATGAAGCTATTTATCTTGACTTCAGTGACTTAATCACCTAAGACAGGATGGTGAAATACAGGTTAGATAAGTAGACAGTGAGGTGGCCTGAAAATTGACTGAATAGCCAGGTTCAGTGGGTTGTGAGCAGTGGCACAAAGTCCAGTTGGAGGCTAGCCACTAATGGTGTACCCCATAGGTCAGTCTGGGTTCAATAGTGTATAACCTCTTCAATAATGATGTCAATAATGAGATAAAGTGTGCCCTCAGAAAGTCTGCAGAAAACACAAAACTGGGAGGCATGGCTGATGCATCAGACTTTGTTGTCCTGCCATCTGAAAAGACCTCCCCAGACTGGAGAAATGGGCAAACAGGAACCTCATAGAGTTCAATAAAGGAAAATGCCAAATCCCAGAGGATAAACCATATGTTGATGGACAGTGAGGTGGAAAGCATCTCCAAGGAGAAGGAGAGGGCATCCTGGTGGACAACAAGTTAAGTATGACCCAACAATGTCTGTTTGCAGCAGAGGAAAACAATGACATATTGAGCTGCACAAAGAGCACTGACGGTGAGTTGAGGGATGTGATCCTTCCCCTCTATTCAATTCTATTGAAGCTACACTTGAAATGCTGACCCTGTTTCTGGGCTACCCAGTACAAGAGAGACTTGGACATACTGGAAAGAGTCCAGTAAAGGGCCAGAAGGTGACTAAGGGACTGCAGCACCTCTGGTGAAAGAAGAGGCTGAGAGAGCTGAGACTGTTCAGCCTAGAAAAGTCTCTGAGGGATCTTGTCAATGTAGATTGATATCTGATAGGGAACAGAAGAAGAGAAATACAGGCTCTTCTCAGTGTGCCCAGTGACAGGACAAGAGGCAACAGGGACAAACTGAAGCACAGAAGACTCCATCCAAACATCAGGAAACAGTTTTCTACTGTGAGCATGACAAAGCTTTGGAACAGGTTGCCCAAGGATGTTGTGGATACAGTCAAAACATGACCAGTCCTGGGTAATCCACTGTAGCTCATGCTGCTTTAGCAGGAGGGTTGGAGTATGTAATCTTCAGAGGTACCTGCCAGACACACCTGTTGTGTGATTCTATGACTTAGTAATGCTGGTTCTCAAACTATAGAGCCATTACAGAAAAGTTCAAGCTCTTTGTGCACATTTTCTTTATGTTCCACATAGCTTTGTGAAACTGCAAGTGCTGTTGATAACATGGTGTTAAGACATTAATAAAAGAAACCTCAGGACTGCAATTTAACTTCAGATATCAGTCTTGACCTGGTAAGTCCCTAAGCTGATAAGTAGCCCAAGTGTTACCAAAATCTGAAAGAAACCTCTTAACACTAATTATTAATTTGATATGGCATTAAGAATCTGTCTTTTCTTTATTGCAGCACTGGCTGCAAGGGGAAATCTCTCCACCGAACGTGTATACTGTATATCACACCAGCCAAAGTTACCCTATGATATACATATGTATTAAAATTCCTAGAATAATTACACATATTCATTCTGTTTCCTCAAATTATTTATCATATTTACATAGGCATTAGGCATGCAGGTAGAGTCTCTGAGGGGTTCTGGAGGGTCTCTCAGGTCCCCCTGTTGGTTGCCCATCACTGTTCTCTGGGTGAACCCTGGGGTCCTTCTTCCTTTTATAGATGAAAGTTGTCTATCAGTACCTCGTGTAGTTATCTTATAACTTGCTTGTTCTATAGTTTCTTTAGTGAGGAGAATGGTCTTCTTTCTGACTGGTCCAAGTTCCTTTCGGTTGTTGCAGTTCATTACACTTTGATAATAAAGAATGCACCTGGTTTCCTTACAAATGTATCACAAGGAATCCCTACAAATGACAGATAAGTCTTGCACTGAGGTCTCCTCCCTACCCATCCCTGATTCAGAGACTGAAGACAATCCCACCAGTCAAACACTCAGTCTGCCCAGCACTACCTTGGCTACACCAGATCTCCACACTAGGTGCTAATATCTGCTCTAATTTGCCTTCTCTCCCCTTGGCAACTGAGGGGGAAAAGAGTCAATGCTTTTTGTTGGAGGTGTTTACCTCCAAACTGTGTCAATCCAGCAGAAGGAAATAAAAGCATCTCCTGGCACTTAGAGCATGGACTGAGCTGTAGAGTCACAGTCTGTCCTCAGAGTGCTAATGTTATTTTGTGGGTCAAACCAGATACATCCTGTACTCTGCCTAGTCATTTTGGAAGGCCTATTGTCAGCAAACGCTTGCCAGCCTATTCTATGCAGCATCCTTGCCCAAGTCCTTATTTATCTTGCATATTTTAATTAAATCATTTCACTTTCATGTCAGTACTAATTCTGAAAGAGGACTCAACCAGTATTTGTTTATAAAAAGCTTGTTGTAAGCGAGGCATTCATTAAGCTTTGCCTGATAGTCTACACTGTTTATTATCGCAGGGCAATTGCCATTGCTGTATCATTAAGCTTTAAATACTTTGCTCTCTTTATCTTTGTTAGTGATACATGCTTTAAATTATCGCAAACGTGCTGCATTTTTTCCCCTTAGCTGACACAAATGCCATTTCAGAGGCTTATGCTGTAATAGTAAGTATCCCAGAAAAAAAGCCTCTCTCAACATCATTCCTTTCTTTCAAAAGCCTTTTCTCCACATACTCATTAGCTGATTGAACTCAAATATAAACCACAGCTATTCTCCAATAGGAAGCCACAAATCTCTGCTGTCAATGAGAATCATCTACTTCCTTAACGAACAATTCACATTCATTAATTGAAGGAATTTTCCTATGTTGAAAACAGTCTCCATATACATACATCAAGAATCATTTTGGGGAAGAAATAGAACAAATTGATTCTTTCCTCCTTCACACAGTATATCCATATTTAGAAAAAGGAAGGATTCATGATACTTTTTTCGAGTGGGAAGTCCTCAACAAAATGAAAAACAAATGTGCTTTAAAGATACTATTGAACTGTGAGGTTTCTTGGAAAGCTTCTGTGTTTCTTTTATTCTACTGGAACAGGAATGAGTTTATCTGAATGACACAGATAGGTATAAAAATTGTTTAGGAAGCTGCTCTGGCATCAAAGTTCAAACAAGCAATGAGTGATTCAGACTTGCTGCAATCCATGGCTGCCAGACCTTGGATCCTGACACAGCCAGTGCACAGAAAGTCAAGATACCTAAACGTTGTGCTTCAACCTGAATATAGCCTCTATTTCTCCCCTTGGTCGTATAATACCACTCCAGGTAGAGTTCTGTACACAAACTAACTGCATCACATGGTCCCCATATCAACAATGCATACATATTTAGCTTAGCAGAGAGCATTATAGCAATTAACCCTAAAAACACATGGGTGAAAAGGAAGGCGAAGTAACATAATTCAGATTTTGGCTTCTTAGACTGATCACATGTTTTTCATTCAACAGTCTTCGGGTAAAACCAGGAATGCTCACTGGTGTAGATACCTAGGAATACCTTATCATAACTTATCTGTCCTCATCATGCCTTACGTCACCTTGTCATAACTCAGCATGCGCCTTTTCTACCTCAACAGGCTGTCCACTGTTTTGGTGGATTTTTTTTGCTGCATTGCTTTTCTTTGGGCATCTTCTACAATGACTAGAGACTTGGAGGCAGAATTATACACAGTTTAATGAGTTTAATTATACACAGTTTAATTATACACAGTTTAATGAACAATTACTGTCTAAAAGGATCTAACCAGGACAGATTAGTAGTATATTCACCATCGCTGCCACGTGTATCAGGTGAGTCTCTACAAGCCAGCCGATAGTATGAGGAAGCATCAATCCCATTGCCCTGCAGAACAGGCAGATTCTTAACCCTGCTGCTGACATGTTCCACCTCTCTACATTTCCTCTCAGGGTTTTAGACCTTTTCGTGTCAGTATTCTTCTGCTGAGTCCTTGAGATACAATTGCCAGCACAATAATTTTACTTCTCGCTGTTTTTATTTTTCCTGTCTTGAGTGGCTTTAGCTTATATACTTTTTTTCACAGTACAACAACAATTTTTCTCAGTAAAGCTGAGCCAAGGTCACACAGTTGTGCTTCACGAACTCAGGCCCTGGAGCACAAACAGCTGAACCTGTGGGTTGTAGGTTACACCACGGGGCTACAGGCTTATGCTTTTCCTTGCTTACTTACTGAACCAAATGCATAGATAGATCAAGCTGGAGACAATTTGTTCCATACAAACATCAACACAGCCTCCACACAGACCAAGAGCTGATAATCCAAGAAAAAAACCCCAAGCAAATCAACAAAACAAAACATGGAAAGAAGGGCACTGCTCAGTAAATTTAGACTAATAGGCATCAGAGAGTTATACTGGAAGGCTCATAAAAATAGAGACAGATACACAATCAATGGTATGACTCATTAATTGCTTTATGCATGTGAACAATGTTTTCAAAAGTCCAAAACAATGTCTGCAACAGAGATGTTAGCAAGACGCAATGTTAAATTCCTCAGATTCATTAGAGAATGTCATAGTGCTGGGTAATGAATTATTCCTGACACTGCTAAAGTCTTCTGTTGTCTGAAACCTTTTATCTTTGGCAGTCTAAAGTAAATGCCAGGTTTGAAACATGTGTCTCTGAAATGTATCCTGGTATCATCTCACAGGACAGAAATCAGCAGCTTGTTGACAATTTTCTTCGAGAATTTCATACTGGACTAACTGTCAATACTCTTATCTAGTCAAATATCCTGCAGTGACCTAAAGCTGAAAGGTTAACAAGCAAACATAATGCATCTTGCTGATTTTTTTCCTATATGACATGATCCTTACCCTAAAGAGCTTATCCTTGATTTTGTAGTAAAGGATAGAGTAAATCAGTGCAGCAGTATGGCATTTACAATAACAGAGGTTCTCAAACTGCTCTGTGTACAATTGACTACGTGGCTTTGTCCATTCTGTCCTGTTTTCCCAGCCTTTCAAACACTTTGAGAGACAGCTAAGAATAAACCTTCTAGTACTCAAAAAAAAAAAAAAAAAAAAAAAAAAAAAGAATTCTAAAATTGCTTTTTAACTATTAAAACAAATACTTGCAAGCTGAAATTGCAACAGGAAGTTCTAAGATTCAAGGTGGGAAAGGAACAGTTTCTGGCTCTATGAGTGAAGCATATGGCTCACAATACAATCTTTGCATCATTTCATTTGCCTCTGATAACTGCTCTGAGCACGTTTCTTACCAGATTCCTGTGAATAAAGCTACAAATAATTCTATGCTTTACCATGTTGTCTCACATGGGTACCAATATTCTGCCACAGTGCACACTACTCCAATCAGTTTTACTATCCATCTGCATAGCATTTTCATGGCAAGATCACAAAAAATGGATTCAACATTCATGATGATGAGATGCCAGATGCACATTCTCTTATTGTTTGCTGCTGCTTCATGTGACAAGCTCATTTATTTGAAACCCTGGTCTACCTCCCTTACTCCCAGTGAGTAGAGGAGTGGTTATTCCATTGACTTCATGGGACTAATGAATGCAAACATTTGCCTCAGAATATGTACAACACAGTGTGAGTTAGTAGCAGAATCTGGCATGAGGAGGAGTCAGATGTGATTAGGGACGGCTAGAAAACATGATGCCAATATTATATATGGAAGGGAAAAAGAAGATTTACTGCAGAATCCCAGGGGAAGCATTACTTCTCCATATATCTATACATGAGTAAACATGCTAATTAATGTAAGGAAAATCTTCTGGAATAGTTTTCACTTAAACAGTTTCATCTGGAATAGGCGGACATTCATTTCAGTGCTTGATTTTCAGTTACTATTTATTTTGCTTTATTCACCAAAATCATGTTTATGTCATTGTTAAATTGTTGGTTTAAGGAATTCTGCATGAGTATATGCAGCATTCAGTGAAAAAGTGCTTTGTGAACATTACTATAGCTGAGCCTTCATTCCTTAGTGAGATAATTACCTAAAAATACTTCACCATTCAGGAAATCAGCTATGAATTAGTTCTTCCTGTAAAAGAAAATACCTAATTCTCATGCGGATTCTTCTCCAAGATTTTATTTATTTATTTATTTGCTTAGTTCTTATGCTGCCTCTTTCTCTATTCTTGTGCCTGCAAATTGTTGACAACATAAATACATTTAAATGCATACATACCTATGTAGGTATGCATTAGGGAACTGTTAATACTCTTGTTTCATTTGTGTTTTATAAAGTTTTCATGGGAAATGTTAAGATAAATTTCTTGCTTGCAATTCTTCAATCAGGAATGAAATCCTTATTGTGTATTCCTCAGCTCAGTATGAAAAGGGATTAACTGGTGTCTAAATGTGATGTACGCACGCCACTGTCCTATGGCCCAACCAATGATGCCAGTGGAAAAATGTTCTGTTGATTTTGGTGCCTTTGAACTACAAAACCTATCTAGTCTCTACAAAACAAACAAACAAACAAAACAAAACAAAACAAAAAGCCCTGAACAAATGAACTCTGATTTATGAGTATTTTTAGTAGCTGGGTTGTCTTCGTATTTCAAGGCCTTGCACTGTATGTTATGTTCAACTGTAGATGACAAAAAATTGTCAGTTGAATATATACCTAAACACCTCTGTGGTATCAGTTACCTTCATTAAGTCCATTATAAGATGCAGTTAGTGAGCACCTTGATAGAAGAAATGTTTTTACAGAGATGCTTAGTTTTCACATAAAATGAATGTGTGCTTTGGCCTCTACATCTTTTCAACCAATGCAGAATAAGATGAAGTTGAAAGTAGATGTAGTGACCGGTGATATGTCATGATCTTGTCTGTACTAGATTTTGGTGACCTGTAGTCTAGTGTAGGATTGTGATGGCTTCCAATTAGCTCCCTCTTGAATCTCACTTCATCCTGACGTGCAAATACAAAAGGTCCTACACTGCTGTGTGCTTCATCATAAGGACAACAAGATTATGCTACCCAGACTTGGATGTCATGAACACCCTTGTGACAATCTTATCACTGGGAATAAACCTTAGGGAATTTGGGGAATGAGGACAATAAGATCTTTCTTTCTTTCTTTCTTTCTTTCTTTCTTTCTTTCTTTCTTTCT
>JANVCC010000021.1:38701765-38933323 GCA_025345505.1 Todiramphus chloris collaris
TCTTTCTTTCTTTCTTTCTTTCTTTCTTTCTTTCTTTCTTTCTTTCTCTCTTTCTCTCTTTCTTTCTTTCTTTCTCTCTTTCTTTCTCTCTTTCTTTCTCTCTTTCTTTCTCTCTTTCTTTCTCTCTTTCTTTCTCTTTCTTTCTTTCTTTCTCTCTTTTTCTCTTTCACTTTCTCTTTCTTTCTCTCTCTCTCTCTTTCTCTCTCTCTTTCTCTCTTTATTTCTCTCTTTCTCTTTCTTTCTTTCTTTCTTTCTTTCTTTCTTTCTTTCTTTCTTTCTTTTCTTTCTTTCTTTTCTTTCTTGTCTCTCTCTCTCTTTCTCTCTTTCTCTCTCTCTTTCTCTCTTTCTTTCTTTCACTATATAATGAATTTTGTACTAAAATAACCTTATAACTATATGAACCTGAAACCAGGAGACACATAAACATGTGTCAAGCCACCAGGCCTCTATTGACACAGAAGAAAACCCACTGTGCCAGCAGAAAGAAGAGTAAACAGGTACAGCTGATAAATAAGTACAATCGTTTCCGTAGCACTTCCTATTTTCAAGTGGTTTATATTTATTACTGAACTATCATTCTTGGTGCTGCAAGGTGTTAATGGCTGCTAACAAGACTATCTTTGAACTGCAGACAATCACAGACATCGTTAAAGCTGTTGAGAGTGCTAGCTACTAGGCTATGTAGAATAAGCCACTGAACTCCTTACTAAAAGAACTGACTGTCTGGGGCCAGACAGAAACCTGGGAGCTAACTAACTGAGGTGAAATGAGATGACTTACTTTTTCCATTAACTGTAAATCCAAAGTTTGGCCAGTTGCTTCCCTCAAGCTTTGGGCAGCAGAGCCAGGAAGAAAATGCCCAGAGATGCTGCAATAAACATCTCAAAGCACAGAGATGAAAGGAGTCAGAAGATGAACTTCTAGTAGAACAGAACTCTCCATGAAATGTGTGGGGGGGGAAATGACCATCTCCTATAACCTTGAAAAGAGTTGGAACTTGAAAAAAAGACATTGTCTCCAATAAGTACCTTTTCTAACCCACCAGAATAGGAAGATTGTTGCATAGTCTGTGTCTACATTTATTTTGATAAATCAGAGAGAACACAGAAAAAGTTCAATCACGGGACAGTGCTGTCTCTACTGTTTAATTCCTGGCTCATTCTTTGACTCTGTTTTGATTTGCCCCAGACTCCAGCCTCTGGGACCAGTTTGCCCTAGGGCCCTAAGCAAGGTGAATGTAAGCCAGTTGGTACCACTAGGTCTTGGAACAAGGATTCACCTACTAAGCTTTCTTTACTTCACAAAATCAGGTAGGGGACAGATTGTCAACAGAATCAAGAAGTGCACAACAAAGAAAAGTCCAGAGCAAAAAACAGTCAAGGAATTTTCTGTATCAGCATTGCAGTGTGAAGGAATCTGAGGAAGTTCCTATTTCATACTTCTTGTTTATCAGAAGATCTGTCTCAGATCAAGCAATTTGCTGATTGTATTAGCAAAAGAGGTTATGAGGCAAATGGATCAATTTAATAGTCACATATCATCAGTTCTAAAGGAATTCAAGGTTGAAATAGCGGAATAACTCACTGCTTTATGTCAATTCTCATTTAAAGCTGCCTTTTTATCAGAAGTCCTGGAAGATGACTAATGTGGCATCATTCTTAAGAAGTTACAGGGAAAACTAGGAAACTATAGACCAATAACAGATCTAGCATATGCACTGAGTGAACGAGTAACTATGAGAAAGATGGTTTATGATAAACATAACATACTGAAAAACAGAAGTGTCTCTTTTATAAAGAGAAAGCACTTGTCATGCCTACAAAAGCTACAGGAATTCTGTGGGGAGGGTTCTAAAGCACACAGACAACAACCTACTGTGATTCCCAAAAGACATTTAATAGGGTCCTTCACCAAAGGTTGTCAAGGAGCCCAGGTTGTCATAGCATAGCAGCGAAGATCCTTACATGTATAAACAACTGGCAAAAAGGTAGGAAACAGTGTGGGAGTAAACAGTCAGCTTTCCTAGTAAGTACAAGCCATGAATTTTGTCCCACAGGAATTTTCACAAGGGCTTGGACTGTTTAAAATATTCATAAGCAATGTGCTAAAAAGGATGAAAGAGCCAAGATTGCTTACAATGTCAGGAATTATAGATTGACTACAGAAAATAACAGAAGGGCCATATGCATATATTTATACTACTACATAAAACAGAATTAGGCACCCTTTTCCTGACCCAGGTGGTACAGGCTGGTGGTATCCACATTATATAGTACTTTGCATTGAATCTTATCCAATCTTCATATAGTTATCCTAAATATTATGAAGTGGTTTTTTTTCCTTTTTTTTTTTTTTTTTTATTTATGTCCAAAGTGAATACAGAAATATAAGGGTGGTATTCCTCTCTGTCTGTGTGGCATTTCTCTAGCAAGGAACTGGATACCTATTGTACACCTCGCATCTGGCCTGAAGGTAGAAATGTAAGTTGCCGAGTAAAAACAGTCTGCTCTACATACTGCTGGAAAACTATGTGGGATAGAAGGAGCCAAAACTAGGGCATTCTCACCCAGCACATGCTGTCTTCAAACCATGAATGGGCACTGGTTTGGAGGGTACTAGCTGTACCGGTTGGCAGAGACCAAAAGCTTATCGGAAGATATGCTAGCAATTAATCAGTGGCTTAACTCAGGGCTCTCATGGTCTCAGGCTGTGGCACAGGATTGCCCATTTTGTCATTAATCAGCAAGATGCTCCCTGATGTTCTCTCAGACAATGCCTGGGTACAGTTTGGGAGGGAAAGTAAAAGACCAGGGATGAAATCTAGTATAAACCAGCAAACATATGCTCTGAAGACAGTAAGAAGGCCATCCTCTTTTTTTTTTTTTTTTTTTTTTTTTTCTGTGTAGCAATGGAGTTTAGTCCTATTTTCACAAGCAGTGCCACTTGCCTTCAGGGACAAATGTTCATATTTGATCTATTATGTTTTCCAGCATAGATGCTAATCCCAGTAAACCCAGTGGTACAGTGCTCAAAAGCATTTTGTGACCCACATTCATTTACTAGGATAAATCCAACAGGACTGACTAGGCAGGGAAATAGTGAAGTTCATTATAGGCAAATTTAAAGGATCATGGAAGAGGGAAAAGGTCCTAACTTTATGTACAGAAGAATAAACTCTGAGATGATTAATAATTACAGATATATGAGATCCTGGTGTTATAGACACAAGAAAAACTCACCTTAGTGTTCAGTAGTAGTTGAGGGGAAGAAAATTAAATTATTAGAAAGGCTGATAGCAACATGAAAAGTACATTCAAAGGTATGGAACAGCTTCTATATGGGGCTGGGAATGAGAGTATGATATGACATAAGTGTGTAAAACCACAGGTGGTAGAGGAGGATGTATAGGATAGGTACAGCTATCTCTTCTAGTACCAAATCTGCAGGTCATCATGAATCAGTCAAATGAAACTAGCAGTTGGTCACTTCAGAACAAATGAAACAAAATGATTCTACAAACACTGTGATTTTAAACTGTCAAAACCCTTGCTCCACAGCCCTTGCTGTAGATAGGTTCAGGGAGCAGCTGGGCAACTTCACAGAAGAGAAATCTCTAAAGTAAATCTTGGCTCTGAGACTCAAATTACTGGTCGGCAGGAGAGTACACAGGGAAGTATCAAATACACTTGTTCTGTTCTTAATCTCTTTTGCAGGCCTCCCATTTTGGCCACCAGAGACAGTGGCAGATGTACCTCCAGTCCTTTTGGAACAACCATCGCTATGTTCTTGTCCTCTGACTGTTTTTTCCTGCTGTGTTCAGAGGTACAGGATTTTCCCCAAACTCTTTTCAAATAAATAGGATTGCACTTGTATAAACACCAAAGACTGATGTTTACAATTGATTTCAGAGCATCCTGACAAAGCTTAAAATACTGACTAACTTCTTGGAGCCAAGCAGTTGTCCACACTTCCATGACACATACACACAGATACACATACACATGCACAAACGAACACACTCTAAACTGTGGATCTTTGCTGCTGCTATGCAGGTTAGCTAATAAAAACCACAAATACTAGCACATACTTTGTGTCAATAGGTTTCAAACCACTTTACCGGTTTAAGTATCCCATGAACCTTTTTACAAACATCAAAGCAGGGTTTTTTAGCTAAAGGAACTGCATTTTTATCAGAGGTAGGGCTTGTAGCCAGAGCGTCTGCCAGTGTGGCAATCTGATGGTTGGACAATTTTTGTCAACTGAATGTGTGTGAAGTGAATTTGAAATGTACAAATTCAGACCCTGGCAAGAGTTTGAAGTCATGTAACTGTCACCACTTCCAGTAAAACCTGAGCTGCTCACATTCGGCTGCCAGACCCTTTGAAGCAGGCGCTGCCAGACAGCCAGCTATCTGAGACACCTTTCTATGCAAACACTGGATCAGAGATTTCTAAAACAACAGGATTATTCCCGAGTCTCAGCAACTTCAAGGTAAGAAACATGGAACAAAGCATCTATCGCATTAGAAATAAAGGAGCTCCAGATAACAAGTATGGCAAAAGCATCTAACACCTTGCATTAGATTCAGCTCTGATTTAATGCCTCTTATGTGTGCTGTAATGGTATCTGTCTGGGGGCAAAGAATTTGCTTGCTTGTTTACTTAGGATAAGTTTCAGTTCAAAGCTTGTTTTCTAAAGGTGTTTTTGCCACTTCTCAGGCATTGTAGATATGAGAATTCATTGAGGAAAAAAAAAACCAAAACAATAAAACAAAAACAAAAGGGAGTTCAGACATTGCCAGTAATAGCCAGTAGCTGGTAGATATCACAGCTCAGCGTTGTAAGTGTATCGTCAAAAGACCTCCATGATTACATAGGTGGAAAAAGGAATTTTGGGAATACTGAATACTTCACATGTTCCCACAATATCATGATGATGAAAAGACCTGTGACAAGTAACTTTGTGCTCTTCTGCTGCAGCGTCACTGGGATTAATAGCCTTTAAAACCTTTCATTACTCTTATATTTGATAGGGGTGCCCTAAGGGGTTGGTATTAGGTTAAACCATAGAGTGACACTGACTCATTCGAGGTCTCTTAATGCCTGTCTAGGAACTGCTAGGTCTGGAGCACCTACTGCTAATGCTTAATGTGCTTTGCATTAGCACATCATGTCAGGAGAACCTGACATTGGCAGATAAATGGATGTTTTACAGTGCAATGTTCCTTTCTGCTTCTTAACTAATCAGCAATAGTAGGAAAGGCAATAAAGGGGATTTGATGAGGTTTAACCACAATTCTATTTTGAAACAAATAAGTATAACTTGAAACCTCACTGGCATCTTTTTTACAGTAACTTCTAGACCTCCTGGCCTATGGAAAAGAAAACAAGGCAATTCATAATTAAAAAAAAAAAAAAAAAAAAAAAGTAATGATGATAGAGCAGCTGCCGTGTAAAGATTACAGAACACTTCACAACTTGACAAACATTACTGACAATATATTGGTGTGGCATTCATCCCTGGTTTAGACATAAGGAAACTGAGGCATAGTGAAACTGGAATAATGTTTTGAAAGGAGTCTTTCAGTGTCAAAGAACATACAATCATACAAAACTGTGGTGGCAAAATTGCTTACTAAAGGTAAAATTGTCACTTGCCTACTTTCCCTGTTGTCCACTAAGTAATCAATAAAAAGTTTCCCTCTGGCTTTTCTTTCCTGTACCAGCTATGTGCAATGAGAGAGAGATGGATATCCTAAAAATGTGTAAAGGGAAAGGATAAAAAGTGGTGCAAGTGTCACCTTCAGGACATACTAACATCACTGCTAAGAAGGGCAGTCCAGGCACTTTAGCCACAGCGTTTGGTTGGACGTACCAAACTGATTTTTTTGTCATGCAGCCATTCATGGGTTGGATAAGGCTTTTAGGCTGTGTCCATTTTGGAGAAGTTGCAGTGTGAGAATCTAGAGACTTGGATGTGGTAACACAAGGTTTCTTGGTACAGAGTTTAAATTTTCTGGGTGTCACTTCTCCACTTTATCCTGTGCAATGGCTTCCCATCCTTTACCCTAGTCTCACAAAGGAAACAACTAACCTTAACAGAATGCATAGCTTTATAAACAAGTGATTTTACTACCAGGGCACTATAACTTTATCTACATTTAAAGACATGCCAACATCATACAAAAACTATGACAAATAAGGTTACTGAGGTGATATTACATCAAAGGAAATAATACTTTCAAGGAGCTTTGATATGATTCCATTCTGTGCTGTAATTAGAATACAGCACACAGTTGCAGTACACAACCCCTTTGCTAGCATTTCATATCAAGAGTGTACTTACATGGACAACCTATGTTCTTCCTCTCAAGCTGCATTAAAATCTTATGCAAAAATTACATTAAAATAACAACCAATCAATAAATATGATTTTCTAGCATTCTTTAAAGACAAAGGTGAACAGTGAACTTGATAATGCACAGCTTCAACAATCCACATATATATACAGCATGGTTTTACCTCTGGGCTTGCTGAACAGCAGCACAGACTATCTTCATGTTAACCTACTACCTGCCAGCTACAGAAACGTGGTATCCTGGATGAGTGATGGAGAGATGGTTCACAAACTGCATGAAAGAAGAATTCACGGGGAAGAAGTCAGTCCAGCTTTTTCCCTCTCTTTTGGTATTACACAGACTTAGAGTGCTTGGCTGTTATGGGAACAGTGTGCTTTACCTTTCCTCAGCAGAAGTATTCTTCTAAGTTCATGTGCTTGGACCAAAGGGTATCTGCAAAAGCAGAAAGGAATTTCATGCAACAGATAAAAGATATTTCTGTTGCCCTGAAGCATTTCTCCTGCAAAATAGCAGGAGTTGGTTGCAAACAAGGGAAACTTGTCAAGGTATTTTTCAATAACCTTATATAACAGAAAGTATTGAACAGACTAATTACAGTCAAAACTACCAGATTTCCCTATAGGATAAAGCTTTTAGGATATTCCTTCTTACAAAGTCTCAAGTCGTCTTCAGTGAAGGAAATAACCCAACCCTTACCCAACTGAGGGGTGGACATTTAATTTAGTGGTGGTATTTATTGGTACTAGTGATGCTTCACGTGTCTCCTCACCAGTTATGAATGGTTTCAGAGAGTTCAGAAAGCAAATGAAGTATGAAAATACCCAAATAAGCTTTCTGGAGATTGGTCCTGTCCCAGGAATGAACATGTGAATCAAGAGTTTTTAAGAATTAACTGCAGGTTAGGGAGGTGTAAGGGGGGGGGGGGGGGGGGGGGGGGGGGGGGGGGGGGGTAGTTTGGTGAACTGTAGAGCCATTTCCTAACTGAGAAGTTATGTGGTTTTCACTGCCTCCAGCTCATTAAAGGGGAGATCAATTTTACAGGGGACAAGCTGACTAGACTAGTAATAATGGCATTAAACTTACAACAAAAGGGGAGATTAAAAAAGGGCAGCAAATAAACACTCATTTAGCACAGTCAAGTTGTCAAGAACAAAATTAATCAAGACACTGAATGACACAAAGAAAATAAATTCTTTAATTGCCTATTCATGAATGGCAGGAGCTTGTGTGGTAAACAGGAAGAGTAGGAACTACTTGTACTATGAGAATGAATTTGACCTGGTTGATATTACTGAAACTTGAAGAAGGATTTCTGTGACAGGAATGTTGAACTAACTCGCTATAAGCAATTTAGGAAAAAAACAGTAGCGAGAGAAGAGGAAAGGAGAAGAGGCAGTATGTGGCAATAATGGATTTCAACCCACTGACAACGATATAGTAAATGCTTTCAGTGTATACAGATCAAACTCCCAACACAGAGAGTGTGACAAGGGCAATTAGGTGCAAGCAGCTACATACCATCAAACTCCCCTGCCAAGGAGGATAACCACTCCCTTAAACCCCTACTTAAAATGTGTATGGAAAGCAAGAAGAGAAAAGAGTTTCTGTACTGTATGAGCTTTTAAAAAAGCTTTTTACTGGTGAATAACAGGTCAAAAGTCATAGATCTACAGGTTTGATGTTTCCAGTAATAAAATACCTTTGAAATTCTGAACAATGATTGATAAAAATTTCCTAAATCAAAAATGTTTTTGTCTCTCCTTAGAGAATTTTGTACTAGATGTCATCCTGACAGCAAAATTAATTTCAAGACTAAATGTTAGTGATTCTTTAAATGAAAATGAGAACTTTATTACATTCATTACATACAAATAGGGTGTAACACAACTTTAAAATGGCCACTTTCAAACAATTTGTGGCTTATCACTAGTTGGAAGAACTTTTGAAGGGAAAGATATGTAAACAATAATAAAGATATTTTAAAAGTATTTTAGGAGATGATCTAAGAACTGCAATCAAGACAGTCTATTCTACACCAGCCCAGCTTAAAAGAGAAATAAAGGCAATGTGAAACTTCAGATATAAACAGGTTGGAAACAAGGAAGAAAGTTAATAGATTAGATCACTTGAATTTACAATACAAATGGATATAACAGAAAAATGGTACTGGAGGCAGAAGTATATAGGAGGAATTCTATGGTTGAGTTCAGTACACTGAAAACAATATTAAATATATATGGAGAAATAGCAACCTTACAATAGTGTTTGTCCATTGTTAAATGGAAAGGATGCAGTTGTCAAAAATAATGCAGAAGAGAGAACTGTTGAATAAATATTTCAGCTCTGGGACTGGGAAAAAGTCAGATGTAGTCATATCATACAAAGATGGTGATGAAATGTTACACTTAAAACAACAAAGACAGTATATGCCAAATAGTAGCTATTAAGGCTAAGTATCTTTTATGAAATATGCACCTAGAAATGTTAGAATAAAAGCCTAATAATATTTATTAGATCATTTATTATTATTTTCAATAAATTTTGGATTTCTGAGATAGCTCCTGAGCATTGGGTGGAATTAAGAGTTGTGCCTGTACTTTGCTTTCAAAGCAAATGG
The DNA here is from genome assembly GCA_025345505.1 of Todiramphus chloris collaris. Classification (NCBI taxonomy): domain Eukaryota; kingdom Metazoa; phylum Chordata; class Aves; order Coraciiformes; family Alcedinidae; genus Todiramphus; species Todiramphus chloris. Next base: position 38,710,741 of record JANVCC010000021.1, read on the forward strand.
GGTAGTCTAGGTAAATGTAAGCCTGTCCTCCTGACATTAATCTTGGGAAAATAATGGAACATCAGATAGGGAAATTGATTAATAAAGAATAGAGGGTAGCATATTTAATGTCATCTAATATGGTTTATGGACAAAAGAATTTGTCAAATTAACGAGATATCTATTTTTTATAACAGAGGTACAAGGTTAGTTATAAATTGCTAGATTTCAGTAGATAATTTGATTTGGTTCTACATACCCTTGGGATTAAGAAATTACACAACACAAAATCAGGATGTCAGACATTGAATGAATTAAAAATTAGCTAATAGACAAGTCTCAAATGTAATTTCAAACTGGGAACCATTAAGAGTATGTGTATTTTATCTGATGGTTTTCCAATGTTAAGTTCCAGATTCCATGCTAGCTAATAATTTTTTACAACAACCAAGAAAAAAATTAAATCAAAATTGATCATTAGAGCACATAAAAAATGTTGAGGAACTAATAAATAATAAAGGGGAAAGATCATTCAAGCAAATCCATTCTGAACTGCTTGGTAAACTTGGCAAGGATATTTTTATCTGGCAATAAACAAGGCAGGCTCTACTGAAAGCATACGAGACTATTCCTGAAAGCAGTTGCTGTGCATAAGACATATTTATACTGTTCAGCTAGTACACAAAGATTTTTCTTATCTGCTTCTACTTCTAACTTATCTCTCTCTCTCTCACACACACATTATTATTATTCCCTAAAATCAAGAGTACATACTTTGTTCTATTAAATTTAATCTCATTTCCATTGCTCCTGCTCTCAAGACAATGCAATTTTTCATTGCACAAAATCCCAGTCCTCTGCTGTACTGAAAATATCTTACAACTTTGAGTTATCATTAAATTTTGTTAGTAAACTGTAACTTTATGTGACACCCTCTCTTCCACAATAATTAAAGTGTTCTCCTTTCTTTACAGCTAGTCTTGTTGTGTACTGAAATACAGCATACATGTCTTTCTGTAAGAAAAAGCACACCAACCAAAAAGTATCTAGGCTCTTAATGACTCATATCTGGCTGAAATTCCAGGTTTAAGTGCATAAGCACAATTTAGCCTTGCACGAGCATATTACTGGAAGTGTAAAACACACAATATTCTCATTTCAGTTCAGTTTCAGCACAAAAAAAAAAATTACAATGCTATAAAAGTTGAACCTTTGAATGTTTTCATCCTACCCATGCACTGAAGCGAAAAATGGCCTTTTCAATATCTTTTCTCACTAAAGAATACTGACTGCTCCAGGGAATTAACCTACCTAACACATTCAGAATCTGTACTTGCAAATTCTGTGTCATACAATTTGCTTGTATTTTGGACAATACAAGTAAAGGAAAGATGGGGGGAGAAGGGGAAGACATTTCCACCTGCGTGTCACATATAAGTTGCCTCTTTCTTTTCTCACTATGAGTTCAAGTATCTTTCTCTTGAGAGTTTATACTCATTATGAAATTTGTTGTGAATTTCCAAATGCATGTGACATTTGGTTTGAGTTTGTTCTTTCTGCTGATAAAGAAAGTACTTACCCTTGAAGTTAAGGATGAATAGGATTTGAAGTCCTTGTGCTAGAGAACAAAACCTAAATAAAGGGATAGTTGTGGTGCAGCTTGACAGAATGATACTGGGATCTAATTCTTATTCATCGTAAGACAAAACATCTTTTAGCTATTCTTGTCTTTGACTCTACCTCTTGGACTTCCTTATAAAAGATAAAACATATCCTCCTCTTTATACCCAGCTATACAATGGGTGTCCTAGTTTAAAAAAGAACAGACAATGAACCTAGAGAACTGGGAGGCTGACAGCAGGAAAGTCCATCACCCTGAAGGCAAAACACACTGCTTTTTTATTAAAGTATGTCATGGACATGCTAGAAGGTATTTACAGCCCTTAGTCACAGTGTTTTAAAAACACCTGCTGTGTCAAAATGTTTCTGAAGAGAGATGGACTACACTAACATGTGGAAAATCGATCTTCTATTCCTCTTCCCTTTGTCTATTCCTGTCAACTATACATTTCAGAAAGCAATTATGCTTTGATAGTAGAATACATTCAGCACTGCAATCTTTGTGGGCATATGTTGTGACTAACAGTTACTGATGTAGGAATTCATAAGCACAGATTTAAATATCCAGGTCATATAATACATTTTTTTGGTTGTCATTGACACATTTCTAGATTGTCTTACTGTAAGTAATTTTATTATTATTTAATAAAATATATATATATATTAAAAAGTTCCTTTTCTGGAAAGGATCTATTCAATTACTTCATCCCTGGAAACTCTGAGGACACAAAAACTGGATATGTCCCAGGCTCAAACTATTGCACTGGTGATCTATCACAGGAAACTTTCAAACTAGCAGCACTGTCTATGATATTGTCAAGGTGTTGTCTAGGGATCCTATGAGATTTAAGTATTCACTTTCCCCTAAAAGTACAGAGGGATAGTTTTTGAAAGATATATATTTTAATTAATATTTAATCTTTTAATATATCAGGGTTTTTTTCTTTCTATCTTCTTTTTACTTCTTATGTGTTCTAACATTTTGTATACCTTTTAATTGTGTTGGAGTATCCACAGCATGAAACAGCTGTCCATATCTAGGGGCAAGCTGACAGATAATATATTGGGCCAAAGGGTGTGCAAATACCTTTCACTGTTAAAAATTACTTTTTTTTGGTGTTGATGGCAGAGCTTTCTTGGCTGACTGATGAACTATCAAAAGGACACTGCACGGCTAAAAAACAGCTGTCAAGTTATCCATACGTGTTCAACAGTTATACAAACAATAACAAAAAACTTTTCCACAAAGATGCATAGCACCAGATGTGTAAAGAGGGGGACACTGGCCATATTTGATGCAATGCTTTTGTGAATATTGGTTTATTGCCAACTAAGAGGATCACCATGGGGAACAAAGAACAAATCCTCCTGGAATACAGCTACTCAAGCACTTTGAAATAGTGCATCAAAAAGCTGATTATTCCTTTCTTGCATGAGAACCTCTTTAACAACAACTTTTGCCATCCCTCATGGACATCTGCATGCTATTTTCCCCATTTCCAAGGATCACAAGTGCTTTTTACTGATAGAAATGTGAATAGAATATTTTGGTGTGCTTTGACATGCTGTGCTAATCCTCAAATAAATAAGCAGTTGCAACAAATTTTCTCCTGCATCATATCAACATTTGATGTGGCACAAATATAGCAATATATCTGAAGAAACTTAATGCTTAAAGAGAATACATGTTTCAAATAGAAAGCACAATCTCATTCATATTTTAGTGGGAAAGTATATAAGCAGAGGTAAAATAAACAATTAAAATGCAGATGTGAATAAATTCACAGACAGGACAGAAACAGACTATAGATTTTTTTCCACTACCAAAATCTTTATCCATAACATACTTAGCAGTTCAGCTATTTCACTGTTTCTTGAATAAACTTGACATTAGATAGCTTGGACTTTATACATCTGCCTAAACTGAGGTGCCTAGTGCCATCTGAGGCCTTCTCACTTCACTTCCATCTGTCTCTCCAGAAGCACATGAATCTTCTGTAAGTCCTGTGTCACATCTCACTACCCCAAAATGACTTGTCAGATACTCCAGGGTATATGTAGTGACCCTAAGCATCCCTGTTAGGCAACAAAATCCCAACCTCCATCCCGCAGCTGGACAACTAAATTTAGTTACCCATGACCTCAACATGAATCCTACCTGTCAGAGTTCAATTCAGTTGCACACACGTGCCATTATGTGCTGTTTGGGATGTCTTGGGGTATCAGAGACACAATACTGTCTGATGTAACATGGGACTTGAGGAGGATTCTGTTCCTGGAGCAGACCCTAACTGCTCCTGGGACACTTAGGCACCTCAAATAACACTCAAAATCTATTAGTTGACAAATGAATCAAGCTGATTAGTTTCTTCAGGTTTTTCCAATGTACCTAAGTGTCTTTCAACAGGAGTGTACTTTGCAAATATTTATAAGCAACAGCAAACGAGTAAAGCTTGCAATAATACAGAAAGAGGATCATATTAGTTCAGCAACAGGCTGTCCCTTTCTAGTTTATGTTATTTACAGAAGATTTATCTGGTTTTGTCATTTCCTGCTGTACTACAGACCATACAAACAAAGCCTTTAAAGTTCAAATGCAGAAATTTGGCTACAGCTACCAATAACAAATTGACTAGTCTTAGCAATGAAATGTTAATTGGTGTCTGAGAGATTCACTTCACAAAGAAAGAGCCCACCGCACTTAATCCTTGCCAAATTAGGAATCTTTAGCAGATATGAGCGTCAAAAGATTGAAGTATATGGGACTGCTTCATACATAGCATGTATTCAAAGAGTCACCAACAGCCTCAACTGCAGAGAGGGACTGGCGTATCCAGGGCTGCCATACCTACTTGTTATCCTACTTGTTTGCATTTTTTTCTGAGGCAATGACCTAGAAGATGTATTTGGTAAAATCGTAATCCTTCTTCTTCAGCTTCAGTTGTCCATATCGTTTATTCATTTCTCAAATGCCCAATCTAGAAGTGCTTACCAGCACAAACTACCATGAACAGTAGCTTGGTAAGAATATCCCTCTTGCAATTTATATTTGATCTTCCACAGTGATTCAATATAAAAAGCAAACCACTGAGATTAAAATGTCAAACTGACCTGAAGTATTCACTCCTTCCTGTGAACCAAAGTTATCTAGAATAAAAAAAAAAAAAAAAAAAAAAAGAGAAGGCAGACCAGACTTTATTTTTGTAAGGAGAAGAAACAAGGATGCAAATTAGAAAACAGAACTGAGAGATAAAAACACTGTAACACTCTTGTTGATGTTCATCTGAGACTTTATATCAACTGTCCAATTCAAACACCTAATTCAAGTAATCTAAAGTTTAAAAGAAGGTCCCCATGCCCAGCAGAGTTCCCACAGGCAACTAAGTGTCTTGGAAATAATTTTTGTGTGGGTACACACCTGTGCATTTGTTGACAGACCATGGGCTCAGTTTTTGCATGAAACCAACTTAAAGTTTTCTTGCCAGCCCACGGTAAAGGCAGACACATCTAGGTCTTACACCTGGAGACAGTTATGTTTTGGATCTGGCATTGCAGACCCAGACTAGCAGCTCTAGACATAAAGCCCCTCCATAGCTAGGACTGGACCCTTGAGAAAAGGTAGCATGTTACAGAACTCAGCAGTTTTGTGGGTTTAATGTATGTTCCTGTGCTCTTGCACAAGATAATGGAGGTTTATCACTCCCCACTTACTCTGTACGTCTCTGCAGAATAGTTACTCCCCAGTACCAAGTTCAGAACTAACCTAGAGACAACCAGCAGAAAACACTAAGCATCAGGTTTCATCTGTTATCCTCTTTTCACTGGATTCATTAAGCTGAGACTGCTTTGAACAGGTTGCAGAAAGCAAAACTGTCTCCAGCTATGAAGAGCTTGAACACTTACCAAGTGAATGGATTGTGTGTCTGCTTCAGTCTAAACACCCTGACCACCCCTCTACATAATAACCATGCTGGAAAACATTTTCCATTGCAAAAGCTTAGGTTGATACATTGCTGCCAATTTCAATGCTACAAGCAAATAATTTTATTACGCTATGGATGACTTTCAGTTTTGCTCGTGTGCAAGCAAGATTTGGAGTTGGCCATATGAGAAATGGTTTAAATCTGAGGGAATAGCAGATGTTTCAGATAATTGGCAATTAAATAATTCATAATGTTGACATGTTGCCATCAGGTTCCAAATTAAAAGGAGTCCTTTTTTCTACTCAAGCAATACTAGCCACTCTGGCAACTCCTGTTTTGGAAAATTTAATACAAAAGGATGCACCTGTCTGCTCTTCACACATGAAAAAATAAGTAAGGAAACTCTTCATGTCCAAGATGGCCATGATTACAAGAAGTGCATAAATATGCTTCCCCTTGCTACATCTGTACTGCTCACTGCACTGGTTTTCAAGTGACATCTGATCTCATGGATCCAATGTGCTGCTAATGGGCAAGAAAGATAGTGAACTATTATCCAGTACCTGTTTACTACTAGTGAAAATGCAAGGTATCCCAAACTTACATTTTATGGTCTATATTGTGTGAATAAATCAGAAAACTGTGAAACTCAAAGATACTTACATTGCCTACATAACAGCTCATTAAGATTCTTTTCCACCTCAGTGGCAGAGCTGTGACACTTGCACCAGAGCTCTATCAGATCCTCCAGACTGATATCGTTTCAATCAGAACGTGAATTTCATGACTGCAGAAGGTCATCAAGTCAAATACTGTGTCTGATTTTTAAAAGGGTTGGATAATTTTATGACCATTAATAACATTTTCAGTTCTGCATGCTAAGACAAGATAATCAAATGTCGTGCTTTGGAGTATAGGCTGATTGCCATATAGGTCAGGATGAATATTTTCACCAATGTACATCATTGCATAAAATAAATTTGCAAATAAAGTTTATCAAGTGAAACCTTAATATCAGAAAACTTTAGCTTCTCTATTTAAGTGTTAGTTATATTTGGGTACTACATAAAACAAAGGAAGTGTGTAGGACCAAGCAGCATTAACAAAGTGCTCAAGAGGATCCAGTATCTCCAAAAAGAATCAGGTGTGAATTTGCTTCACAGTGTTTTCCAGTGTTTTGCAAGTTTTAAAGATTAAATTTTTAGCACCCTTTTGAAATGCTTCTTAGCATAGAATCACAGAAAACTAAGGTTGAATGGGATCTTAGGAGGTCATCCAGTTCATCTCTGTTACCCAAGGCTGGATCAATTAAATCTGTATTAGCAGGCAGATATTTATCTAATCTCTCTTTAGACTTCCAGTAATAGTCTTTCCACAGGATTTTTTTTTCCAGATTTAGAATTTATAAATTATTCTTAACACCTAACTTGAATCTTCCTTAAACCAACTAACTGAGAGGCAGTGATTATTACAATAGAAGTCTCTTAGGAAGACAAAATGAATATGATAAATTACATGATAAGTACAATTTATACGTGATAAAATGTAAGTACAGAATACTGCTAAAACTCAATATTGTGTCTGCTTTTTGTACTAACTGCAAAATTTTTATCCTTTCTAGTCCTGGCAGAGTCACCATGGAAGTTACCATACCTGAGGTATTGGGCATTACCTGAAACTAGCTGTTTAAGGCCTCCAGCCTTCACATCACCCTCAAGTCCTTCTCAGTTCATGAAAAATAGGTCCATCAGGGAGCTTTCCCTTGTTGTCTCTCTCACCAGCTGTGTCAGGAAATTATCTTCCACACACTGCAGGAACTTCCTAGACTGTTTCCTCTCTTCTGTATTGTATTTCCAGCAGACATCCGGGAAGTTGAAGTCCCCCACAAGAACAAGTGATAGTGATTGTGAGACTTCTCCCAGTTGCTTAGTCTACTTCTTGATCCTGGTTGGGCAGTGTATAACAGACTCCTACCATGGTATCTGCCTTGTTGGGTTTCCCCCTGGTTCTTACACAGAGACACTCAACACTATCATCACCATCATTATGCTCAAGATAATTGAAGCACCCCTAATATACAGGGCACTCCACCACTACTTCTTCCTGGCCTATCCCTTCTGAAGAGCTTATAGTTATCTATTGCAGCACTCCAGTTGTGCGCGTCATCCCACCATGTTTTCATGATGGCAACTATATTATAGTTTTCCTGCTGCACAATGTCTTCCAGCTCATTCTGTTTGTTGCCCATGTTGTGTGCATTGGTGTAGATACACTTCAGTTGGGCTATTGATCCTGTCACCTTTCTGGGGGGAGAAGGCCTAATTCCCCCTTTACCATACCCAGACACTGAAGTCTCTCTTGATTTCCATCAGATTTCTTGTTTCAAGTTCATCACTGACTACCCAAAAAGTCAATATGGATAATAATCTGAGAGCAGTATCAGGGTAGGCAGTTTTCTTACCACATCTTTATCCCAGGTCCCAGTGAGGCAGCTGACTTCCCTAAGAAGTGGGTCTCTGGTCTGCATATTGGACCTTCTGTTCCATTCAGAAACGAGACACCCTGACATGGCCCATCTTTTTGTCTTTGTAGTTTTGATGTAGTGCATAGGTAAATTTAATTTTGGTGACACTTCTAAGCAGGATGAATCATCATCCTCATTATTAATAGGTTCCACTTGCAGGGCTTGTACTTGTTATGCAAAGGCACTTGGGAAGGCGGCGCTGTTGCTGAGGGGACACACCTGCTGTGCTGGGCAGGAGCTTGTTCTCCTTCCAGTCCCTATGTGCAGTCAGATGGAGAAGGGAAAAGGAATCCTCTGTGTTACATGTCTTATCTAATTGTTTGTCTTGTCTCAGAGAAGGTAGGACGTGATTCCACTGATCATCTCCCTCTTGCACTCCCTGACACTCCTCAACCTACTCACCCCCTCCTGGAGCTCTGTCACTAAGCGGAGAAATTCCTCTACCTGGGTGCACTTCCCACAGGTGAGCTCAATGCTGCTGCTGCTGCCGCCCTGTACTAGTGTGAGATCCAGGCACAGCCTACAGCCTGACCCTGCAGTGGCTGCATGTTTCCTCTGGAGCTCCATCTGGGAAGATGCACCAGTCATGGTGGGTGCAGAGTTTTGAGAGGCCATAGCTTTCTGCTGGGTGAAAACCATCCCTCCCAGGTCAGAGCTGTCAGAGCTTTCAGTGGCCTTCCTGCACAGTGCTGTGCCAGGTGCCTGCTCTGATCACTGAGCTTCCCAGGGCTTCTCTTAAGGGTGTGGGGATGGTCACTGTAACACTGGAAATGCCACCACCTCATCAGCCTCTCCTGAGAGAGCTGTCAGCTCCTGTGAGGTCTCTCCCCTCCCCTGGCACTTCCTTACCAAGAAAAATCTCAGAAAAACCGCTGTACCCCATGATCTACTGCTCTGCTGTGGGCCAGGCTGGCTCTAGATCAGCTCCCCTTGGTGAGCTTTAAAACCTACAAATCCACCTTAAAAAGGCACATTTTTATGATGCATCCTATAGGAACTGTATAAATATCTCATTTTTAATTAATAATACTACTACTAATAATATATAAAAGATATAGCCTTAAACTAGCTGGTATGGAAAATAGATTTCCACAACAAGGAAGTCTTTGCAGAGCAGCTTGAGGGAGACATGTTTTGTTCATGGTGATAAAAGCCTTGTCACTGTTTTATCTGTCAGCAAGTTTAAAAGATCTTAAAAAATTAAGGTAGTTAGAAAGGGACACCAAAGAAGGTGGTTTAGATCTGGAGAGAAGAGTTATGCCTACCTTTCTAAGAGCATGTACCTGACAGTGACTTAGGCTTTGATAGGTTGTCTATCCAAAAATACAGCTCATTGATATACGTTTTTGTTTACCTTTTTTTGGTTTAGTCCCGAAGGTCACTAAAAAAGGCAATGAAAATGTATTAGTATTATTATCATTTCAAAACCACAGAAAGTTAGCTTATTTATTTCTCTTTTTTTTTTTTTCCTTAAATTCATCAGGAAAAAAAATCTAATTTTTGAGAATTGAGAATATGATTACTTTGCTCTGTATGTCTTGCAAAGATTTTAAATTAGATGTGTTATATATATTATTTTTATAAATAGAAAAATTATTCTTTAAAAAATTTGTAATTAGATTTTCTTGTAGAATTAGGTGAACAAAATGAAAAACTTTTGGTCAGCTTTTTTAATTCCTATTTACTGCATATTTCCTAAGTTATATATTTGGTCTCTTTGTAGTGTCAAAAAAAGGGAAAATAACTTTTGGAAAGTTTGGGTTATTTTAAAAATGTTTTAAAACTTATACCAATAAATTTATGAAACTCTAAAATACAGACTCAAACTAAGATGAGGAATAGACAGGCAAAGCACTCATGCATCAATAGCTCTAACATGCAATGACTCTAGACTCCAATTCTTGGTTTTACTTAGTTCTACTCCTTAGAATTAATCTAGTATACCCAGTTTATGCAGAGGGTAGGGGGTGGTTCTGTTAACCCTGCTCTGAACTTCCCTTAGAAAAATTGAACAGGTTGAGTAAATATTGAAGGGCCTGTCAAAACAGCATAGCATAGTATGGGGAGAGCAGAATGGTGCAGTCCTGCAGTAGACAAGGTAACATTAAGAATTTGGTTTTAGCTTGGGTCTAGCAAAGTGTCAGCGTGTTTGTAGGAGTTTCAATGCCTGGGCACCCAGCTTGACCTACCTTGATGCAGTAGACCTCTGCTACCTACTCTTTTTTAACTAGATAATCCAAAATTTTGAATGCATAGAGCCAGGTTCTCCACTGTTCTTTGAGAACAAGAGACTCGCAAACAGTTTATGATAGTAATTTCAAAGTTAAAAGAATAAAGAATGCTCTTTCATGTTTTCTTCTAAATTGTCACATTTACATAAAAGGGTTGAAACCTGCCTGGAAAGTATCTTAATCCTTCTCATTTGATTGACTTATTTTTATCCCTTCAGAGGTTAAGTCCAGATTGTTTATGAATTATTTCATTTGGAAGTATCCGTGAAGCTCAGGATATATATAATGGGACGTGCCGACTGTGAAATGTTCCTGGCTATCAAGCTGAGGACATTCAAAAATACTTTTTGTGTGTGAGTGTTGTCAGTTAGCAAGTTAGAAGTTCAGACAACCAAATTAGAGCAACTGGTTGATTTTCTTGTGAAGATCAATAAATGTGACAGGATAATATATAACATGCAGTTAGTATCAAATGCAAAGGGAGTGGTGACATTGGGAAAGATGTACAAGCTGTGACTGCTTCAGCAAAAAGATTACTTCTGAGGCATGGCACGAAAAACGTAAGGCAGTAGAAAAGACACTGACTAAAATGCCTGGAAAAGAAACATGGGTAATGGGAGTAATCAGAGAAGGAGAGAAGAATAATAGTCTCTCAGAACTGAGGTGCTGAATATCAGTAAGCTTGAGAAAGGCTGGGGCTGAGGTGTGTGACTTAACATATGAGGAAGCTATTGAATGTAAAAATAGAGATGTATTGATAATAGAAAGGTAAATGGAGCACTTTATACGTATCTATTTCTGTCAGATGAGCTGTGATAAAGGTGAAGAATCAGCCTGCAAAAGCTGAAGATATGACTGAACACTTTGTAATAGGTTAGAAAATTAGAGTGTTGGTTTGGACTGGGATAAAGTTAATTATCTTCACAGTAGCTTGTATGCAGCTCTGTTTTGGATTTGTGCTGAAAGCAGTGTTGATAACAGAGGAATGTTTTAGTTATTGCTGAGTAGTGCTTACACAGAGTCAAGGCCTCTTCTGCTTCTCACCCCACCAGCAAGTACCCTGGGGGTGCACAATAAGTTGGGAGGGGACACAGCTGGGACAGCTGACCCTAACAGACCAAAGGGATATACCTTATGGTGTCATGCTCAGCACAGAAAACTGGGCGAATAAGAAGGAAGGGAGGGGGTGGGTGGCATTTGGAGTGATGGTGTTTGTCTTCCCAAGTAACCATTATGCCTGACAGAGCCCCGCTTTCCTGGAGATGGCTGAAAACCTGCCTGCTGATGGGAAGTACTAAATTAATTCCTTGCTTTTCTTTACCTATTAAACTGTATCTCAATCTATTATTTTTCTCACTTCTATTTTTCCAATTCTGTTCCCCCTCTCCTCAGGGGGAGAAGTGAATGAGGGGTTGTGTGGGGTTTAGTTGCCATCTGGGATTAAACCATTACAATCGATAATCATCAGATATGTCTATTCTGCATGTTCTGCTGGTTATATAAGGAAAAAAGGTACCATGTCCAAGAGAGATTAGAAAAGTTTCTTAGAAATAGAAATATTGGTGGGGCTTTTCTTGATATGACCAAAGAACACCGTCATGTTGCAGCTGTGGTTAGAGCACTGAAATGGTGGCTGGACTGCAGATGTCATTTGTTATTCATTGTAGTTGCCAGGATGCAGAGAGGGATTTAGATGAGCAAGCAGAGGAAAGGAGTAAATCCAGGACCTCAAAGACATTACATTGACAGCATGTCATCCAGCTGATTCTGTGAGGCTGCAGAGTGCATGGGTGCAATCCATCTCCCATAGTTGAGTGCTGTCAATGTCAGGCTTTTCCAGAGGATGAATAATCTGACCTTCCCCCTTCCTGCTATGAGGATGAGGTCAGTAACCCCCTGAAAGTGGTTATCTCCCTGCATTAACAGACAAGGGAGCTTCAGGTGTCTACTTTTTAGATTCCCAAGTTAAGTCAGATGACCTCCATGCACAACTTTATCCCAAGTATACAACTTAGTAAAGACACTCAAATCAAGCCAGGATAATTCAGTTTTTATAGTAGCTGAAAGGCTGTGCTTTATCCCCTAGCAGAACTCACAGGACGTAACAAGCCAAATGCTTGCTGGTCAGGACAGTAAGTACAGAGGGGGTGGTTAAAAACACATGCAAATAGTAAAAGTCTCACTGAGGTCGGAGGAATATTAGGTTCAGGATAATAAAAGTACCTGATAAAAAGTTAAAATATTCTTGCAGTGAAAATACCATGCAGTTCATAGAAAAATAAAGTTACATAGCAATTATATGTTGTATGGAAGGCAAAACTGTACAATTTTATCTGACAATAGAGGCAGTTTAAGTGTAATTTATAGCCAAATAGGGAGTCAAATGATTTTTGGCAAAGAATCTTTACTGAGGTTAGAAAAAGTAGATCATGGCAACCTTTTAGAGATAAGAGACACCTCCTGAACAAGGCAGAAACATTGATCATGAGGCATTTTAATTACTCTGATATTGATTAGGATAACAGGAATACAATTATAAAGAACGCATTCTTAAAAGTTATGTAGTCTTACTGCATTCTTGTTTTGTTTCCAGTAATTTCTTACAGCTTTTATAGTCTAAGGATATTCCATGATTAATCCTAAGAAATGAGATAAATATAAGAAATCACATTGAAGAGACAGAGCATCCTGAATCTACTTATCAGCTTATCATTGAGTTTGAGAGAATGCTGTGTACTAAAATTGTTTTGACTTTGAGAAAAAGGATGGTGAAAGAAAGCTGGGTGCTCTGAGGAATGTTGATTGGAATTCTATAATGTATGAGAAATCTCCTGAAGAAGAAGAGGAAATATAATATTTAAGAAACAACTGATGAGAAGGTAATTGAAATTCATCTCAAGCAAAAAGCTGTTCTGCTGAATATAGAATAGAATGTCAAGCAAATTAAATGAAAATACAACAGAATAATAAGTCTAACTCAAACCTGAATATTGGGGTATGTTTCTTCTCAAATATTCCAGTTCAATTACATCCCTAAAAGTGACTGCATTTTTCTACCATCTATAGAGAAAGCCTAAGATAAACGGAACTAAAATAGAAGAACACTTTGCCAACAACTAAAAGAGGATTAAATCAAGCACACCTCTTGTACATCATTTAATTGGGAAAGTGTCATCAGTGGACTGTCTAATAGTCCAATGCTGTTTGTTACTGTTAAAATTCTTCACCTTCAATATAAGCAAATCAAGTAAACAATTCAACCATGAAGTCCTACAAGATTTACGATTTATTGTTGGTTCTCTTCTCTTCTTAAACTATGCAATCAATCTGGGTGCAGCAGTTCACAATAAGTGACGTCTCTAAAGTCTAGATCAGAGACAAAAAACCTTGTGTGAATGTAACAAGAGTTTATGTATATGAGAATATCTGGGAGAACAGCATCTAACAAAGGTATTCTGTACAGAGATCTTCTCTTCAAGGTTTCTTTTCAAGTGTTCATCTGCAATGTATATTCTCATACTTTAAGGATGTAGCCAAATGCTGGTGCAAGGTCTACCATAATGAGGTTGCCTTAGTTCATCCTACAGGTCCTGGGTCAGTAAGATTGTATTCAACCATGATATCCAGAAAGGATTCATTGTGCTTTTGTTTGAACAAAATAATTGGCATTCTGCAGACCAGATTTATCAGGAAGTCAGAAAAGATTAAGAGTCTTTTCAATTTAAAGACCTGTGTTGGTGCCAGAGAGAAGAGCTCTTCAGCCTGCTAATGCTTTCTTGGTTTTGCAAAAGGAGTTGCTGGAAGTAGTTTCTAATGCTATTCCCAGGACTGAGCACAAGCGCTTGCATTATAAATAAATGCTTACTTTGAGTAAAATTATTGTTGTGCTTTTACCCATCAGTATTAGCAGGACTCATAGTGTTAAAGACATGACAGATCCCATAAAATTTGTGATGTCTCAGGATTCATGAAAGCTGCAACTATGGCTGTAGTTATGCTTAATGCTACAGAGCCCTTACACCTGAGAAAGACTGCATCTGTCTAACTGAACTGATACTGACTAATCTAGAAAAAAATCTTAGAAATAGTATAATAGAGGACAGTTTCTTTCATACAGCCATTGTAACCATGGATATTTCAATTATACAAGCCCTTGCTTCATAATTAAAACATAATCTCTGTCAGTTGGTGTACATACATCTTGGTCAACATCTCAGCTGGATGTGGATCTCTGTGGCAATGAAATCTCTCCGCCATTAAAGAAAGAGGAATCTGTAAAATTTCCTCAGCTGCTTCTACTAGGTCCATAACACTGTCAGATCAGACATGAGACAAATCTTTCAGAGGGGTAACATCAGCTTAACACACTTTTGTATTCCCACTGTCTCTACACTTTTGAAATGATGGAGTGGTGTCTGGCTATATGGCATTAGTCAGTTCTGTTTGGCAAGTCCTCTGACTCCTTCTTCTGCAAACCAGATCCAAAAAGTTAATGAAAATATAAATAATGAAGTTAACTTAATTATTTTGGTCGCCTTCCTTACAGATGATTCTGCTCAGACTAATCTTCCCACAATATGGAAACATGATTTTTGCTTGTATAATTGGATGATTAATGTTTCTCTGCTTTTTCCATCATCTTTAACAATCTATTATCATATTCACCCTTTTCACAACTACATTTCATTCATGGCTCTGAGGCATCCTTATAGTAATAAATCAACTCATTTACCATTTCCAGGTGGTGAATTTGCACCTGATAGTATCTATGTGCATGACCTTGCATGATATACAATTAAATTTCATCCCACTTTATAATTCTGGCCTCAAAGCCATCTAGTTCTTCTTGTGTTTATAGATGAGCCCTCAGCTTTACATCTTTGCATTTTTCTCCACATATTTATGAAACAAACCTCCAACATTTACATCAGATCTCAAATCCCTTTGCAGATCTCTATTGACAATTTCTTTTCAAACCAGGTGTTTCACTTCCTAGCTGAAGCCGGGTTGTTTAACTTTTGGCCAATTTGTTAATTTTCACATAATTACAGACATCTTCTCCATATGAATTAATAGTTTCCCATGTGGCATATCTGTTTCTTTTAGAAGATCAAAGAGATTCCTTTAGGTTTTTTTCCCTGCTAGGAACATATACTACCCTGTGAAAAAGTGGTTTAGGTTTGCTTGGCATTCTTATTTGCTCAACTTTTCTTATCCCTCACAATTTGGTTTGGCATATTGTGAAGAATAGTACCATTCCTCACTGAATAGACTCATTATATGAATCCTCATTATCTAATTTTATGTGCTAGTTTTCACAGTTAATCTGTTACTAAGATCATCCAATTCATTTTATTAATTTATTTGAATGAAATGTTGCCATTTCTATTTTGATGCCACATTCTTACAGGCTACCCTATGTTGACAGTAATGTTCTGTCATCTGTGTCAATTCTTAGATAAATTAGATCACAGATGGCTTTAATGTTATCTATGTGGTGTCCACACAGTATAAATACTGGACTTTTTGTCTCCCATCCTCTCCCCGCGTTTTTTTTTAATAATCAACTAGTCTGTATTTCTTTTCATTTCCTTCACAAGTGCTAAATAAACTTGGATTTTGGCAAATCTTACATTTCAGGATTTCATATCTGTAGCTTTCTTTACTGATTATTTTCTTTTTCACTTTTCTTAATTCTTAGCTAATCACCAAAGTACTGTCTGCAGTGCTTGTTTATCTATTTATGTCTGAAAATCATGACCAAAATCTGTATTAAAAGAACAGATGAAGAGCCATTACAATTTCAAATCAGTTTTCATATATTGACATTTTTAAACAATTCAGATTTTCTAAGGTCTGGTGTGCTTCAGTCTAGTTGACTTGACTAAACATTTTCCTTAATTTCCCAATTTAGTTCTTTGGAACAGAAACAGTCCAATTTGCTTTTTACCTGTTGATGTGAACTAAGTCTGCTCTCAATCCAAATTTATTTTCTATAGCTAGCTCTCTCCAAATGTGTTTATGATTGAAATTTGAATTTATAACATTATATGAATTTTAGTTTGTCTACTTGTCCAATCTGAGCATAGCCATCCATATTTTATTTCTAATGCTACCTCAATAGAACTTGTTTCAAAATTAACACAGGTCACATTTTGATACCTTAGCAGTTTATGTTTTCTCAGTTCTTTCCACTTTCCTTCTTTGCATATGATCAATACCCAATATTATTATATGACTTCTGTCCTTACATCTGGTTTTTTTCCCCTGAAGCACATATCTTCATTTTATTCGGGATAATTATTGTACTGCATTTCTAAAATTATTTATTATTATCTACCCAGCACACCAGTAATTCTGTCTGCTCTGTTTTGTTGCCTTAGCTCTTTGCATTATATTTCAGACATTTGAATTGTTTCTTGTTTCCACCTTCACTTTTACTCCTTCAGAGAAAAATTATTTTTTTGTGTGTGTAAATACCTTGAAGCTGCTAATGGAGAGGTAATATTTGAGGAAATCTTGAAGCCCTCCAGACACCAGAACTGTTCCCAAGTTCTAATTGGAAAAAGATTAATGTGGGGCTGTGCCACCCTCCTGCAATACCACATCCTCTTGGAACACTTTGCTCCTGTGAGTAATTTTCTTCAGAAAAAAAAAAAGTCACATTAAACAGTGGGTGTCCAAACTAATGGCAATATTTCAGTTCAGATTTTGTGTTAGGTTTTGCATCATGTTCCATCACACAGCACACGTAGTAAGACTCATCATATTCCATCAACTAATTTTGTTAAATGTCAGGCATTTAATAAAGGGAAAGGGCAAAAAGTTGTAAAGCGTTTGCATTGCCTTGTTAATCAGCACTCAAAAAAGTTTTAAGAACTCAGTGACTCGTTAATTTAAGAGCTGGTTTCTGGAAGCTATAACATATGCTGCCTGAAATCCAAATTTTCTTTTAACAATCAAGGGACATCATCTGCTAGATTTCAAATATTGAAATGTATACCTATATGTGCTGCAAATTTGGTTTGCCTAGCAAATATATGCAAGCAGCAAAATCATTTGTCAGTACTGACTAGAAGAAGCTATTATAAAAAAGACTCTGAGAGGTGTCAGTGCCTCTCATAAAATCATGTCTTCACCTGCTCTACAGGACAGGCAAAGTTCAGTAGCAGCTATTAATGGCTATTAAAAAGTACCTCGTTGCTGTTAAAGACACAAGCTGGACTGACAGTTCAGCATCTCTAGGCAAGCACAGTTGCTGCTTTCCAACCTTTACAGGACAGACATAATAAGTCTAAGAAAACTAACAGATGAAAACTTTTACTGTCATTCTTTGAAATTAAAAATAACCTCACTTATCACTTCTGTTTACTATAATTCATAATTCTTTGCAAGTTCTCTTCCACCCAGAATCAACCTGTCCAGTGTACACAGCAGGTAACATTTTCTCATCTGAAGAGTTCAATTATCCTCTGTGAGGGTACTCTCTTCACTAAGAGCTCTTCAATGGAAGTATGGGTGGCAGAATCAGACCCATAGCTTATGTGGAGTTCAGTATCCCTTTACTGTTTACTTTGATTAACTACATCACTACACATTTTCAAGAGGAAACACAATTTTTGCAAGCAATAACCCAGCAACTTACAGTTAAGGGGTAAAAGCTTTGAGCAGACAATTCTAGGTACTATAGATAGTGCAAGTGATGAAATGATGTATAAAATGACATGATAACAAACACTGACCATATCTCTGATTTTTCTTTAGTAGCAGACAATATCATCATTCACACAGCTGTGAGCCATTCAAGAAGGTATTATCCTGTGAGTTCTGACATCAAAAAACTTATCGCTTCCAGCCTTACAGTAAGGCAGTTTAGTAGGTAATAAAAATGAGCAGGAAATTTCCAGAGTGGTCTGAGTTGACAGCAGAGACCAAATTTCCACAAAGTGCTACAGTTATACATAAATTATATCTCTCTGCACCATCTAATCCTCCCAAGAAGGTTAATTCTGGCAGGAGGCATGCCATGGAAAGACCAAATACCTTGCCTCATGAACCACAGTAGGCAGACAGTTTTTATTTCTTCCAGAGGTTCCTCAGGAATCTTGATGACAAAAGGCAAAAAAGGAATTTTTTGGTGTCATTTTGCAGATCTTTTGGAAGCCCATCTCTATTCCTAATTAAGGTAAAGCCCTGGATTTTGCTCTGTCTTTACGCTAGGGGACCTGTTTTTCATTTCAGGACAGGCTAATAGCTAATATAGAGAAATAATAGCAGTGAATAGTATAGTGAATAGCATAGCATATGTACGATGATCAGGGTTTAATTCTACCTGTTCATGCTGCTGTTAACATTGCAAGAAGTCAACTAATTAAAAGCTAGCTATGAGAAGAAAAATCAATACTCAAATAAACAATATTTTTGAGTGCTGTGTAAATAGCATCCTTGTGCAAACTCCTGTGCCAGAGGTATCTTCTGTGAACCAGGCACAAAATCCCTAGCCTTTACAATGCTCTCTTTTCATTTCACATCAACAAGGGAAATAAATAATGGAAGATACAGCCTGGTTTGGAAGGATAGCCAAAAATAAACACATGGGCAGAATTTAGCTCTGGACTGTAGACACCTAAAGGTAGGTATTGACACATCTGCTAGGTTTCTAAGCTCCTAATTTAATTAGAAGAGCTCCAGGTACCTATTCAACCACTTTAGCATAATCATCTAATGGTATTTGAAGTATCTGTGTCAATCAAGTCTGACCTCCAGCTCCCCTCCCCTTCCTGTAAGGTGCTGTATTGTATATGGATATTCTGGATATTTGATGGCGTCTGAAAGTGGTGCATGACAGCTACATTCAGGAAACTGAACTGAAAACTTAGTGGACAGAGCTGGTGACATCTGCTGCACCAAATCTCCAAGCTCCACTGACCTTACTGATTAAATCTCCCTGATCTATAATGAATCTTTAGTCACCCAGGGTAGGCAACACTTTATAAATACACAAGCACAATATCTGTGTGAAGATGTAAAGGCTGAGTCCTACCCCAGATAACTAGCTTACTGGGGCACTTGAGATGCATAGCTAAACTAATAAAACACTGACTTCATTAAAACCTGTTTTTTCAAGGGTCCACCTCCTTTTCAATCACCTTTGAGTGGGCAGGTTTTCTCAAAAACTTGGGTTTCCATTGCAAAACAGTTTCAGCATTAAGTTCATCACCCCTTTGTTGTCCCTCACTGTACAATGGGTATGTTTTCATAGTCCTTTGTGCCAACACAGTCTTATTTACCTTTCAAATCTTGAGCTTCTTCAAGAGATCAATATATCATTTGGCTCTCAATTTGAACTAGGCAAATATGGAAAAATATTTGGAATAATATATTGTTTGGAAACAAATTGTTGAAAAAAAAAGCAAATATTAGGGGATTGATTCATTCTGTCTTCCCTTCTGTTCTTATCCATTTAATTTTTTCTTTCTCTCACACATAAATAGACACACATAACAGCACAGCACAAAAAAAATTCAACTCTAAAACACAGCCACACAGCCAACAGAAATACATCTTTCAGTATGGCTTTCATACAGCTATCGTGTTCTCAGCTACCACTTCTTTTAATGAGAACTGTATGGTCTGTCTTACTGTAACACAATCTCTGTCATGGGTACAGAGCTAACCATCTTAACTAATCTATGTTATCCCTCACTCCATGATTATTTAATGTCATGATTACCTATGAGGAAAGTGTACACAGCATATTCAGACCCCAGTCCAAGGTGGATTTTTTTTCATGACATTGGCTGTATTTCCTGACTTCCACAAAAAGAAGGAAATAATCTTTGTACCAAAATGTCTTTTCACACAAATAAGAGAGGAAGGTAAACTGTGGAAAATTTACTATGCTAGTTTGTTTCTGATACATATGGATTCTTTGACTCTCCTTACTATTGATTTTTTTTCTGTACTTTGAAACTGTTTACAACTGTGAATGCTAGTAGACATTTTTTGCTTTTCTTTACTCTGAAAACAAAATTCAGTCTTCTCTACCACTTGCCCAACACATCTGGGCACATCAGAGTCCCTGCCTTTGGATGACCCTAGGGTGCTTCCCTGACATAATTTTTTCCCGCCTTTCATGAAAAATAAGTCTGATACAAAGTCTGGTTTCCTGAACATATTTTTTTTTTAATTTTATAAGCATCAGCCCTACTGGGAGCTGGGAGGTGGTGGGTTGGGATTCTCACAGAGAGGCAGTGGGTGGGACCGAGAAGTGAAGTATTTTAATTGTAACACCACAACTTCTTTTCTGTAAATGACATGCCAAACTGTTTCACTGTGAGTAATTTAGGACTTGAGTCATGCTCACCCACAGAGATATCTTTTTTCCTTGCTGAATTTGGCATTTTAAATGTTCTGGCAAGTTCATCTTTTTCAAGAGAAAGCCACTTGGAGACAGATTTTCTGCTTTAGCAAAAGCTGATCAAGACCAATCTGTATGATCTGTGTGAGCAGGAATTTTCAGAAGCCATGGGAACATAACAGTGATTCACGGGAACAAGAGTTTACCAGGCTTGGCCCAAGTACATCATTACCTGGCAGTAGCTACCCATCAGCTGACCCAGTGGTGTACATACAACCGCACATAAGAAGCTCTGGAAAACATTTGGACTGTTTAGTTAGCAAGCCTAGAATCATCACACATGGGCAAGATTGCTTTTTAAATGTCACCCTCCCTATATATAACTTATTTGCCCTTATAATAGAGAAACTCTGATTTTCTTTTATTTTTTAAAATAGCTTTAGGTAATACCTCTGGTCCGTGTGAATAGACACAAAGGCTGAAATTTTGTTAAAAACATTATGCAACAGCATATCCTTAAGAAATTTGATAAGGCCACCATAAACATACAAAGTAAAGCTTTTGAATTAACTTCATTTGAAAGAGCTTGCTAAGAGCTAAGGCACATAATGGGATGCAATTGAATTACAGAGGTCTAATAAATTATCAGCCATTAGATGAATTTCCTTAATTGCCTGTGGGCATGCTTTTAGTCCACCCCAATTGTGAGATAATAAACGTCAGTGGAAGAGATTTCAGAAGAACATTCAAAGCCTAAATAACAGCAAGGAGTCTAAATACTTTGTTGGACTGGTGCCCATGTCCTTGAATGATGTTAGATAGATCAACAAGTGATTTTTCAATTCATATTTGTAATGCTATTTGTGATATGTTACTTGAACCACAGGCAACAAGGCAAAAGTAGAAAAGCTGAGGGATGTGACAGGGGAGGAAGAGATACTGATGAGTCTCAAATTAGGCAGTGCTTAAAATCCTTCTCAAAACAGGACTGAAATTACTGAAGCATATTCAAATAAGGGAAGAGAAGGGACAAAAAAAAAACATAAAGAAACAAATAAACATAAAAAAACAACCAACCAACCAAACCCCACAAACAAACAAGGAAAAAAAAAAAAAAAGGGAGGCAGAGGATTTTCAAAACTACAAAATCTAGAAATACAGAGTAAATGCCTTTATTGAAGAACTGTGGTGTTTAAGTCCCACTTTGTGTTTATGCATATCTATATGGATGTTTGTATTAATCCATCACATTTCAAAATCAGAAAATGAACATAAATTAAAATTCTGTTGTGAACATATAAGTGGTAATTAAGTCTCCAGAATATTTGTGACTAGATAAAATTCTGACAGAATTTATTCTTATGGGTCTATAAAGACAAGTTGCTTATCATTTGGATTTTCATTCACAACTTTTAAACACTAAACATTTCTAATCACCGATGTCCTATCAACTCATGCCTAAAAATGCATTTAACAGTACTCAATAACAACACAACATCTTTGATCTTTACAGTGTTACATCGAGGTGTGACTTTTCAGTAACTTTTTGATATGGAGAAATGGATTTTGATTCAACCTTATTTTTAACAGGTCCATTTAGCAAACCTTGAGAAATAATTACTTTGTAGGAATCAAAGTGGTGTCTGATTAAGTGTTATTATTTCTGAAGATGGGCAAATATTGTAAAATTAAAAATTAACTTCTTACAGTCTTGCTTATCTGGATTCTTTCAGACTTTCCAATTCTGACATCTGCTTTATTGAAGAAATTGTACTGGAAAATTATTAGTTCTTATGCTTGGATACTCATGGAAATGTGAATGATAAACATGGACATGCAAATATTCACATAAGAATATGGTATTTATATGTGAAGGAGAATGCTATTTGACACAGATAAAAGAGCTGGTTTGTAGAAGCTATTTAATGAGCCATAAAATAATTTCAATCATACTCTTTGCAGCTAGAGTGAACTGTACACATATTACCAAGTCCCGATCACAGCATCGCTGCATATGTTATATCAAATATACCTTTTTAAGGAATAAATACTATTTGGCATAGCAGGGCAAAATCTTGAGCTCCTCAGCCAGAGCTTTGCTAAATGAAAATTTGGCTAGTTAGTTACTAACTGACACTCCATTTCTGTACCTTCATTCACTTGTCTTTTCAATTCGTCTTTCACATCCATTTCATTTTTCATAATTTGAAGCCCTTGTTAATAATAAAAATATGGAATTTTCTAAATAACCATTTTTTAGCATATCCATCTATATGTATGCATGTAAACATGCACAAATTATACAGACATTTGTACATAGGTAGGTATCACTACAAAAATAGCTTACGTGAAACAGAAATGGATACTCAGTAGATACAGAAGTAAAATACAAATAAATTATTATAAATGTTCTTTTAAAATCTGGGCCTGTTAAAGTGAGAACAGTACTCAAATGTCTCAGCCTATAAATTTAATACAGATTTAAACTTACTACAAGGAAAAGAGACCTTTCTATTAGAAAACTTCATTTTTGTTAGATCTCTCAACCTCTCTACAAAATTCTAGTCTCATTCCATCTGTTACCCCAGCGTGACAGGCCAATAGGGTGCTATTAAAAATACCTCTCCTGTGTTTCTATTTTTTTTCTGTTCCTCAGCCTATTTCTCTTGTAAAATAAAGGCATTTTAAAAATGAAGTTTGTTGTTTCAATTTTGTGTCTCAAAATTTAAGATTCAGACTGAAGAAATGTTGAGACTTAAAATTTAGTATTTATATATATTTTAATTGCTGAGGAATAATGTCCTACAAAGTTTTCTTTCATGCATAAAAATGTCTGTAATGACTATTTGCAATACTCTGAATGCAAAAATCCATGAAGCAGCTGTTCAGCACTAAGATTCTCTTCACTTGAATTCCCTTTGCACAAAATTTTCATTGCATGGTAAGTGTTTTACTACTGTTTTTCATATGGATGGTGATGTTAGATATGGATGTACAAATGAAGCCCTAACAAATGGGAACAATGAAGGAAGGAAGAAAGGAAGGGGTAGCAGGAGAGGGAGTGAAGGGGGAGCTGGAGAAGAGGGAGCTGGGGAAGGTGGGAGGGAGAGGAGAAGGAAGAGAGGGTGGGAGGTACGACTAAGAGATGGATGAAACCTAACAATATAAAAGGAAGATGATACATTCTGGGAACAACAGTGAGAATTTCTACAGTGTGATGAAACCAAACACTTAGAAATGATCTAAAGGAAGGTATGGGATATAATATTCAATTGCACAATGTCCTGTATGTTCCCAACTCGAGGCAATTGTGAAAAGGGAACATGCATCAACTAAACCACTTTCACTGTTGATGAGGAAGTAGCCATGTGTTTGCCCCTACTGAGCCTTGTTCAGCCATGTTCAGTGCAGATAAATTTAAGTGTTGCAGAAAACTACCAGGGTGCTGAGCAGAAACTGAACAGTACCTCAAGAGGGAAAGAATAAAGGAGCTTTGCTCATTCAGTATAGTGAAAGAAGACTGAGAGGAGATATGACCATAAATGTATCATGACGGGACAGATGTCAATGGGTGAAAGAACTGCAGAAGCTCAAAAATGATGTCAGCATGAAAATCAACAAACTGTGTGTGGTATATACTTAAGCTGTAAATGACAAGGTTGTGACATGTGGAGTTTGCAATAGCAAGACAGTGGATGAATGGTCCCAAGGGGTCTGGTGTGAACGCTAGGTTCTTAACTGAGTTTTATTTTTAGTAATTTGCCCACAGCTACTGAAAGTTTTACTCCTGGGACAGGCAGTCACCACATCACTGTTAAACGAAGCTGTCATGGTGAGTTACAGAGAAAAAGTTAGCATGTCAATTAAGCATAATGATGTGGCAATTAGCTTCTGATTTCAACTTTCTAAATATGTGCCATAGAATAACTAAAAGGATGCAAGAAATTTAATCTCTTCATTTTCTATTAAAAAATGGGGTACATGAAGAAATGAAAATTATTTGACTACTCAGAAAATCTATTTGTCTACTTTGTTCAGCATCTCCTTCTATTGATCACTATCAGTGCTGACAAATAGCTTGAAACTGTGATCCTGAATTGATATTTAATTAAAATGAAGATCTATTCTAATTGTACGGTAAACACATCAGAGTTCTGTATGTAAATAATGTTAACAGATGAAGGATAAAAGAAGAATTTTAAATGTGTTAGAAAGTTTGCAAAGGGGCTAGGGAGCAAATCATGCAGAGAAAAGCAATAATTAAATTCCGTCTCCAATTTATTTTTACACTGGATTTCACTCTTATTACACTGAAGTTTAAAGACTGTTTTCTTATTTGCCTTGCCAGAATGAATAAATTACATGAACGTTATGGGGTTTAGGGGGGGCTTAAATCACAAAAGTAATGTTTTCTTCATCAAAGTGTGAAACCTATTTGTAGTATGAGTAGAGCAGGTGTCTTAATGACATTGAAACTCACAAAATGAAATTACTGAATTACCTTCTAGAGAATGGCGTTTTCAGAGAACATTTCATGTCACACTCCTGGTCAGCAACTGTCTGTCACTGTGTACTTTCTCCAAACTTATATATTTATCATTAATGGGGAGCCCTGTACTGTTCTGCTGACTACCCAGAAGACTCAATCAGTTTTACTTTACCAGGTCATCTACAGACAGATAGGAACAACTCCACATTTAGAGGCCCTGCTGCTCAGGGCCTCAACCACACTGATATCTTCTGGACAGACAACACAGATGGACATAAGCAATCCAGAAGATTCCTGGAGTGCATTGATAAGAACTTCCTCCTCCAAGTGGCAGAGGAGTCAATAAGAAGAGTTGGCCTGCTGGACCTTGTGCTTAAAAATAACAAAGGTCTCATTGAGCATATAAAGGTCAAAGGCAGCCTTGGCTGTGGTGACCATGAGAAGATGGAGTTCAGGATCCTGAGGGCAAGGAGGAGGGTGAAGAGCAAGCTCACAAGTCTGGACTTCAGGAGAGCAGACTTTGGTCTCTTCTAAACCACAAAGGAAGCATACAAAGGGTAAAATAAAGGGTATGTAGCCTGGAAGGAATACAGAAACAGTGTCTGAGCATCCAGGGATAAAGTTAGGAACGCTGAAGTCCAAGTAGAAATTAGTCTGGTATGGGATGTCAAAGGCAACAAGGGTTTCTTTAAGCACATAGGTGACCAAAGGAAGACTACAGAAAGTGTTGATCCTTTCTGTAACAAGATGGAGGCCCTGATTATGCAGGAGATGGAAAAGACTGTGATACTGAATGCCACCTTTGCCTCAGTCTGTACTAGCCTTCAGGAATCCCAAAAAACAGAGGGAAAGTCTGGAACAAGGAAGAGGTACCAATGGTGGAAGAGGATCATGTCAGGGAATAGTTAAGCAAATTGGACATATACAAGTCCATGGGCCCTGACTGGATATGTCCACAAGTGCTGAGGGAGTTAGCTGGTGTCATTGCAAGGCCACTCTCAATAATCTTTGAATGATCATGGAGACTGGGAGAAGTGCCCAAAGACTGGAGGAAAACAAATGTCACCTTCATCTTCAAAAATGTCAAGAAGGAGGACCTTGGGAACTACAGGCCATTCAGCCTCACCTGAATCCTGGGAAGGTGATGAAGCAGTTAATCCTGACCAGTTAATCCTAACCATTTTCACATTAACGACATGAAAATGATTACTAGTCAGCATAGATTCACCAAGGGGAAGTCATGTTTGACCAACCTGATAAGTTTCTATGATGAAATAACTGGTCTGGTGAATGAGGGGAGACCAGAGGATGTTGTCTACCTGAACTTCACCAGTCTAGTGTCTTCACTGTCTACTAGGCCTTTGACACTGTCTCCCATGAGATGCTCATATAGAAGCTGGTGAAGTATGGGCTGAATAAGCAGGAAGTGAGATGTGTTCAAAACTGGCTCAACGGCCAGGTTCAGAGGGTGATGTTCAGTGGCACAAAGTCTAGTTGGAGGCCAGCGACAAGAAGTGTAACCTAGATGTAAATATTGGGTCTGATCCTGTTCGATATCTTCATTAATGGTCCAGATGATGGGGCACAGTGTACCCTTGGCAAGGGTACCAACAGGGAGGAGTGGCTGACAGGCCAGAGGGTTGTGCTGCCATCTCAGCAGGCTGGAGAAATTGCCTTACAGGAACGTTATGCAGTTCAACAAAGAGACAAGCCAAGTCCTTCAACCAGGGAGGAACAACCACAGGCACCAGTACATGCTGGGTGGAAACTAAATGGAAAGCAACATGTCAGAAAAGAACATGGATATCCTAGTGCACACCAGGATGAGTATGAATTAACAGCGTACCCTTGCTGCAAAGAAAGTGAATGGTATCTTGGTCTGCATTAAGACAAATTATTTCCATCGTGTTGAGGGCAGAGATCCTTCCATATACTCAGCACTGGTAAAACCACACCTGGAGTACTCTGTCTAGTTCTGGGCTCCTCAGTACAAAAAGCACATGGACATACTAGTGTGGAGAGTCCAACAAAGGGCCACAAAGATGATTAAGAGACTGGAGCACCTCATGTACGAGTTGAGGCTGAAAGAGCTGGGGCTGCTTAGCCTGGAAATGAGAAGGCCCAGGGGGATCTTATCCATGTGCACAAATACCTGACATGAGGAAATGAAGAAGACAGAACCAGACTTCTTTCAATAGTGCCCAGTGACAGGACCAGAGGCAACAAGCACAAAGTGAAACACAGGAATTTCCTCCTGAACATCAGAAAACACTTCTTCCTGTGACGGTGACTGAGCACTGGCACAGTTGCTCAAGGCAGTTATAGAGTCCCCATCCTTGGAGGTATTCAGAAGCTATCTAGACATTGACCTGGGCAACTGGCTGTAGGTGGTTCTGACTGAGCAGAGGGTTTGGACCAGATGACCTACTGACCTATTTTTACCTAGTGATACAAGTAGTACCTATAATGTCTTCAAAGATTTTGCATTTGGATGTACCTGTTTGAACAAATAGTTTGTGAACAGTTCCATACATGAATGAAGAAAAAATGCTGAGGAGTACAGTACATGTGCACACTCACCAGAGCTTTTATACATTGTGTCATTATTTGGGGAGAGGTAGAGCAGAAAAAAAAATCAGTTTGAAGATTATGATCTCTAGAATGATATAATCTGTGTGTCAGAAAGTTTTTCCCTTCTTAAAGTGGGATTCTAGGATTCAAATTATATTTGGTAGGAAGCCTTCATTGTTTTTACTGGCATTGAAAAAGCATTTGAGAAAAATAGGTATTCATTAATTCTTAGTTCTTAAATTATATTCATTATTCTAAGTTATTTTAAGAAATTTTAAAATTCTTATTTTGACTGTATATTTACATACTACTTTTTGATATAAATTTATTTTTAAATGTCAACTCTTTGAAATTCAGTCATTCTTAAATAGAATTTTGTTTTATTTTTCTTTCTTATCATAATTGTGCTTAACCATATTGCAATTACATTGAGTGCTCTGTCGTGTTTATCTTTGTAAGGACAAAATTATCAAAGGTAATCATGTCCATAGTGAAACGCAATGCCAGCATGTTTCTAACCTGTGAATTATTTCTCCCACTGTGGGATATTCAAATTGATCTGACTTCAGCCCACTAACCTCAGTTAATGTCTGTGGGAGTTACTTTTCCTCTCCGTGTCTGGAAGCAGAGAAATGAGACTGCATGGGCTAAACAGTAAGGTGTGAAATCTCCACTGACTTCAGTGGTCATTTAAACAAGAGGTAGGTATCAGTTTAAATTCCAGGATGAAAATGTTTTAGCACCAAAAGCCCTGGAAAGGTAGTACAGATATGGTTAAATTACCATTGAATACCACAACGAGATAAACTATGGGAAGTAATTGAACACTTTAGGGAAAGAAGATTGTTTTTCTGTGTTTTACCCCAGACAGAGACATGGAAAAAGTAAGAAAAGTGTCAGGTACTGTGCCTTAGGTGAAAAACATTTAGATGCATAACTGACTTATATCTCAGCCTTAGGAAATGGTTCCTGCATACAAAAATTAGGTTTTGGGGTGCATTTTCAGGGGTGTGTATGCACATGCATGCTGTGTGTGCTCACCCACAACCCGACATGGACAGACTGTCTCTCTTCAGCAATCTGCTTGATGATTTATAAAGCACCAATATAACAACACCAGGAGAAGTTAAACTATTTTTTTTTTAATTTTTCTTCTTTTTTTAATGTCAAACTAAGCTTGTCCTCAGCTGAGCAGTAAAAGGTTAGCTCAGCTTCTACTTTCACATGCATTCATTTACCTTCCTTCTTAATGATAAATATACAGCACAGCCAATTTGTATCATATACTTTTTTTACCATCCTTTCTTTACCCAAAATATATTTTGTCTTACCTATTGAAGAGTGTAATTATATTT
The DNA here is from genome assembly GCA_025345505.1 of Todiramphus chloris collaris. Classification (NCBI taxonomy): domain Eukaryota; kingdom Metazoa; phylum Chordata; class Aves; order Coraciiformes; family Alcedinidae; genus Todiramphus; species Todiramphus chloris. The sequence goes on from JANVCC010000021.1 coordinate 38,739,793, forward strand.
CACTCATTTATATGAAAGTCCTTGGTAATTCACTGTTGCCTGAGGCTCTCTGAGTCATGCCTCTTTCACTTTCATGACAAAAACATAATAACAGTGCTTCAGGGGTAATATTTTCAGTGGCACGATGTACCTGGAAAACTATACAGTGCTAAAAAATAGAAGGATCCTCTCAGAGCTTGGCTTTCCTTCCTGAAATTTTGATCATTCCCATGATATTCCACACTGACATTGTTTTTTCTTCAGGTTAAACTTTGGTTGTGAAACATGGCCTGGTACAGATTAATTTTGACTTTTATATTTCAAATAATATAAACAAAATAGATAATACCATCTTATTTTCAAGCCAATAAGAATAAGGTGAAAGTTTATCTGGTTATTTGTTCTCCTTCCCTCACTCCTTAAACCTCTACAGGAGGTTGACTCCTACAGGAAAAGATTTCTGGAAATCTACTGGTATAACAGTTTTTCATCAGAAAATGCATGTTGGAAAAAGACAAAATGTTTTGTGAAAACATAGTAGTTTTGGTTACCTTTCCTTACAAACTGACAGATGGAAAGCCATCAAATAAAAGTGAAATGGGAATTCTTTACCATTTCAAACAGAATTTTTATTTTCATTCCAGAAGTGGATCTCATATACTGTTAATTTTAGATGCCATGAAAAACTGAACTGGACTGCAAAGCAAAATACATTTGAATTTGTTTTATATGTGACTTAAGTTAAAATTCTGACATATCCTAAGAAATGATTAATTTCACTTCATCTGCAGTTCTTGTAGGTTAGATGGACAGAAACACTCAGCTTTCTACCAGTTTGTACTTTTTATAAATGAAGATGAAGAATCCATTTATGTTATAGCTTTTGTAATAATATAGCTTGATTTTATTTTCTGATGTTATACACTATTTTTTCTGAGCTGTATGTATTATGAGGTGTCAGGCATTATTTGGAAAGAATAAAGACAGTCCCTATTTCAAGGAATTTGAAATCTATGTAAAGTATTGTAACAGCTATGTTAATAATTATATTTTGCCTATGTTCAGTCTCATTAATTATCTATTCTGTAGTCTATCAAGACCAGTATGTTGTGTTTACTACTAATGCTTTGGGAATTCACTCTAAAGTTTCATTATAATTTTCATTCTATTCTTTCTTCGTTCATTTCTTAATATGTTTTAGTATGTCTTAGTAATTCTTAATTCTTACTTTCTTAATTTTGTGTAATAAGAAATAGTACAAAAGCACAGCATAGCTGCTGATTGTTCTTCAGCTGCAGCACTGTAGAGACAGAATAAAGTGTACTGGATAATGCAGAAAGGGGGAAACAAATGAGTCTGGTAGAACTAAATCAGTAAGTAGTAGTTAATTCCAGTAGCAATACATTTTGATTTCTGAACCAAACAGATCTATTAAAGAAATCCAATATGTTTTGAAGGAAGTAAGCGTAAACACAGATACAGGCTTAGATGCTAGGAATTATTACTTATATTTGAGTAGCTATATTCTTACAATCAACAGAAGTTCTATAAAAATAAAGAGGCTAGCAATCTGAGGTTCCATTCTTTCAACCAAATCCATGAAGACATTAGAAACCATTAATACAGACCCAACCATTACATGGCAGCCATAATATATATACATAGATCAAAAAGAGTTTTAAAAAATTGGGTTTCAAATAGTATTATAGTGTAAATTAATTTGGTCCATTATTACTCCTCCCTTTTGCAATTGTTTTCTGCATATATTCAGCTAGTAGCTAATGCACAAATAGGAAAAACAAAGGAGTTTTCAGAGGAATTATTTGTGAAGTATCTACAGAGAGTATATTTTTGTTTTGCACTGGAAATCTGATTCTAGCAGCTGCATTCAGATATAAGGAACAAAAAACATACATGGTGATGCATGAACCAGTTAGGAGGTGGTGTTTTGGTTACCACATATTCACAACAAACTCTTCACAATTCACTGAATAGTGAAAAAAATGAGAGGATAGTGGAGAGTGGAAAAAGAAAAAGCCATCTCCTTTTTAAAGATTATTTTCAAACAGAAAGCAAGCCAAATCTTCCCAAGAAAGATACCAATCACAAGTTGTTTGTTCAGCTCCAGGAATCCCAATAGTAATAAGCTTGGCTTTCAGCTTCAGAGGATCATTTCCCAGCATTTGGATCACAGGTATAAGAAGTAGTACTCTTTTCATCAGCTGGTGAACAGCACAAGTTCTTATATAGCACTTAAATATTTACCAATGTTGTAAGCAAATTAACAGCTCTGAGAGATGTATGTCTCATTTGGAATTATTATTGTGGATACAAAAAGCTAGAGGCCAAAAAGATTTTGTTTTAAATGAAAGTACATAAGGAAAAATAATATTACTAAAAAATCGGAGCACTGGAACGGGCTGCCCAGGGGGGTTGTGGAGTCTCCTTCTCTGGAGGCGTTCAAAAACTGCCTGGGCACGTTCCTGTGTGACTTCATCTAGGTGATCCTGCTCTGGCAGGGGGGTTGGACTAGATGATCTATCTAGGTCTCTTCCAACCCCTAACATTCTATGATTCTATGATTCTATGATCAGTCTGTTATGATGTATTTAGTCCCAGACATTCACCACCAGATGCTGCTTCTTTTCTCTCTTTTCTCCTTCCCCTTCATACTTGCTACTAACTAGATACAAATTATTCCTTCTTCCTCAGGCTTTCCAGCTTTATTTTCACCCCTGGATCCTGTGAGGCAATGGCAATTACCTGCATACCCCACTGCCAGTGCCCTGTAGAAGGCAGGCGGTTAATGGATGGAGGATATACTGGCTCAAGGTGCTTGAGCTCACCATGGAGTGGCAGGAGGACAGCTCAACAGCAGGAAAAGAAACATCTCCTTGTACTTATTTAAGCTCTTCAATAGGAACGAGGAATAAATCTAAGACTAGTAGGCAGTTGCACCTTCTGCTATCCTGTAAATTATATTTTTGCCAGGCCATTGTGTAAACTCTTTCAGTTTCCTGAGAGATTTCCTGATGGGTCACAGTACTGGAAGTGACAGCTACAGCTATTGGAAATAATGGCCCATAGCTGCAGCAAAAGAGAATTAACGATGGCACTTTTTATTCAGGATAACAGCCTGGTAATCCGTATCATCACTTCAGAGTGAGTTCATACAACAAAACCAAACAAGCAGATAGACATTTTGGACCACAAATACAATAAAACTATCTTCTTTTTTTTTTTCTTTTTTTTCTTTTTTTTTTTTTTTTTTCTTTTTCTTTTTTTTTTTTCTCCCCTCCCCATTCTATCATCACCATTTTCCATTTTTTCTCTCCTTTTGAGAAAGAAAAATGGCATAGATAAAGCTAAGTGGATCTGAATAAGAATCACCATGTTGTATTACTGTAGGCATAGCTCAGTGAAAACAAGTAGATAGTTGTGGGATACGTTGACGATGTCCTAAGTTTTTTTTTCTACAGGAGAAATAGCATCAATATGTGGGTTTTTTTACAAAGTCTTACCAGTGATTTCAGTCGTGATCTGAAAATAAGAAAATAATTCTCCATGACACTTTTTCAATATTGCTTTTGATCTTCTTTGGTATCTCTCCTACAGGACATATCAGCAAATGCAGTAATGTGTTATCACTTGTGTAATGCCCCAATTCTGACACACCTGACTAAACCATGTTCCCATAGACACTTCAGATGAAGGAAAAGTCTGGTTTAAATGCAGACAAAAGAAGACAGAATATTGTCTCTATCAGAAAGTTGCAAAGGTATAGATCATATCTCCCTTGTTGTCATATGTCATACCCATGAAGCTATGGAATATACAGCATGAGTCAGATTTGGCTTGAAATTAAGTTGTCTTTAGCTGCATGTCATCTGTCTGCCATAACTCTAAGCTCCCATCTGCTGAACACACATCAAGAGCAGTCAGTGTCACAGGTCATACAGGTGTCCAATTCCTTTTAAAATGGTTTAGGGTACCTTTGATAGCTTCAAAGACTTGGGAAATATGTCAGAAGATACACAGGAGAGAAATACTTTGCTACACCAGCATCTGTGAGACACCCAACAGCTTCTCAAACAGCTCTAACTGTCCATGTTCAAGCAGTTTAATTGCAACACAGGTTGAAAGTCTGATGAGCCATTTTCTAGGCTCTGTTAACTGTATGGATTAAATTTCTATTGACTGCAATGTGGGCTAAGACACAAAGTTCACATTTAGTGGTTCAAATCTCCAAGTGAATTCTTCTCAAATCTCTAAACTAGTAAAGAAGAGTCCCATGGAGACAGCTGAACTAGCTCTGTATAGCAAACAGTTTTGATGGGAAAAGATTGAGCTCAAATCTTGGGTCTAGTCATCCTGGGGGATTGTCCTGGAGCATGGTCATCCTATTTCCACGTCCAGCAGCTCCAACTATAGATCTTTGCAGACCTTCAAGGATCAGGGCAGCCTCTCCAGGTATATAAAGCATTTTGTTAATATACCTACCCAGTGCTACCAATTTTTTCTCTCTCATTCCTAGTCACACACATCTTATTATGCCTTGACATTATTGTTGTTATATGAATTTCAAAAGTTTTTGCTTCGTAGATTATTTGCAACATTTAACTTAATCAACTTGGAACCCATATCAACTAGTGAATAAAACAACAGAATATCTGCATAACTTTCTTGTTCTTCATTAAACAGACAAATCCTTGAGGATTTATTATTATTAAAACTAAAATGATCCAAGTATACCAACTGCATTTGGTGTTGTAAACTCTTTGTCAAGTTTCAGTCAAATAGTAATGGAAATGTTCCAGACTAGAAATCAGATAAGAGAAAGTTAATAAAGGACTTTCTCAGAGACCCTTTGTAAGATGGAGACCTTCTAATGAAGGAAGGAAATGATTCAAAGTAGATGTAAAAAATTAATGATAGCTATCTGATGCTATTTAAATGGACAATAAACATCAATAAAAAGGAAAGTTTAACAAATGTGTTTCATCACAAAAAAAATATATTAACCACTTTTCACAGTCTGGAACCTTCATCAATCAATAATAGATAATAAATAATCTCCTGCTGGGGAGCCTTTTTTATATTTTTAGTGGAATACATTGAATGTAGGTTACCATAGTTACAGCAGAATTTCAGAATGAGTTTTGTTTTATCATAATTGCTGCATATTAGTATATAAACAGCTGAACTCCATCTTCCACTGGTAGCACTAATTTGTGCCTAGAGACAATTCTCTCCCCTCAGAAAATCGAACAACAGTTTAAAATATGCCTTAAGTTTGTGGTCTTCCCCAGAGGGAGTGGAAAGTTTCTGCAAGTCAAGCTGTTTGTTGTTTAGAGCCTGGGACTGCTGGGATCAGTAGCACAGAAAGGTGAAGCTGCAAAAATCCATCACCAGTAGTAAAGGGAAATTAAAAGTGTTCCCCACCCCAGACATGTTGAATTATAACCATATTACTTTCTATCACTATTGTTTCTGAGCAGACCTGAACACTAATGAATTTGTCTGGTATTTTTACAGAACCCTGAGAGAGTTTAGAAACTAACAAGGAATGCAACATAGGCTCTATAAAGATCTCAGCTTTTACCATCATAGTGTTTTCTAAGATAGGAAACTATTGTTCCCAGGTTATGGAGGCTAGGAAATATGAGCTGCTTCATCGTGGATCCATTATTCATCCCCATAAAGACTAATATTCATCAGATAACTGCTTTATTCTTCAGAGAGAGGAGCTGGGAGAGTAGGTTTTTTTTTCAGTGAAATACAGGATTTTTAATCTCTCCCAGAAATATTGAAAGGCAGAAAAAGATAGTATCACAGAAAATGTCTGTAGGGGGTAGAAATCAAACCCAGAAATTAAAAAGCTTAACTGAGATCTTAACTACTAGCTCAACTGCTCCCTGCAAGGAGTTATACATGCAGGACTTCCATTGCACTCCCATTTTGTTCCATGCTGAGAAGTCAAACTAAATTTCAGATAATACTCACACTGAAGTGCTTGAAAAGCCAATATGCCTGAAATGGTGGCTGTTATGATTCCCTGAACAGAAGAAAAGTCTTCCAAGACTGGTCAAAGACTGACAGCCCAACAAGATTTTTTTCTGTTTCTTTAAAATGCCATGATCCTGCAAGTAAAATGCAAAGGAAAAGACGGTATGTCATATACAATATGGAAGGACAAGAAACTAATGTCAAGTCAAAGATTGCTTTCTCCAGTGTGACAGCAATTGCACAGATCAGTGAATTCCAGGACACAGTAGTCTTAAACATGCTGCACTTTAATGTCTACAGTTTTGCAACTGAAGATGACTCAGGTGGCACATTGCATAACTGAAGCATAGAAAAAAAGCACAGTAACTTGTTAACACCTATTGTTTCCCTTGTAGTCACAAAGGGAAATCTTTAACATTATAAATGACAGATTACTTTATAAAATCCAAGTAAATCTGGTAGATTTTTGCAGAAACTTACAGAAAACACCTTTTCATATCACATTCTTTACTGCTGTGTTCTGTTTCTACTTTGCTTTTGAACATGAATTTGGTAGATGTTTATACATGACTACTCTTACCTGTTATGCTCCCTCCTCCTTAAAAGAACAAGGCAAGGTGATATACCCAACCCTTCACACCCTACTAGGTTTAAGGGGTCTCAAACACAAAAAAACTTCCCTCACACAATTAGAAATGCTGAATACTTTAACTCAAATCCAGTCCTGTCTACAGATCACCTGGGAAGAGAAAAAAAGGTGACATCGGTTAGATAAACTGATATTTTTACCTCACCCAGTTCCAGTCTGGGGTCCATTTAGTTTATGTTTAGAGTTACAGCTGGCAGAATAAGTGATTTTTGTCATGTACTGGAGAAGAAACAGGTGCTCGTGCCCACCACGGGTGCCTTTTTATTGCTTTTAATGCATCTTTTGATGTTTGGTTGATTTTTCTCCCATTATTCATTCTCATAACATTCATCTAGAATTATAAGATACTAACTGCAAAAGTGCATCATGAGACCAAGTAAGATTTATGTGTGATAGTGTACAAACACACAAAAAAGTCAGTCTTTTATCTCCAAATCTTTTAGCAAAAATAGACAAGCTCAAGACAAAGGATCAGAAGAAAAAAAAGCAGAGTGTCTTGTCCAAGGTAGCATGAGAACAGAGATCAGTCTCCATCATCCCATGTACTCTTTATAGACAGTTTTATGATGACTTTTTCCCTAATGCTTTTGATTAATGTACTTGCCACCAGTTTTCTCTTTTTAGACCATACATAAAAAAACAAACAAACAAACAAACAAAAAAATGAAGTCAACTCATAATTTAATGCTCTAGACATGAGCCATAATACTTCAATGAAGGAGATGAATTTGCATCTCACTCAGTGATTAGCATCCTCCTCTCTGAAAGCTTGGCCTTTTATTTTGAGACCTGGATGAGACATGGAGCACCACAGAATATATCTAGATCCTAGGGTTTATTTTTGGCTGTTAATGTGCAAGGAACTGGTGGTATCTCCTGCTAATTCCATCCAGTATCAGGGCTCTCATCCACATCACAGGACTTCTCCAAGTTTGTCAGGACTGAGGTCCTATTTCATAACACTTTTTCTTTTTTTTTTTTTTTTTCCACAACTATCTTCATACATTTGTTTTCTCCTATAAATGCTCCTTCCTTCCTTATAGCACCCATGTACTTCAATGTAGAATATATCAGTAGCTGATTTTCTTCTTCTTTCTTTTCTTCCTCAGCTTTGTGCAACAAAAATAAAGAGTTGAAGAAATAGACACTGATAAGCAAAGAATCACAATTGTGTTGAAAAGGCACAACTAATAAGAAATAGGGGGGAGGGAGGGGGAGGTGTCCTTTAAGAGGTATTGAACCATTGACCTTAAGAGTTTTCTATTATGGTCCAGAGAAAAGTCACTAAAGCACCTCACCACAGGAAAGAAATGAGAAATTTTGAGGGCTATTGAGCACTGAATTCTCGTGGTGGCTCAGCAAAATGTTGCTTAGAACAGGTGTGCCTGTAATTGTGATACATCGGGGAAGTTTACAGTGTTCAATAGCCCTGGAAGACATACTAATACCTCTCTAATGTCTCTAGAAATAGTATGCTGGACTGTCAACGAGTACAGAATAAAACCTCTCCCAATCCTGGCTGAAGATATTTGCAATTCAGCATACATTCCTTCTGTAGTTGTCTTTTTCCAGAAACAAGGAGCAGTTTTTGAATCAGACCCTGAAAGATCCCATCTTACTGCAAGAGACTTTTGTTATTTCAGAATGTTTGAGGCTACTGTCCTGGAACCTTGGCCATTCTTTTCTCGAACAGAAAGGGAGGGCTTTTATTTTTCAAGCAAATCCTCAGCTATTTCAGAGATCAACCCAAAGGGCAGGAAATCCCCCATAGGACAGGTGTCATTTTAAGGCTTTAGGCCCATACATAGTGAGAACAGTTGGGAGGCAATCTTTCCCACAGTTTTAAATCCAGATGCTATTATTATAGCATAAACATAATATGTCCAATTTGCAATTTCAATTAACAATAAACTATAACTATTTAATAAAAATGGAAAACAGATGGTAAAAATAAAATAAAATGCCCATGGCTATCAAATTTGCTCAAATTAAATGGAGGAGCTGGAAAGAAAAGCACATTCAATAAAAAAAGGAAAGTGTTACCAACCCTGAGGAGATTTGGAAGGACTAGAAGAGAGAAATGACCAGAATGCATTGCATTCTCCCACAGTAACTTAAGCATTTTTATATGCTTAGATTCAGTACTTCTGTACTGGAACTTTGACAAATTTGCAACTAGGAACAAATATACAGAAAATGAGGAAAGTTTGATGAAACAATGTGGCAAGTTACACAGTTAGGTATCATTAAGTGTTCAGCATAGGAGGTGGATGAATCATTGAATGGGCTAGGATCCTTTATATGTGAAGAAGAAAATTGGACTAAATGAGAAGGAAAAGAAGATGGTTGGGTTTTTAACAGTGTCAAATATGGAGGCTCCTGACTTTTGTACTTCCAGTATAACAGGCACTTGACAACCTGCAGTCAGAGCAAACTGCAAATAGACATGTAACACAACAGGGTCACAGCTTCTGATGTCTGTGATTATCTAGGGATATTTTAGTAGCTGCAAAATATTTTATTTCAAAGGAATGAGTCAACATGAAATTGAATTCAATATGTCATTTTATGCTAGACCTGGGCAAACTATTATTGGGAAACATTTTACCTAACAAATTAGACCCTTTTTTTCCGGTTGTCAGATTATGAGAGAAACTATTATGATCCCCATAAATGTGTTAATTTTCTTTAAATCATTGAAACGCTTCATACAAACATTTTCCAATCAGATTGCCTGTTGCAAACATTTAATTTAATTATGTCTTTTCATTATATTCGCATTTATATTTTATTCAAAGGGTGTCATTGGCCATCTCAATTTCATGGCAGTTTCCCTCACTATTTTCATGAAGCTCTAAATGTCCATAAATAGAATGGGAGAATAGCTGGGGCAAATAGCATGTATCTGCATTCATAAGCACATGGGTTTGTGTTTGTAAGTTTATTGGTAAATGTATGGAGAAGAGCTGTTCCCAAATTACCCTGCAAACAGGAAAACTGACCAAATGTTCAGTGCAGGTTTAACACATGTCCCTTTAGCCCAGTGAGGCACCTGAATACCACGTTGTCATGGACCTACAGCCATTCTTCCTACGTCTAAGACAAGCCAGGATATTTTGCTTCTAATCATATCTCCCCCTAAGGACTACTCCCTTTGGCAGTGAACACAGCTGGATTGAAAAGCAATTCAGGACTTGCCAGAATGCCTGTCAATTTCTTCTGCATTTTCCAAGCTCAATTTCAGACAAACGGTACCATGATGATATAGCAAGTACTTAATACCAACACTTCAAGCCTCAGCAGAGAGAAACAGAATTGACGGTAAGACCCTTGATCAGGATGCATGAACAAGCAACAATTCAGTTTACACTTGTAGAGCTGTGCTGAGACAAATAAATCTTTCCATAAATCTATAGAAGCTGAGCTAAGAAAAAAACAGCTGACCCATTTTGAGCCTATAAGTTCAGATAAACCAAACCTGAAAGCTTTGCTGTAAAACTTAAAATCTCACATTCTCACGTTTTCCAGGTAATACATTGCTCCTTCTGAGCCTTTTTTTTCATTGTGGTGGTTGTGACTTTAGTTGCTGTTTCAGATAATCCTTAAACATCACACCTAAACCAGTGACAAAAAGACAGATGCAATTCTAGTCAGTCCCATCACAAGGGATTACATGACCAGCTGTGATTGTACCCTTCCACCCCACACACAAGTATTACCAAGCTCAGAAAGGAGCTCTGCTTTCCCATATACCTCTGAAAACCACAGATCCTTCAAGATTTTACACTGTTCGGTGCCCCAGACTTCCTTCAGTGGACCCTGTCCTGAAATGTCCTCTCCCCTGATTTGGTCACCAGTCAGGAGAGGAGAATGTAGCCGCCTGATCCCATAGGTGGGGAGACAAATGCCTGGACTTCAGTGTCAGAAATTACCCTTGTGTAAGCTGGGTAATCATGTCTCATAAAATGCAGTCTGCAAACCAAAGAGACAGCATACCAGCTGACACATAACTCGTGTTTTAAGTCTTAAGAGTCTTAAGAGTTCAACATATATGCAGTGTCACTCCCTGCAGCCTCAATTTTAAACTTCTATTGGAATAGGTACCAGAAATTCATTTATGAATCCTAGTTTTCCAAGTTTTCCCTCACTCTATCAATCAATTTCAATCTCAGCTCAAAACAGCCTCAGTGGGCAGTTTTGCTTGTAGGCAAAATCAAATGCTGCCCAGGGCAACAGGGTACAGAATGCTGCAAAATCCCTTCTCCATGAATACTCACAGAGTTGTCCACTGCCTGACTCCTAGATGAGAGTTTTAAAACAGAAATAGTACTAAATCTGGCTGTCTGCAGTAGCAGAGCTTCTCTTGCTGTTCTGCACTCTCTGTGTAGGATATTTGATTAGATGGGAGCAAACACCTACATTTCAATGATGGTGATTTAAGCTGAGAAAAGTTGAATTATAAAATAATGTTATAACACCATAACTTCCCTAGAACTGTGTCCCATGTTTAACAATAGCTGTCTGCAGTGCCATTAAAATAATGACTTTCAGATTTGCCAAGTCTTTTATTATGAGAAATCCTGGCCACAAAAAGATTTTAAACCATTTTTTCACCTGGTGTAAATTGGTGTACCTCCGCTGAAATCACTGCATGAAGATATGACCTTTATGCTCAAAAGACTCAAAATGTTCAGCAGTTAGGTAAGCAGACAGTGCTCCAGTAACATCAGATGTTATGACACATGGCTCAAATTTGTTCAGAGAGGCTGAAGTTATATAAGCTGACATACTTCAAAGTACAGAAAAGTGTGCACTAAAGGCATATCATGCACAGGGTACCTTTCCTAAGTCTTTAGACCTGTTGCAGAAGCACAAGTCAACAATATTCTGTCACATGTCTGAATATATATAATTTAAAAAATCTTGACTCAGAGGACAAATCTAGTCTTCGTTTCTATAAACCATATAGTGAAAGCCTGATGTCCATAGTCTGTTACTACACCTTTCTGCTCTTGAAATATGCTTAAATGAGTAAAAAATAAATGCTAATGCAATCATCTGAAATTGCCATGTTTTACTGATGTAGTATCAGCAATATGTGTGTCTTTGTTTTTATCAGATTGCTACCAAAGAGTAAATAGTACTAACTGACCACTCCGTCTCCTAGAGGCTATCCTAACTTTCATGTATTCCCATTTCTAATGTCAGAGGCAGAGCAGTGATGTGGTGGTGAATGCTGACTTTTCACTGAATTCTACCATAGCTCACATGACACTTTTTTGTCTTCATGGCTTTCTCTCAAGGCCAGAAGAGAACTACTCAATCCAGCCTCCTGACTGTGCTGCCTTTGAATTGCTGCCTTATCCCTAACTGACTTTGTAAATTAATTGTGTTACGGATATAGCCTGACTTCACCCACTAATAGGCATTAGAATATCCACAAGAACAGCTGGGAGAAGGGAAATGAAAGAAAATGGAAAAGAGAAGAAGAGACATTGAGAAACGACTTATAAATGCCATGGGAAAAGGACATGTTTTCACATTGACAGGTAAAAAAAGTCTGAATGAGAAAAACACCTCTGTCTAAGGTATGCTCATCTCCAGGTAAACTCCCTGTTAGTTTACAAAACTTTGGATTCCATTAATATTGTTTTCCTGCATTCTCAGTGTAGGAAGCCTGTAAGGACTTCCATGATGTAGCTTTTTCTTCTGCAAAAGCAGTGTTACGAATTCCCCCCTCTGTTCAGTCCCATTATCATGAAACCAGCTGGTGGCACCAGTCGTGAAGCCATGGATCTGCCTGGTTCCCCTTTTATTTAGCTGTAGTCTTTAGACATCCTCAACTCTTACTTGAAACTAGCCACTAGATTTAACAGATTTTTAAGAGAGTCTGACAAAGTAGTGCAAACACAAAGACCTCATTTTCTTCAAATGTTAGACTGAAAATCATTTCCTTGTTTCCACTCTTTTTTCCTCTACTTAGTCAACAGAAGCATTGATCTCAACTATATTAGGTGGTTACTCCACTGTTGGGTTCTCCCTGAAAGAATTCAAGTTAGGCTTCCACAAGCTGGACATTAAATGCTATACTTTCATTTTAAATATTCCTACTTGGGCAAAACTTATTCTGTCCCTAATTTTAATACAAGAATGGCCATACATAGTGATAGCCAAAGTCTATCTAGCCAAATATCTTCAATGCAAGTGGCAAAATTTTGCATTTGTTTTCATTTATTCAGTCTTCCATTTGTAAATAAAGACCATTTGTTATACCAGCATACATTTTTGTAAGGTTTAAACACCACACCAGCAATGCACTTCACAGTTGGTTTGTATGTACCATCTGGGTTTTGTATATAAAAAAGAGGCACCTAGTCTTAATTTTGGAAGCACTTGCAGGAGGATCTATTATATACTATACTGGTTTAGTCTGCTTTATGTTTGGAAGGTAATAATTTAGTAGTATTTCTAGGACCTGGCAGTTGGTGTGCCATCTGGGGTGGCAAAGACTCTGCATATGGGAGATGGTATGGTCTCAAATACTTTATCTCTTTACCACCCTTCCCACTAAAATAAACTTTCACTTAAAGAAGCAAAACTTGTTACAAGTGTAGTATGCTGTCACAAGAGTGAAACACGAAGTGTATATCTACATGTGCAGTATTGTTCCTTCACAATTCATTTCTAATATGGCAAATAAATGTTGTTTGTAATCACCTTAATAACATTTTTCTCAGCTTCCTCCCCTTGTTCATACATTTCTACATCACACAAAACTCCTCTCTATCCTTGAAATTTGTGTTCTTTTGATGTTTGGAGACTACCAGGTACCCTGCTATTTTTTAGATAAGCATACATGGAGAATTTCTTATCAGGTAGTCTAAGCTTCTTCATATTGGTAATTAAATTAATGGCAGAAAGGTATTTCAATACATGTACAAATTCAGTGTTTTTAGTCTAGACCATTATAGTTTATCCATTTAAATCTTCACAGCATCTGACCATTTGGGCATCACTTCAGTTTCTTCTAGTTCCTTTCATTAATCATTTCAAGAACCAAATTTTATGCTTTGGTGCCAGAGCTGTATAGACTAGATCTGTTTATGTGCTCAAAATTAAATATCTCTTCTGAGATATTACTGTATCACCTTATTACATGAGGAATTAATATACATATGCACCTATAACTTCACTTGCCCTTTTTGTTGCCCTTTCAAGTTGTGCCCATTGTCTGCCACAATTATATTTTATTCTCTCATCTTTTCCAGATTGTTAAATGCTTGTTCAATATTTGCTTCAAATTAGACCAGCAGTGGTGCCTTGCACTTTTAGCATTTATTACTTAATCACACCAATCTCTGACACATTGTTTCATTTGTTCATCATAAGGGCATTCAAAGTTCCTCCCAATTTATATCATGGGTAAATTTTGTTAATGAGCTGACTTATTCTCCTTTCAAAATCAGAAATGAAGACGTTAAACAAGTCTTGATTTAGTACCAGCATTGCAGCAAATGACTATGTATCTCCCTTCAACTTGATCCATCAATATTTTTTGTTTATGGCCTTTGAGCTAATCTCCAATCCATGTGACAGTGCACATATTTGTCAATTTGAGTTCATTGTATGAGTTTTCATGGATGCCATATCAAATGCTTTACTGAAGTCAAACTATATTAGGTCTGCCATTTTCCTTTCATTTGCTTATTTGGTAATGTTATCAAAAGAAGAAATCAAATTTGTCTGATAAGATCTATTCTCATAAATCATGCTGCTTACTACTCACGGTTCTCTTATCCACCAGGGGCCATACCGTGCCTGTAAGTGCCACACACTAACTCTGATTTGACTACTTGCCCCCCCAAAAGATAATGCATTGAACAGTATGTGAATCTTGGGGCCCAATACTAGGTTAAGGATCTGTTTCAGCACTAATCAGCAACAGTCTTTTCTATTTATTTCAGTGAATTTTAGGTTAAATAATTGTACCAATAATTGGGTTATTTCTCCCATGCATTATGTATCACACTGTGTTTTTTATTCTGGGTTAAAGAAACCCAGCAAAACTAGAAGAATCAAGTGGAAAAGCACAATGGCTTCCTTTTGTGAATTAGAAGAAAAGTCAGTCATTTCCAGATAACAGACTCCAAGCATTTTGGAAGGTTCATTGGACAGGAAATAAAATCATAACCATTACATATGCTGCAAGTTGTTCATGGCCACAGCTGTTATGGTCGCCTCCCTTTTATGTGATATAGAAGAGATTAAACAAGAGACCTCCAACATGGAAATAGATTAAACAAGATACTTTATAAAGCCAGACTCCATAGATAAGAGCTGTTAGCATTATCACAACTTCTGCATTTGGTTTTCAACAGACAGAGTCTTTACAGGGAGGGAGACATCTTCATTGTCTGTTACTTTAGCAATGTTACTTCTATTTCTACAATGACAGAGAGGCAATTAATAAATAATCTCCCAGGTAAATTGCAGATCCTCTGTAAAGAAAGTAGTATGGCCACTGGTCTGACCAAATGAGGCATATGGTCAGTTTGGATTAGTTCTGGTGAATCATCCTCCACTTTGGGTCAGAGCAGCAGTTGCCTGACAGGACAGTCCAGCTACCTGTCAGATGCACAGTTTCCTAAAACATATTTCCCCCCAGTGTCACACTTCTGCCCCCACCACACACCTTCCAGCCTCTGCCCTTCACATATTTCTTTCTACAATGAATTTCCCCTTCTTACTGTTTTTGAGTTCTGTTAGGTGAGACAGATGAGAAGATGGGTAGATATTCTAGGAACTGTTTTATCCAGCTTTAGATATCTAAAGGATAGGTGGTGAAGCCCAGATTTCCACTCTAGGCTCCACTTATTTCCAGAAGCCCTTCTAGCTTCTGTCAGACAATCTGATCTGTCCCAGAGGCCTATTTTGCAATAAAATAATCTCTGTCTAGAGTTCAACATCTGCAAAAGACGATATCCATCTATTCCACTACAGTGATGCGAAGGAACTTAGAACAATGAACTACATTTTAGATGCCAAAGTTATGGTATGTGAATCCTACACAGTGTCTCATAAAGGCACATAAAAATAATGTCATAACACAAACTGATAAAGGTCTTTATGTCCCAGAAGAGCAGCTCCTAGTAAATGATCTCAGCTGAGTGTAAGTCTCAAATGATAACATTTGCCAGCTGCACAAATTTTGTGAATATGTTATTAGGGGATGATGATATCAAACCATCTTCCTCGTGGTATAAATAGTCATATCTCTATCAATTCCACTAGGACCCTATTGATTAATACATGCTGAGAAGTAATTTGAATGTTTCAAATGTTGTAATAGTCTTCTGGTGTAGGAACGTGGTTGTTCCTCTCCTTTTATTTTGTTGATACAGCTGTATATACAAAATCAATTTCATGATTTAACCTAAAAAATTCTATTAAAAGACCACATGCTTAAAGTTTGTTTTTTTTTTTTTTAATAATTTTATACATCTGTGGGGTTTTTCCTCTCTAGAGCTTAAACCTACATACTGGAACAGTTTGCTTGTCCACAATTTATCCTGAAAATGGGTGTGCAGAACTACAAAATTCTCCCCCTCCCTTTCTGTGTTGCTTTCCCTGTTGTTTTTTTTCTATCAAAAAGGGACTTATTGTACCTGTCTAGCTTTAGCTCTGAAAATGTATGGGCCAATCTAAAATATATTGCCCTTTCCCCCGAAACAACAATTGATACAATGTAGTCCAGTTCTACTTACATAAAACTAGAGAGGTTTGTAGTGATCCATGACCTTGTAAGGCTCATTATTAGATAGATACCAATTTGTCATGCTGCGCCTAGCTATCAGCTTTTCTAGTCACTCACTTCATGCTTCTAGTGGCAAATTATATTTGACTTTCAATTTAAAATCCAGGGTACTTTAATGTAAAACCTCACTATAATAATGGTGATGAAGCAGCAGGGCATGCAATTTGACAGAATGGATTTTTCTAGTTTATTGTGGCAGATTCCCCTCCTCCAGCACCCAAATGGAAGAAAAGAAGGAAAGAAAGAAGAAAAGAAAGAGAAAAAGAAAGCCAGCATCAGTCTTGAAACCCTGGAGGAAGCTGGCAAGACAGCGGACACAGCGCACCAGGTTGTCACTTAAAAATGGAGACTCTACTGACCTACTACAAAGCTTTTAGAAATCTTTACAAGTTGCTTACTAAGAACAAGTTAAGATACATTAGATGCATCATGACAAGCTATAATTCATGAATAAAGATTTAATTCCTTTTTAATGAAAAAAAAATAATTGTTCATACATCTTCTGCTGAGGTGCTGAACTTAATATATCTACACAGTTCCTCTCAGACATAAGTAATGCTGATCTCCTTTGTCTTGATGCCAAGCACCTACCATTAATGCTGTCATAGGCATGTAAACACTAATAAAATGGATCTATTACTCCAGCAGTTTTTAATGAGGTTTGGGGTTTTTTTAACAATGCCTTGTACAGGATACAGGACTAGGAAAACTTCCCACTTCAAGAAAAATGTACATTGGTTCTAATATTATGCTTTAGGGAACACAATATATTTATTATAGAAACATACCATGACATGCATTCCAGTTGGACACATATATGAAACATTATTGAACCTGCTAAATTTACTTGTTTCTACATATAGAAAAGATCATTCATGCATGTAAAATATGAGCTGCATTTTCAATGTGACTCAGTTCATCTAAATTTGTTCACCAAAAAATTAATCATCTCTGTAAAGCTAATTATATAAACCCTTTGTAGAGCCAATAGAGGAAAAAAAAAACCCAAAAACAAACAAAAACCTGAAAACAAAACAACACACCTCTAAGGATAACTAAGACAATGTATTTTTGAGTGGGATTCATCCCAACCAACTTCAGGCTTCTAACAGTTATGCATTAAAGTTCTAGTAGTACCTTTATATCCCAAAATCTTCCAGAGAACCCTATGTCTCTCCTTTCCTTATCAAAAGTTTACTCTAGATGCCTAATTCTTAGATACAGTAGACAACAAGATTTGCTTCTGAAAACTCACTTGTGTAATTTCCAGGAATACAATAGGATACAATAAATATTTTGCCAGATCTGGACCTTCAGCTGCTAAACTCAAGCATCCTCACATTGAAGTAGTAATTCTATGCTTTGTATACAAAGTTTTGTGTCTGAGTTACTGAGGATTACACAAGACTTAGCTGTGCATAGCAGCTACAACTTTAAGTAGCAAAAAATTCAGAGAAGAATCATGGAATCATACAACCATTTATGTTAGAAAAGATCTTTAAGATCACTGAGTCCAACTGTTAACCTAACACTGCCAAGTCCACCACTAACCATCTACACTCACCAGCTGTGTCAGGATGTTACCTTCCACACACTCCAGGAACCTCTTTGACTGTTTCCTCTCCACTGTATTTTATGTTCAGCAAATATTTGTCTGATTATGACAATGTAAGTGATCTGAGGTATCTAGAAAATGTATCTAGAGCTAAGGTATCTAGAAAAGATTTCAGGTTTTGGTTTTTGGTTTTTTTTTTTTTCATTTAGGTAACAGCTCACAAACTTGTGTGATGTAGCCTTTATGTAAAGGATCTTTGAATCATCTAATTGTGAACCCAAATTAGGCTGTTACACTTACACATGCAGTTGCAATCTAAATGGAAATGCTATTGCAGAACAAGGTAAGCAACAGATAGCAGTGTTTGAAATCATAGATGTGGATTTGCTGGAAGAAAAATTTGGAAGTTCTGTTTTAAATAAAATAGATTGTATGATGATTTCCAACTAGTAAGTCCACGCTACATGTAGTGTTGCCATCCCTTTGAATTCACACTTGGATTTGAGCAGCAAGACTATACAAAAAAATTGCTGATTCATCAAATTCATTTTATAATAAAGAGGATATATTCATAAAATTCCTTGTCCATTCCAGTTCCACACATGCACACTTTTTCAAGTTCCTTCCTATATGCTGTGGGGTAATACAGGTACAGCTTACAGACCTAAATATGAATAGATTTTTATTTCTTATTTCTGGATTAATATGCAATACTTTTTCTGTGTTACATCCACTCTCCTGGTAGCTCAAAATTTTTCACAATACTGCCTGGTGAGTTGCTTGGTTACATTTTGTCCCTTTTGTGTTTTTTTTCCAAGCATTAGCTAAGCAATTAATGAACAAATCAAATAAATTGGAGCTGCTGTATTTTCCTCTAGATGCAAATGTGAAGGATAATTTTTAAAACACTTTTGTATTTCTCCTCGTCCTCTGGGGAGGAAGTACAGGCTTCAAGATCTGAATTACTCATTCCTGCTGGCATCAGATGTATGCCCCAAGGAGTTAATTTTCAGCTCAACAGACAAGGCTTTAACTACACAAACTCATCTCTAAATAGAAAATAATATAATATAGCACTTTTCAGACAATGCCTCACAGGTTCTTTTGCATCTATAAGGGAAAGGGATAAAGAAGAAAATCTAAGAATTGATACCTTCTTTTCCACACAGACCATTTATGGGGGTGAAAATTCTCCCACTGGTTTAAGATTTCTACTAATAAAGGATGCTTAACAGTAAATTAGATCAAATTTTAACATGAATCCAGACATTCAGGTAAAGTCCTTCTCAAATTTACTTTACTTCTCAATATCACTGTTGCAATATTGCTTCAAATTCTAGTTATTCCTGTAACATTAGGCTTCATCATAAATTCTAGGGGTCCCATCTTCTGGAATTGAATAGGGGAAATTCAGAATTTTAAAATAAATTGCTACCCTGTTTATAGAGAAAAATATAGAAATATAACCCAACAATGTTATAAAATTAAGTAATTAAAAATAACTCAGATGTGTTTTCATAAACAGTCTCCATCTCCACCTCCCCCAAGATGTGCTCTTCAGACCATATTTCCTTTTCTTCCAGAAACTGAACTTGTAAGAGCAGCCCTAGGATGACAACTGGTGCAAGTTGTCTTGGGATTTCCACTTACTTCATATGCTGTTAGTATCAAATTAGGTGATTATGGTGTAAGGCACATTGGAAAAGAAAATAAGTCTCTGAGCTTTTGCAAGTTCATGAAGACATAATGGAGGAGAAAGGGAAAAAGAAAAGGAAAGGTCATCTCTACCCTGTATTCCATGCTTCTGGGACTACTCCTGAAGCAATGAATGGGTGTAATGAATAAGATTAACTCTGTTACTTTACATAAAGCAGATACTATTTTCTTGGCGTTAGAACACATGAACTCATCTGACTACAATGATGATAACATTAATCCTGAGTTATTCTGTCATAGGACAACAATTTCACCTTATGATTAGTTTCTAGCTCTTTTTAGTGCAGTGAGAGGCTTGCAAACTCACGTGCTGAGGTCCAGCCTTGTAATAACCCAAGCATGAAGATAACTAGCTGCAGGTAGCCAAGAGTGTTAGCTTAAGTGTGAATTCACTCCATGTCTGTATGATTTCCCTCAGCATGGTTCAGTGCAAGCAGTGATGTGTTGACACTGTGGTTAGGATTCTGCAAACTATAAAATATCATCTGCGTTAGTTTTATCACAGGAACAATATCGACATATTTTAAAAATACTTTCAATAAATATTTCATTCTGTGTATTACAGTGTCATTTCTTCCACAGGGAGAAAAGAAAACCTCCTTGAACTGGGCTGGCTGAGGAAAAAAAAACCTTGATTCCAATAATCTTTCACTTGCACTGTGACAGAGGTAAACAGAATTAAACATTTCAAAAGCTTTGGTATGTTTTGGATCTAGAAACAACGTTTTCCATCTATAAATCCTAGGGAGAAAAAGAAAGTTCATGGTTCAGACCTAAGCATGAGAGTGAGGAGAGTTTTTGGTCTTGGAAGAAGCTGTGCAGTTCTTCTAGTGGTATATATCCTGTGCTGACTGAAGTGGGAGTTTAAACATATCACTGACATATAGATACAAATTGAGCAACTGAAGTTAAGTGTCCCACACTGGAGTCAATCACACCCTGAAAGTTAGACAAGATGATTCCCACTTGAAATATTAAGTTTGACTAAAATTTATTTTCTCTTTTTTTTTTTTTTCTCAATTTAAAGCCAAGATAGCTAATACAAGACTAGTTAATATAAAGCAACTAATGGGATAATCTGGTCAGAAAGTTTCCAGAATTTAAGACTTTTTGCTAGCCCATCTTCTTTAGTCTAACTTTTCCAGAAAAGAAGCTGCACTTCCAGCACCCTCACAGATTCTCCTACTGACAATACTGATGGAGCTTCCAGTCCCTCTGTCTGACTGCAGCAGTGCTTCTAAGATAGGCTTCCACAGAGCAAGTATTCAACTAAGACCATCTCTACTCATTTCATAAGGTCCATTGAGTGGCTATGTGAGAGCAACGGGTTTTATCATTGCTACTACCATTATTGTGAGAGTTGACTCAAAGCTAACAAGATGTTCTTTGCTGTAGTATAAACCTTTTCCCAAAGACCAATCCTGTATCCAGAGTACTTTTATGAACACTGACACAAGACGTTATTTAAACCCAGCATTAGATGCTCAGTATAAATCTTGCTCCTGGCATTGCTTTTCTGCATGTAGGGCATTGCTACCATAGTGTTATGTCAAATCACTGGAATAAACAAGTGCTCAGAATGACCAGTGTTCGGTCATCTCTCAGAGACACCTGATTACACAGAAAATATATTAAAACCAAAGGAAACTATTAAATGGACTGTGTATTCTGGCAGAAGGGAAGCAGAACAGCTAAAAGTTGCAGCCCAACCTGCCATTCCTGAAACTTTTATTTTCTTTTTCCCAAATAAGATATGCAGGCTGGTTTAGTTCCAGCTAACTTTTATCAAAAGCTTTGCCTCATGGCTCTTTATATGGATTCACACACTGTTAAACGTTTCAGTGCAAAGCAAATGGAAAGATTAATTTTGTGATGTGGCACCAAAAGAAACAATTTAGAGCAGGGATTAGGGATTGGACTAGCTCAGTGAAACTTCTGGAACAAGTCCATTATAACTACAGAACATTTCACAATAACCATATCAGTGATAGCAGAAGAGACAGCCTTTTTTAGTGAAATTGAGAAAATTCATACAGACTTTCTCCCCCCTCCTCCTTATTTTTCCAGAAGAAGTGAGAAGGAGAAAGGTTTTACAAAACTGAAAAAAAATGATTGTTGGAAATAGAATAACTAGAAATACTCAGACAGATACTATTAACGAGACATCAGACTGGTAGATTGGTATTTGTCTTTATTCATAAGGTACAGAGCACAGCTAACTACCCAGTGGTCACAAAAGAGCAACTAGGGCAGGATATTTTGGCAGCATGCATATCATTGTAGGTACTTTTAAATCTGCTTAATTTTCTTTGTTCTTAAAAGCTGTTGTATCAATAAGAAATCCCTGTCTCTCCTTTCTTCAGGCTTGACATTCTAAAGGATATTTTTACTTAAGCAAAAGGGAAATGAAAAAATAAATCAGCTGAAAACAGTAATGATAATTCCTAGATGAATTCTTTCACAAACACATTCACAGAGGGACTTAGGTAATGCCTTATGTCCTGTACCCTTCTCTACAAACAGCTGCAAAAAAAACATGTTCATAAGTCCAATGCAGCCTCTTTCTTCCCTTACCTTACTTATTCCCTTTCTTTCTTCCCATACTACTCAGCTAAGATATGCTCATTCAGACTCGGCATTGTGGTGTGAGACAGGAAATTGCTGTGCAAACAAACATGGTGCAACCAGCTTATGAACCTGGATGTCCAGCTCTGAAGACAGTGTTTTAAATTAAAGGAAAAAGCTCACATGGCTTGTCCCCTTTTCTTTCTGATATATGAGCATTATGTAAGACAGTGCTGATCTTAACAGCAAAAAAATCCATGCAAATGATGTCATTATCTCATTAGCTCCAGGATGAATTTGTCTCAGTTTTCCTTGTTATTCACTATATAGTGTGTAGTCACCATTATTTCAGTGTGCCATGGAAGGATGTCACCAAGAATCACAGTTTGGCTTCTCCTCTGTGTATGAAGTCAGATTTATCCCTTCTAACCTCAACAGAGGTGCCTAGAACAGGACCAGAGGTGTCCAAACCTCCATGTATTGAGAAGACATAAGTACTTCTATACCATCATTACAGTACAGGTCCAAGAGACTAGGGTCACCTTCAATTTCTCTAAGAGAACATGTGAAAGCCCCCCCCAGATGTTAGATGATATTAGCAACTGTAGTAGCAAAATGCCTGAGAGTAATTGCTTCATATTCAAATTTATTCTATTATTAAAATAAAACAAAAGGATAATAATAAAAGCGACTCTTTGTAAATTAATGTTATGAATTAAAAGTCCCCCTGGTTTTTCACAGCATGCCTTTATATTTTTTGATGACTAAATTTCCATGCCTTCATGCTGATTGCTCCTGAAACACCTGGTAAACAGGATGTAGCATATTCCATTCCCTTTTACAAGGACTTAAAGTCTGAGTAATTCAATCTTAGAGCAGAAGAATCACCCCAGTACTGCTCATTGCTGTTGAAGATTAATTTTTACTAGCCACTTAGAGGGCTAAGGAGTGCATTACAGCGAACGCTATTATTCAAGTTCAGCAGAATAAAATCCATCATTTCTGAGCAGGGGGAAAATGATTTTTATTAGAGCCATTCACACAGCTCTATAATTCTGTGACATACACCATCTCTACTTAGTCATTTTCCATTGTAAATTTTATCTTGTGCATGAAGCAAAAAAATCATTAGTTTGCTTGAAACACTTCTTAATGAGTGCTCTAATTGAGAGAGTATTAATGTATTTCACTAGCCTCCCATGTTTATTTCTTGAGAAGGGACACAAATTTGTCTTCTTTTGTGTGTTTAATGCTAGCAAGACTTTGTTTAAAAGAGAGCAACTGTGGTACCCATTATGCTTTAAAAGGTTAAAATGGTAAGAAACACATCACATAAATGCTTTCTGAAGTGTATTGGAAAATTAGACTGCAGCATAATAACATTTCCTCTGTATTTAATGGGTGAATGAAGGGGAGAAGGGGGCTCAATCTTATTAGGAGACCTTCTCAGTGGTGCCACAGACTCTGCAGACATTTAACGCAACACATGGCAACCCACTTTCTATTTCTTACTCTGATTCAGTAAGCTCAAGTACCAGCCTCATTCTAAATGTCTGAGTAGTGCCACTGAAGATGCAGTGAATTATTAGAAGATACACTAAATTATCTTCCTAAAGTGGGAGCCTTCATTTGGCTATAGAGTAGTCAAACAAATTTGGCTAAGTTTGAATTTTTAAAAAGCTGTTTGCTGCTAAAGCCTCCATATTGTTATTCTAATGGTTAAATTTATCTTCATAGACTTATGATGCAGTTTGTCCATTATTAAAAATGAAGAGTCTTGCTTTTCAGTCAGGCAGAACATGCCCTCTCCTTATTAGCAAGTCTTTTTAACAAAGCAGGTTTTGAAATACTAACTACTCTCTGAAAATGTTCTTTGAAAGCAGTCAGAGATGCATGATGAAATGTGTGTTTCTTTTCACAGTCTGCTTGGGAAAACAATTTTTATTAGATCTGCAGTAGGAAAGGAAGGAGCTTGAGTTCATAAGTGAACTACTTAACTTTATGAAAATAAGGCAGACGAAAGGGACAAAGATTCCCTTCACATAATGGAAATCATTTTAGTAAACACAGAAATAGTGACTTATGCTCCCTTGATTCAAGCACAGATTTCTCCCCTACCCCAGTCAAAATAACTGATGCCAAATTAGTTCTGACCTTAGAGGCATCAGAAACATCTGAGTTTTAAACAGAACTCCGCAAGAACCAAAAAAATGTGAAAAAATTGTATCTCTGGATATAAATATAGCAGCAAAGAGCAAGCTCCTAATTTCTTTCCACTTGGGGTGTTCGCTATGTCCAGCAGGTGAAAGGGAAGCTGTTTTCATTTGCCTCCAACAGGAAATTCTCAGAGTTGTCACCGTTCAGCATCCATCCTCAGTCACGGCAGCTGATAGGAAAGCCCCGGGCGGACAAGTCTTGGTATAATGAAATAGCTGCTGAGACAAAATGGCCCAAGGATGTAAATTTTTAAGTTGCACCAATTTATTTTTTTAAAATCACTTTGGTTAACCCCCACTCTGTCACCTTAAGTCAATTTCCACTTGCACATCAGGCTCCAAGTGTAAAGAATATATACACCAGACCAGTGCAAGCTCTCAAGGAAAGTAGGAGCCAAGGAAACACAACTGCTTTCTAGGACTGATTCATCTAAATAACTGTTGTGAGAAAAATCCAGAAGTAAAGAAAAAGGAAGATGAGCAAACACTTTCCTACCTACTGATGCTATATCTACATCAGTGATTAACAGGCAATTTTCAAGAGTTGCAATCAAACACTCAGTGCTAGAGTCTCATCTCAGATCTTGTGAATGAAATAGGCCTCTTTTGCAAATTCATTCTTGAAATATCATGAAGACCTTCTGACTCTACTTAGATTATAAGTAGTTTCAAAAGGCCAAATTCTGATAATTTTGCTCACTACCAGCAATGCTTAACAATTAATCCTGCTGAAACTTGCATTCAAATACAAGGAAAATAAAAGTAGTAAAGTGCAGCCTATGTTCTTTGTCCCTTTTTTCTTTTTTTATAGTCAGAACTAGAAATATAAAAATGCATGTATTTAAGTTTAATTTAATAACTTTAATACATGACAGATTTTTTTAAATTATTTTTAGTTTACAGCAGAATCTCAAGTTGGGACATGTGTCCATTCCTTTCTTAGATGATCTGGAAAAAAAGTTTCCTAAATATTTCTATTCCCTTCTACTCTACCACATCACACTTGCTATATTTAGAAGTGATTAGATTTATTTACCTTGCACAGCAACTCAACTCAAATGAGTACAGAGATGAACCTGCTCTTGCAAATATCTGTTTACATACCCTGATTTCCATTTAAGTAGTGGCCAATTAAACCTTTGTAAGTAGAAGTAAGCACTCATAACCTTTGAAATTTTCAGGTAGATATGCAACATATATGAACATTTCAGGTTACTGCTCCCCAATTAGAACTCAGAGCACAACATCATTGTCCTTTTGACAATGAAACCTGCCTGTCACATTTGCAAGCACAAGCATGAATTAAACATAACCCCAAAGTATAATGTTCTTGCATCTTAGAGTTGTGTCCTAGAGCTGTTCAGTCTGATGCATTATAATCATGAAAAGCAGAGCTAACGCGTCACTTCAGATCCTGGCTGTGCTGCAGCCATTATGCAGAAGAATCACCCAAGATGATGGGGATCCTCCCGTGGCATACAACTGGGAGAGAAGTTCTTGTTGGGTGGCATCCAAGGTCTCCTCATGAACTGGTAATGTCCAGCTGCCCTTGCTGCTGTTCACATCTGCTGCAAGTTAGTTAAGTCTGTTTGCCTGCAGATCGCTCCCATGTACCCAAGGGTACCAGCCAGGCACTCAGACAAACACAGATGAAGGGAGTGCGAGACTAGCTTGATTCCTCCTTTTCAATCCAAATCCTTAGATGCACTTTGTTTTTGACCATGGCAGAAGCTCTGAGCCAGAAGCTGAAACTCCAGAGCAATGTAAGCACTGTTCTAAGCCTGTGTATGGGTCTAAGTCACTGGGTCAGTGGGAGACAAAGGCAGGGGATGAGAAAAGAGAAAGGGAACAGAAAAAGTACTGAAAAGACTGTGCCTAATGCAATGTTTTGGGGCAAACACATGCTGTTCCCTCTCCAAAGGTGCAGAGGAAGCAGCTGTGGCTTTGCTGCCGAAGACACCGGGGACACGTACCATCCTCAGAGTCCTGGATCAGGCTGCTTGCTGGAGTTAAACAGCATCTGTGCTGGTTTGAATGACAGCACACTGCCTCCAGGAACTCCTGCTGGGCTGCACACCTCAGCACTACTTCTAAGCCAAAGCAGTGACGTATGCACTATCTAGCCTGGAGATGTTTTTAATTTGGTTTGATTCCTTTCAGAAGCAGGATTAGAAAGCCGGAGTTCAAGGCCCCCTGCCTCATGCCAACACCACTGTAACTCACCTCCTTCATACTACTTTGTCTCTGAAGTTGAAGGAGACCTCTTAAACGATGGGACAAAGGGACAGCAAAACAGAAAGCCCATATAGGTTTTTTTTCAAAGCTATCACTTGCAGAAAAATATGATTCAGGTCTAGACTGCTGAGTTCCAAAGACAGGCAACTTAGTTCACATTTGCAAGTTGTTCATCCTGGCTTTATATAAAAAGTTCCCCCATCAGAATGAGCACACTTTAAAATCAACTCCTCTTTTGAAAATCTAATGCTTTTCGTCTGTGCTGAAACGAGCATAGGCTGCTTACAGTCAAAAAACTGATATAATGTCACTCGTAGAGCATGCACTGCCATAGTCTGCGAAGTTTGATTTCTGAACAATTACAAAGGAGATGTGTAAAAGCAAATGTGGAAACCTGTCCAATGGCTGTATGGATGAATATTTCCCTCATTCTTTGGCTTAACCTCTTGCTGCTATTATTAGGATGCCCGCTGGGTGTAGGGTACCTCCATGGAAAAAGGCATCTGTTGGAATTAATCAGCAATGCTTTAGGTGTGCTCTGCTTCCTCCTCAAAAAAAAACCGTCTAGGAATCAACACTGCTGCCTGTTTTTGAATGCCTCCCATGGCCTTATTAAATGTGGCTGTGGCAGCAGAAATAATGTCTCTCTTTAACAGCATATTGCAGCATTTTAAAGAGCACAGATGGACTGAGATTGTCAGTCATGCAATTCAGCTTGAACAAAGCAAGTCTTCAGAAGAAGCAGCAAGGGAATGATCTAATAGAGTCACTGGCAGCTTTGTTATGGCAAGGAAAGAAGATTTCTAGTAGCAGTCCCTAAATAAGAGGAAATCAATGTTTTTAAATAATATTTTTTAAAAACCTACCTTTGTAAAGCTCATTAGAAAAATAGTCCCTCCACAGCGGGATAAAAAAAATCCTAAGGGAGTTACACTTTAGCATCACTAAGGCAGGCAAGGAGTTAAGATCTTGCATTTAGGCAACAGGAACACAAAACATTCCTCACTAGCTGATATAATCAATCATTTTGATTAAAATTTTGCTCCACAAAACAGGCAGGATGCTACCAGCCCTTTTACCGCCAGTCCAAAGTTTATTTTTTGCACGTTTGTAACACTCTAAAAAAACAAAAGCTGTGTGAAGGCTGATGCCTGGAGCAGTGGCTGCCACAGTGTCCTATGGTTATCTTTCCTAGAGGGAAAGGAACATTTTTGCAGCAAGGTGTAAGCCACTGTGAATACTAATACCAATGGTGATACGGTGTCTCCTTTCATAGGTCAACTGAGCCCCAGAAAGCCTCCTGCCTGGATAGGTAGCTCACCACATCCTCCGTGAACCCCAGGACTAACCTTGGCTTGACATATGTGTAAGACTCACCCTGGAAGGCAACAGCATGGTGTTGCCTCAGTAAGGCTGTGTGTCACCGACACCATGTGTGAGTGTAACTATCTTCTATTGTCATTCAGACAATACAGCAGGGCACCCTCACTTCCAGGGCTGTCACAGATTCCAAGACTCTCAGTTAAGTCCCTCTATTTTCTCAGTTAAAATCACTGCATCTGTCTGCTGGTGTTCTCCTCTTACAGGCTGTGTCCACACTTTCTCCTGAGACCATGTCCCCAACCAGGACTGGGCAGCAGCTGAGCCAAGGCTGCAGGTAAAAGGTCCCATGGGGTTCACAGACACACTACCATGTCCATCCTTCCTCTTTTCACCCAGTGGAAAGCCAGGCATGCATGCTGGATGGGGATGACCATGTACTTCAAGGACTTTCTGAATGACATCAAGAGATTAAGACCTTAGGGCTAATTAAGCCCACGTAGGAAGGATGAGTTGAAACCACTAAGAATGTAAGCCAAATCCAAAGGGATATATAACCACAAGTTAACACCCTGATGCAGCCGCCTGTTCTTCAGCATCTCAGTAAAGCAATTAGGGACACATCTACATGGAAGTGAATGAATGGTAAGACCATTTTTAAAAAGTTGTGTGTGAAGGAATCAAAACTGCTTTACCTTATATACATATTTTAGCTCTCACTTTTCCTTTTATAACTATCAGTTCTTAACAGCTCTGTCCCCTCCAAGGCTTTCATGAAGGCCTTCTTCCATTTCTTTGCTGAAGGCATGTCTCCAAGGAAATTCAAAATGTAGCCCGAATCTAAATTTGATTTATTACATTGGACCTTGCTTTCCCAAAGGTATGAGTTCAAGCATACTGTCAACCCCATCTTTACATTTCAGCGCTTGTGCAATGTATTCAACCTTTAATACAACTCTGATAGCTGTGTATTTGGGATATGGAAATGTCTCAGATGAAACCAAATGTTTACAGAAGTTCACTTTGCTACTGAATAAAATCACTCTTATTTCTCTCTGACGAATAATCTGTGAGGTGAGAACAGGGTTGTTTACTGTACAAATGCAAAACCAAGAGGAAACAATCGTGAAAGAAAATTCAGACCTGAACACTGGTAGAAGTCGCATGGAAGTAGCTAAGCAAGTTAATATAATTTTCCTTCTAAAGGAAAGGAAAGGAAACTCTTTTTAGTGACTTGTAAATGTAGAAAATAAAACAGCCTATGCTTATTCCAGAACACTTTTTCTATGTATCTGTGACACTTTTTCTATGTATCTGTGCACTGTGGCAACGGCTCTGTCAAAGCTTTTATTTGAGACATTGGCAGATTAGTCAAACTGTAGAGTGCTTTAGCTCTGCAGATCTCTGGCACCACTTGAAATGATTTCTAGTTCATATACACTATATGTCATGCTGTGCTGCACATACATGGATAGTATTGGGCACATTCTGGGGTCTCCACTTGCTTCAAACTCTGCTCCTGAGCACACCCAGATAAGCTGTCCTGTTATGAAAAAATTATATCATTAGTTAGCTTTTTGTAGCTAAGGTGTCTTGGGAATTTGTAATTAATTTTAATTCAAATAATTCTCATTCTAAAGCAATTCAAAGCAATATTTAAGTCATTTTCTGCAGACAGATTCTGTATGGATGGCAGATGTTAGTTCATTCATGTGCTCAAGTCCATATCTCACCAGGTCAGAAGTGGAGGGAAATCAAAAAATGTCACAATAGTTATTATGCTCAGTACAGTTTTATCCTGTTTTCAAATGCAAAAGTCATTTACACACATATCAGAAGCTTGAACTGTTAAGGACCTGCAAAGTGCTGCTAGTCTAATGAAGTTTCACACTTTCTTTTTTTATTACCTCTGTAGAGTTTGTCTGCTTCACTTGCCTCTTGCCTTTCAATGGATTTACTAATGTCCAGAACAATAATGGGTCCTTTGGAGGGTACCAGATGGTGAAGATATTGAGTCAAGCACATGGTGGAATAGAACAGCTAATATTGTATCATTGTTCATGAGACTCCAGTAAAAGCATTGACATATCACTGTCGAGCTATTGAAGAAAATAAACTATCAGAAAACTTCTGTAACTGTAGTAAACATTTCATCTTAATCAGAAGCAGCTTGCTTTCCTTCCTACTTTTAGGTTAAGACAAAAACCTGTTTTTATTATATCAGCTTTAGGAATATATAACTAAATAATTCTAAAATTTAGTAGAAAAAATCCCAGGTGAGCTTCATGTTCGGTCAGGTAAGCCTTTGGATGGAAGCTTTGAATCATATTTACAATGGAAGTCACATTTCACTTTCAGCTATGGAATTATTGTTCTCCATATTTTATTTTCCCTACAAATCCATAAAATGTGTCAACAATCTGCTCGTAAGATGGTGCCAATTATATAAATATATCCCACAGTACGTAAGGGAAAACTTCATTGTAACACTTTGTGAAATCCATGAAGGATATCTGTATGCTGGTATCAGTGGTTGGTTTATGTCGTGGTACTTGGTGAACTTCAAACAGAAGTTTCACTGCAAAATGAAGTTGCAGAAGGTAAATTGTGTAACAAGTTCTTTGCGTGCACATGAACTACTAAACAGTCTATTCTTACTAGGGATCATCACTTTTGTAATCCATCCTGTAGGGGGTCAGTGCTAAAATTAAATTATACCTGCCTACCATTCTCAATCTAATCAGGCTGTGAACTGAAAAATAAAACAATTAAAATTAGAGGCAGGCCAGCCTCCCACTGTTTATGATCTCATTCTATTTGTGAAGAGTAGGTGGAAATTCACCCGTGGTGAGCATTTGGTTTATGTCAATTTTTCTTGTTATTACAGCTGGGGCTTATTTTGCGAACTGTTTGCAGCTATTTCTGCTAAAAATAGGTGGATACCAATTTAAACTTCCTGGCAATATTTCAAGTCAAAGTATCATTAGTAGATAGTTATTATGCTGCATTTTATTCTGAGATCCTGCCATGAAGCCAATCTATACAAATATAAATAAAGACAGTTAGAATTACCTTCCAAACAACTCTATTGGAGGTTATTCACATTTGGTTTAGCAAAACAAGCTAAGCTATTTGCAAGAAAAGTTATTAGTTGGAGGAGCACTGAGGTAATGATACTTCCTAAAACTCCTTATCAGGTTAGACTGACACGTAGAGAGAGATCGAGGCTCAATTTTGCTTTTTTGCTTCAGTCCTAAATAAGAGAACTCGTAGTTCTCCCTTGGTTTCCAATGATTATAATTTCTTTTATCACTCCTCCCTCCTCTGCTGTGCAGTCTCATAACAAAATCAACTTCCCCACAAAATCATTCCCTCACACACAGAAAAAAAACCCAAAAACAAAAACAAAAAAGTTACAATTATATGCAAAATTCCCTATCTTCTAATGACAGCAAAGCTGAGATGTAAGACCACATAACAGTGATTTGGTCACACTGATAAATGTAGTTCCCAGTTAGTCATCACAGGGTTTATCTCTTGGCCTGTGAAGATCACTTCAGACCCAGCTGCCATTAAAGTTTTCAACAGAAACCTCAGAGTCTCATAAAAATTACTTATATAATTTCCAGGATCTCCATTTGAAACCTATGAGCTGATATTGCTGTTAAAATTGTTAAATAGCCAGCATTTCTTTCCCATCAATAATCATCTTCTGCCATGATATGTAAAATTTTGAGACCAGTGTGGGAATACCAAGATCTTTCTTTTGGCTGCGTCTCCTCGTGGTAAAAGGGATCTGTCTATTGTCAAAGTCAGTAACATGTTCAGGAGTTCTCAGTAGTGAAATTTTACAAGGTTATTAATAGCATGCCCATCTTCCAAATATTGTACTGCTAGCAGCAGAGTCCAAGGTATATTGTTAAAGAAATTGGATCCAGCTACATTCTTTGGTCCTGAAGACAAGATACTGCACTCCCTGTTAGGAACAGAGCCTCGTTGGGCATTTTCTAGCAAGGGCAAATTGGCCCAAGCCAAAAGGCTACCTGTTAAACAGTATACAGAATCATCTGTCAGTGTTTCTGTCTTGTGCATTGGTCTAGTCTAATCTGCTGGAAGAGTCATAGCTAAAATATTAGTGTATATATGACAAAATACATAGCAGAGTTACCCCTCATTAGCCCCATGGAGAAACGAAGCACGTTAGTGAAGTTGGAACTGTAATTGTAGTACCATTACCATAGTAATAGAGTTATATTTCTTGATGGTTTTGGATTAATGCTTTTAGATAAAACCCTGTTGAAATAATTTTAATATCTCAGCATGATGATTATTTTTAAGATTCCCCTTGGTAGAGGAGGATCAGCTTAGAGGCCACTCAGCCAAACTGAATATCCATAAATCCATAGGCCCCAATGGGATGCATCCATAAGTGGTAAGAGAGCTGGCAGATGTTATTGCTGTGCCATTCTCCATCATCTTTGAAATGTCATGCAGAACAGGAGAGGTGCTTGAGGACTGGAGAAAGGACAATGTCACTCCAGTCTTTAAAAAGGGTAAGAAGAATGACCCAGAAAACTACAGACCAGTTAGTCTCACCTCTGTCCCTAGAAAAGTGATAGAATAAATTGTTCTGGATGTCATTTCAAAACATATAGAAGAAAAGAAAGTTTTTGGGAGAGGTCAGCATGGATTCACTAAGAGGAAATGATGCTTGACCAATCTGATAGCTTTCTATCATGTCATAACTGGCTGGCTAGATGAGGGGACAGCAGTCGTTGTCATTTACTTTGACTTCAGCAAGGCTTTTGACACTGTCTTCCATAACATCCTTGTTAGGACACTCATGATGTGTGGATTATATGAGAGGACAATGAAGTAGATTGAGAGCTGGTTGAGTGACAGACTTCAGAGGGTCATGATAAATGGTGCAGGATCAAGTTGGAGGCCTATAGCCAGCAGTGTTCCCCAGGGGTGACCCGGTGTCCCCAGGTCTTCTTTAACATATTAATCAATGACCTCAGTGAGGGGACAGAGTGTATCCTCAGCAAGTATCCTCCCAAAATGGGGAGGAGTGGCTGACACACCAGAGGGCTGTGCTGTCATTCAGCATGACCAGGACAGGCTGGAGGGTTGGGCAGAGTGGAACTTAATGAGGTTCAACATGGGTAAATGTAGGGTCCTGCACCTGGGGAGGAATAACTCCATGAATCAATATAGGTTAGGGGTCAACCTGCTGGAAAGCAGCCCTGGGAAGAAAGATCTTGGAGTTCTGGTAGAAAATAAGTTAACCATGAGCCAGCAATGTGTCCTTGTGACCAAGAAGTCCAGTGGTGTCCTGGGGTGCATTAAGAAGAGTGTAACCAGTAGGTCAAGGTCCTCCCCCTCTATTCTGCCCTGGTGAGGCCACATCTGAAATACTGCATCCACTTCTGGGCTCCCCGGTTCAAGAGGAACAGGGAACTACTGGAGAGAGTCCAGTGGAGGGCTGCAAAGGTTAAAGGATTGGAACTCTTTTAAGGAAAGTCTGAGAGACCTGGGGCTGTTTAGCCTGGAGAAGACTGAGAGGAGACCTTATCAAGGTCTATAAATATCTAAAGTGTGGGTGCAAGGAGGCTGTATCTGGACTCTTTTCAGTGGTGCCCAGTGACAGGACAAAAGGCGACGGGAATAAGCTGGAACACAGGAACAGGCTGCCCGGGGAGGTTGTGCAGTCTCTTTATCTGGAGATATTCAAAACCCACCTGGATGCAGTCCTTCATAACGTGCTCACGGCAACCCTTCTTTGGTGGGGGAGTTGGGCTAGATGATCTCTAGAGGACCTTTTCAACTCCAATTATTCTGTGATTCAATTCCATGATTCTGTAACTCATTTGACTTTAGCTGTCTAGTAGCTAAAGACCCAGTGTAAACTGTCAAGTTTACTTTGCCTCTCTACTGATCCTTCTTTCCTAATTTCCTACCCGTTTTTCATCTGGAAAGCATCTCCGGAAATTTGTGCCCATCTTTGACCATTGTCTAAAACCCCTCTTTCAAACAACTAAAAGTAGCTGAAATAGGAAGAGACAATGGGACAAGAAACGGTTCTGAAAAGATGAGAGGAGGAGTATAAAATCTGTCTGGTATCACAACTCCAAGAGCTAGTCTGTAAGGCTGGTTTTCAAGAAAGGGCTTTAAGTGTTCAAATGTTTTTTTTAAGATTTTAAGGTTAAGAATGCAGATCTAGTGTGACTAAACATTTAAGCAGAATGGTTTAGACATCTTTTTCTGGCAGCATAATACATAAAGCCAAATAGGATGCCATGGGATCGAATACATAAAATCGGGAAAATTTACCTATCCAGTTGGGAATTACAAGAGTTAGCAAAATGTTGTCTACATTAGATTTGCTCCTTTAGTTAGCTATCTGAATTGAAAAATAACACCTCTGCAAAAATAATATTTGAAACGTATCTTATTCTATCAGCAGCTGCTTTCTGTCATCAGGTGCTTATACCACCCACCCTTAAACTGAGAGACCTGGGTGCTAGGATGTCAGCTACATGTACAAACCTGGTACTTCCATAACCAAACAACATTTTTACTCATCTCCACCATACACCTAAAAACTGGGACAAGATTAGACTCAGGAAAGATTAGGAGAACAAAAATCTGAAGGAGACACAGAGGTAGAGTCAATAGGTCCCAAACAGAAAATTTTTGTTGAGGAAAATGCTCTTGCAGGAAAAAAAATATGTGTTTCCTAAGGAACTCAGCAAGTAAGAGATAACAAGAACCCACAAGTGTTTAAATTGTGTAAATGGAGGAGTATTTTCGATGTCTGTTCAGAAACAGAAGGATCATACACACTTTATAGAAGCATCAATAACAGTGGTATCAATACACAGAAAAGATGTTTTGTTTTGCACAAAACAAGAGAGAAGGAGGGTCTAAAATTACCTCCACAGTTGCAAAACATGTCAGTGAGTTTTGTTCATGGCACTGGCAGGGAATTGGCAACCAACAGGGTTTCAGAAGAAGGATAAGGAATTTGTTTTTATTTCCACTCTACTTCAAAGGAGGCGGAACATACAGCAAGTCTTAAGGGAGACAAGGAAAATTTCATGAAGGCAGAGATGACAATGAAGATGTTGATACGAGAGTGGCTGATGTAAAAATAGTAAATGAAATTTGTCTTCAGTTGACCTCTTAAAGAGATATCCTCTTAAAGAGATATATAACAAAATCCTACATCTAACAAAGGAAAAGAGAGGTTTTTTGGGGTTTTTTTTCCACTAAGGTAGTGGAAGAGCATCCAGGAAGTAACTGGAAAACCAATAGTGAGCAATCAGAATAGTCTACATAAGAAAAGAATACTGAAAAGGAAAATGTGATCAGAAATTTAATGAAGCTTTAGGAAGAGTATGAGGAATGGGGAGAAAAGAGGGAGGTCAAGGCAGTCATAATTAATCTTCTATTTGAAAGAGTAATTAAGATATTGCATGAAGAAGGTGAAAGGCTAGAAATAAGGAGACTTTTAAGAAGGTGTCAAAGACTGTAATTAAGCTAAGGACAAAGGTAGACATGCAACTTGATTTCATTGTATTCCAGTTACAGGGAGTGGCAAAGCAATAGAATATTTTTTATTACTATACTACTAACACAAATTTACTTTTTAAATTTAAGAAGTGGCTCTGTTAAATTTATTTTTCTCCTTCAAGTGCAGAGTACATCATATTTACATATATATATGCAGATGATTTAGCTGAATCTGTCATGCACATGATATGTTAATAATCCAATCTTTTAAAAATTTGTATCATTGTGATGCTATAGCTTATATGCCTACAGATGATTGATCATTTAATACCTTATAAAATGGAGTATAAAAACTGCCAAACTGGAATTTTTAACTCTTTTTACTTCACTAAGTAACCATGTACAATTGAAAGTTAATTCTGCAGATGACTGACATAAGCCAAAAAAAATTGTTCAGTAAACTGAGTGCCCCTAGACATGCTAGTCCAAGCAATTCACACTCATACAAAGGGTTGCAAGAGGAACTGAGTTGTTCAGCTACATCATGATTCTTCCAAACCTCAGTCACTGGAGACAGATGCCAACTGTCAGACATCAAGATGTGACAGCTTTGCCTTGGATATTCTTTACCCATTACCTGGCCAAACTCTGGGAAGTCTAGTATGAAGAAACCCAATGCTACAAGAGACTAAAGCAAAACAAAAGACACACACTCAAACACACGCACCCATCTGTAATTAAATAGCACTCTGCTCATTTCAGACTGATGTTACACTTCAACAACTCACACATACTTTTTGTCTTAGAGTTTCAACAGCTGGATGATCATCCCTCCAGGAATAATGCTTTCTGTCATTCAGTTTTGTCAAAATGGAGTCTCCTAGGTTAATGTCTTTTTATTCTTTTTCCTTTTCTTTCTGCAAGTACCTGTCATTAATGATTTTTTAACTCTCAACAAAGCTGGTAAGTAAGTTACTTTTAATAAACTGCAAATCTGCATGTTAGCATTTGGCAGCAGTAAGTTGTGTTTATTTATGTGATAGAGAGCAACATAATGGCCAATGAATTCCACTGCCACAGGCAGTCGAAGCTTCTCTAATATGCTTCTATTTCTGCCTTAGTTTAGGGTGAAACACAACCAAATCTCTTCCAGACAAAAGGCGCTTCTGTCAGTGGACTGTTTCACTGAGATAAGAATAAAGGAAAAATAAGTCTTTATGCTTTTAGCACAGATTGTTTACCTTGTGATAGATGTAGGCAAGTCTATCATTGGGGAAAGTTACATTTCAGTTGACATGATAGAAAAGTATATTAAATATATTTTCTTTCTTTTTTCTTTTTTTTTTTTTTCAGTAATCTATGACCAAAATTAACTCCTTCTGTTAAATCCTGTTTTAATGCATTAGCCTGCTTTCTTCTGTTGCTTTGTTTGTTTGTTTTCTTCTAAAAAAATATCAAACATTTCTGTTACCGTGAAATGCAGTCTCTTTGATACTAGCTCAGTATCAGATTTTAGCAATTACACAGTAGTTTCTCTTCACTGACAGTTAAAGTCACAGGGCATAGCTGCCATTTACTTTATTGAGACCAGGATTTTAACTACTTTGTCTGGACTGATCCAGCCTGGAGAGTCTCTGTATCGTCTCTGTTATTCATCTTTTGAAATCAAAGTAATACCACACTTCCATCTAAAGCAGGCCAGCAGTCCCCTAGAGAGCCTCTGTTATTCCTAAGCACAAGCAGAATGTTCAGCACTATTTCAGTAGAAAATAAGGATAAGCCATGCTTGAAAGGTCATGAAGCTCTTAGACTTCCAAATTCAGAGATCTCAGATTTAAAGTTTAATACTAAATCCTGCAAACATACTTGAAATTTTACATACATGAGTTCTGTTGCCTTCAGTGGTATTTCTGTTCTTTAGCAAATAAATGTGGCTTTGCACAATCGGGGATTAAAGATATAAAGTGAAGAAGTTGAAAAATTTGGAAAGCTGAAAGGAAGCATAGGTTCTGAGTAAAATGTGTAAGTACATGGGTGTCCATTCAGATATTTTATTGAGTGAGCACACACAGGTGTAGGAGTGCTGACTGAAATATGTCACTACATTATCCAGCTCCAGTGACCAGCCTGCCACTTCTAACTGATAGAAAGAGTGATTTCAGAAAAAAATACAACTCACTCTACGTATATTTTGATCAGTAATGTTCATAAGGTGTGGACACTTCAGAGAATGTATCTATCAATATCTACCAATTCTCTCTTTGGTTTTCTTATGGATGTAGTAAAATTCACTTGATAAACTCCATGAGAATTTAAAAATAAGAGGGAAACATATTTTCCTAGCCCTTTGCAGAAGTTTTACTATTGCTGCTGATGTTTCCTTGAAAACAGCAGCCTAATATTCACACTAGTCATAAAAACATTGTGATTGTGCAGTAAGAGTTTAGTGAAGTTGCAAGGAAAATAAATCCTCATGTTTTAAAAAGTATACCAGGTAACCATGATTATAGGCCATATCCATATATAGACATATTTCTTCTTGGTTTCATGGAAGAAACAAGTAGCACACTGGAACCCCTTTAAGGAAATTTCTGCCTTTTATAGGACATTTGACAAAACTTGGATTAATGGAGCTAGGAACCCATCCAGTGATGGGCAAAGTCACAATTACAATTTGGAGAGCACTTTGCAAAGTCAAATCACAAAGTCAATACAGTAAATTTCTAATCTCAACTTTTATCTGAAGTACCTATTCAATAAGGCAAAACTTCCACTGATTCTGCACATAGTTTAGCTTGACTAAGGCCCTAGAAGTTGTGCTATGTTAATTACTTGGAGCTTAAATTATCACTAGACTGAGTTACTATGTCACTAGACTAGTTTTGTGGCTCTCTGACACTGTTGTATTACAGACTGATTCATTTTCACAGGGATTTGATATTTTGTCATTTAATACAATTTAGTGCATTGTAGCTCACTTAAAATATGTTTACTACCATTAAAAATGAAAGGGGTGCAGTTTGACACAGAGGTTTCTCACATGTCTGCAAACAGCAGCAGAATAAATGAATAAGATTCTTCTTCCAGTATCTTAGTGTTGCCCATATCGTGCTATGTGTGTTGCACAGTATATATATTTCTTCAGCAGAACATAGGCCAGAGAAAACCCTGCCTCTAATAAAATATGTAATCCCTATTCAAAATGTTTCCTAATGATGGAAGAGTAAGCTTCTGTGTATAAAGAAAATATTGGCTTACCAATCAACCATCTGGTGTATAGTGGGAATGGTCTGAGTAGCTTTCTCAGTTGGAACATTTGGAGAATGAATCTACTGTTGCTACAGCTCAGACTGTTGGCCATGATGTTTGTGATAATGTTGTAGATTTACCAGATGTCCTGCAAATTCCTGGTGTGGTAGTGTTTCCTACTCCTACTGAAGTCTTCATTATGTGGTGGGTTTATGATTGCAGTCA
This sequence comes from Todiramphus chloris collaris, assembly GCA_025345505.1. Taxonomy (NCBI): domain Eukaryota; kingdom Metazoa; phylum Chordata; class Aves; order Coraciiformes; family Alcedinidae; genus Todiramphus; species Todiramphus chloris. Next base: position 38,778,837 of record JANVCC010000021.1, read on the forward strand.
TTTCTCACAAAGTAGGAGGGAGCTGGGAACTGTGTCCAAGCACAGCATGGAATCCATCATCCACTCACCATTCAGTTTGCAAATCAAAATCTATACCAACATGTTGCTTCTAGATCTTTAAAAATTACATGGGAATACTTGTAAATAATTGACTAATACCACTGGCATCATTTGCCGGTTTTCTGAAGTACACAATGCCCAATGCAGATGCTTACACAACTGTCTTCATGTAAGCATGCCCAGCCCTTTTTCCTTCTTTCCAACTAGCAGGTAGGAATACAAATGGGAGCACTAAATACTGTGTTCACTCACTATGCTTAAGAAGTGTATCTGATGTTTGAATAAGTATGCTTCACCACTCTGCTCCTTTTCTGTTACAGTAGATTAATGGAGATAATATATAATGTACAGCTGAGCACCTAGACTTTGACTTAAGTAATTAACTCATCTCCTTTCAAAATAAATAAGCATACGTGCTGCTTTCTCTTTTTTTCTTCATGTTGTCTCATGAGCTACAGGAGTACCCTTAAATCAGAAATGGAGACCAAGAAACATATCCACAGAAATAAGGGTATTTCACAAGACAGCAAATGTATCAGTCTGTTTTTATCTAGATCCTGACATGCTCACCATTCTTGTCCTGAACATTGGTCAGTCACTACACTTTGGACATAACAGGCTTGAAGTAAAAATGGTTGTCATTGCTTGAAAAAAAGTCAGAAAATGCACAGATTTATAAATCCCAGATTGACTCTGGAACAAAAAAATAAAAAAGTATGATCAATAAATACAAGCAAGTATTAAAAGTATATAAACATAATTTACAAATTTAACAGATAAACAACATTTTGTTCACTCTTCACTTTATTTTGATTCCAGTATGAACGTTTACAAGTTAAATTACTAATTTTAATTCAAAGCATTTATATTGCCTAAATACTGAGATCCTGAACTACCTATACTTAAAAGATGAACTTACCTTTGTCACAGGCATCTCAAGGTATACAACATTCAGCTTGGATGAGTATCAGAATAAGAGTTATTTTTGTCGGCGGTATGTAAGAAACCAGGGAGCTGCCGTAATAAAATGTGTTTCAGGCAGCATAGTCTTCTGCACACCACAGAACTGTATTCTGTGACAAATGCAGATAAGTCTGTTTTTAGAGGATATTTGCAAAAAGACATAGAGAAAATACCAACACATCTGTGATTAGGTAGATCCAGCATCCACAGAATCTGATATTAGAGGCTTGATATTCCAGATTAACTATGGCATAACATCAATAACACATCTGCCTCACAGTTCAATTTTTTTTCAGCTAAGCAAGGGAATTTCATGCCACTGGGCAAAAAAGTTCTCAAGAAGCAGCAAGATTATTTTTGCCTTATGCTTTATGCAAGACGTCTTTTTGTGTGCATGAAAATAGATCTTTGGCTACATGTTGACTATGGGCTATTAATCTCAAAACAGAGAATAACTTGGTATATATTACTTGTATCATTTCAACATTCAGAAACAGGCAGTCTTTCTGATATGTATCCAAATTTCTTATGAAGGAGCATAGGTTTTCTCATGAAAGCTTCATAAGTGTTTTATTCAGATAGATTGGAAAATCTCCTTTCTTTTATATAATGTCTGTCTCCAGGCTATCCAGATCCAGATACACTGAGAAAATATAAACCAAGTTCTGTCAGTGAGAGCCAATTTTACAAAGCCTCTCTTGTAAAGGAAAATGAAGACAGAAAATATTTAATTTGTACTGAAGAAATGGTGATTCCACATGGCTGATCCCACTGACTCTTCCCTGTGTGAGAACTCTCATTCCCCATCTCATTGCCAAGAGCTGTCTCTCAGCATGTGTAATCTTCACCAATATTCTGGATTCTACCCAGGTGAGCTTCGTGTTGTTCACACGAAAATATAAGGGCCATGGTGCAGCTGGTAACCACTCATAGTCCCTGATTAGTTAACAAGGAATATCCAGGTAGGAAAACTGCAAACAATTATGTGTTTTATTAGGGCTCACTGTATGTATCATTCTTGAAAGGTGTTGCTTCATCTCAAAGAGTCAATGGTAGTATGATGAAATGGTCACTTGAAGACCTCTCTCAGGTGATTTGGACAGGCAACTTGCATCAGCACAGACCTCTCAAAAGTAATGTTTATGAGACTGTTATGATCAGCAATTTCCAAGCTGTTTCCAGTTGCGACTATACTTCCAGTTGAAATACACTTGCAGAAACAATTTAATTTCTTTCAGATGAATGCTCTTTCTCACAATGATTATCTATGGAATTGCTGCCTCTACTGTGTCCCACTCCATAATATTGTTAGTAGGCAAGATTAAGACAAACCCAAAAACCTTGGGTTTTTTATATGCTGGCTTTTATGAGTCTGGTTGTGTTTAAATGTTGTTGACTCAGATAACTCCAACCCCTACCTCTTTTCTGGCAGATATCACCTCAGTAATAATGTCTCCAAAAAAAAGAAGACACAGCTTAAGTACCCTATCCTGACTGGTGTTAGCTCACACTGCTGATGAAGGGAGATTTAAATAAAATGCCAGAATCTAAAGCACAGCAGGTGGAGCGGTGACAATTCCTTTACATCAGCTTCCATGAGTGCAATGGTATCCTCTTGAAGAGAGGTAGGACAGACAACTGAGGACAGTAACATTTTCAACTATGCCAGCAAGACTTGCCAGAGTTTTTCTGTCACAGTACATACACAATAGCAGTTTCTATTCAGGAACAATGCCACCTAGAAGTTAAATATGCAGATTTCTCCGTGGCAAATCTGTTAACCTTTAACCTGTCTCTTAAACAGGAAAAAAAAGATAAAGAGGAAGTGATAAATTCAGTAGGCACTAAAATTTGCTTCAACCTAGTTTTATGAAGCCAAATCATTCTCTTAATCAGCTTCCTGGTTAGAGAAAATTTGCATCACACCTCACCTCATCCCAAATTTGGGGTCGGGTCCTTTTCTTTCTGAATTGAGATTCTAGTTCACAATTCTTTCTGCAAAAGTAGTGAATTTTGTGCTTATTTCCCAAAGGACTTTTTTTGGTTTTCCCCAGAATCTGTATGTACAGCAAATAGACCATAATACATTTATGAATTGTGTCCTTAGTAGTTCTTGAGTTGGTAGAGCATTTAAAAGCATTCAGTCTAATCATTCTAGGTAACTGTAAGTTGTACATTGCCTCTTGGGACTTTGGACTTTCAGATATATCATAAATCTTTATCTGGATATTGCAGTTGGTTGCCTTTTACTCTTCATCATTACGAGATGAGGCTGATGTAAATCAGCTGCTTCACTTTGTAAATGGTTAGCATTCTCTCACCTGCTCTGCATGACTACTGAACTGAGGTATGTTGTGACAGTCTGCCTGCTCTTCCCTGTTCAGATTAATGAATACAGCTTTAACTGTTAATTCAAAGGCAGTCAAGCTTATATCCAACAATTAGAGTACAACCTCCCTATTCAGATAGTGTATGTGTAATTTGGCACGGTCTTTTATACCTTTTTGGGGTTAAAGTGTGTTTCTGCTCTAAAACTGAGTTTGTGAAAACAGCTTTAGGGTTCAGGGGGCTCCATAATTATTTACTCCCAGAGACATCCAAAGGAAATTCACTAATTTTGCACACAAAAATTTTTGTTCCCACTGCCAGCCTGCAGATTCATCCAGAGCTAAGGAAAAAAAAAAAAAAAAACATCTTCTTTCCACAAGACATATCATTTTTAGTAATAGAAATATTTCAAATGAAATTTTGCCCTCAGTTACATCTGAGCAACCCAACTGGAAAAAAAAACCCTAAAACAAAAATTGGCCTATGATGTTGTACAGATCAATCCCAAAGGATAGTGAATGCTCAGCCCTGCAGAAGGCAGGGGCCTTGGCTGAGTGGCATTGGCTGGAATTAAATTCTCACAAACCCTTACTTGCCCCATCTTGAGCACTTACAGGAAACTGCTCATTTCACCACACGTTTTGATACAAATAGACTTCCCAATGTTTGCCTAAATCATAGACACTTGTTCATCCATGACAGTGTCTGAGTTAGAGACAGGTTCCACAAATGTCAGAGATAAACTTTTCTGGTTAATATGACTTGGGTTTTTTTCTCATTTTCTCCCCCTCTTTACTTCACGTTCACTCTGAAATGTGGAATCAGACTCTGAAATACCTTCGGTTTACATTCTCAGAGAATTTACACATTGAGTGAAAAGGGTCTATTTATACATCTGAATGGGAATAATATTTATGCAAAGCATTACACAGAAGATCTGGATTTAGTGCCCAGTTCTACCTCTAACTTCCTTGGGCTTAAGATTTTGCTATAAAATGGCAACAAGAACACTTCATATTAATCAAAAATGTTTAAAACTTGTCTCTTCCAACAGATAAGTAAATGAGTTGTCACTGCAGATCCTCATCTCAGATGATGTCTCTAGAGGGTACTATAAATATTAAAGGTAATGAGTAGATACATTGTTATAGACCAATCTCCAAAGCTTCATTGAATTATTTCAAAATGTACAATTTCTCTCCATTGGAACCAAGATCCTCATAAAGTGTGATAAAATCCTGCCAAATGGGAGATACTTCTTAAATTCCAAAGATCCCATATAAACCAGTGGTATTTAAGCAAAAAAAGAGAAGCTAATGCTAGTGTAAATATCTGAAAAGCCAGCAACTTTGCTATGTAACTGTCACCTTCTTCCATCTCTTATTTGGTGGACCTTAGGTTAGGAGGAGGGCTTGGGCCAGAGAATTCTTATTATTATTACTATGACAGGATAATGAATCACAATTCTTTTTTTCTTCAAACATTTCTACTCTTCTAAGTAGCATTTAGAACAATTTGACTCAGACTGTCTGTTTCAGATGCTAGGAAACTTTGTGTTTCAAAATGCATGTCCCAAATGAGCTGATCTGATTTCAGAGTTTGGCATGTGGTTGAAGGTTGCTGTTCTGAAGTATCACCAGAGACAGGTGCTTACAGTCTGATGAAGTTTCAACTTGCTGGAATTAGGTGGTCTGAAACAAATCCAGGATGTTTTTGCTCTGGTCATTAAACACTCTTTTCATTTTCCTCCTGAGAGACACTAAAGCTTGAATCAGTATATGAAACATCTAAGAAATGGAAAACAGACTGTTTGAGGAGCAAATCCTATAAATTCTTTGGGTTTTTGTCAAACTTCAGAAGATGTTTCTAATTAAAATAAAAGGCACAAACATTAAAATGCAGTCAGTGACAGGCACGTAATAGGAAAGCAAGCAGCCCCAGATCAAGATGCAAGCAGCCCTAGACAAGGAATGTTACATTTATACAGTTCAAGTCCTTGTAGCATTGATGCTGACAAATTAGCCAGGTGCTATCATCCTAGGCAGGATGAAAACATGAGGAAAACATTTGCTGCCAAAATCTCAACACTATCACCTGGATGTATTTCAGAAACCTTCTTTTTTTCCCTCTCTGCCCACTTGCTAACACAGAGGGCTAGGCTTTCAATAGGGTACATACCTTTCTGCATGAGACAAGCCCCTAAGCATTAGCACTGAAAGGTGGAGAAGGATGGACCGTAACAGTTGCCAGCTCCAAAGGGAAGGCTTGCACTCATGACACAACACTCTGACCTGAGCCCTCGCCAATCCTCCTGTGCTTGCTCTCTCTTTCTCTGGCAGTCATAGGTTGAATGCCACGCCTCTGTAGCTTTCCAGAAGGAAGGGGAAAAAAAAAAAAAAAAGGCTGTATTAATAGTCCACTTTCACAGCTACACTGCAACTAAATGTAATCTTTCTCCTCCTGTGTGACAGCCTTTTTGTGCATTAGATTGGAATAGACTGTTCCTGCCACTGTCCAACATCACGCTGACTTCAATGACTTTGTAAACACCACCCAAGACATTAACAGTGCGTGCACATGCTTGTGAACGAGGGCAGCACTTAAGGCGTGCTTATTGTTGGTAGCAGGGTGCTGTCAAGGTTTAATCAGGTCAGGCCACTCTCTATTTCATCCCTGAACTGCCGCAATAGATCTGAGTTAGGCAGCAGGGCATTCACGATGGGGATATCTCACAAATAGTTTTCATTCACACCCTGAGAGGACACTCTGAAAAGTCCTGTCTTTTTCACCTGAAATGGCCATAACACTGCCAATCTATTTGCACCAACTTTGTCTTTAATAAGGTCTTAAGAACTGATATCTTTGAGGTTTTATGAAAAGAGTAACCTCAGCAGAGAACACAGCTGTTTGCCAGGGAAATACCCCCTTGAGACATATGTTTTACTTAATTCTAGAGGGGGAAGGAAGGATGAGATCTATACATTTTTAACATAATAATGTGTTTCCAATCAAGATTTACAAGATCCTACACAGCATGGTTTACAGCGGAGTGCTAAGTGCTGATGCCTGAAATGAAACAGGCTTTTTGATTATTATTTATTCTTCCCTTTCTTTCTATTTTCACTTTCAGAGAATAAAAAGATTTGTGCAGAGAGGAAGAGAAGACAGTCTGCAAAATATTCTCCCAAACACAGTGGGTAGTTAAATCGTATGAATGTGTAGACAATAAAGTTCACACTAGACAGTTAATAAAGCTGTGAAAAAAATGTGTATTGGAACGTAATGAAAAATTCATACTTTCAGTGCATGAAAAACAACTGAATGCCCTCTAATTGTTCAGTTTACTTGCAGAGAGGACAGATTGAATAAATTGAAAAATTATTCCAAGTTGTTAAAAGGAATAATTCTTGGTCTTCTGCACCTCGTGCTAAATTCTTCAACCCTTCTGGACATGTGAATATGTAAGGCAGTGAACCACCATAGTTCACCTGGTAGCCCACAGACCCGGGGAGTAAACAGGGAGCAACTGTGTGACCATCAAGCTGGACACATCCCCCTTCACATACTAACGAACTGCAACAGAAAGTGTAGTGGGTGCTGGAGAGCTGAGGAGAGCAAGAAATTTGGATCTGCAGATGGAGGGAGGGTAAGCTGTCACCACTGTGAAGGAACTAGAGAGGAAGAGTTGTTGCCCAGGAGAGGCCCCTCAATCAGCTTCCCAGTAGCATAGAACCTCTTTCCCTGTTCTCCATGGTCTTTTACGAAGAGCATAAACCTTTTCCAGACTGCCTTTCCAGACAGTCTGGGAAAGGAGGCAGGGAGCTATGGAGAAGCCAATGCCAACTGCAAGCCTGCAGTCTGAGAAAGACTGCAGTTGTACTGGTTAGTAGGACCCCAGTGAAGGGGTAGGACAAGGTCTGGGGAAAGGGGTGGGGCAAAGTCAGGGAGGTCTGATGAGCTGCTGAGAGAAAAAAGGAAGCTAGGGGTAGCTGCATAAAGGGTCTGTCCTTGCTTACCCTGTGTACAGATGCATCTCATAGGTCTCTTTGCACTTCTGAGCAGATTTTAGCACATATGCTCCTGTCCCTGTCTTACACCAGTATCCTTGAAGACTGTTTGCTTGTTAAATGTTTACCTCTGTGGATCTGCTTACACTTTACATAGCATTTATATTGTGTCTTTCATCAATAAAGCACTGACAAATGCTTGACCTAACCCCAAAATAGGATTGCTTTCAGTCAAAAGAGAAAATGTTAAAGTGCAGATTAATTTAAAAAAAAAAAAAAGGAAAAGGGAGGCAGGAGAAGCTACCTACAAAAGCTCCCAAATGAATTTCATGTCAGAGTCAGGCCATGCAACTCCTTCCTATCCTACTCTGTACAGGTCCCCAAGCGCACTTTCACAACGACAAGACACCCCAGTGCTATTCAATGTTCATATTGCATTGGCTGATTTTCCCACTGCAGGAACTGACAATTCATGTTTTTTTAAAGAAATGTGATGGGGGGCACTTGGAGTTCAAGTATAACCCATTGAACAAGAAACCTGATGTTAAGCTTAAAGATTTTGTCTGATATCTTCAAAAACGACTAATGGAGTGCCTGAAATAAATTTACCTTGGTTTTGTACTCCAAGTACAATAATTTGTCACAAGAGTGTTTTATGTCCTCTTCACTGTGAACAGTGCAGCAAAGCAACTCTTTTAAGCAGCTTGTAGTGACATAAATGGGCAAGAAATGTCTCCATTCTGGCTTTTTTGGGCATTTTTTTTAATGACAGTCTAAAATGCCAAGTGAATTGTTTCAATTTCACAGCCATTAGCAGAAGAAAAGACCAAGTAGGTCAAGACTGTCACGTTAGAAGCACTTAAATAAATAATAGTAATAGTCTGACACCCAACCAAAGGAAGATTTTTCCCGTTAGCACATCTACTAGTTCTTTGTTGAGTCTGGGTTGAACATGCTATAATTAAAACACAGCACAGCCTGAAGTCAGTGAAGTTACAGCAAGGGAAATTTGCCCATTATTTTCCAAGCAGATAATCATCAGTTATCATTAGTCAACCTATTCAGGCAGTAGGCAGTATAGATGGATTACTTTTAGATCATGTACATGCATTTGCTCTTTTTATTTCTACAGAAACAAAATTCTATGAACTGCTAGAGTCAAATTTCAGATATGTACAGGACAGCAAAGCAGAGCTTTGTAAAAGTTGATATGTTGGCATGAGGGGAGTTTCTTTTAGAAAAATCTTAACTTTTTGGTGATAACATGACAGCACCTTCTTAATTTCATTCAAGCCTCTACAGAAACTAAAACTACACAAGCTCATCAAGACAATATGCAAGATACACTGAACTAGCAATAAAAAGAAAAATGTTACTCTACATATAGGTTTTTTCACACACTATTATATCTTTCAGCTGTCATCATTATCTGCAATTCTAGAAATGTCTTGTTGTTCTGTTGCCTTTGAAAAATTGATACAGTGATTAAAATAGATTTTACTTGAATGTACCAAAAAAAATTTCCCTGACAGATATATGCTGCTTTTAGTATGTGTCTTCAACACGTGTTCATCATTATAATGATTGAATTTGAAAATTTACACATCTCTAGAGGAAAAGAAAGGTAAATTCTGTAAATAGTTTTCCCAGGGCAATTAGAATGAAAGTCAAAACTGGAAGACTAGTGGCAACTGAGCTTTACATATTTGTATAAAAGATGAACTCTTTTGCCTGTTTTCACTGCTTATCAGTAAATGAAATTGAGAGATACAACACTGCAACCTAAGAAAGCTGATAGTGAGTTTTGCTTCAAGATCTGGACAGACTGGAGGGCTGGGCAAAGGCAAACCTAATGAAATTCAACAAAGATAAGTGTAGAGTCCTACACCTGGAGAGGAACGACACCATGTACCAGTACAGGTTAGGGGTAGAGCCACTGGAAAGCAGCTCCATGGAGAGGGACCTTGGCATCGTGGTGGGCAATAAGTTATCCATGGAACAACAATGTGCCCTTGTAGCCAGGAAGGCCGGTAGTATCCTGGGGTGCATAGAGTGAGGCCAGGAGGTCGAGGGAGATTCTCCTGCCCCTCTCCTCTGCAATAGTGAGACCATATCTGGAGTATTGTGTTCAGTTCTGGTCTCCCCAGTTCAAGAGGGACAGGGAAATACTAGAGAGAGTCCAACAGAGAGCTACAAGGATGATTAGGGACTGGAACATCTCTCTTATGAGGAAAGTCTGACAGATCTGGGACTGTTTAGCCTGGAAAAGAGAAGACTAAGAGGGAATCTCATTAATGTTTACAAATATCTGAAGGGTGTGTGTCAAGTAGGAGGGGCCAGTCTCTTTTCAGCTGTGCCCTGTGATAGGACGAGAGGTAATGGTAACAAGGTGAAACACAGGAAGTTCCACCTCAACATGAGGAAAAACTTTACTGTGAGAGTGACAGAGCCCTGGAACAGGCTGCCCGGAGACATTGTGGAGCCTCCTTCCCTAGAAACTTTCAAGACCCGCCTGGATCTGTTCCTATGTGGCCTGCCCTGGGTGTTCCTGTGCTGGCAGGGGGATTAGACTCAATGATCTCCAGAGGTCCCTTCCAACCCCTACCATTCCATGATTCTGTGATATCTGGTGGGTCTTGTAAAAGTAACAATAAAAAGCAAAACAAACAGAAATAAAAAAAAAATAAAAAAAAAATAAAAAGCAAAAAAACCCAACAAAAAAGCAACAATAAAACCTAGGTAGGACAACATGGCAACAGCAAGCTATACAGTAGAAATTAAGATGGTAATGTTTATATTAAAAGATAGCTGTCCTTTGTAAACTGACTAACGTAATTGTGTCAAGAGACAGTCAACTTTGTACTGATTTCCTTGACATGTAAAATGCAATGACTCGTTGACTGTCATTTAATGTGCTTCTTATTGGAAGGAATAGTAACATTCATCCACTTCATAATAGGGATCCTGTTGTGAATAATATAATAAACACATGCAAGATAAAACCCATCAGAAGTGAACATGTCAGTCAGAGTGATAAATATGCAAATTTGCTGATTCCTCTTCACCTCCACCCAAAGCAAGATAAAGCACATGTAAAAAAAATGAAAACGTTCCCACACCAGGTAACAAATTTTAAGATCTTAATAAAACACACAAATAACAATTTCCAGCTGAGACAAAATAAGCGCTTCTCTTGTATTAGCCTACAACACAGTATCAGTGTTGATTGGCTGGTCTCTGGGGTGGGGTGCCATGAGAAATCATTGATAACTGAGAAGTGCTTGACAAAGCCTAAGTGAGATGAACCTGCCATCAGTAGGTAATTCCACCTGGGAAATTCATTGGAACAATTTTATTTTCTTTCAGTTAAAATCTAACTTTTTTTTCTGTAATCTGTAACTAACAGTTGTGGTATGGGGTTGATGTGTGCTGCATGCAAAGGTTCCAGAAGAAGAGAGATTAATGGCATGGAAATTGAACAGAAGCCATGACACTTATCACTCTTTCTGATGCCAAATGGTGGAGCTTGACTGAATGGATGGGATTCGGTTGCATAAACATAGGCAGTCAATGCCATCTGAAACATCCTGACATCTTCTAACATCCATGCAGGGCTGGCAGGCAGGACTGGCAGATCAATGCTCTCCTGAGCTTCAGCTGCTGCTCTGGAAAGGCACATGTCCCTCACAGGGTTTGTACCATATCTGCCAGCCCAGACTTAGATACAGCATTTCAAATGGCACAAGATATCTGTGTTTAGGCAACAGACTCCATCCTTGTTGCCTGAAATTGGCTCCTAACAACTGTAAACTATCAGAAAACTACTGGGTCCCAAGCCCACAAATTTCTTTTACAGCCAGTTCATTCCTATCATCTGAGTTCTTTGCATACCCATATGTGAGACATTGTGCTATTTTACTGTGATATTATGGGACTAACATTACTGACCCAGCTGAAGTCCTAAAGTAGTTTTGCTATGTATGACCTTTCATTTTAAAATAACTCTGACAAGATGTACCCTTGGCTAAGCAAGATGATATAATGTAGCCTATCCATTACTCAGTACTATCCATGACTGACAGACATGAATCTGTTTAACTTTATTCACATGAACTTAATGAATCCATTTTCTTCCTGTTTTAACAGTTGGCAGATCGTGGAGCTAAACTGCTAGGTCTTATACTCCCCTGTGGTACCTTCCTTCCTCTTTCCCAGGATTGCATGGTGAAGTCACCATGAAAAACAATCCATCATATTTAAGGGGAGCTAGAGAATTGGATAGTAGCAGGCCCCTAATTCTCCATCACTGGATGGTAGCAAAAGACAGGTTCTTTCTCAGTGTTTGACACTGTTTTTTTGCTCCCCACAGCAATTCTGAGGCATTGTATTTTCTCCTGCCCTTTACAGGAGTAATTGCCTCCAAGCACAGCTACTTTATATTGTACTTCCTGCCTGCTGCCCCACGGTTTCACCCATGAAAGCCTTAATTTGTCGCTTTAAGCATTCACATATCACTTTACATCTTCAAAGAATTGTACGTGCGTTAATTAAATTACATGCCTAGGAGATAACAAAGAACAAGGCACAAAGGCATTTTAAGCACAGAGACAGGCTATCAAGTTTTAGCACAACAGGAATAAATTAATAATGGCCTTTTATAATGACGGAATTGCATAGCTTTGTTTTTTCTTGCAAGCAATAATCCAAATACCAGTATTATGAATGGAAATGTAACTGCTTTCATGTCCAAAGTCTGGTGGACCTACAGATCTAGAAACCAACCCATATGCCACTGGAAAAAAAGAGGTGGTCCCAAGCTCTCAAATGAAAAAGCATTTAATTCAAGTACCTCATTCAAAAAAATATTATTTTTATGAACAGAAAAGAGCTTTTCAGAATAGGTGGGTACATTTATCCCACATTAAAATACAGATGGAAAGGGCAGTATTTTCATGTAGGCAGACATCTTTCTGTAGAGCGCTGGGGTCTCTTTTGACTAGACAATAGCTCCAGAAAGACTTAAAGACTGTATAAACTCCTCAGGGCCGCTGGCATAACTCCTGTCCAAATGCAAGTTCTCCAGATTTCCACTTAATTGCTACCTAGACAGGGAGATACACACAGTCCTTAGGCTTTTGAACCACCCATGGTTTCACACAAAGTTCCTTTGACACCCAAAATTCTGCTTTCAAGCATGCCCAGCACAATGCTGTAGAGCTTTCTGCCTACCTCCCTTCCCAGTTTTTTTTACCAGTTCTACCAGGAGCACTCCTTCAGACTTATGAGATTTTAATTCAATATCTGCCCCTGAACTTATTCCAACAACTGATTAGGATAGTGACTTCATACTAGGCCTTGGGAACATAAAAGTGTCATGACATCTCTTTCTTCTCCTGCGTTGCAGTTGTAAAGGCCCAAACTCATTTAGTCCTTCAAAGATAATCTGTTGAACTCTCAGGAAGCATAAATATCTGAACATCCTCCACAATGGGAGGCATCTCTGGGAGGCCCAGAGCAGTTTGTTAAATGAAAACAAGGCTTACAACATTTTTTTTTTTTTCCCCTCCTCTCACTCTCTCTCTTTTCTTTCTTTCTCTTCTACTTCTTCTTCTTCCTGGATGTAGCTAATGTAATTGTACTAACTATCTGAATTTTCTAGTAACTATCTTTGACAGTAAGCAGTCAGCATGATGCCTTTGGTGCAAGCCCTGCTTAACTGATCATTCCTTTGCATTGTTTAAGGGACCTAATGTGGGTGATGCAAATTCTACTGGGTGGATGAATAAGTACAGATTAGTTGAGTCAACATTCAGACATTTAAATAATAAGGCAATGGCTCCATCAGATGTTTTTTACAAACCAATTATAAGCTATAATTCCTCTTTCTGATTTCTGCAAATGGGACTTCTGGTAGCTAAGACATCTGGCTTTGCTGAGGTTGACCTATATAATTCATGCCTTGCCACTTGTGAGTAATACAACCACCCAAATCTAGGTCATTAATTTTTTTTTCCAATAATCACTGTGCAGAATACCTTCATTCATATCAGAAAATTAGTTTTGACTCGTGGGATAACAGTCTGTTGTTAGACTTTTTAAATTAATTTCATTATCCCCATAAAAATGGAAAACAAGGAGCTGAGAGATTATTCGCAATGATGTCCATATTCATTTCAGTTTGCAAAACTAGTGTTTGTCTCTGTGTGTGAGTGCATGCGTATATGTGTGCATGACAGAGAGAAAAGGAAAGAAAATAATATTTGCACTTCTTCTCTTACCTCGTCTTCAGTTAGAAACATATATTTGTTCTGTGAAGTCAAAAAACACATAAAGCAAAAATAAAGACCTCCAGGGTAACAATAATTTCACAGCATCTTCGCAGATTTTGACTAGGAACTCTAATCTCTTTAAAATGAACTAATTGCAATATTTTTTTTTTTTTTTTTTTTTTTTTTACCTTGAGAAGTATTAGGAGCAGGAGATAAAAGGTAAAAAGAGGACAATGGCATGGGCTGAGCTGTGTCATTCTTTCCTTGTACTGATCATTATGTGAAGCCCATTGTAGTACACTTCCAGTTTTGCCTTTGAAACGCAGATCAAGCTGGGTCAATGAGACAATACTTTTTTATTAAACCCTCTTTCTTCTGTAGTCTACGGACAACTTGTGAACCCAGCCTTCTACTGGATAACTACAACAGCACCTGCTTTCAAATGAGGCTTGTCATAAGCAGTTCTTTGTGTCTTTTTTTTTAATGCTACTCACCGACTGCCATCAGTGACTTAACAAGAGCAGAATATTTTTAAGCCTTTGATCCTAAGAGCTATTACTCATGCAAGTTGTCCTTAGTCACACCAGAAGTCTCCCTGAAGTACTGGATAAGAAAAATTAACTAGCATTATGTATATAAATGTATGAAGCACAAGAGAATACAGAATCCCACAATCAGATCTCCTTTTTTTCAAGGAGAAGTGCACCTGGAGGAGAAAATAAAACAGTTTAGAAATACAAAAATATAATTCAGCAATATTTCATAGGCAAACACTTCAATTTCAGAGACAGGGGTTTAGAGGACTAACTTTGCCAAGGAAAGGGATATATTCTATAACAAAGTTTCTGAAAAAAAAGTCACTAATTCTGTTCTTACTACAACTGGCCTATATCCTGTTTCCAACATAATCCACAGCTTACCTTTAACCTACAAGATACACAAAGCTTAGTTTAACACCAGTGACAAGTCTTCTCTTCTTCCAGCAGTGATACTGGTTGTAGCATGCTGGAGAATCTTACTACAGCTGCAGCAAACACCATATATACCTTTTTTCTCTTCTGCATTGCACTGATTGACTCAACTGTTGTCATTACCTACACTCAGCTGGGTCTCCGTTAGTAAAAGTGAGTCAGGTCCAATCTCATTCAGGGAAACAGATTTACAGCTGAGGAAAATGACAACATGGGATATCATAACTCCCAAATAGTTACAAAAGATTCTTTGAAAAAATTGGAAGAATATTTATATTTTCTGTCAATTTTATATTAAGTAATTTCAATACTTTCCCTCCCCTAAAAATCAACAGAGCCAGTATGCTATTGAAACAGATGACTTTTGAGAATGAATCTGTTTGTGGGATTCAAAGTCACATCATTCATTAACATCGTAAAATAGCTGCATACTTATAAATCATGTCTGAATAGGCATCCTGGAGTTGTTACTGTCAGAGACATTATGGTGACACTGATTACACATTTTCATCTAATATCTACTGTAAATATCTACCAGAGGGTAAGAAACAGCTCTTTGCCCACAGTGAATACCACAACCCTTTGAAAGCTTACTGTAGTAAGTGTAATAAGACGAACTATAAAGATACCATTTAAAAAACAAATGGCTTTTTGTTTACTAGTGTAGTTTAAGGTGTGGGAACATATCTTTTTTGAATGTATTCTAGAATATTGAAGTTCTCTTGAAGAAATTCAAAGTATAATTTTTTTCCTTAGTTATAAAATGAGAACTCCAAAAGCAAGAATTAAAAATTCTGTTTTGGAAGTAAGCTGTATTTAAGCCAAATAAAGAATAGGTGACCTAAGAAAAGAACCAAGCTTCACTGGGGCAGAAATACAGTGCCACCTCTGTACCCCTTCATAAAGGGCATTATCTGAGGGATGGGTAGATGGAGTACTGTCTCCCACTCCAAGTCATGCCCGTGCATACTATAAAATACATGCTTAATATAAAATGCACAAATCAAGCTCTTGTTACATGAAAACATGGTCCAAGAACAGTCAAGCACCTTTTTAGAACTCTCCAATGGCATCTTGATGAAGTGGGAAGCCTACATTAAAGGTGTCTTCCAAAAAAAATGATTCTATGGTTCTACATAAGCAAAACGTAATTATGAAAGATTGAGCTGGCAGAGTCCTAAACTTACATAAGAGTTTAATTTTATGCTGGTTAAAACTTGGGAGTGCTAGTGTGGGACCCACATAAGGTTCACAAGTTTTCTCAAATATATCTTAAATGAATCAATTTTAGCCCACAACTGCTGTCAATAACTGTGGGCTTTCATGCCTTTTAAAAATAATTAAAAGCTTTAAAACCAATATTTCTATGCTACAAGCAAATTATTATTTCAGGTACTAACATAATCACTTGATGTTTCAGCATAGTCATGCTAAGGAACATCAAAACCAAAAAATATAATCTCTGTTTTAAATGAGATACCTGTATGTGTACCCTCAGGTCCTGAGGGACCCTCAACTACCTCAGCTCCACTGCAGTGGAGTTTCGGTTTAACACATGCTTCATCTACAAACATAAGGATGTAATATTCCAATATCAACAATGGCCACAGAACTCTTAGCCTTCCTAAGATCTAATAGCACCGATAGAATCACTCTATCTAGGACTCATATGCATCCCAAAAAGGATAAGTCATGCTCCCGCTCTGAGGTGTGACAATTTATTGTGAAAGTGAATTATTTCTTGATTGAAGTGACATGTAGAAAGCTTAAGACTCTGCTGTAGATAAAATGGTACTCTAGATAGGACTTGGATGCCTGAACATCACCTGCCCTGACTCTTGAAATGTCTGCTGTGACCAAGAAGTCACAAGGAGTGAAAAGAGGTAACATAGGACCTACCAGAGGTCCATACCCGCAGAGAATGTAGCAAGTGGCCAGGGAGGATCTAAAGTGGCACTAAGTGTACGTGTTTAGGCGTTCAAATTGAGCCTGCATTCTTAGGTACCAAAGGAAATCTATGCTGCCTAAAAAATTATAATTGTTTTTTTTCTCTTTCGAAGATGCAGCAATCTAACTCTGAAATAAGTACATTTGGATTGAATTCTGTATTGCTACCAACAAGAAGCACAGTTCCCATCATATTCTCTCTTCTTAGTGTGACTTGGCACTGGCCATCTCTGCCTTACTTCTCCTCTGAATGCCAGGTTATTGATTTAGTGACCTTGCACCACAATAAAATGCAACAAAAACAGTGTAAAACACATCCTACACCAAAATGTAGTGGAATACCCATAATTTCAATCTGTTTTTTCTAATATATATGGCATTCTCTTGTCCCTTTCTTTTTTCTTCTCATAATTGTGCTTGTTAACTTCATGGTATAAGAATGCCAATTCTAAAACTTGAAGCAAAAGAGACTTCATTCACACATATGTTTGTAAACAAAGATGCAGAAATTCCCTTAGGTTTTAGTCAGTCTTGGCAATATATATATATGTATTTAGTTACATAGCAGATGAACTATTGTGCACTTTCCCTGTGCTATGTTTTATTGGCTAGCATTACAAAAAATCAGTGAGCTGAAGAAACAAAGCTTTTCTAAAGGCAGATTAACCAGGAATACTGAGGAAAGCATAGTCTCCTAAGATTCAACGTGAAGTAAAGAAAAATGCTGTAATTACAAGTAACACAGTCCTTTGAGATTCCAGCAATGTTAAGAATCAAGAGATTACAATTTAACTGCTTTCAATCAACTTTGATGTAATAACATGAGGGAGTCAGAAAAACAGCAGTTAAGAAAAGCGGAGAATTATATGGATAATAACCTCTTCGTTACAAGAGTGATTTTTACACTTGAAAGATGACTGATTGACAGCCTCAGATGAAGTCCTCTGTGTAGCAACACAGAAAGTTCATTGTGACCAGCACTGAAACAAACACTCTCCCTGTGTCACTTGCACCTTAGATTAGCTTGCAAGGTTATCTGTAGGCATGCTGGATGCACAGGTTTACAGGGGAAAGTTCAATGGCATGCAAAAGTGGTCAGATCTTAACAAGGGAGCAGGTAGTGGTGGTAGGGATAGTAGCTTATTTGGGTTTTAGATGTAATGTGTTTAAAATGACCCTATATAAGTAGTTATGTTCTTAACTAACCTTCACATCATTATTTTGCAGGACACCTGGAGTCCTGGTCCCCTCAGATATGTATCTCTCAGGCTGTGGAGACTCTACAAATTTTAGTAAATTGCCAAAGACAGCCCAGCGCTTGATTAGAGAAGCCAGCTAGTATGACTGCAGGTATATGTCCTATATGCAACTTGATCTATATGCACATAGTTAGCAAATGGAAAGAAATATTTTATCATCACAGCAGAGAAAAAACAGAATGTGATATTATTATTTTCCTCCTATTATTTATTATTAATGACTTGATTCCTCTGAGAGGGGTTGACATCAATGTCAGTTGCCAGTTCTTGACACTTCTAAGGAACAGGTCCTTTATTAATTAATTATTACTATTGTATTACTGCACCATCTGTGTGATAGGTGATTTACAGACATATTCAGGCAAGGTCCTTACATGAAATGTTTAAAATATAAAACATGAAAATTATAAACAGCATCACAGACAAATGAGTGCGGGAGAGAGACACAATGACAGCAGTGATTATGTTTATTGCAGGGTCACCAAGCAAAACCTTGGGCTCAGGGGTGTCCGCAGGAACCTTGCTGTTGAGATCACAGGCTCAGGAGTTGGCTGATTAGTCTGGATTCACAGAGTTCTCTTCTTGTTGACTCGGAAAGAGAGACAGTGGTTCAAGTCTATCTTCAGATGCCACTGTAGCATGAGCTCAGTTACAGGTCAGTGGAATGAGATGTAACATCAAGGCACCTGGGTCCCAGGAAGAAAATTTTGGCAGAAATGAACTTTTGGAAAGATGTGAAGATGAGCATAAAGAAGTAGCTAGCAGTTAATTAGTGGAATACCCAAATTATAATGTCCAGTGAATGTGACATTTTTCCCCTCTGTCTAGCCCCCGGTAGCTAAAGGAACAAATTATTCATGGCTATGTCCACTTCCTAAAATAGATGGAGCTTTTTTTCACTCACTTTCTCTTGCTTATTTAATTCAGTGCAAACTCAGTGACTTTAGTGAAATTACTTATTTCACTACATAAGAAAAATGCTGTATCTGGATTAACCCAGTCTAACTGAGGTTCCTAAGCAAAACACAGCTTTGTCCAAGGCTTCCTCTGCAGTAAATATAGACGGACAATGACCTCCAAAGGATCATTCTGCCCACTTAAGAGATGAATCACCCTCTGGAGTTTTCTGTCTTTATCCATTGACTATGGAGTTTAGAGTGACCAGATTCCTAACTCCAGCATCTCAGCAAGGTACGTAAATTGAGTAGAATGAATTCACGCCTCTATGCCTATGTGTAATTTAAATCTACACCTCCCTGTAGCTCTGCTGCACACCAAGTAATTGCTGAGACCTAAGTGACAGCACAAGATAGTCAGTAGATAGGAAGACCATTAAGGACTACTTGTATTACTTGCACTTTGCAGGACTCTTCAAGAGTGCTTTCTGCCTGTTAACATTTCATTTACAATGTTCTTATATGTCAGAACCTGACTGGCCTTGTCTCTTCATGAGAGGCATATAGCCAACGTTTGTATCCTGCACCATGTTTATTTATTTACAGCCTATTTTGAAAAAAAAGATAAGTTCAGTTAATCAAAGACTTTAATACATTTATATGATGCAAAGGTGTATAAGTTTATTGATTGACAACAATTTCATGATTTGGAACATGGAGAAAGCTATCTTGTAAAAATGTATTGTAATTTTATATGAAATTCGTGATGCTTTTAAGTTTTTGGTCTCATATACTGTGGAGTGTAACATTTCAGAGATAAACTACCTTGATGTTTTCATTTCAAAGACAGGTAGTAAGTGGAATACAATGATTTCCTAGAAACCCCAGGCAGGAATAATCTGCTTTATGCAACCAGTCACTATCCTGAGGATCTTAAAAGAGTTTTACTTTATAACCATTTTGAGAACATGCAGCATTTGCAATCATGGCACTGCCTCTTGAGTAAAGATGGATTATCTGTTTAATAAATACAGGAAGTGGGACTAAAAAGAAAAATATAACATGGAAGCAAATGGCACTTGCATTAAGGGAACAGTAGGGAATTGCTATAGATGGAAGCAGATAAAAAGAAGGAATTTTGTTTTTTGATGTTATTCTTTCTGAAATGGTCCATAATAACACCACTCAGTCTTCCTTCTCTGACAGAATGATCCTTTTCTCCCACAGTCTCACAGAGGTGGAGAACATCTCTTGGCTTCCATGCTGAGTGCCTTTGCCACATTGTGCATGACTCATATCAGTGGTTACAAAGATCCACTGTCTTTTGTCCATGCTCCGGACTGGCAGGATGCCATAAAAGATATAAGCACATTAGGACAGTTCTGTGTCCAAAGGACTATTGTCCATTAATACATCTACAGGCACATTGTCATTGTTACTATTTCTACACTGAAGACAGTGTTACTTTAAGCCAGATCAAAGGATGAAAATAGATATTCATGTCTACCTATGACTAACATCTACAGGCATAGATTGTACCAAATTTTTTTTGTCTTAGCCATGTATTTTCCACAGCAGCAGATCTGTTCTGTGCTTGTAGACTGTCTAGCACTGGGCACACTGGTCTATAAAACAAGTTTCTGGGAAATAAGGCAATATTAGTAACAATAAAGAACAAATTAGTCAGTAAACAATGGATTAAATAAAGGAAAATGTTATATCTAAGTCTAATTAAATGGTCATTCAATCCCCAACATGGATATGACTTTGAGATATACTTCTTCAGCTTTCTTTATTTGAAATACACATACATCAATTTCTGAGATACGTGCTCAAATTAGTGTCAACTAAACCATTAGAAATCCATTAGTAATACCACCAAAATCACTATCAAAACCCTCCTGATTTATCCTGACATAACAGGAAGCAGAATTAGATTTTCATTTAATTTGGAAATACTGTATTCATTGTCACCATTTCACTTTTTGGTTTCAATAAGATAAATCTGAAATAATTTTACTGTAAATTACCTCAGGATTTGGCTTTTTGGCAAGTTTTTGCACTGTGGGGCTATATACATTGTAAAGGAAGAGAGAAAGATACCTCTGGGAAATAATTTAACTCTGAAGTTAACTAAACTAGCCTTAAGAATTATCTACCTACCTTCATAGGCTATGCAGTTGTTTGAGAGTAACTTAATTTCCATCTTGCAAACCTTTAGATTCTTCCCTGAAATCTCTTCCTCTTTTCATACCCTATGGTAGGCCTCATTAGTCAACAGAATTTTTCAGTCAATGTCCCCAGACATGGGTCTGAATAAGGTTTTTGAATAAGATGTATAGACAGACAGTTCAGAGATAGCTTTTCATGTGGAGAAAATACCATCTTCGGGCTACTAGCAAGATCTGCAGCTGCACAGATTCTAGGAGACAGCTAGAAAAGGAATTCAGACACACTAGAATAGAAATTATAAAGATAAAACTGAATATAGAAAGAGAAATCCAAAAGAATATTTTTTCAAAAGACTGTACATTGGATTTTGTTAAGCATAGTTTCCTTTTTTTCTTGTCTTTGCAGGGACCATGCATGTCTCAGCATTCACCACAGTTCCATTCTGTAGTAATTCTAGAACAAATACTTATCTCTTCCAGAACTGAACATCACTAGCTCACCAAGTGATCAAGTGGTCAGAGGTGGCTTTTGCAGTTCAGAAATTAATAGAAACTTCAGTGGACAAAACTTCCCACCTATATTTTCCACACAGACAGTATACAGGTTAGAATTTTTTACTCCCCCAAGAAACTACTCCAGTAACCTTACCGCAGGAAGATGCACTTATGATTTTTGGTATGGAAAACATGTTTCTTACCATCTGTTCCATATTTATTATTCTTTAGTTTATATTAAAGGAAACAGTTAACTACAGGAACATTATGCATGCAATTGAGGTTTTTATAAGGTTCAATAAATTCCCTCTTAATATTCAGTTTTAAGCCTACATAAATTCTAATTTTTCATCTGCTCTATACTTTAGCTTCTCAGTTCCTCAATCAGTTCTGCTGATCCATTCTCTACTTGAAGATCACACATCAATTTTACAACAAGGTAACAAGCTAACCTGCCTTTTCTAAGAGAGTCTGTGTGGAAGAATTTTAAAACCTAATCAGAACTAAAGCCATAGAAATCACTGAATTTTATATTTGGGTGGAAAATTATGAATTTGAAAGAATATTCCAGAAGGAATAGACTTTAAATGTTTTGATTTTTCTTGCCAAATTGTCATTTCATTGACAGAAACCATCTCACTTCCAGAACTTATAAGAAGTGAAGGTGATGATGATGATGATCTAGATTTAGAAAATGGTCAGAAAAGATCATCATCTCTGTTTTACTTCAAACTTAATTTCTGTGAGCGTAGGTCAAGAGTATGGGTGACTCAGCTCCCTTCTCAGTGGACTAGAAACACCATAATCCACAATCCATGAGACTGGACAAATACTGAGCTGCCTTATTGTCCTTGCAGAACCAAGTAAGCATGCAGCGGAGTAGGGATTGTAGCTTCACTCCCCTCAGGTGATTGTCTTCCTCTCTAGGCTAGACAGTTATACCAAATAACTGGTGATGTATGTTACAGAGGGTTGAGTTCCATCTTCAATACCTGGCAACGAAGATCTCTCCTTCATTCAGAACCTCATCCTGAAGGGAGAAGATCTGAATCAGGCTTTTCCACAGGGAAGCCCTCAACTTCTAGGATGAAGCATTCATTGAAACAAAGTTTTCTCTTCCCCTCTTATTGATGCTTTTCTACATCATATACCACATATAAACAAGTACTGAGAGAAATAGCAAAGCAATGAGTCTGGGTCTCCAGCCAGAGAGCATCTCACCCACACAGGAGACAGATTCCATTCCCTTCTCCAGACTTCACTTAATTATTTCAACAGGGTGAAACAGCATCAGGAAATCCCTAGCAGAGTGACATTTATGAACTTCTGATAAAGATTCAAACCTTTTGTATAGGAACTGATAACACTTTCTTCCACATTTCAAACACCTGCTCAGACTCCAGCACTACTGGTAAACAAGAATAACTCTTTTGTAATTTTGCAACATTTTCTTAAGCCAAAACAGCTTCATAAATTGACTGTGTCATTAGAACACACATGTCTGTGAATTTTCTGTCTTCTGGAGAAGTGGTGACCTAGTCAAAACTACTTAAGAATTAGTATTACTCAAGACAGTTGCTTCAGGTTCTTGTTCAAATATGGTTCTGTGTCTCGCCAGGTCATATACCATTTTCATCATGTTTCCATGTACTTTGTAAATCTACAAAAAGTTTCTGCTCTTGATCCCCATTTGAAGAATCCCTCTGACTTCACTTGATGTTCCTCAGATTTATGACAGATTATGACTCACTGCTCTTCCTGTCATCTAAGAAGACAAGTGAAAAGCGTTAGCATTTGGACTCTTTCAGCTTCATTCTTTTTCTAGTGACACATTCCTTGGCATCTGGAAATTATACTGAGATTCCCCATGAAAAAACTTGGTATCCAAGAAGACCCTCATTAACACTAATAATGATGTCCTTTGGCACAGTCTTCAACTTGCACTGATTCTTTTGGTGCAAGCTTTTGGCCTAAGTCAGTAGTCTGGTCACTGTAACAAGTGGAGAAGCCCAGTATTTACATCATCTCAAGTGAGATCAGGATCAATTCTTACATATCTTTGTGTTTTCATTTCTCTATAGCTGTGCTGTCATTACTTTATTTTCCATTTAAGCATACAAATAAAAAGCAAAAAATAATAATATCTCTATTGTGCAAGAAAATTTCTGTAGAAGGAATGTAGGCAAAGAACAGGGGGAGGTGCACATCTGTTTTTGTGCAGGTTACCAAAGCACCTAGGAGCTTTAACATACATCTCCAGGAAATAAAGATTTTACAGAAAGAGTGACAATTTCTAAAAACACCTTGATGTTGATTCGCACTAGTGTATATTCTCAAAAATATTAAACAGTAATAAAAATACTATTCCTTAATAAAGCAAAGATACTACAATCATTGTAGATCAAAGCTAGCTCACAACTGATATGTATTTTAAATATACAGGGGTTTCTGATAGCAGAAAACATTCTGTCAGCGGCTCAAAGCACAACATGGGCCAGGAATGGTTCCAAGTCTGTTGTTTCCTTGAAAATTTCTAGAAATAAGATCTATGACAACATTAACATATGTTCTCTTAAGATCTTTTCTAATAAATTAAAAGAATTTCTCTCTTCATTTCTCTTTAAAAAGGGAGGAAATGAATTTATTGATTTGTTGAAAATATTAATGAACTACTTAGGTTATCTCTCCACCTATGTAAGCACACAGGACATAATTCTGGAAAGGCACAAAGAGCCTTTTAGTGGGAGCTTTGTAGGAAATGAGGGAGTGAGGGAAAGCAAGTGACAGTTCTGCTAGTATCCCCTCAGTAAGTTTTCCTAAAACAAGGCCAGTGAGTTAAGAGGTTCATTTGTGTTTCACTGCCCTCTTGAACCTCACCTGAGACACTCATGTACTGGGTGTCACATTCTACTGTGTTGACAACCAGTAGCACTGGAGAAGCTTGGCTGACCACAGGAGGAAAGTCATGGGATTTCTCCTTTCATATGTGGACACTTTCCCATGAGTTATGACAGACAGGGGGCAATCAATTCAAATCAGTTCAAATCCCGAGTCTTTTTTGTGGTGTTGCAACCTAAACTATGAGTTCTCCCCATGAGTTAATACAGGGACATGTGAATGCACCTCCTTCCTCCTTGTTAAAAACAAAGACAGGTTTCTGTCTGCTTGCCTTGGGTAAACAGCGCCCTCAAAAATTTTCCATCGGTGTTGTGAGAGCTCCCTCTCCTGTTACAAAGGGGTCTATCTGCTGCTTTAAAGGCCCAACTGTGGTTTACAGGGCTGAATCACAGCTGAGCTGGGAGGCAGAGAAAGAGATGGTGCTAAGATCAGCTACAGAAATGGTCACCCACAAAAGTGTCATGCAAAGAAATGTCCCTGATGTTGGTGGCTGAAGGATGACTTTAGCTCCCTGACTTTCCTTGATTTATCTTTTTTGGTTTTGGTTTGGTTTTTTTTGGTCCAGATTCTGTCCTGAGGTTCATAACTGGCTTTGTCAGGTAGCGAGAGGCAAAATCTAGTCCTTAAAAAAAAAGCTCTTAAAACAAAAATGAACAGCTCATACTCAGGAAGGAGTAGAACAGTGTAATAGGCTACCCAGGGAGGTGGTTGAGGCCCCATCCCTAGAGATATTCAAGATGAGGTTGGACAAGGCTCTGAGCAGCCTGGTCTAGTTGAGGGTATCCCTGCTAACTGCATGGAGGCTGGACTAGATGACCTTCAGAGGTCTCTTCCAACCCTAGCCATTCTATGATTCTAGGATTCTTAGAGACTGGATCCATTCAAAGGTGTATCTGGTGACAGGGCATATATAAAGAGGCAGAGTAGGGTTTTAAGCTGCTTACTGTCAGACTTTTATTCAATAATCTGGTATTGCTTGTTTTATTTAATTACTTGATGTCAAATAGCAAACTAAAATAGACACTATTGCATACTAGGTGACCTTCATAGTGACTCAAAAACCATGAGCCATGAACACAAACAAGGGGAAACACAACTTCCCTCTTATCCATCTGCTATGCATTAGCTCTCATGGAAAAAGGAAGCAAGGAGCCCATTATCCCTAAATAGCCCTTTCCTCCCCAACACATATGTCCATACTTGTCCAGCCCAAAGTGGTTTTACATTCTGAATGTCAGGTTTTCCAATGCATACAGGTGGAACCACAAGCACAGGACTCAAATACCCACTCCAGAAAGTCTCCTTTAGCTTGTCAGAGAAAAACTGAGATCAAAGCACCTGCAGTAAGATGGCACTACAAGAGAAATTATCTTCCATGCAGGCAGTTCTTCAATTGTTTTAAATGGGCTGTTAAAATTAATTAGGCTCCAAAATGCCAGTAAACAGCCTATGTGACTATCAATGACCTCTTACCTTTATTTATCATTGATTTTAACTTTCAGCCTTACACTCAGGATGAGAATTTACTATCTCGAATGGGCTTCTGGTCATATCTGAGTGCTAGAGGTAAGATGATAACAAGAGCTGTCATTCTTTCAGAGGTGGAGTGAAGAAGGTTGGCTTGAACTATTTTGGCTGGGGTAGTGAGTTGAATCTGTCATCTGTAGTTGCATGAATGTTCAGACATGAGGCCACTCTGTGCAGATTTTCAAAGAAAACATCAGCAACCACAATACTTTTGTTATAGATATCTCTTAGACGTGCCATGAACAGTTTCTAAGAGCACATGATCACGCAGGGCACCTTGGCAAAGGGGACTGTCTGCATGGAATTTTCATCCATCCTCTTCAGATTGAGTACTTCTGGACAGGCACAGAAGGAGAATGTGAGGTTCTCAGGCAGTTTACAGGTTAAAAATTGAGGGTCCTCTAAAGGCAGCTTGTAAGGCCTTACAAGGTTTGAATGAGAGCTGAGGAAAGATTTTGAGGTTGGACATCCTGAAGTTTGAATTCATCCAAGTTTTCCCTGGAGAAATCTGTGTCTTTTTGATTCGCAGGATGTAAAAAGAGGGAGCTTCACTACCAATGGTGGGACTTCACACCTAAGCACCTGTGTAAATACTTTAGAAAATGTGATTCATAGGTAATGACCAATACTATTCCACCCACTTCTCCTATCCTAAACAAAGCTTGCAATTAACTGGAAGGTAATGAGTAATATAAAACCTGTTTCTGATGGTTTTTAAGGGTTTTTTTTTTAGATGCAGTCCTGCAGTAGAGAGCATTTCTGTAATGTAATCCATATGTTTGTGGAGACAAAATAAACAAGCACTTTTGGAAGATGTAGGATACCTTTGCCTTATGTTAGCTTTTATGAGGAAAAAAATAGTAAGAAAATTACTTTTTCTTTTTTTGCTACCTGATTGTTTTAATGGGTAATTGTCAGGTTAAATTGAGTCTGTTCTGTCTTTTCCAGATAGTTGAAATAGCAGCAGAGTTCTTTACCCACAACAGTTAATTATCAAACACAGCCAGTTGCAAAGCCATTAAATAATTATAACACATTTTACAACTGCTAAAAAATGTTTATGAATTTTATATGATGTTATTATTATATCCCTTGTTAATATTCCTCAACAGTTTAATAGAATGACTTATGACAATTTAGTACAGTAAACACCTTTACTAGTTTTAACATAATTCTGCTCTATATTTTCTACACAATAAATCACAGCTTCAGCGGAATCAGGGTGAAACACTAAAATGTCAATCATCTCAGGATCCCGAAGGGACAATGATGTGGAATGTACTTAATGCTACTAAAGATGGACAGATTGATCTCTGGGGATGGTGCTTCCTTCGCTCAAGATGCTCTGTAGGCCTTGAGGACAACCCTTAAGGAACTGAGGATAAATTCTTGGTGCAAGCAAATTTAGTGGGGTGTGGAAAATACTAACACAGATGAAATGCATTGCTTTCAAGTCACTCTACATAACAGCATGGAATCTCACTTCTCTGTTTTGTACCACAGCACCAATTCCCCTAGTATCATGGTATCCCCAGAATATTCAAATGGATTTTAGCCTTTTGAACCTTTTTCTCTATTTGTGCTATACTTTCTCAACTGTAGAACATCAATCCTGAGTTCCAGTTTTCTACTGCCCTTTCATCCTGTGGAATCAGGTAAGCTATGCAACTTATCATCAACTTGTTGGAAACACCAAGGTTTTGTTCTGAGGACTTGCAGCAGTTAGCATGAGTTTGGACTAGGTAGCAGAATTGTTAGCATAAGCCCATGAACTTTAACTAACTTTCTGTTTCAGCAGTAGATGTACCCCCTGTTCAAAATTTAAAAAAAAAAAAAAAAAAGAAAGAAAAAAAAGGAAACTCCTGAATGGTTTTTGTGCTCAAGAAATATTAAAAGCCAAGCTGTACAAACAACCTGTTGAAAATCAGGAAGGTACAAATTTGTCCAGAAGTGTCCCAAATAGTACCGATCACAGTGAGTGCCAACAGTGTCTACAGCGAGTCAGAAAAAGACATCAGGACTGGTGTTGAGTCATCATGGACGTACATCCTGCCTAGTCCTGTAACTTTGGAAAATAAAGAATTTACAGAGACTCCAGGAGCACAGACCTCAGAGAGAACCAAGAAAAAAGAAGAACCTGAGAGACTTCTGGGTAACTCTGGGGATGTCAAAGCCACTCCTCCCAGGAACATGCACCACACAGCTGGAACCATTGCACCTAACAAAGATCCCAAAAGTCAGGGAAGTCATGCAATTCATAAAAATGAATGTACCTGTTATTAAAAATCAGTCTTCATACAGTCGCTTAGTCTTTAACTCATTCTCGCAGTGCAGAAGGGCTACGTACTGCTGGTTAAAATGATGTTTCTATAAAACCACGCTTCAGAAGCATATAGGAACTCAAGAGAAAGGGTAAATGTATTAAAAAATTTATATGATTTCAGCAGCTGGAATTTAGTTATATTCTACAAACTGATAAGCATCAATAAATGAAAAAGGAGAAATCCACTGTTGTGTTAAATCATGAACAAAGTATTATTCAGGCTCCAAATGCAGGAGCCTGAGATCCTTGACCCCATTAGCCACCATTAGTTAAGGAGTTTAACAGTGATGGGAAAAAAAAAGAAAAGGAACAGCACTTAAAATAATAGGATTCTCTAGAAATATAATAAGATTCTATAGGAGCTGTTCTGGAAAAATCTATCATTTAACAATGATAATCAATAATTAAATTAATTATTCATTATTTTCAGTTGTCCATTTCAAGAATCTAATAATCAGTTAAATGTCACTGTATGATTTGAAAAAGTGTGACTGGGAAGCAGTAGGTGTCAGCTGACCTTGGGGGTCTGGACTTCCTTCAACTAATGATGTTGCCATAGTTGAAATGTCCTTACTTGTTGGTGGATTTACTAGATACCTCACATGAGCTGGGGATGTTTACCTTCTTGTCATGTCCTCCTCAATAAATACAAGAAATGGCATATTTTGAGCTCACTTTCACTAGCTGCACCTGCAGATCTGTACTGAGCTCTCTAGATACTCTAGTTAGATACTCAAATGACATTTACCACACAGAAGATGCTCACACAGTTGCTCCAAGTCTGATGGGTAGCTCCTCATGGACACTTACATAGTGTCCTAACACAGGCACTAACAATATCAGCATGCTGGCTGTCCAGCTTACACGAGGTGATTCCTTACAGCTTTGCCTGGGAAAACAGCAAGAAGAAAAGCTGTTCAGACAGCCAGCAAGGCTTGGCAGAAGAGCATCTATTGTATCCTTGGGTGGCCCAGTGGTTACACTGGCAGTCTACCCCACCACATGCAAGAGACCTGCAAAGAGGCCTTCCAAAACTGACGGTCATTTCCCCATGGTGAGGAAGTTGGACCAATCTGTCAAAGGACTGATACACATCTATTAAACTGTCTTTTATAACTCCCAGTAAGATAGACTAACAAGGTAACAATTTGAATAACACATCTCACGATAGGAAGATTATGAAACACAGATGCCTCTCCATTTTACAATCATATGTCATTCTTCTGTCGTACTTTATCTGCCTTTGACAAGTTGACTGGTAATGGTGGGATAGTTACATGGGTTCTTTGTTTCCCCATCTCCATCTTCTCAGTCTGAGATTGAACATTAACATGGGTTTCCATCATTTTCCAAATTATTAAACCTTTTTACCCCTAAAGCAGGAGCATGCCAGAGAAGCAATGTATTGACCAAACCTAGCTCTTCTACTAAGAGACTTGGTACACCTATGGTATGTAGTAGGATCCTCTTCAAGGATAATCTTGACATCCTATCTCTGATGTAATTAACACAATTGCAAATTTTCACAAGGGATTCTCTGTTCTTGTCAAAATCTTTACCATAACAACCTTTGAATTACAATACAGAAGTAAGTGTACTACAGTGTTCAGCACAGGAAAAGATACAGTAAGAACATCTCTAAATGAAATTAATTAGAATGGTTAATGTTCGTGAAGCACTTTGAAGATGGAAAAAGCTATAGGAGTGCTAAATTGTAATCATTAGCATGCCAGATCCTGAAGGTCTTATTCATTTATTACCCATTTGTTACACAGGCTAAACTTCCATTCACTTCAGTTGAGAATTTGTCTGAATGAGACCAAAAAACAGCTCTACAGAGAAGGACATAGATATAAACCAACTAGAACATGAGCCAGCAATGTGCCCTTGCAACAAAGAAGGATAGTGTCAACCTGGACTTCATGAAGAAGAGCATTGCCAGCAGGTCAAGGGGGATGATCCTTCCCCTCTACTCAGTATTGGTGAGACACATTTGGAATGCTGGGTCAAGTCCTGGATTTCCCAGTACAAGACACACATGGACATGCCAGAGAAAGTCCAGCAAAAGGTCACAAAGATGACTGATGGCCTGAAGCATCTCTGATACAATAAGAGGCTGAAAGAACAGGGACTGTTCAGCCTGGAGAAGAGAAGGCTCTGGGGAGTATCATATCAATGCATATAAATACTTGAAGGGTAGGTATAAGAAGTCTGAGTCAGGCCCTTGTCAGTGGTGCCCAGTGACAGAACAAGAGACAAGGGGGACAAAATGAAATACAGGAAATTTTATCTGAACCCAAGAATACTCATTTTTGTTGTGAGGACGGTCAAATACTGGCACAGGGTGCACAGAGACATTGTGGAGTCTCCATCGTCATAAAAGGAAAAGGAATAAGTGGGAACAGGCTGCCCCTTGCAGTTAGGTATGATACTGCATGATAAGATTTCACACATTTAGTTTTAGAGAAATGAAATCCTTTGTGAAAGATTACCAAAGTGACAATCACAGAAGATGTGATTCTACCTGCATCTTACTCTCCAAGAGTAGTCAGTAACTCTCCCTCTATTCCCTTGCGCCTCCTTATTCTCACCAGTGCTTCTGATTATTCTGGGTAAAGAACAGTGACAGAATCCAAGATCAGCAATAATGTGCATCACATATTGCCCCTTGAGCACTCTAATTCAATGTTGAAAATAGCTCATTTATAGGTGAGATGGGTTCACTTACATTGCTTCTGCATTTCTTTTTACTGCAAACTTAGTTCACTGTAGTCATGCAGTTATTTACTAGTGAGGTTAGCAAAACATCTTTGGAAAGGCAGAGAGATTTTAACTCACATCTTGTAAACTTTCATTTTCCCTGATGATATGGTTTCTGCAAATAGTACACATCCCACCCAAAATGTCTTTGATGAGGAGCCACCCACAGGGAGCACACATCAAATTGTGAGTTACAGTAATGTCCAGCTTTTCCAGCTCTTGCTGATAGCTCAGCAGCTCCTCCAGTACTCCAAGGGTTTGTCAAGCAGTAAACAGAAGCTGCAGCTGGCCAGGATGCTAGGAGAAGAAAACATAAATTTCAAACAAGGTCTTTTTTTGTTCTTGCTTAGAGCCATGTTAACAGTGAAGATCCATGTGACAGGGATGGGAGTACCTGTGAGAAGAAACTACATGCAGAATTCCTGCAGAGAATTTAAAATATTGCTTAGCGGTATCAACTTATTTTGGCTGCATGCAAGTCCTTGCATATTATCATAGTGCCAGGAAAGTACACAGCACCTCTGAGTCAAATAAAAGTTCTGGTTCTTGCACATAATCTGCATTTAGTCAGAAGATAATAACTCATAGAGTGGGGAAGAGCAGATAATAGTTCCCCCAATAGTATCACATGACAACTTGAGTTGATTTTAACTCTGTTGTGGCTCTGTACATATATATAGCAAACCTGTTTTGTAAGCATGTTGTAAACCCAAATTCCCAGAGAACAGGATAACTTAAGCACAGCATGCCATTGTAAACCTATTTGTGAGGCCTGGTAGAGTGCATAAGTACTTTGATCACATAGGTATCCAACTCTGGGCATTTAAATTACACCATCTCATGTTTAAGTGAGACCACATTTAAATTACACTGTCTTACTCTTAAGTAAGACTTGTGAGGTCTCTACACAGCTGACGAAAAGACACCAGCTCCTAACTCAAGCTCTTGTCTCCTGCCTCTTCATTGACTGTGCAGCAAGCCTGAGCTCCTGCAGTGGGATTTATCCCACCTAATTTTAGCAATCCAAATGTTTAACTCTTGGCTGAGCTAGCCTCTGAGATGCTTCTACATTCAATGGAGAGAGATGGGTATTTCCAGGTAAATGTTAGTGTTCTTATCTCAGACACTTATCTTGAGGTAGAATGACTTGCTTTCTCTCAGGGGTCCCCGACAACACATCATAGAGGTAGGCTGTGTAAATACCTCAGAACAGAGGCCCTTGAGATACATATTATATTACATAAAGTCATGTATAAGAACTTAAAAGCTTGGTGATCTTTAAGCAGTGTAAAATTCAATTTTCAACTCCCAAAACTCCAGCACATTTCTAAATACCTTCATCAACAGTAAAGATCCATTGGTACTGGAATTAGATGCTTATTTCTTTCTAATACACAATTAAAGCTCTTGGAGACATAAACGTACTGAAAATCATGATATTGTTGAATTCGGTGGTATAATACAGATGAGGGTTCAAAGATATTTCAAAGATGATTAGCAGATAAGTCTTATCTCCATCTCACTTTCAGTACTCTATTATTAAGAAGGAAGTTGCATTTGAGAGAGGAAGAGTAGCCCATCGGAGTCTACGACCAGTAATAATTTAGTATTTTAATAATTATAATTCTATAATAAATATTATAATTACTATAATAATTTACTGAGGGGAAAAGTTGGCAAATTGTAACATTTGTGAAATATTATGAAGATATTTGTTGAGAAATGTTAAACTTTTCCAATAACCTAAACTGGCAAAAAGGGACTGAAAATACACACATTGATATATCTCTGTTTAATAATTTAATATAAAAAGAGAATACAATGAAATGAACTGTCAAATATAAAAATCCTTTTAGTATTCTCTTTTCATGTTCAAAATCTTTGTTGTGTTTGAGCATCCATAATTGCTTTGCGTCAAGTTCCCTAAGACATTTCTGTCGGTCTTTCATAGAACTTAAAAACGTTCTTTTGTACTTTTGGCTTTAGTAGAAATCAGACGTTTCTTTCAGCCAGCAAGGTTACTTCTGGTGATTGTTTGTCCTCTGCCTCTCTGTTGTGAACACTGGGACCATCTTTCACTTCGTCGTGATACATGTATATAACTGTTTGCACCATCACTCACACTCAGGATAATCAGAAGGGTATTGCATGCATCATTCCTTCTGTTTAGCCACTGAAATAACTTTACTCAGAATCAAAAAGCTGAATGAAACACCTGAGCCTGGCAAACAGAGCAGCTAACATGGGAGTGAGTTTCTGAAGGGTTAGCTGCAAACTGTGCTGAGAGGTAGTGCAGTGTCAGAAGGTGAGTTGAGAGACCATTTGCATGCATGTGCGTGTGTGCATTATCTATTCAAGTTTTGTCCTTTGGGAAGGCTGTGGGGACAGTCTCTCGATCTCCTATCAGGGCTACTGATCAGCTTGTCGGTGCTTCTGTGAGACCCATCTGGTCGTGACTAGCAGGTCTTTGATCAGAATCAGTGCTTGAAATCATCAAGCAGTTAATCCCTCCCAGATTACTGAGGGAATGAGACTCTGCAGAGAGAATTTATATATAAATCATTTGCCTGGCATGCTTTGGAGCCAGGCAGATGAAGGAAGAACAGAAAAAAAGAGTGGCTTCACATAACATATAGGAGGATATTTGGAAAATAACACAACTGGAAAGCATTGCTGTTGCAGATTCTAGGCAGCAGGGACCCATCACTAAGGAACAAGTTATATGACTGATGGGGGTTTGTTGCCCAAGGGACAAAAGTAGCATTTTGCATACCTGCTCAAATTCTACAAAATTCTCATGTCTGAGCCACTGACGAAGTCCTGTGCAAGTGATCTTGAAGGTTTATGGATCAATTTTCCAGCCAATATAGTGCAAGGTGGGACACAAACCAGAGACAGCTCCCACCACCATATAACATTTCAGAAAAACATCAGCAACTCCTTAAATACCTACCTGTCATACAGGGGAAAAAAAGCAAAGAAGTTGACATCTCGATGTGAGTGACATGTATCAGATATCTGTCAGTACAATAATACCTTAGAATTATTTAAAAAAAAAAAATGCTAACAATTTCCTAACTCAAAAAGTAGTGTCATGGAAAGATGAATTTGACTTCATCTTAGTAGATAAAAGGGCACTGATCTAAGAAATAAAAACAAAGATTTTTTTAGGAGCAAGTCATCATGACTTAATTACATTCGTTATGTGTAGACTGAAAAAAAAAACTTGAATTAGTAATAAATATGGTTGGTGATTTAAAAGAGACAGGTTCATAAAGCTGAAAACAACTACAAGCTGATAGAACTGGAAAAAAGCATGAATAATTTGGGAGAACTGATTAAATATTTTATTTGATGGCCAAAAATCTACCATCACACAGCTGAAAAAATAGGTTATGTTAGTTATACAACAAGTTTACTTTAGCAGAGAGAATAAAAGCACCTATGAAAACTAAAATATATTTGTGATCTCTGAGTTTGTATGCCAGTTGGGGGGGAGGGGGTAATGGAATAAAAAAAAAAAAAGGAGCAACATGACAGAAATGGATATAAATTTAGAAGCTAGAAACTTTGGGAAACTAAGGAAATAGAAAAAGAACCAAGTAAAAAACAAGGGGTGTTGCGGTTGTAAATAATAAAAATTCCAAAGGTAAGGAATCCTGACAGAGGTGCTCTTTTTTTCTTAAATGAATAAGGCAGGGTTATAAATAATAATGCAGTAAAGTCAAAACTGTTAAAAAAATACTCTGTTTTTTATTTGGAAAAAAGGATTATGTATTCACATTACATGAAAATGATGAGTACATTCACTTTAACAAGGAATTTTTCAGAGGCTTTTTCTACAAAGAACTATAACAAAGAACAATAAGATTTTTATTATTTTTGCTTAGAAATACAGTGGGTTTTGAATGAGATTTAATCTGAGTTACCTGGATCTATATTTAGAAATGTTATAAACAAGTCATTTGTTAGCCAGAGGGGTCCAGAAGAAGCATTAAGCCGGGAGTCTACATTTTTTAAAGAAGTCACTTTAAACTCCTAAAGTCACTTCAAACTCCTAAAGCACTGAACAGATTTATTTCTTCATCTTGAAATGCCAATGCTTTCTTCAGTGCAATGCCTGCTATTTGTTAGGCACTTCACAAAGTCTCGTATAAATTCTTTCTGAGCATCTGATGAGATGCTGTGTTTTTGGCAAGACAGGATGTCAGCGCCTGCTGCTTTTGAAGGCAGGCTTTTTGTGGAAGGTTGTATATAAATACATATTAAGGAAGAATGTTTTAACATAACATTTGGGACATAAATATTCATTTCCTGCTGCAAACTATAGATGAACAAGGTATTCTAATTCCTTCTGATTCTTGAACACTTATTTTTGGAATGTTTGCTACCTCTTCCGTCTGTTGCTCCTTGATCCCATGTTTTCTGGGTGAAACAAAATAACTCCTTTGCTATATGTTTCTTGGATTTCAGGAAGAAAAAACATGCAAGGCTGAAGCTGATCAAAATAGTGACCACTGTTCTCCTGTGCCCCATATATGAAGGATAATGAGAATGTGATATTTTAGTGGTTCCTTCTCCTGTCAGCCTGAAATCCTTCCTGAATTCCTGTAGTTTATAAAAGACAACAAACAAGCAAGCAAACAAACAAACAAAAACTGTTGTCAGACAAGGATCAGTTCCTTTGTTTATTTGTGCAAGGTGGGCAGGGTGGTGTGACTGTCTGACAGACAAACATCTCACCTGAAGTGTCCCACATGGTGCTGCAGTACTGATGCTTGATAGCATACACAGCAGAGGTCAATGAGGTCGACGTACTCAAAGGCAAGACTGAGCAGAGGCCATACAACCAGACGTAAGGCTAAGCTCTAAGCACAAGCCACTGCATCAGTTTGAGGCAAGTATCAAGATCCCTATTCACTGCAGCTGGCAGGAAAATGGTATTTCCTGTGGGAGGATTTTATGTCTTCTATAAAATCCACATGGACATTTTGGGGTTTTACCTAATTAAAAAATCACAATCGGAACCTTTTTCTTCCTATTGTTAATATTTGAAGCACAGATAAAAAGCGTATTTTCCTCCACATAAGCAAAGGAAGAAAATATTTGCCTGAAAATTTCTCATCTAAAAGAAAAAAATGCAAAAGCATTTACATGTTAATAAAAGCAACTCCTACTGGTTATTATCCTCCTTTCTCACTCATGCACATTACTGTGATCCAAGCAGTGAATGAGCAGGCTTTCAGACCTTCCTTAGCATGCAAATGAAGCATCGGCTTATGCGTTACCCCTTGCATCTGAAAGCAACCTGTGTGTCGCAGCATAACCTTGTTCAGAAAAATGGGGGGTCTTCCCCTATTCCTTCAGCACAGACAGGCAACATTTTCCATCCATGGTGTGTAGGACTAAACCTAATCTAAACAGCAGCAAAACAGAGACAGAAAAGCAGGTGAAGGTAAGGAAGCAAATGAAAATAGATGGTTATTTTACCAATAAGTGTTTCAAAAAGGAGAAATTACAGCATTTCCCTCCAGGTGTACACTCAAAATCAGATATGACGGACGATCTGATCATTTCCTAAAGTGTTGCCTGAGAGAATTAAGCACAGGCCATGGAGCAGATCCACTGCACAGACAAATTGTTGTATGCTTTTACACCAGCTGAAAGACTGGTTCTTCTCCATCCCATCTGTCACATATGCACAGATGCAAAACAGGTGCCTGCAGTCCTCCAGAGCAGGTACCTTGCCTTTCTCCCAGTGTTTTTTTTTATGCACCCAGTGAGTTTCTGTACTTGATTTAGCTCTTTTCCAACTTCATTTCATAGAGAACAGAAGACGTTTTTTGGCAGTGACACTTAGCTGAACTCTGCTTTGTGTGCAGTTAGATTTACTTCTAACACTTCTGAATGTCGTTGCCAGCATTGTTGCTTTTGTCCCCAACCCTCTTTTTGTTGGTCGGTTTTGTATTGAAATCACAGTTAAACCATTCAGCATGGTATTTTCTCTACAGAGTGAAAAGTATGTGAAAGCAGTTGAAGGTCACACGTATTATAACAAAACAAAAGAGAGAAATAATAGGGCATCCATTCTGAAGTCCTCAGACATCCAACATATTATTGCCTCGGTGATTTCAGTGCGGATAAGAAGAGTTGCAGAGGGAAGGAGGCATCTTAATCCAGCTGCTCCTTTCAGCATACACAATGAGAGGTATGCAGGGGTCCTGTACCCAGCCCCTTCCTGCCGCTCCATGTCACATGCCCAGAGTGGTCTCTAGAAAATATACCTCTCTGCCAGGGTACCATGGAGGTAAATGTTCAGTTCCTGGTTATTTTTTTCCGCTCTAGTTTTATCCTGCTCTGGCAGGGGGGGTTGGTCTTCAGAGGTCCCTTCCAACCCCTAGCATTCTGTGATTCTGTGATTTTTATCATTTTTTTCCCCAGTGGCAACCTTGGTAGGGGTCTCACTCAGAGGGACTGAACCCCTCAGGTCATCTGCTTCCAGGCAGATGTGGGCACTGCAGCCCCCAAGTCCCATTTTAGCTGTGCAAATGTTCTTATCTGGAGCCTGTGACCTGAGCCAAATTAAGTGGCTGAATACCATTTTCCTCCAGTGCAGACGCAGCTTCTTCTTCCACCCCAATGAAAAAGTGCCTGGAAATAGGACATAAAAGAGAAGGGAAAGAGAGTAGGTATGTACCTCATTACAGTTCCTTCCTCTCTTTAGGTTCTCAACACCTTAGTCAAGAAGAACAGCCTGCATTGTTTGAAGTGTAATGAATTTATCTCTGTGTGGGTCTTCCCAGACTGTCAGTGTGCCCAAACTCTTTTCCCTTAGCGGTTTTCAACTTTTAGCCCTTCTTTATTGTTGTACTTATCGCTCAGTTGGACAGGATAAAGTGTAATGATTTTAAACTAAAAGATGGTAGATTTAGACTAGATGTGAGGAAGAAATGTTTTACCATGAGGGTGGTGAAACACTGAAACAGGATGCCCAGGTGACAGATGCTCCATCCCTGGAAACACCTAAGATCAGATTGAATGGGGCTCTGAGCAACCTGATCTAATTGAAGATGTCCCTGCTCTCTACAAGGGAGATGGACTAGATGACCTTTAAAGGTCCCTTCCAACACAAGCTATTCAATGATTCCATGATTCTATGATTTGGAAGCAGATACTTAACATCTCTGAAGCTGCGAGCACCACACCTTTTTAAAAAGTGTCTTTACATCTCCTTGTAATTATAGTGGTTTCTGTACTGCAGTTAGTTATAGGTGCTGGTACAGGAACATATAGGGATGCTGTGGTACAAGTCAGGCAGAGAAGAGCCTTCTGAGGTCTGGTTGTTAGGGGTGGTAGCTAGCGTATCCAAAGCAGCTGTGCATCTCTAAAGACAGTGGAATCTCACAGCTCTAAGATGTAAGAAGTGCTCACACAGTTCAGAAATGCCCCTGCATCATAACTCTGCAGTTCAAAACAGAAGGGAAAAGAAAGTTTGAGTCTACCTTTGCTCCACCTGGCACAGGGAGGGGCACAGCACTTGTCAGTCACTATGGCCAGTTCAGGAGCAATGGGTTCCCAAATAGTCCTTTCTTTCTGAGTCTGAGCTTCCATCTCTTGTGAACACCATTTTGCTCCTCTGCCTGAAAGTCTGAACACTGACAACAAAGCCCTAACTAACGTTCAAACAGTTACGCAGAGTCATTAGTCCCAGATTTTATTTTTTTCCCCAGGCCAGACATTCCCTCAGATGAGGAATATAATTCCCTTGGAATATAAAACACAATGCAGAGCCATGAGCTAGCTTGTAGACCAGAAGAATTAAAGCCATTTTATTTACCTATCTATACAGTGCCATATATATTATATTAGCACAGTGCTCTACCCAGGCTAATAAATTCGGCTCTGCGTTGGAGGTAATAAACCTGCTGGCTGGACTGCAGCCAGTCTTATATTGTAGCTAACCTAAAAGAACTACCAAAGCCAGCTAGTGACAGAACAGACTGAGTAAATATTTGGGTGCTTAGCCTCTACTGAACCCTCTGCTGCTCGAGTTCCATTGCTCTCAACACCTGAACAATCAAGTTTAAAGTTTAGTCAGGTATGTATTATCAGCTACTATGAGGGAATATTAATCGTGACTTGGTGCAAAGCAAAGAGAAAAAGATTCTTCTGCCTTTTACCTCCCAGAAGTGGAGTTATATATGAGACCATTTGTCTGAGTATATATGGTCTTGCTGTCAGGGCTGGCTGCCAGAGTGGCTTTGTTCTTCCATGCAGACACCTAAATCATCAATCCTGAGTCCACAGAACAAGAGTATTTTAAACAGGGAGTGTCAATATTAATATCTTATTTCATTGTTTCTAATCAGCTAAAATTACTCAGGGCAAATTCTGCTCTCTGTTATCCTGGTGCAATTCATTGATTTCACAATGGCCAAGTGTAATTGTGTGCAGAATTTGGCTATTAATGTAATTTTAATAAAAGTTTCTTCATGTATATTTCATAAATCTATTATTTTGCAGCTAGAGTTTTCTGATCAGAGAGAAGATATCTCTAGAGACTGTTGCTCATTTGGTGAGGTAGGCAACAGGTAATAACTACCACTGCATTAGAAATATAAGTGAAAGTGAAAATTGGAAGTTGCTTTAAGATGAGAGTATATTAAATATGGTACATTTGCTTAAGTATCTTTATAATGTAACTTGGTTTTTCATCTTGATCTTTGATTAAAATTACTTTCTATGGATTTAAATCTTCATACATGCCAGAACACCTTTGCACAACTGGAATAAACAAGACCCTTAAATTAAATTCATATTGTGCCAAAACCTTCCCTCAGCAATATCTATGCATAGAAATTGATAACAGGATTTCAAATCAGAGCTGAAGGTCACCTCTTTTGTATCACAGGCCATTACATTTCTCCCCTGTAAATCGAGTAGCTTTACTCAAATTAAAAGATTTCAGCTCCTTTGAGACCTAACTGTTAAGTGCTTCAGACAGAGATCAGCTGAAACAGAGCTACCACAAATGCCCAAGTTTTTGTTATCTAGCACTTTGCAGTGCTATATAACAGAAGTGCAGTACGGCAGTAAAAACCTAGTGTCCCTAGCTCTGAATTTAGGGAGAAGCCATCTTTGCTTCTGAGCATGTGAACCTGGCATAGTGGGTAAGGACCAAACCAGGAGGACCGTCTGTACCACATAGGAGTACTGTCCAGTTTTGTCCTGGGAGAAAGTTTCCCTTGTCATCTCTGTCTTAACAGAGGGCTGCAAGTGTTAGTGGGAATACCCAGCTTCTTCTCTCTATGGCCTCAGCAGAGGTGGAATGACTGGGGAAGTTGTCCATGCTTTTTGGTGTTTGTCTAGCTTGATGTTTGTCTCCAGGTGATAGCAATCTGTGGAACTAGTCCAGTAGTCTTGATTCCCAGTGTGCAGTTAGAAATTGCCCTAATCTTATTTAAAACTCATTGTTACAAAATTGCATTTTGTTATTTATGGATGAGCTCTTCTACCTTCACCATTCAGATGTAATGCCTCATTTGGTGTGGGTCAACAAGACTGAACCCTTCTCTATCACTCCCACACAGCTATTAAAACTCCTTTCTGTAAAGAAATAACTGTATCCAGTGAAAAGTAAATAAATCCAGTGATTGCCTCTCAACTACTTTTTTCAGTAGAAGAGAGTACATTCTGTTGTTATCCCTTTTTGCCACATTCTCCTTGAGCTGAGGACATCTTTTCATAGTACCCCTAACAATACTGTGTACAGAGGAAAGATCACTCCACTTAGTCCTGCTCAGTTATCCCTTTTTACATATACAAACCCATTTTTGTTTTCTTCCACAGCATTGCACGGTAATCTGCAATTATTTTTCAGAGCACCCCTTACACTCAACTCTTATGACTTAGGCTCATGTACCCCAATGTAATTTACTTTTCAGGAGCCTGTGTTTCATCTGATAGATTTTGCCTGATTTTTGAAAGGCATAAGTCTAAATCCAGATGCTAAAGAAGCAAGGGAAATTGCTTTGAGGATTCCTTTTTGACTGAAAGATTGCAATTGCTTTCCTGGAGTCGCAAAGAACTACAAGAATGACCTTGCTTAGTGTAATTTGTGATTTGAGAGAGGTTCCTCAGCTCAGAAAAATTTGCTTTCTCTTCAGCTGCTTAGTGTTGCCAAATTGTTACAAATAAGGGCTAAGGGGGAAAAAATATTATTTGAATACTCAAGTTGCAATGGTGAGACATTTAGAGCACTTACAAGCTAGGCACTTTACATCATCCATATGATAGATGCTCAAGAGTCTTTTCAGGTATCATCCAAAAAAGCCTATAATTTTGTGTTCTAGGAACATGATAGCAGAGTTTACATTATCAAATTGTCATACAAATAGATCAATTAGGAAAACAGATCTTGCATGTTTAGAAAGTGAAGTATATGTAAGCATAAGAGAAACTTTGAAAAAGGGACATTTGTACTGGATCTGGTAGCACGACTTACCACAGTTAGATCAGCAGAGTAACATATATCATGCAAAATGCCATACTGGTAGGAAAAAGTATTCCAATGTGTCACGTACCACACAGAAAGGGTGGAACCAAACTGTGAAGTGCTGTGAGATACAATGTTGAATGTGCAATACACAATGAGCCAGAATAGAAAGAGATGACAGCAACCAGACAGACGACCAAAATAAAATAAAAAAAAAATTACATGCTGTCTTTGATCCTGTTTACAAGGGGAAAGCAACTGCACAGTGAAGCTTTCATGATATCACAGAATCTGCAAGCGTAGGAGAGATTGCTTGTGAGAGAGGGCTTGAACCTGGAAGTTTGAATGCAGCTCTCCCATTAACTTCAGCTTGAGTTCAATACACAGAGCACCAGAAAGATTAGGGATGCGATAACTCAGTAAGTGGCTTGAGGACAAGTAAGACATATGCAAAGAAAAATACCATTGATCAATATCACCCTGCACTGTCCTTCCTTGCACTGTATTAGCTCACAAACTTCAGAGATAAAGCATATTTTTAATGAAAGCTTAAGTATTGTATAAGGATTTACCATCTACCAAGAGTAGCCACATCTTCATAAAAGGGTTTTAGGATTGCCAGGGAAGCATCAGCCTGGTCCTCTGTAAGAGGCAGAGGAAAAGAAGGAGAAATGCTGTATGTGGAAATCAAGTTTTAGAGGCATGAGCATTGCTACTTGCTTCTTGAAAGAGAAACTGTTTTTCAAAAACTCCGTCATATTAAACAGCATATTAGCTCTCAAAGTCTTTTACTAGTCAGAGACTTTGCAGCACCTGTACAGGGAGTGGGGAAGGGGAAGAAGGACAAGCATTAAAATGAACATTTTCTAATATTTTGCAACTTCTGTAGCTAGATAATGACCCACATTTTTGCTAGTGTTGCTGTAAAGGAATAATACTGTACTAACAATTTTTTTTTTTTTTTTTTAAACAATCATCATACTGAAGACTGTAAGTAGCTGAGTTATATATAAAGCATATGAGATAAACCTCATACTTTACTTAGCACCTGCTAAAGAAAGCCTCAATGTAATGTCATATCAATCACTGGACATTCAGGGCAGGTTTAGATTGGATATTAGGAAAAATTTCTACACTGAAAGTGCTGAGGCATTGGAACAGGCTGCCCAGGGAGGTGGTGGAGTCACCATCTTTAGAGGTGTTCAAAAAACATGTAGACATGGCACTTCAGGACATAGTTTAGTGGTCATGATAATGTTGGGTAGACAGTTGGACTTGATGATCTTAGAGGTCTTTTCCAACTTAATGATTCTATGATTCATAGTTCAAGATGATGTTTGACTAACATGAAAGATTCCAGAGGAAAATAAAAATGATCAGAGGTGTGAAAAACACAGTCCAGCAAGAAAGATGAAAATAATTGGATCCATTTATTTCTAAGGACTAAAGGGACACCATTTTCAAACATATAAAAGTTTGTTGCAGAAAACAAAAGGGATAAATTGATCTCTGTGTTCACTATAGGTAGGACAAGAGGTTATAAGTTTAAGCTGTTTCAAGGAAGATTTACACCAGACAAGAGGAAAACTTTCCTAATATTAAGGATTGGATGAGATATACAGGGCAGTCTCACCACCAGGCTTTTTAAATAGGATACGTGAAAGAGAGAAATGTTTACTCATAGCTGATTCTTCCTTGAGGCTGAGGATGGCTAAAATGCCCTGTCTAGAT
The DNA here is from genome assembly GCA_025345505.1 of Todiramphus chloris collaris. NCBI lineage: Eukaryota > Metazoa > Chordata > Aves > Coraciiformes > Alcedinidae > Todiramphus > Todiramphus chloris. The sequence continues at coordinate 38,821,937 of JANVCC010000021.1, forward strand.
CATTTGAGTCTAGATTTATGATCCAAGCTGATGCCTCTGAAGTGAAATAAAATGTATTTATTTTTTAACCATACTGCCAAGTTTAAGGAGAAAACTTAACCTATCTAATTAAAACCACAGGAGTAGAATGAGTAGGAAACATATTTGGAGATTTGGCCTATGTTAAAACAACTTCTCTAGTGCATCCTTCAATGGGCATTTTAATGACAATCAGCAGTAAATATTTTGGCCACTGTGTCTCTTTTGAATGTAGAAGATGCAGAGAACCTCATTCTCCTTGAGGCATTTATGGGGCACAGTTTCATCCCTGTTTACTGGACAGAAGGCCATGTGTTGACTCTCTCGACAGAATAGTTTATTCTGGTGTATTAGTTGATTAAGTTTGAAAAACAGTTCTTTGGGGGAGGGGAATAATTATTCCAAAGCATTTTATCTTTTTAGAGGGACTTACTGTTCCAAATTGCTTGCAGCTTTTCTCTCCATATAATGATTATGGAGTTAAACATTAGTGAGTCTATATAAGTAGAATAACGACAAAAACTAGAGCAAGGAATGACAATGCTAAACTAACAAATAGGTCAATTACTGAAACAGATGAGAAGACAGAGGGTAAATTCTAATAGCAAGACATAGCTGGCACAGTGATTAGACCACAGGCAAAGCTTACTGAGTTTGGATTCAGAATCCTCAGACAGCAACAGTGGAAAACAGAGGACTCACTACACAGAAAGAGCACAAAAATAACTTGAGGATATCTATGAACACAGAAGGGAAAACAGTGCAAGTGAAAAATAATATGAGACAGAAAGTCCAGGAAGAACAAGTTTACCTGAGGATGAGGAATTGAAATGAGTAGTTGCACTTCTGCAGTACTATGCAGTTCTTTCTAGGGCAGGATACCACTGAGCTCTCCCAACCAGCCTGTCCTGACCAGAGTCCCTGAAGTATAACTGTGGCATTGGTGCCATGGCTCCTCAAATTGCCCAGCAAATGAATGTCTGTGTATCTACATTTTCTTCAGAGAGGATGACAATTTTCGTACAGAATGCATGCCACTGATAGGTCTTCCAGACCACCCTCTGATCTCACTTATAAGGAATCTGGAGACTTCTAAGGCACAGTCTCGCAGCAGGCAGAGAAAACTGACTGCTGTTGATAATAACATGGTGAGGTTCGTGCTGTGCAGGGTTGATTGATCCAAATTCAAGTGGTGATGGAGGGGAGCTTCATGGACAAAATCATTCCATGACTACAAGTGATCACCGAGTTGTGGTAGCACGAATAAAGTGAAGTCCTTTGGTTTTATTTAGGTTAGAACAAGCAAGGCAGAGAATGACTGAAGGGCTTGAGTAGGAAGGCAAACCTTGTTAGTTTCCATTTATTTTTACCATCTAATTTCTAATGCTTCATTGCTCTTGTGACATTTCAGACACATACAATGACTGCACTAAAATCTAAGTCCATAGAAGCAGGCCAATTTACAGCAGCTGAGAAGCTCATTCTTCTAAGGACTACTACTGAGACAAATCATTTTGATTTTTAGGCTTTCTTCCACCAATCAATATTTTTATTGCTTTACTTGAGATAGAAAACAATCATATAACAACAAAAGTTGTTGGATTCTGTTTTGGATTGTTTGTTTTATTTTTTTGCTGGTTTATTTTGAGCACAGTGGGGTACCCTCTTCTTGTAGAAAATATGAAAAAGGGTGAACAAAATTTATACTCTACTTTGAAGGGAAAGAAGGGAAAATACTTCAGTGCACTGCAGATAGGCTGAGGCTCATACTGGCTGTTTATTCAGTCTTCAAAAGCTGAGTTCTCATCCATGCTGCTGTTTGCATGTAAGGGCTTGTATTCTTGCACAGTTATGTGCTACTGCTGATGAGTCTCATTTCACTTTCTGTTCCTGCTCTTGATTCATCTCACATAAGAATTTGTGTTCCAAATCAATTGCACAGATGTATCTATAGCTGTTTCCGACTAAGCTTGCTTTCACCACAAAGTTAATATACACCATAGCACAGAAATAGAAAGCACAGTGGTGTGCTCATGGGAGTCTGCTACCCAAATTGCCCTATGCACCAGTTCCTGGGTTTGCACTTCATGTGTCACAAGCAGGTGAGGGATGGGAGTAAAAGGAAACTGCGTAATCACAGTGCTCTGGCCTGGGGGCCACGGATCAATCTTAAGGTTTTTTGTTACGCTTTTTGTCACCAATCTAAAATTATTCCCTCTGTCAAACCTGTTCTTTGAGGAATATTTCAACATATCCTCAAGGTGGGCAAGGGTTCTTTTTCTGAATATTACTCATTTTGCTCGCATCACAGGCATCAATATCTGTTTCTCATCAATTTAAGGAAGATTTAATTCATTTATCAATTCCACTATTGAATTCTTTGAAAGGGGACAGATCTTTGTGTTCAGAAGTCTAGAAAAATCTTCTCAAGTATCGCTCCATTACTTTTATAATTTGTGGCAATAAAAGATTAGCACAGAAGAACAGATTAGTTGCTGGTTGGCAGCTTCTCTAACATTTATAATAGTTAGCTAAAATAGCTTTACCTACGTAGCCTCATGTTCAGTAAAATTAGTTTAAAATTTTGTGCAGTTAAATAATTGTAAACATAATGAATTGGATCTATTCCTGGTGCTCTTCCTTATTACTTCAATTTACTAGTTCAATTAAAGAGGAAAGAAAAAAAAAAAAAAGTGAAAGCTGCAGATGCTTCAGTAAATTTTGCGACAACTTTTAAAGCCTGGAATGCAGTCCTAGAGCAAAGCTCCCAGGCACAAGCATTGATACAGAATTACCAGAAGGAGAGGAAGGCTGAATAAGACAAATCACAATCAAAGACATCCCAGAACATCCCTGTGCTGTCAGTAAAATGCAGGGTTTGCTAATCTCAGTTTCGGTATGAACTCATTGTTTTACCCTGAGCATCTCTCTTCTTCATGTCCCTAACTATAAAATTATAAGGTGTCAGGATTTGTTATTGTCTACAGAAGGCCAGTAGCTTGCTAAATATTTACACACTTTTCTGATGAAAAAAAAAAAAAAAAAGAAATTATATTTGTGAATGATTGAAAAACATAAAGCATTACAAACATTCTATTGTTTGTACACATTTCTTATGAAATATTTAATCAGCTAAGATATTACTCTGACAGCCCTAGCCATTCACCAGTTTGATTGTCCCTTTGTAAGGACTGTGCTATTGACACAGAATCATCATTTCTCCCTTCCTAATCATATTTTCATGCCTCATGTCATTCCCACCTGTGGCTTTTTAGTAATTAATGATGTTACAATGCAAATTCTAATCAAGCCGCATATGTATTTTCTTCATCTGTTTCCTTATGGGAAACATTTTAATTTCCCCTGGCATTTATGCAGCTGCTGCATGTCCTTCTGATTATTTCTTCTGTTGAAAAGTGGTCAAAATGTTGTTCAGGCCAAAAATCAGTCCAGCTATAACCACATGAAACTCTTTTTGCATAGAGTGTCCTAATCCACATTCCATCTATTTTTATGAAAACCTAGGCAAATCATAGTATCCATGAGATATGCAGTAGCAGCAAGAAAGGCAAAGAGAAATGAGATTTTTGGGGCTACCAAAGCAGGCTGCTGTAATGGGTGTTTTTAAGACTACAGCAACTCTAACACACAGAAAACAAATTTTCCTGCTACACAATGCTGTCTGTTAAGAACATGCCTATAAATATCATCCCCTTTTTTGTCTGTCTGTGAAATAGATGAAAGCATTCAAAGTAGCATTTTCTCATTAACATACAATTAAATGTCTTTTGAAAGGAATTTTAATGCATACATAGCAACTTGTCTATTATTTTAAATCTCTGTTTTGCTGCAGGCAAACACAAAGACAGTTATGCAGATGAAGCATAGGCCTGGGAATGGAGTGGTATACTAAAATCTGTCATGGGCTTCCAATGTATTTTACCCCAGTCCTATGAATATTTCTTGGACTTATTTTAATCTCCTGTAAAATGGAAACAACAGCTCACACACACATTGCAGGGAGTCTGGGAGGTCTATTTCTTCAAAGCTCTTTGACAATCTCTGTTACAAAGCACTAAAACGCTCTTACTATTGTTTTTACACATACCTTCTCTTCTACTTCAAAGAGATCTGAAGATGTATCTCCATTACAGCTTAATGGCCTGTAACATTTTTTTTTCCCCTCTTATAGCTGCAAGCAGTGTTTTAAATTAAGTTCAAACCACTGAGGAAAAAAAAAAACATCCTCTTTGGCCTTCCTGAGTTGTCCACAATGCCTTTATCTGATTTCTCACCTTCACACAGTTTCCATATGTGAGGTTTCAGATCCAAGGAAAAAATATACCTGAACAGTTTTTGCAAACTAGTGATCTACCATGGGCTATAGTCTGTTCTGCAGACATTTTGCATCCAGAAGATGGCAATGAAATGAAATTGCTTCAGCCACTCCAGACAGCTTACTCCTAAGCTTTTACAGTCAGGGGGATACAGCTCTCAAAGAGTGTCACATTACTTGCAAAAAGAAAAACAACATCAAGTTGAGGGCAGGTCCTCACAATCTCAGCCAGCTCTCCCATCTCTATAAGTGTGTGACTAGTCGTGTTGTTCTACAAGCAGGCAATGATTTGGAGTATGAAGCAGTTTGATAAGCGGAGCTTGTGAAGAACTATGCAGCTAAGCTCTCCATAGCAATATTAAAGAAAAATGACCTTGCTTTGAAAATATACACTGTGTGTTTCTTCACTGCTTCTCTATGATCTGTGCTGATTTCTACTGTGCTCAGCATTCTTGGAAACTTCTGCCCTACTGGGAGACCTAGAGGACCTAAGCTTTAGTTTAGTAGCTCTAAACTCCAAAACATGCACTCAAACAGGCACATATGTACATACAGACACAAGGGCTCACATTATAAAAGAGTTTTTATTCATTTTCCAGCAGACAACTTGTGGTGGGTTGACCCCGGCACGGCACCAGGTGCCCACCAAGCCCTTCTATCACTCCCCCCGACCCCCTTCAGCACAGCACGCAGGGAGAGAATGAGACGTAAAGCACAGGGGTGTGGGTTATGATAGACAAGATGTTATTTTCTACTTCCCGTTCACAGGCGATGTCGGGCCAAGTCCAGGAAGCAAGGCTCCAGGAACACGTAGCAGCCGCTTGGAGGACAAAGCAGAATGCCCCCCCATCCTCCTCCTGCCCTCTCCCTTTATAGTTGAGCTGACGTCCTATGGTATGGAATATCCCACTGGTCAGCTCAGGTTGGCTGTATCTTCTCCCCCATCCTGCCCCCCATCCTCTGGTGCCGTGTGAGCACTGGCAGTCATCACACGGGTGTGTTATCAACACCCTCCAGCTCCCAGTGCTACAGCATGCGGGCTGGATGGGGAAAAGCAGCCCAGCCAGACCCACTACACAACTGTAATCATAACTGATGACTAGCACTTAAAAGCACCACTTACTCTGTGTATGGATATACAGAAAAAGTCTTTGGGACAGAAAGATCAATTAAATTAAAATAATAGAATGAAATTTATTTGAGTTGTTACCTCTTTTTTAACTGAAAATAGGACTTTAAGAAAAGCACTTAATTTTCTGTCATCATTTCTCCCAGCTGTACAATGGGATAATAACGTTGCTTTGTCTCACTGAGATTCTGTGAAGAAAATTCATTATTCTTGTGAGAGCCTCTACTAGCAGAGATAAGGGTTGTGGAAAAGCCTCTCAAAAACTAGTATTTGGGCTTATCATTGGTCACATGAGTAAAGTTAAATACATTCATAAGTGCTTTCTGGTTTTAGACCTAGGTCAAGACAGGTGATATTAGCACAAAAATTCAAAGTTTGGAATTTTTAAAATGAAAAGATGATGTTACAATTCAAGAAATCAATAACTTTGAGGTTAAGAAACATTTCCTACATTTTCAGAATCTGCCTCTCTCTGCATCACAGCAGCATTTTCTGGTACAAAAGGGAGAAAGCACATTCAGAAAACTCAAATCTGTGGCATTACCATGGTGCTGTGTAGACTTATTATCTTTTTGGGAGGATTTTTGTTAACCCTAGACTGAGGAATTCTGTTCAGTGCTCTACTGAATGGTTTTGATACATACTGGCAAGGATACATCCTGCCTCAGGTAGCTTCAGAGATATAGAGCCCTTCACCTGCTGTTGCAGTTAAAGTCTCCGTCTGACCTCTGGGAAGTATACATTTACTACTTTTTTGGTGTTTTTTACATAAGTAGTGTTGTTATCAGTGTTCTCTAGCAATCTTCATCACACATCTTTTCACAGGAAGAAGAACAAAAGGTAGAATAAAAAGTACAGGTTGTCAAAGATGCTGTCATTTGGAACATATTTCTCCTGAGCTGTATCTGAACGGGGAGATGAAAGAAAAGATACTAAAATATTTTATGTGTGTTTGAGATGAGCTCAATGCTATTGCTGTTGTTTCTCTGCTAAAACACATCACTGACTAAAGCAACATAAAGCTCAAAATGCTGTCTTTGAAAATAGTTAGACAAACACTATTTAGAGGCTTGGTTGTTTGGTTGTTTTTTAACTTTGCTTTAGCCTGTCAAAGTCGAGAACTGTCTCTCTCTCTGCCATTTGCAGACTCTGCTTATGCCCCCTTGCCATTTACAAGGGTTTAGACAGCGATTGCATGTCCTCTTCTCCTTTAGTTCTTCTGCTATAAATAGCAGCTGCAGAGCAATGAATGCCCACAAATGCCAGGTAACACAATGCAGTAATGCATGGAGATGGTATGTCTTACAGAAAAGAAGTGACAGTCATCTTACAAACTCATCATAACTATGTGTCTGTGCATCCAACGGGCAAGTCACACCACCATCACTCCTGCTCACTCCTGATTTCACCCAGGCCGTATATAGATTGTGCTTTAGATGAATGTTATGTCTATGCCTCCTCCCTGGCTAGCAGCAGGCAGGAGTAGCAGTCTGGTCTGCAGGATGAACTTCAACGTTGTGATAGTCACAGTGCCTGAGAGCACTGTGGTAACCACTGCAAGAGGCACTGATGGTTACAAGCTGTGGCATCTGTGTTTTATGTCTGCAGCCTACTTTAATTTGTATCTTACTCCACAACAAGCCTGCTGTTAGTGTTGCACAGTTAAGGATAGTATTTTGCAAACAGTAAGGGGCAAATTCACTTCCAAACATTGATTCCCTTCTTAATCACAAGGAGCAAGAAAGCAGGGATCCTCCAGGAATTTCTACTTGCACTCCACAGGCACAACACCACGCAGAAAACAAGCATCATATTCACGTCCCAAACTGGAAATGTCCAGTCTAAGCTAGTTGTCTGGCATCTACCTGTAGTCAGTGAAGAAAGGAAAACACTGAAGAGACTGACTGATCCAGTGTGAAAGCAGGTGTCTCAGAAAAGCAGCATGAATTGCCCTCTGGAGCTTATCTCTTCCCATTAATTATTAAGGGTAGCCAGGAAAACTGGTTTAGACTAGATACCAGACTTCAAGGCAGCTTAAATTAGATGAGCTGACTTCCAGCCCTGCTTGAAAGGAGACTACGGCAGAATCCTCTCCTCTCTGCCTATAGCAAGCTTTCTGCTTTGCGGAAACTTCAGGCAAAGCTCTGGCTTAATTTAAGTCCATGGCAACACTCTAACCAGACTAGGATTTCTCCTGTCATACCTGCTTATGATTCCTGCACTATCATAGCCTCACAAAAATACTAAGTGGGAACTTCTGAAGTAAAACCTTGTTCAAATATTTCACAGTATAAGAAAAGAAATAATGCATTTTGGAAAGGTGTCAAAATTCTACTTCAAAGCTTTTAGCAACCTTGCCTTTATTTTGTAAAATGTTATTTTGCTTACCATAAAATAATGTCTCAATTGTTAAAGTAGCTCTTTTGTCACACGATGCCATAAAAAATGGAGTATTCACCAAAAACCCAAAGACTATTTGTAAAACTGAAACAGGCTGTGGCAGAAATGAGGCAGCTCTGGGTTAATTCCCAAACACCAAGTTTTGACCCAGTTACTCCATGGCTTACTGGAAAAAGATGTTGTGTAAAATCAACACGGAAATTGGGAAACCAGAAAGAAAGCCAAGATGCAACCTCAGACAAGACACCTCTCAACAAACATGTGTCAGATTTACAAACGCAGGAAGGGGAGATGACAAAAGATTTCTGTGATAAAATGTGACTCTTTCTGCGGAAGGGGGTGGACATTTAACAGGCAGGTAAGGGAGACAGACAGACAGAGGTTATAGCTCTAACTGCAGCCATTAGGGCTGACAGCAAACAGGAAACCTATTTATTAGCTCTGTCAGCAGTTTGGAAGTAATCCAGGTAAAATAGACATGCATATTGGCTTTGTTGGTTTAAAAATCCTCTTTCCTTTTTGTTACCTCCTGTCTTCACCACCTTACCTACTCCTGCAGCCAGGGATTGGGATAACCATCAGTCCTTACCCTAGCTATATCCCTGATGCCAGTTGTGCGCCTTCATATCATCAGGGGAGCTGTGCCAGGGCTGCAGGTGGGATGCACACCTCCAGAGCAGCTTCCAGCAGGTCCTTGTCACTGGCCTGCTGCAGTACACTCCTCCAGTCACCTCCTTTGGTCACCTCGGGGCATGAGCAGAGTCTGCATTGACCCTCAATACACTGTGCAGGGCATGCCTCAGGAAAAAAAAATTTTAAAAAAGGGTAAGAAATTCAGCTAACTACAAAGAAATTTTTTTGTAAATATATATGGGTGCATATGAGAACAAAAAATATACATATTGTATATATTCCTGCACAGCTGCAAGTATCAAAAAAGGATATTTCTACCTGAAATTTTATAAAAGGCAATATTTCATTCTACCTCAGCACATAATTTATCCACCAATTTCAACCTTTCTCTACCTCCCTTCCATTAGCAGTAACTGAATATGGATCAAACATTAAATGCTCAAAACAGCCTATAAAAGGCAAAATAATGTCAACCTCATCTTGTTGTGGCAGAGATGAAGTCACACATGGATTGTCTGTAGTTACCAAGACAACCCGGAGGATGTCTGCAGTTTGAACTTCAGTCTGTCATTTGCCCATGCCTGAATGGCCAAAGTACCCTCTCTGTGGAAAAGTTGCTACTCAGAATATTTAACTAGGGCCTCTCCGAGCTTTGAGCACAAACCAGTCAGAGGCATGCATTTACTGTAAATGGAGGGAAATTATTCTTTCTTTTTAATGACTCTGCATTGCTAATCACATACATTCAAAAGTCACTAATTAACTCTGCTATGTATTCCAAGGAACAGTACTCACCAAAAAAACACTGACATTTTTAACAGTCTCATGAATGCTTGTTTCTTCTATTTAAATCTGTTTCTGAAACTGTAGGGTCCACTCAAGTGTTTCTGAGGTACCACAAGAAGTATAAACCTGTGTTTTTAAAAACAGAATATGAGATATGCTCCCGAAATGTGGGACTTCAAGACACAAAAAGACCAACAAATATCACGAGACTCCATTAAAAGCAGGAGCTGACAACACTGTGACCCAGAAGTGACATGGAAGAGTCAGTGCTATTTCTAGGTACAGTGAGATTCACACTGTTAACTTTTGAAATGTCTCCTAGAACATTCTGGGACCAAATTCACATCTGACTTAAGTCATTTCATCTCAGCAAGAAATATCACCAAGCTCATGTATGAAAAACTTTGGCCCTGGGTGTTTTTTCTCTGTCCATTTGAGTGGAGCACAGGCAATTTTCACATCAGTAATATCAGTTTTTCATATCTGAAAAAAAAAGTAAAAAGGAGCCAACAGATTTCGGTAACAAAATTATTACTTGCAACTGTGACAGATACCATGGTGACGTTTACAAGAATTTTTCCTATTAAGCTTTAGCAAGTACTAGTGCCATAATAAATAACTCTTCATATATGGAGGCTTCAGAAGGAGCAAATAAGGAATAATACAAGCAATTCTAGAAGTTGTTCAAAAAAGGATTATGTCACTTCAAACTTAAGCCAATAATGTAATAGGAAGAAAAAAAAAAAAAAAGTAGCTGAACTATATGGAATTACTTACCAGGATATCCTCATTCCTAATCTATAATTTATATGCACATTTATTTTACATTTTTGTAAAAATAATTAGATGTACTTGGATTCAAAATAAAAATTATCAGGTTATATATAAGGCAGCACAGAAGCATCTGAGGTTAAATAACACTCCCAGTGAGATGACTATGAATCTTTTTAATACCCAGGAGTCAGCAGGGGATTTTCCTCCCAATTTCCTACTGTAGTGAGGCTTCAATCCCTCTTCCTCCGAGAAATTTAACTTCTCATGGATAGAAACAAAGAATTTTGAAGATGGAAAAAACTGTAATGTCAACTTAAGTGTTTTCTGTATAGATGAAATGTGTGTGCAGCTGAGTTTACAGAAGGATTTCATAATATCAAGACCTACAGAGATCAAAAGTAATGAGAATTAGTCTCAGAGTCTGTGGTGGCATGAAAGGATCATGCATTTGGGAGAAAATTTACATTTTGTTTGTTGACATCTTGTAGATTGAGCTATGCCAGAGGGATATAAATCAATGAAAATGCTGCTATAGTATTTGAGACCATTATTAATATCTTCCAGTATATTTTTATAAGAATAAGTTAAAAAAAAAGTGAAAAACATATTAAATTTTTTTAATTCTTTGAGAAAAATTGCATTCCCTACTGTATCCATACATATAGTTTATACAATCTGAATGTTCTCCATTTTCACCTGGTCCTACACCGGCATAGATATGTAAGTAAACATGACAAATTTTCACTGCTGAATATGAAGAAACCCTGATAGGATGACAACTATATAACCAGAATGTGTAACTATAGCCAGAATTTCAGTATATAGGAACACAGATTCCCTGTCCCTGGGTATCTACTGGGCACTCCTTTAATCTCCCATTTAAGCAGCCATCACTTCAGTATAAGGCTGAGGCAGAAAAACAAGGACAAGCCATGTGGTGTTGTGTGATCCAGGAAAATATTCACTATCCTAAGAAGCTATAGTTAGTTCTACAGTGAAGATACAAGATGTTTTGAGATTTGAAGACAGAAAAGGAAAACATACTCAAAACATGCAAAAGGGAAAGTATAAAATATTCCTGGGATAACACACGAGGTTGCTATATTCTGAGGGAATTTCCACTGATATACATACAGAAACAAATATCTAAATCTTTTTGAAGTTACCTTTAGGAGGCATGAAGAAACTATCTAAGTCATCAGCTAGGATGTCTCCAGTCTACAGTAATGTTTACAGACAGAAAATAAAAGTAAAAAAAAAGAAAAAGAAAGAAAGTCAAAATCTGAAAATAATGACTACTGGATGCTTGTATCCAACAGAGTAAAGAATAAGTCCATGTAATAAAGTAGTGTAAAGGTTTTCAGTTCTGGAAAGGAGCACCTGAAAAATTTAAGTAAATAAGAATTCAGTCCTAAAGGCAGAACTTTAATAGGAATGGAGGAGGACCTAGACTGTACAAGGCTTACAAACCAAGAAGCTACCAGGAAAAAAATAGAAGAAAGCATTAAAAACCACCAGACTTTCCAACTCCACTGTAATTAAGATCCTCTAAACTTACATGAAAAAAAAAAAACAGAATATGGATAATAAACTGTCAGATGGACAAAACGATTGTAGGAGGTTAAAAAAATATATAAGAGATGGGAAAGCAAACCAAAAAACATATTGTAATTTAGTCAGATAATTGTGTAGAATGAACAAATCAGAGAAGGAAAATAGCAGAATTGATCAGAAAAATAATTTTAAAAAGACCTTTACAAATACATTGTGTGAGGGGATAGATATACTGCAGAGGAAGAGGCTCACAAATACAGAAGGCCAAACAATAAATGTGTAGAGATGTCCAAGATATTTCATTAAAAATGAAAATTAAAAGCTATTTTAATTATTAAAATGGGTATAAAACTTTCTGAAGCATAGAATGAAGACCACTGTTTTATATGAAAGAGAGGCAGGTATGCAGCATGTCTCAGACAATATCAGGAAGGTTTCAGACAGGCTGGTAGGTAAAAATAGGGGGGTTTTATACTCATATTCAGAAGCACAGGAGTAGACATGTGTAACACAAAACACTACATTGCCTGCGTCATTGCTTGTTATTAAAAAAAGCATGGGTCTATTAAAGTCAATGGAGCTGCAGCAGTTTAAAACAACATAGATTTTATCCCTGTGTAGCTGTATGGTTGAAGAGTTCTCTTATGTTGAAGGAAAACACATTTCTCCCTCATACTCCACTGAAGCAACATTTCCAGTATAACCTATCTTTATAAAAAGTCTCCCATGGAAAGTGGAGAAACTTGGTTAGAGCTGATAAAAAGAGATTCTCCCTACAGGGAATTAGCTTGAGAATGCATGTGAAGGCATGGTTCTCTTACTCTCTTTTGTATTTGAGACAACATTTTTGTAATATTTTTAGGGTGAGACATGACTATCTCACAGGTAGGCCATGTCTCCAAGCTCTGGACAGTAGCTTAGTTTACTCCAGAAGACCCTCTGAAGCATAAATTGTGCCAGACACAGCAAGCAAGGCTCAGTTACAAAAAGGGATTGCAGCTCTGACAAATACTTGGATCTTTCTCAGCAGAGACACAATGGGAATCCTGATGCGCAAATAAGAGAAAAAGTATCCCATGAAAGTGGCATAAGACTTCCACAAAAATAAGTCCTTGAGTAAAAGTATTCCAAAATCAAATCTAATAACATTGCATAGAAAAATCTATTCTAGAAGTCTGGAATTCAAAGCATCATAAAACTAGGGAGTTGTGCAAGCAACATTAAACAAGACAAGCAAAATGTAATCCAGAGCACTTGTAACAAAAACAAAGAATAAGGAATGGCGAATAAAAGTGTGAAGGCAGCGTAATGCTTCCACAATTAATAGATCTACTTAAAAAAAAAAAAAAATCAATTCAGTGCAAAGTTAGAAAGATGTCAGGAAGGAGCAATTATTTATGGCTAATTACTTTTTAGAGGATGATGACAATGGGTTAGTTTTCTCTGGTATTGATGAAGAAAAACCTCTGGGGAAATCATTTGCAAAGGTTACCAAGGATATGAATTATTCTTTGGTATGTATGAAGTACAAGAATATGAAAGAATGAGTAAAATACTAGTGTAGTGAAGGTCATCAAGACAACTCAGCTAATAGCATAAATTACCACTTTAGAGATTCAAACATGCCATCAATATGTCTAATAATGAGTGATCTCCTGAAGGGATGATTTGTTATGAACTGCTCAGATACTCACCAGAAAGATTACTTTAAAATAATTTTCTTCAAGAGAATATAGCAAAAGACAAAATTACAGAATTCATCCTGAGTTGTCCCCATGAGTGAATTATGGTGAAAAAGAACCACCTTTATGTACTGAGGTCTGTTCTCTTCCCATTATGTGAGGCCATGTAGCACATCCTTTTCCATTTACACCCCCATCCTGCTTCAGAACAGCTACCACAGTCTTCTTCATTTCATCTTCTCTTTTGTTCTCTCTTATTCATACTTTTGGCTTCGTTATCAGCTTCCTCTTAATACATCCATTCACAATCATCTTGCCTATACTAATCTCTAAGATAGATAGCAACAGCTTTATCTCCTGGAAAATTAGCCTATATGCCCTATCCGCGTAGAGTCTCCATCCTAATTTGCTCACAGACCTTATTAGTTGTTCTCACTCCTCCTCCAAGTGCTCTATAACATTTGAAAATCTGATTATAGAATCCATAGCACTCATTATAAATTTTCCTTCTCATCCCTCTCTCCTGCCTTTAAGCTGTCACAACACCACCTCTGCCATTTAGCCTGTTCATTATACTGCTCTGTAACCCTTTCTGTGGATCTCTCCTTCATGTTTCATTTCTTCCCATCCTGACTTTAGTAAGTAGGATAGCCACATATAACAACTGTCACATTTATATGCAACCTTCTTATGTAACTAAGGGCCTAGATATTAGCTATACTAGCTACCAGTTCCACTATAACTGATTATAGGCTGATTACACAGTTAGTTCCTAGACTCCAGGTAATGACCATACATGAAGCCTGCAGATGTTAAGAGATATTACCAAGTTGTCTGCTCTTGTATTGGAAGACAAAAGAAAGTTGGGTTTTTTCAACTTCATCATGGATTTCTTTAAAAAACACACAGGGCTTATTAACAACTGCATAGACTTTTGTTGTAAGACAGTATGTAAAAATACCCTCCCTGTTTTTATAAAAATGACTGAGCATGTGATACTGTTCTAAATGATGGAATTAATATTCAAGTTCTAAGGTACAAAGTTAAACAAAAGGCCTAGCCTGTCATTTTTATACATTTTGATCTTCAGTGCTATTTATCTTGCAATAAGCAACTCACCTCCAGACATGACTTGAATATGTCATCTATTCCTTCCAAAACTTTGTTGCTACATGGGAAGCCTCATCCCTCCCATGGTAACGAAGAAGGAAGAAGAGCTTGTGAGAAAGAAACATCAGCAATAGAGCCAGGAAAAGGAGCCTGACCCACCTTTGAAAGCCATCACTGTGGAGAAGTCTGAGAGCAAGTAAACTGCAACTGCCTGGCAGGCAGTGAGGGGAAAAGAAAGTGTTTCATGAACAGCTCACCTACCTTGGCAGCTAATAAAATCAATAAACTGGCATAAAAGTAGAATGGGGAGAACCAGATCTTTGAAGCAGAAATAAAATTGTGTTCAACTTGATGAAAGCTGATATATTTCTCATCATCTAAAATCACAGCCTCCTTAGGGCTAGGCTGGGTGCAAAGGTCAGGAAAGTTTTAATGTAAATATTTCCCCTGCAATCAGAATCAAACTCCTCAATGAGGAGTGAAAAGGTTGATGTTGAAGCATAATTTCAAAGGTGAAACCTGCATTCCTGGTAACAGAAATGCAAAACTGCATTTTTTCTGCCTCTTGAATCTGGCCTGATCTCTGATTTCTGGGCAAACAACGCTGGAACAACACAAAGAGGAATGAGGCTTGCAGAGCAGTCAGAATTTCAATGCTTTTGAAGACATCCAGCATATAATATTGCAAACACACAAGGAACTAGTAGGAAGATCAATAATAAATCAGGCAGCAAGTGAAGAAGTGAGCCTTTTTTATGTAATTACAAATTTTAAATAATCCCATTTGTGTTAATTTTTTTATTTCCTCTGAGCCACTGAATTGTTAGTCTCTAAGAATACTGTTTGTTCTCTTTTGATTGGCAGTCATTTGAAAGGAAGAATAGAAAGATGGAAGGAGAGAGAAAGAAAGGGAAAGACAGAGAAAAAAGGGAGGAAATCCTCCTTATGTGTGTACATGCATATGTCTGCAGAACCATTTGGACTTCATTAGGCACGTTCATTAGGTTCAGCAGGTGAAAGTGTCATGTTCCTAAAAAGAAAAAGAATAGATTTTAGCATATCTAGACCATCTATTAAAATGGTATCAGAAGTTATAAATTCCAAAGCATAATGTTTGACAGTAAGCTGTCATAGAAGCAATAGATTCATTATAAAAATGCTAGAAGTGCATACATCTCATTGACTGTTTATCATTAACTGCATGGGATGCTGATAGGAAATGTCTAGCTATAATTTATATTTCTGATGACTCTCAAATCTATTACTCACCTTTCTGCAGTTTTATAGCTCCTCTGGACAGAATAGAAATTGAACAGGCAGAGTAGGTTCTGGAGGGGAATTTTCTGTTGTTGCTGTTCTCTATTATCTCATCCCTCCAGCCTGAGCTGTCCCTCACATGTGTTCAGACCTGCACGGCCCAAGTGTTTCTTAGAAAATAAGGGGTTTTATTTTTTTTAAATAAAAAGGGGGGTGAGGAAAACATTTAATTATGTCTGAGATTCAAGTCTTGCAGCATATTGACTCTAACATTTAAACATATTGTGAGTAAAATCTTAAAGATGCAGTCAGTTGGGAAAAATAAAGAAAATAAATTTGTGAAATATTCAGTAAACCAAAGATTCATTTATGCCAAGGCATGGATTCAAGAAATCTGATCTTGTAATAAAATCCTTATGTCTGCAGAAAGACCATAACAGAATTGAGGCTAAAACTTGCATATGGATCCATCTCAATTATCAATAAGAGCTTAAAATCAAAATTCATAAGATTGTACGGAGAACATTATCTTTTCTGGTTTTGATATCTTGTAGACATTAGATCAATTACCTACCTGGTAACTGCAAAAGACTTTGGTGAAGTTAAAAAAGGAAGGGCTTATGCCATTCCCTTTAAAACTAGTATACAAGTTTGTACAGCTGAGCTTTACAAAGCTACTAGAGTGATAGGGCTTGTTAGCCCTTCTCCATGCAAACAGCAGCTAAGCCCAAGTTCTGGAATCACAGGCTTGCTATGCAATTTCTCATGCCAGACTTTATTTCTTTTTTATTGACTATACCTATTGCATTTCTTCCTTTTATAGCACTTCCACAAATGTTAGAAAGAGGACAGGCAGTAATAGCAGAGCTTAGAGGAATATTTGTCATGTGAATACTGCACTCTGATGTAGCACAACTTAGCAAGAGAAATCTGCATTTTGTTTTCTTCCAGAGGGAGAAAGGGGAAAAATTATTCTTATTTCAGACTCCATGTAATCTGATCCAACAATTAATCCCTGAAATAAAAAAAAAACCCAAAACAGAATGTTCATTACATGGCCAACATTCAATAATGCATTTTTATACAAGAAGAGGTTCATAACAGTTCATGTAACAACAATGTGTGGTATCTATTGTAAAGTGTGCCCTTGTTCTTTGAAGGACTGGATTACTGCAGTTTTGTCTCTGTACAAGATGCAAGCTGCATCCTGAATATTTTAAGAAATTGTAAATTATATAATTATCTCCTGGCAGATCTAATCCTGAGTACTGGATTTTACCTTGGAGAATGCCAAGTGAGTCTAGAACTGGAGTTCACACATACAAACCCATTTCCAGGAAATACTATCTATGCAAAATACTGTCTCTTCTCCTTACAATAATATACTATCAAATATAAATAAAATCTGATGCACTCCAGGAAATTTTTGTTATGAATTCTCTAAGATCAGTCACTTTCTTATATCTAATACTGTCATCAAAAGAGACTTTTGTAGGAGCAAAAAATCTTCCTGAAATTTTCTATCCTAAAAATCTTCTATCTGTCCATAACTATCATAAGTGAAACTTTCACTCATACCAATAGCTTTACTGTGATCTGATGGATGGGAAGGAGGGATCAGGTGGATAAACAAGATGAGTTATACAACTGAAACGCCCAAGTAATGAAGACATAAATGTTAAATTACACTATAACTGCCTAAATCAAAGCTATTTTCTTTACAATGTAAGAAAGGTTTAACTGAATGTCAAACGTGAAAATAACTAGGCAGGCAAATTATTATTCAAAAATTGTGTGTTGGCAGATTAAATCACATACCATAGTTAAGAAGAAATTCATCCTCAGTAGGTTGTGTCCAAGTTTTCACTGCTAACATTAAAGGTCTGAAAGCTGTGTTACACCTTGAGCTGAGATGTATAAAGTTGGTACGAGTATTTTCCTATCTCCTGTAACTTAGAGATATTTGAAAAACAGCCCTATTATTCGTACTTCCTGAGCACAGTGATTATATCATTTTTGCAGTTGTTTGCATCAAACCTTATTATCTGAAGGCAAATATAGCCCATGGAACTTCAGTTAAATGCCAACACACAAAGAAATACTGTCCACAGACTTGTGGCAGGACTTTATGCAGCATGAAACACAACTGTCTGATATGCATGAACCTGAAAAGGAAAATAAATTATGTTTCTTTTATGGAGAAATTTAAAAGAAGACACTGGCCATGCAAAGAGAGAGTGCTCCAGATTAGAAAAAGACAGAAAGCAAATTGGAGTAAGGAAAGATGAAAACGGAAAAAATGCAGGGGAAAGCTATGCGAAGACCCACCTGGACTGTCCATCATGACAAGCAGCTCTGCTGCAGATCAAAGCTCAGCTACAGAGCTTCGGGAACATAAGGAAATAGCAGTGCTTCAACCTAACAGGGGTGATACTCTAAGAATCACTCCAGCTGTGGGTAGAATTGGGCAGAAATTTTTTAAGCGAGGCACCTTTAGTTTTCTTGTTATTGTATGAGCCTCTTCAAGCCATGTCCTAACCTCGAAGGGAAGTCCTGGTCAGATGAGACCCTATCAGAAGCATGAAGCTCCTTTTCAAAACCCTCATTCGGTCCAAGAAAAAACACAGCTCAGGTTTACTTCTGCTTCTCTCTACCTTGCGTATATGTTTCTTACATATTTATTTCACACCACCATAGAGGATAAGGAATTTGCTGTTTTCTTTCTCGTAAAATATTTTGAAAAGTCTCGTTTTCATACAAAAAGAAAACACCCTGACATTTTTCACAAAACAGTATGCAGGGAATTTTTGTCAGCCTGGAACCTCTGAGGTGGAGAAAAAAAAGTGATATTTATCAGTGTTCTTGGGGAAAAAAGAAGATGGCTTCAGGTGCAAGACAGAATTGGGTATCAGTCCTGGAGGTTTGGCTTGAGTTTCATCTTGGATAATTGGACATTTCCTAAGCAGGTGGTTTTTTTTCTTTTCATCAGAGCAGATCTTATTACAATGACACTCAGGAGAGAAAAAAAAAAATAAAAAAATTGTCCAGGTCACTGTGTTTTGCAGGATTAATCATTACAAATCACTACCACCCCTATATCCAATAGACTATCCAGTCTGCTTCTGAATACCTGCCATAGAGCCTAGTGCAATGCCATTGTAAATTCACCACCTCCACAAAACATAGTTTTCCTCTCTAACCTGCAGGGAAATAGCAGAATTGCCAGACAATCAAAATACAGGTTTTTTAAAAGGTCAAAGGATTCCAGCAAAATAGTATATTTCAGGTAGTGTACAAACCATGAAAATGTTGGTATTTCATTACTGAGGAAAAAAATTGTAACAAAAACAGAATCTGACAACTTTTGTTTTCTGATCTGGGACAAAGACTGCAACATAAATGGAAACAGGCAGCCAGCTAACATAATCTGAATATTGTTTTTTGTTTTATAGACATGCTGTCTTATGTAAAAGCCTTTAAACATCCTGAATCTCTAGTTATTGTTGCGATTTAACCCCAGCTGGCAATTAAGCACCACACAGCTGTTTGCTCACTCCCCTTTGCCCACTGAAAAAAAAAAAAAAAAAGTAAAATTCAGGTTTTGAGATGAAGGTTGTTTAATAGAACAGAAAAGGAAAATAATAAATAAAAAATAATAATAGCATATACAAAACAAGTGATGCACAACATCATTGCTCACCATTCATTGACCAATGTCCAACCAGTCCTTGAGCTGTTGGGCCTTCAGCCACCTCCCCACAGTTTATATACTGGGCATGACACCATACATTATGGAATACCCCTTTGGCTCATTTGGGTCAGCTGTCCTTGCTGTGTTCCCTCACAACTCCTTGTGCCACTGGCAGGGTAGTATGAGAAGCTGAAAACAAAACCAAAAACATCAGTGTGTTACTAATATTATAGAATCATAGAATTGTCAGGGTTGGAAGGGTCCTTAAAAATCATCTAGTTCCAACCACCCTGACAATGGCAGGGACACCTCCCACTAGAGCAGGTTGCTCAGAGCCCCATCCAGCCTGGTCTTAAAAACTTCCAAGGATGGAGCTTCCACCATCTCTCTGGGCAACCTGTTCCAGTGTCTCATCACCCTCATGGTGAAGAAATTCTTCCTAATGTCTAACCTGAATTGACCTATCTCTAGTTTTAATCCATTCCCTCTAGTCCTATCACTGCCCGACAGCCTAAAAAGTCCCTCCCCAGCTCTCTTGTAGGCCCCCTTCAGATACTGGAAGGCCACAAAAAGGTCTGCCTGGAGCCTTCTCTTTTCCAGATTGAACAACCCCGACTCTCTCAGTCTGTCCCCATAGAAGAGGTGCTCCAGCCCTCTGATCATCCTCGTGGCCCTTCTCTGGACATGTTCCAGCACATCCATATCCTTCTTGTAATAGGGGCTACAGAACTGGATGCAGTACTCCAGGTGAGGTCTCACAAGAGTGGAGGGGGTTATTCTCACTCTAAATCCAAAACACAGCACTATACCAGATGCTAGGAAGAAAATTAACTTTATTCTAGCCAAAACCAGGATAGTTACCCAGCAGAACTTATTCTTTGTTCCATAACAGGGCTACCTCATAGAGCTAAGATGTAGGAAAAAATGCAACTTGCTGTCCTAGACTCCATACAAGCACATAAAATCACAACTAACTTTTTTTCTTTCATGTTCTTCATGTTGCTGGGGTACCAAGGCTACTAGGCTTGCTTATTCCCATATAGTTCTTGCCACAGCATAATGAACTCTGCAAGGCATTGAGCCTGTTAATCAGAAGAGCTTTCAGAGTCTCCTTAGTTCTAACAGTTTTATTGCAGGTAAGTAAGCAGCTGAAACTGCCTAAGTTCAGGAGATGCAGTAACTCAAACAGCCAATCTGGAGTAGGAGAAAATTGCATACACAACTCTCAGCAGCTTTGTCTCGATGGGGAGAAGGGAATTATTCTTCACGTATTACCATGTGTCAGAAGAAAGTATTATTTGGGACTGACTTTCAAATGTCTAGTTGCAGCACTACATTGAATAATTTGAAATGATAACTATCTAAAGCCAAATTGTAAATTGAACAGTGAACAATGCAATAAATAAATAAATTACACATACTATATATGATTGCTCATTGAATCATATTGCAAGTCATTATAAAAGCCACATCACTTCACAAAAGAGGAAATGACATTAACTTTTTCTACCTCCGGTTGTCAACATATAGTATGAAAACAACATGGTAAATCTGTTTTTGATTAAACTGGACCTAACCTTAACCTGACTCCTTTCTTATTCCTAAGGGTGGGGTTTTTTCCATACATTAAAGATGGCTTCATCACCATATTGTTTGTGCATGCTGTTCTTTGGTGTCTCACAATACTGGCTGCTTTCACTCAGAAAACAAGCTGCAAAGTGCATTCAAAAGGAGGAAGTACAGTCACTGGGAAAGAGGAGTGTCACTTGGGGTCAGGGAAAGTGCTCACAAGTTGTTCATGTAGTTGAAATTGCGTGTGATCAGTGAGATTCCTCCCAGTGATTTGAATGAGCAACAGATATTCAGCTGCTATTTGCAATATATACGTCTCTCTATATACATAAATATATGTGTGTGTGTGTGCCTGTGCATTCTCAAAAGGAACCAAAATTCTGTCTCAGTTTGAGGGTCATCTTTCAATTGTGTTATGTTTGAAAATGCTCAGTTCCAATGCCACACAAAATATATAGACTAGAGATAGAGTTTTCACTTTACAGCATGTGCAAATGGAATGCAAGTTTATTTAAGTCTTTCCAGGACAGCAACAGGGTAACTCGTAAGAGGAAAATTTTGCATTATGCTGTCTGAAGGCTTTTTCTGTATAGTTGTTAGTATGTGTGGCAACTGACATTCCAGACACCGCAAGTCTATTCCTTTCCACTGTTACAAGCAATGTCAGAGGAGGTTCGTATGTATCTTTTCCTGTTCTCACTGCATTATTTATCAAATGAATAGGAAATCAAAATGTTGATGCACAGAACAATATGTTAAACACTCTAATGTGCAATGCTAGCTTAACCTCGTCAACCTTCCACCATGGGTCAAAGTTCAGTTTCCTACTGTTTTAACCAGTATTCACCAGTCTCTCTTGCTCTATTTGATCCTCTTTTTAAGATTTCCCATCTTTTTTTTCCCTACCCTTCATATTCAGTCAAAAAAACTATCCATGTAAGCCCTTGGTCGTACATTTTATTTTATTGCTGATGACAACACTACCCAAGAGATTTCAGCACACAGGCCCTTGCTCCCAACAAACCTAGAGGCAGGTTGAATCTGTAATTTACTTCCAACCTTGCCTGAATACTGTGGCTTTAATGAAGTGCTTTCCCGAGCTCCCTAATATTTATCTACCTATTTCTTGACATCTTGTATCTACTAGTGACTTGATTTCACATTCAGGTTACTCTCTGAGCAGGTCAGCAGCAATTACCTGTAAGGACTAGTCTAACAAGGTTACAAGGATTTAATGGTCACCTTAACTGAACGAATCACATTCTCACTACACTAAGTATACCATACAACCAGGCTTTTCAAAGTAGTCTAAGGGCATTAGATTCTCATATCATATAGGTTTAAAAATTTACCCCAATCTTGAAGCATGATCTCAGCAACCTGGATTGCTTTAGGGGATCTTTCACAATTCGTCTTTCTCATCTGACCCTGTTTTCTGATTCCTTGTACCATGAAAGTCAAAATTCATGAGGACCAAGACCTCACTGTTACAGGTCTTGCAGAGAAACAGAAAAAGGAATCACTGAGCCTAAGACTACCTTGCAGATAGCAGCTGCATTCAAAGCCCCACAAGAGGGGAAGGAAAACATGCAAGAGATTTGGTCATCTTTACAGTCAATGATTTCAGTTTATTTGCCTAACAGTACCTTGTGCCTGGGGGGGGCTTCAAGGCAAATTAAGAATTGTAAGGAGAAAAAAAAAGCCCACTATATATTTCTCTGCAAAATAAGTACCCATTCTGCACTCTACCTGTCAGTTTTAGACCAAAGTTACTTCCTCCAAATAAAAGATCACAAAAGCTCCTTTGTATAGGCTTTCCCAAACAGCAGATTTTTTTTTTCCATTTTATCCAAATATAAAATGAGTGAATTACCACCATCATGTAATTTTTACTTTTAGCCTACAGAGCTGGTTTTTCTGGTTTTTTCCCTTTCTGTACTGATCACAGAATCGCAGAATTGTCACAGTAGGAAAAGACCTCCAAGATCACTGCATCCAATCAACAACAAAAAAAATCAACAACAATAAACCAACCAACCAAACAAAAAAAGCTCCAAAAAAAACACAACACAAGAAATCACCTCATGATCCCACTAGATCATCGACACATTTTTTGAATGCTTCATCAACACATGTTTTTAATACCTCCAGGGATGGTGACTCCACCACTTCCCTGGGCAGCCTGTTCTAGCCTGACTACTCTTTCAGTAAAGAAATTCTTTCTAATAGCTCATCTAATCCTCCCCTGGTGAAACTTCAGGACATTTTCTCTAGTCCTGTCATTATTTACTTGAGAGAAGAGGCTGCACTCACATCACTACAACCTCCTTTCAGGTAGTTGTAGAGAGTGATAAGGTCTCCCTTGAGCCTCCTCTTGTCCATAGTAAACAATCACAGTTCCCTCAGCCTCTCCCCACAGGACTTGCTCTCCAGACTCTTCACCAGCTTGGTTGCCCTTCTCTGAACTTGCTCCAGCACTTCAATGTCTTTCTTGTGAGGGACCCCGAACTAAACACAGTACTTGAGATGTGGCCTCACCAGTGCCGAGTAAAGGGACAAGATCACTTCCCATCTCCTGCTGGTCCCACTATTTCTGATACAAACCAGGAAGCCATTGGCCTTCTGGGCCACCTGGGCACACTGCTGGCTCATATTCAAGCAGGTGTTGACCAGCACCCCCAGGTCCTTTTCCACAAGGCAACTTTTCAGCCACTCCTCCTCAAGTCTGTAGCGTTGCCTAGGGTTGTTGTGACCAAAATGCAGGACCTGGCAGGTTTATGTTGAACCTCATGTTTATGTTGAGCCTTGGCCCATCAATCCAACCTGTCCAGATCCCACTACAGAGCCTTCCTACCCTGAAGCAGATCAACATTCCCTCCCAATTTGGTGTCACCTGCAAACTTGCTGAGAAAGCACTGAATCCACTCAATTATGTAAATAAGCTTATGTAAATAAGCTTTCATTTTCTCCATACTGCTTGGTCAACTGCACATCAAAGGCTACCTGTTACCATGTTGTTGGCATTCAGACAATACATAGAGATTGAGATAATACTGCTGTTATCTTCACTAGGTGAACCTATCTCAGTGAGATCTAATTGTTATTGGCATAAATTTTGCCTGTGAAATCCCAAGATACGTGTCATTTAAAATTGCCAGTGCTACAAAAAGACACTAACAAAAAGGAAATTAGGATAAACCAATTAGAACTGAATGTTAGATTGTAAATTGTTTGGGAAAAGGAAGAAAGAAAACTTTGATCGTGTATTGCTTTGATAGGGACCTAAGTATAGATACGGGCTCAGCTTGGACACGTTAGCTCTGTGCCAGTGGCTTTTATGGAATAATGTTATTGATACCAGTTAAGGAGCTGCTACTATGTACTTCCCAACCCAAATTTAAGATATATTTGCATTTTAGATGCTTCTAAATGTGCTGCTGCCTGTGTCTGCTAAAGGCAGTCCTTTCATCATCCAGCTACAGATAAAAGCAAACAAACAGAGAAAAAAAAAATAGCTACATAAGAATGGCCTTAGAAAACATAGATAGAAAAGATCCAAGGGGAATTCATTGCACTAGCCAGGTTTCAAACTAATTCATTAAACAGCTACCACTTGTCCTGTCACTGACTATCAGTCTGGAAATGGATAATGTTCTAAATGTGTCTGCTTTCATCGCATATTCTCTTGCTATCACAGTTGGTAACATTAGCTATGCACAGGAAACATTTTGCAGTCTCTCATAGCTATCTTATCAATACTACCACTAAACTAAGGAAATAGATGGAGAAAAAAATAATCACAACAGTCTACAATTATAGTTAAAAGCATAATGCTTCTGTCTAGCAGACAAAAATGCTTGCCCTGTAAACCTACATGACTGTGGAAAGCAGAACTTTAATAATCAGGTTGAGACTTGCCATTTAAGTTTACAGCAGAAAGTCTGTTATATTTCTTGTTAACATTCTGAATAATCCTCAAAAACAGTAATCTGTTTATCATTTATCTTTTAATATAGCATTATTATTTCAGGAAAGCATACAACGAGGCTAAAATGGCCTTATTCCAACAACAATAATAAAATCAATCCCTTTCTACAAATTTGATATAGGCAGGCTGTGTAGTATTTGAAAAAGTTCGCTGAACCATGAAGACTGGCATTTGCACCATAAAATTCAAGCTTTATTTGATGAAGTTATTGAACAGTGCATTTACCCCAACTAAGGTTTAAAGCAATCATATGTATTTTCGCTGTCCTCTCAAGAAGGAAGCTTTGAATATGAAGCAAATCAGATTGCTACTTCTGGGAATTTCAAAGGGAGATGAGGAGGGACACAGAAAAAATGCATGGTGTTTAATGAAAAATATCTGTTCAGTTCAATTATGATACTAGAGTCTCAGAACAGCGAAAGAAAAAAGGAGGAGGATAAAAAAAGATTAAAAAACATAGTACAATAATAACATGAAAGAATTTTGTTCTGTAGCTTTCTGATTAAAAGTGTATTTTCATGTCAACTTTAGAAGAAATTATGTACAAAGCCTGTTTGTAACAGACCCTGTTTTAATTTGTCAGAAGTTTACATTGCATAACTCAATCACATTAATTGCAAAGATTGCCTCCTCTATTGTTTCACTCTGCTCTTGAAAGGCAAACAAGGAGAATCCAGATCCTGTAGTACCGCCAGGTGTGACAAGTTATTTTCTTTAGACCAACACCTGGACATCACAATTTAGTGGTAACTAGTCTAAATGGCACCTGGCTAGAGTCTGATGGTTTTATTCTCGTTAGAGCCAGTCAAAACATTGGAGGCATCCGTTTATTTCAGAAGCTTAGAAGATATGTCTTCCTCATGTGGCCACTCGACATTGACACCAACCTGAGAGACCAGGTAAATGGTTTAGAGATAATATTCCCTTGCATCAAGCAGAGTATCATATAAAAGACTCATCCCTCAGATGGTTACAAATAAGCTTATAATAATTGAGTCTTGCATAGGTTTAAATTCAACACAGTACCTCAGGGCGCAACAAGGTCAATGTGCCTTCCAACAGCCTGCTCAAGAGTAAATTAAGCATGTTTGAAGAGAACATGCCTAACACTCTCTGCCAGTACTGAACGAACATCACCAGTTCTGTGGCAACCTTTTATTCAATAATCTGGTCATTTTAGCAATCGCACAGGAGCTTTGTTTTAATTCACTGTTCTGCCAGAATTGATTCTGAGTCACCTCTTCCTTCTACAAGAATGACCTAATGACCAAGTGACACAGCAAGCTGAGAAGAATGGAGACGACTTCCCCTCCCCCTTGCCTGCAACCACCCACCATATAGCTAAGAAGGATTACAGACATCTAAATGGAGTAAAACACAGAAGGAGAGTGAAACTCTAGTATAGAGGCTAGAGACATGCAGTAGGAAGGAACTCCTTGTGTCCACTTCCTCGAATGTGCCATCCTAAATAAAAGCCTGGGTTTTTCAGCAGAGCTCAGAACTTGGGACTTTCCCTCTGTATTCAAAACATTTACGTAGTCATTTGAGTGCTAGTAAAATCCCTGCACCCCAGTTAATAACTAGGCCTCTTGGAATTTTCACAATATCATAGCAATAATAATTGATTACAGAAGGTAGTTCCTAAGTAGTGTTGACAGGAGCTGGTCAATGACAGTTGACTTCTGGGACAGAAGTCAGTCACTAACTCTCTTTTGTGCCTGTTGATGTATCCAAGAAGTACCCATCAGTGACTGTGAGAGCAGGGTCCTGCGTTCCTAGAGTAGTGCAGCAGTTGGAGCTTTTCAGTTGAAGGAGGGAGTGTGAATGAACAGACTCCAGAGGAATAACAAGAATTAATTGGGTGGCAAAATCAGCCTCAATACAAAAATCAGTTAAGTAAATAAATGGAGCTGCCTAGAAACAGAGCTGTACATTTGATGGCCTACATTGTAAAGCATCAAACCTCTACCACACCCTCCCCCATCAGGGTGTGAATAAAGTGTTCTTTCTATCTCTGATCACTGAGTAATCATCTGAGAGAAGCAAGCAAATGCAGAAACAGTTCATGACCACATGTGCTTTAGGACTCTGAGCTAGCTTGCAGAACATGGACACAGAGCATGTCCTCCTTCAAAAAAAAAAAAAAAAAAAGAAGTTTGTTTTCTGTCTGCAGCCAGTTGGAGAAACAGTGCTTTGATGTTTCAGTCCCACCATGAATTTAAAGGATATGGATAATTTACAACCTTGATTAACAATCTCAGAGCTGCAATAGCTCATCCTCTTCACATCCCATCCTTTTTATTGAAAGTGCTTAAGTATTCATGAACACATGATGGTAATCTTGTTAACACTATGAAAAGCAATGACATCCTCATTATAAACTGCTTGAAAATGCTCATGATCCTTTCACCAGAATGAGCTTTGTACAATTAGAAGCCTGAAAAAGTCACAGGTGCACAAGACACAAGGTGATAAAATTGTAATTGTAAGATACAATGGCATTGTAATATCCAGGGCAGTAGATTTTGAAGCTACAGACAGAGGGCAGGACACATTTGTGCTCCTTGTAATACTAATTCTTCTTAGGTGCAGTGTAAGTGTGTCTTGCTCACATATTCAGCCTGTTAGAGAATCACAGATGCAGGGGCAGATAGGTACTTCCATCCAAATCTGGTAGGTGGTTGCCATTTAAGACTCCTTGCTTTCTGGGGTCAAAAAGGACCTTGGTATCTTTGACCATGATCTCTCTTGCTTTCTCCAGAGACATATTATACCATTTAAAATCTTTTTATCTTTTGTTATAGGTTAAAAGTTTGCTATGGAAATAGCTGTGGTGGATTTTTTTTTGTTACAGAAACAGCTTCTTGGCTAGGTTCAAGTGGAGTTGACGTCCTGTTGGCCCTTCTGCATTATCTCTTGTATTCTGGAGTTTAAAAATATTTTCCTTTCCTTTTCCTTCCTTTCATTTGCTTACCTTCATTCATCAGATCTTTGTATTGCTAGATATGGAGAAGCAGGTGAGACTGAAGATGCATATTGAAACATGCCATGTTGCCTGTGCCTACCACTCAAGACAACCATAGGTTGGCACTTAAATACATACACATGTGCCATCACATGCACATTTGCAGATGCATAAGAAGACAGACACAACTGGCAGGGAGTAGATTTTAAGAAACACTGAACCCAGACAAAGTTGTTGGTTTGACATTTTGTGATGCAAGTGAGGCTCTGAAATCTGAATCCCATTTATCATCTTGGCCTTTCAAGAGCTGATAGGGAAGGAGAGAATTTCAGCTACAGTTCAGCATTTCCACTTAGCCAACTAATCAAGCCACCGTTAAGTGGGATAAGTGGCAATGAAGGAAGAAAAGGTACAGCAGATGTGTCACACTCAGCGTGGAAGAGTCATATTTGACTTAAATACCTTCACTGCCGTGATGTGAAAAGGGACAGTTAGCAAAAGATTTGATTTACCTCACTGGAGACTTTCTGTTTAACAATCTCTGCAGGCAAACTGAATGAGACAGAGTGATATAAAAAAATGTGGTGTTTTAGAAAACTGGACCTGCTTCTCTGCTGTCAAAGAAACCTGCATAAGTGTAAACACTTCTGGAAAAAGGTGGGGATACAATAAATACTTCTGCAAACACGTTACATATTGCATTCTTTTGGCACTTAGCCTGCCGGGATGTACACGAGCACAAAAATCAGTGCAGATTTCGGCCCAACACTTCCAGTAACAACAGTATACTTTGCATTCAGGAAAGCTTTTAAGTTCATGCTTAAGGTTAATTGGGGGATTCGTCAGTCTTCCTCAGCCTGGAAGTAATTTCTAGCAAAATTTGGGTGCATCTCTGCCAATATAATCCACTGGAGCTGGACACATTTTTCTTCCTGTGAATGAACTATTCATATCACCAAAAAGCGATTTCATCCGTTCCAAAACAATTTATGAATTCAACATTAATTTGACAAATAGCTTCAGCTGGGAAGGCTTTCTAAAACTTAGACTGGCATAAAAAATTACCTGAAGCAGCCACTTCTTTCCTCCAGTTGTCACCAACCCAGATACAGAAAATGTGAAGTTCTTCTTAAAATGGATTCAAATCCCCAGCTTCTACCTCTAAAGAAAGGTTCCTAAGCAGCACAGGGTAAATTATATAAAATTATGGACTCAATATCTCTTCTTGATACTGTTCAGCATTGCATAAACTGCTTATGAAATTCCCTGGAACGGGGGCTGGAAGCCAGATGTCAGATCTTTTGCTGGCTCAAAGATGCTGCCGAGAGGTCTGCTGCAAACCAACAGCCAAAGAAGGAAATTTAAAAAGTAGAATAAATGCTTCAGTGTACCACTACCCTCCTTCTTAAAATTGGCCTTCCTAGTTATGTAGGTGTTTCATGCCTTCTGTCAGGACCATCTCCAAATAGCATAATTGAATTCTGTTATTTCCTTTGTTTCTCACATCTGTCTTCATCTTTAGTTACTTATTTATATTCTTTTTATCCAGGCTGGTAAGCTTGGATCCTAAAGCAAACCCTGCTGTCACTGACCCATTTAATCAAACAGAACTCAACAGAACGTACAAATCTGGAATAAGATCAGCAGCTTGCCAAGGTAGTAACAGACCCATAGATAATTGTGTGACATTGTTATTAGTTACTAAATGGCTGCCTACTTCACTCCTGAGGTACCTACCTTAATCAACACTAATTCATTTACATACCTAAGGCCAGTCCAGAAGGATCATCTGGATTTGCTGTCCTTGGTTGATAAATACTGATACAGAGTGGTTCTGTCAGGAAACCGACAAAATATTTTCAGTGGGGAGCTACAAGTCACAAGGCAGACAATTTGTATTTAATATGTCCACCAAAACAGTAGATAGTAATGTATTTGAGTAACTATTTCAAAGGAAACCTTTCCAGTGAATTGGGTTTTTTTTTTTTTTTAATTTTAGCTTAACCTGGACAAACCGAGGCTCCCAGAGAACATTATTTGAAGACATAAAAATGTCTCCCTGACGAGTAGTATAGAGGGATATATTTCCTCTGAGCTAATTCAGGATCACATTATGCTGAGCACCCACAGCAGCTGCTGTGGAGAAAAGCCCCTATTAACAGGAGGTGGTGTGTCTGGAGCAGAACCTTTTCTAATCACCAGTTAGCCCTAAGATCTTTTGCAGCAGCCACACTTCATTTTAAGCTTAAAGTCAGATTGCATAGGACAATTCATTTGCTGAAAATCTATTAAAAAGAAAGTGTGTGTTTATAAATATATCTATCCAGTGACTTTTGTCTCTTCCTCTTTAAATCAAGCATCCTTTTCTGTTCAAATTTGGAGTTGAAGGGAAGATGCCAGTAAAGTCAGCAGGTCCAGGCTCAAGAAGTTTCTCAGGTGAAGAAACTAAATCTGCTTATACAAAGAAAAAAGTCTTATCCTGCAGTGTCAGAGTAATATGTTCTTCAAGTCCTGACCATTATGCATTCCATTTATACCACTTCTTTAATCAAAGCTGAACCTGGTGAATTGCAAATAAGAACGAAAACATTAAATGTGAAAGGCCAACTCGCTCATCTATATTTTTTGTCAAAATGACAGTTTTAAAATTACATAGGTAAAATACTTCACTAAATAGGGTTATAAATGTGTAATTCATCATGGCAGAACATTTTTATGTGTTTTAAAACTACTCTTTTATTTTAAGAGGTGAGGACGCAAAACGGTAGGCTCATTCTTCATCTTTTCATTTTGCAGTTTATTTTTGACATAGCAAAGATGCAGTACAGTTGGAAAAGCTCTTGGAATGGTATTTGTACCCGTTCTAAGTTGTTGCTTACCCAAGCATATTTCAAGGCTAAAGGTAAATTTCCACCCTGGTTAGTGTATGTACATGCACACCACAAGATTTTTATTAGATAAAATCATTGTTTCACGAAGGCTGTATGTCATTAAAAGAGGGACACTCTATCCCCCACCCCCAATCCTCTAGTAAGGTACTTCATAGGTGAAACAGGAGAATTAGACCTCTTACCCCACTATTTATGGGAATTCCTGAGTAATTGGTTTGCAGCAAAGTGTCGGGTGTACAGTTCCCCAGTGGACATGGATTTGTTACACTGTTAAACATGAATCACTGGGAAAACTTAAGAGGAAAAGGTAAGCATTAAAGTTGAAGAAATAAGGCAAATGCTTCACTAGAAACTCCCATTGCTTCACTGTAATTTGACTGAATTACTTGTTCTTCTTTGCAAGTGTAAATTCACATATAAAGATTGCAACAAAGGATTAAGATAAAACTCTTGGCACCGAGTCAGGGAAGAATAACATCATTGCAAGGTCATATAGAGAAGATCACTGCATACAGGTGGTCTGATGCATGTGATGTTTTTGAGAGGCTGGCAAGAACAGAGCTTAAGGCAGGATGAGGAACTGTCACAGGGAGAAAGCATCAGAAAGGAAAATGCGATTTGACTCCTGTTACTTCCTGGGGAGATTGTCTCCAAATTCCACACCAGGACAGGGTCAACTGCAAAGACACTCGCCAAGAACAATGTACTTTAGGTCTAACATTAACTCCAGTGTCTCATGGTCGTAGTTCAGAGCATTTTACCCATTTGATTGTGAACATGTGTCAGTGAAGCAATTTCTTCCTCCCATTATGTTCCCTGGGTGTGAGATTGAGGCCACCATGGATACCTTAGCATTAAAGTTAGTCAACAGCTGCACTATGATTCCAAGAGTTTTCAGTTACATACTCAGTCCCCAGACAGCCCCACTCCCAGAGTGCATTCACCAAAAAAATCCCAGGTACAACTTAACTGTGATTCTTCATTCCCCTTAACACACAGTTAGAGGAGGATGATCTCAGTGCTGCTTCTCTGAACCCTCTGCAGGTCTTTGAGGAACCTACTGACATTCCTGAGTCACCTAGTAATTTGCTAGTGAACATGCCTGTTGCCTCAGTTTCCTTTTAGTCAGGATTTCATGACTGGAGTGGTTTCCATTTTCCTGTGGAAGCAACCTTAGGCTGGACAGGCAATCTCAGGTGGACAGGATTTTCACTGCAGGGAGCAGGAATTTTCAAAGTAAATGGGTTGACATCACATGTTTTATTATGAAAGTAAAACAAAAATATTTTTTGTGTGTTTTCTGATGCTTTTTTACTTACCTCTGGTATAAAGCAAAACAAGCTGTGACGAGGGAGTTGCATAAACCCATAATTTGGCAGCCAATTAGTCTTTGATTTAGACAGTTGCTTTTTGAATATTTTTTTTTAATGTGATTCCTTGCAGCTGAGAAATTTACATTTTAAAATGTGCTTAATGCCAAGGCAGTAGTGGAATCCCACATTTGTCAAAGAAGTAAACTGAGATGAAATCCAGTCCTTGTTAACATCCTAGGCTGGGACTGCTGTAACAGTATATGAAGGAGGGGAGGGGAAGAATTTTTCCTCTGCTATTAAGTGACTTGTGGAGACAAGCAGGGGAGCTGAATTCCCTGTCCCACTTCGCCCCAGCTAGGATGGGACACACACAGACACGCACAGCAGACAGGAATACCTCACATATAGCTTAGAGCAACTGTGCAAATTTGTTACCAAAGGTGGAGATAAGGACAGTCTAGAGCAGAACAGAAAGGACGTCACGACTTTAACCTTCTCCCAGTGACTCTGTCTAGAGAGGCTGCAGACGCAGGTTTTACACTTGAACTGTCTTTACCATCCCCAGAAAAATCAAGGTAGCCTCTAAAATGAAACAATACCAGTGCAGGTAGCTCGTTTGTAGTCTGGCTACAGTCAGATCTCTGGGCTGTGTACAGATTTAGTGGCAAGAACAAACTGCAGCTTCTTTCATAAATGCAGATGCTGGAGCTTGCTTCATTTTAAACACAGTCATGTCAGGACCACACTGCTTTGTATCGAATACAAAAGGAGAGAAAAATACTCCCTGTTGACTGTAATGAGACCAGTTGCTGGAATAGACACCAGCCTTGCTTAAACATGAGAGAAACACCATGCATATCGAACCCTGCTAGAAATAACAGTTTCAGAGTATGCAAAGCTATGCAGGATCAACACAAGAATATGACAGCTTGTATATGGGTGTACAGTTTTGTGAAGAATGGAGTGAGGAATCATCTGAGTTATAGTGAAATTAGACATTGATATCCCTTGAGAAGCTCACAAGGTACACTTCTACCTTCATATGTAGGTTCTTAAACTGTTTTAGAGGTCTGACATTAGAATATTCTGAAAGCTTGGTCTTGTTCAAGGTCAAAGTCATGGTGCCTCACAACTGAGGCACACGGCAGCACAGGGAGAGTACCTGGCCTTGTTTTCCATGCCTGAAAGTTTTGCGGAACAAAACGAGAAGTCTTACAGACATGGAGATACTTACCTTAATAATTAGTCTGTCAGCTGCTGTACTTGCATGTCTCCTTCATGAGACCAAGGAGGAGAACTGTGGTCCATACAGCAAGGTGGAGTCCAGGCTTGAGGCAGCTCCTACTGGGGTGTGTGAAGGCTGGGCATGGGAAACACTGGTGTGTGTGTCTTGAAGGCTGGGCATGGGAAACACTAATTGACTCCTGCTCTGGTACACCAAGTTCAGCAAAGGTTGCCATAATGGTTGAGGCTGGAGTGCCTGACCTGTGAGGACAGTCCAAAGGAGCCAGGCTTGTTCAGCCTGGAGAACAAATAGTACTAGAGGAACCACCTTTGAGGTCATCAAGAATATGGTGACAGGAGGTTCGCAGTAGTGCATGGTGGGAGAACAAGTATTTCTGAGTGGGTATGAGGAAAACATTTTTCACTCTGATGCAAATTAAGCAGCAGAACAGGTTGCCTGCTGCAGGTTTTCAAGACCCAGCTGAAAAAAGCCCTGTGCAAACGTAGTCTGACCCCATAGCTGGCCCTGCTTGGAGCAGTATGTTGGACTAGACACCTTCCAAGGTCCATCCTTATCTGAATGATTTTATAACCTACCCACAGAATTCCAGAAGAATTTGCTTTTTCTGTGATTTAGGAAGCAGAGGGAAGCATCACAGAAGTGCTAATAATCCTGGAAAATAGCTATCAGCTAGGGGATTTTTTTCAGATGCATTAACAGAAACGGCATGAGATTTGCCTCAACTACCAGTGAGACCCTCAAAGTTAGACTTACAGTCTCAGCCAGCTGTGTGGAGGTCCCTCCATAGTCAAGGGGAAGAATGGGAAATTGATCTTGTCATAAGACAGGGTCTGAAATGGAGGAATGAATACACACTGTCACTTTGGAGTGGCAGTCTTCTTGTTTAGAGAGGATGCTCAGATGAATAGCTTGAGCATGTAGCTTTTACACAGCTAAACCTGAAAAAATGAGCCCTATCCTAAATCTGAGGGAGATGCTGGATAATCTCGAACTTGCATTTAATCAGGGTACTGAACTGGCTTTGACAGGAATTGCAGGAGCTCAGAGGCACTCTGAGACAGGGACAGCATTTGCTAGAAGTTTAAAAAGCACAACATGTCAGGGCATGACTACTGCTATGATCCCCTCCAGCAAATGTGTGCAGAGTGACGACCTGGTTAAGCTCACAGAATTAGGCATGGGAACATC
Organism: Todiramphus chloris collaris; assembly: GCA_025345505.1. NCBI lineage: Eukaryota > Metazoa > Chordata > Aves > Coraciiformes > Alcedinidae > Todiramphus > Todiramphus chloris. Next base: position 38,856,470 of record JANVCC010000021.1, read on the forward strand.
TACACAACAAGCAAAGGCAGAGCTAGAGAATGCAATTTCAGTGAATTGGCTGGGATAGGATTTGACGGATTAACACAGCAGGTATAACTAATTGCATTTATTCTGCCCAAGCAGCAAGCATCAGTGTAATGAGCCTGGAGTTGTTGTGCACTGTATGTTTTTCATCCAGGTTTCCCCAATCCATCCTACACACACATCCCTTAGGGAATCTGTCCGCTCTAGGTATAATATGCTGGTCTAATCTCTGCTATTCTTCTGCCAGACCATGCAACTCAGGCCCCACTGGAGTCTTCTGTAGCTTCATGAGCTTCCAGAGGTATAGGAGGGAAGGAATTATGTCTGCTCAGTTCTGTTTAAGCATATAAATCAATTTCTTCTGAATTCTTATGCTGGTCATTTAGGACCAATCCAAAAGAGAGCTGTTTGGTTTCTGTGAGAAGCAGAATGTGGGCTGTAGAGTGCAAAGGCAAAAACTTTGCTCAGATTCTCCTGGTCCCAAAAGTACCCACATACTTTTTATGTCAAACCTCCCTCAATGCCTGAAGATTTTCTGGGTACACAAAGATAAACCTTCAATTCTGACAGCACTGATGAGCTCCATCTCACGCCCAAGCCCAATTAGCATTCAGAAACCCACTCTAACTCCCTTTCAGCTTTATGTTCTTCACCTAACACACCTACACAATCAGGGCCTTTATCAAACACCATGGTTTTCACAGCTTGTTTTGAAAAGGCAGACAGAAGAGGAGGCTTCTGTCTCTGTCTTTGCACAGTACTTACATCAGGCCTAGATCACACAGGGGACCAGCATTCAATCCCTGACATTGCCTGAGGGAATTAATGACTACAATGGCCTCCCAAAAGAGTCTCTGAAAAAAATAGGCTTTTATACACAGGTGGTTGGCTGCTTATAGTTCTCAACCTCTTACTGTAGTTTTTCCATGGCGTAGGAGATAGTTACCTTCATAGGCACTGGGAGCAGAGAGAAAGAGAGAACAAGAAACATCCTGGCATGCACCCTCTTAGAAGAACACCAGAAACCACATCCCTCAAGGGATGCACTCATGCTTCTTCTCTGACCCCAGTGATGTCTTTTCTGTGCACCATACACAGAACAAGTAAAAAGAGAGCTCCCACAGTCAAGCATCCCACAGTCAAGTGTTTACAATACTTCTGAGGAGCAGTGAGACATGTATTGCAGCCTCCCCAGGGAAAGGTGGGAGCTGAGCGTGGGCTCTTGTTTCTCGGGTGACTGCTCTGGGCTGTTACATAAGAGGGTGACATGGTTTCAACAGTGTATCTGGATTTACGAAAATAAAATTAAAAAAAAAAAAAAAGTGAGACCTGTATACATCTTTGGGAGAGAAAGGTAAAAACATTCTGAGAGTAAAATATTGAGTTCCAGGTTCCAAGTGGATGGAGGCACCTGATGCCATGGTACTGTATTAGAGGGGAAAAGATTGATTCCTGTCCTCAGGTTGTCTCTGTTGGCTGGTTCAAAGTGCACTACTCACAGAGATAATAGCTCAGGTCCTGGGAGCAACATCACCACCCAACCCTTTGAAAGCTAATTTAACCGGACAATGAAGCATATGAACTGTGGCCACTCTTCTGTTGCTTTGGAGCTAGCTGAGGTCTCTCTAGCTGGAACTATACCCATACCATGTAGATATACTCCTTCCTGGCAAATAAGTTAGGATCTTCAAGATAGCTAGAAAACTATTGCTCCATGAAAAACAGTTCTCACTGATTTCAGGGGAGCCAAGCCTACTTTCCCAATTTCTTGCACTAGAGAGAGCACAAGCATCCAAAAATGAAATCACCATTTTGAAGTGATCATCTTCTTTGCACCCTTTTATGCTTGCTTGTGTAAATGTATTTAAAAAGACTCACAAAGACCAAAAAAAAAAAAAATTGATGGGTTTGTGATCCTAGACTGAATGCATCATGGACATGAAAAGTATCCCTGTCACAGTTTTTAATCAAGAGGCATTTCTCTATTTTTGCCTTTTAAGTATTCTTACATGTCAGAATAGGGTTTTTTATTACCATTGAAACTCTGACTGGAAATAGGTTTTAGAACTGTGTTCTTACTCATTTGTGCTTTGATTCCCTTTTTATTAATGGCTTTAATAGGCTCTTACTTTCTAGTCTATTTCTGCTTGTAATTTGAAAAGATGAAACAAAGATTTTTTTTAAAAGTCCCTTTTTATTCAGCTAATAAATTTTATTTTTGTATTGTGTTTTACATATAGAAGGCTTAAGAAAAAATAAATGAAAACAGTTTTGCAAGAAGCAACACAGAATGACTTTGTTTTTTCCATAATTAGCCCAAATCTGCCACCTAGTGATATAAATTAGAATTTAATAGAAACCGTCGTTTCGATTTTCCTCTGGAAAAAGCTTGCTTACTTTCCAGCTACGCAAAACCAGTGCCATCTAGTGGCTATTTCCAAGACTAGTCAGGGAAAAAAGAAAGGCAAATATTTATCAAAATATCTATTGCTGCTAGCTGCACAAGCTACTTAGCCATTTTGGAATGGATTCAATAGGCTTAGCGTCCTGTGACTCCGTACAAATCTTTGCAGCTATCCTCTGAGGTGACATACAAACGTACACGTTCATTTGTAGTTTAATTTAACAACAAAAAGCAAGACCCTGTGCAAATTGCTTTCCAGGTCAAATGCACCTTTCATTCTTGTTTATTAGATACTTTTGGTTTGTTTCTACTTTTATCTGTCCCTTATTGGATCATCTAAACTTTGAGGGATTTTGAAAGGCTAAAAAAATATTGATTGTTTTAAGCTTGCTTTAAAAGGAGAGACAGCTCTTTTTTACAAAAGTAAATATGATTTGTGAAATCAAATGATCTCTGCTTTGTAGTGTGCCACAGTAACAAACGAAAGACATAAAAAGTATCTACGGTTGTGCTCAGTTTCATATTTCTTCCACCATTTGATGGGTATTGCTTCCAAATCATAAATTCATCCTGTCAAGCTCAGTAAACATGAAGAGAGTAATTTTTGTTTGCACAGAAGTCCCACGCTTTCAGATGCATTGTTAAACTAGGGAAAAGAGGTATTGCCGTAGACAAGGACTGCCCCTGGGACTCAGTGCCTAAGTACCTGAAGAATTAGCTAGTCAGTCACTGGGATTTTCAGATACCTTCAAAATTACTTTTAACATTTAGGCCATCTCGCTTAAGGGCAAACAAATTCAAATGCAGGTCTGAGGATACAGGTCTTTTAAATGTGCTTTGGTAATGGTTCCTTGTGGAATCAAATCTGAAGCTAGCTTTCTATATGTGTTGATTTAGAGGTATTTGAAGAATTCACATTACTCTGTAGTGTGCCTCTGATCAGAAATAGAGGCTCACTGGTCACAAAAGGCAGGTGTGAACTTCATTCTATATCTGAGACAAAAGAGGATGCTTCTTCACTTATTTCAGCTTCCTTTGCTTTAGGCTTACAAAGAGCCAGATGCTCACATCTGATCTGACCACCTGAGGGTTCTTCTAATAGTTAAGAAAATAAATCGTTATTTTTGAGGCATTTTTCTTTTACAGTTCAGATACCTTCTCCTTCAATGTGAAGTAATTTAAACCATAATTGTGCTTACTACCTCCCATCAACCAGAAGAGACTGTAGAGGCAGCAGCTCAGAGATAAACATCTCTAGATAGTCACAAACAATCAGGTGAAATTCTGTTTCTGGTTAGAGCTGAACATAGACCTAATGGTTGACAGGAAATAACAACATTAATTTTGATGTTAACAAGTTCTCAGCATTAGTTTGGGCAGTTGTACTGCTTTCCAAAATCTTTCACTGTTGTACATGGGAACTGATGTTCCTGAGGATGTTTCTTTTGAGACAAATACTCCAGTTAGATGCTAGACAGAAAATCTGGAGTCTTTACTTTGGGAATCAGTTTATTTGGATACAGAGGGTACAAAACATGATAGGTCCTTCAATACAAATCACCCAACTTGTTAAGTGTCCCTTGGAGCTCATTGGGAAAGTCAAAAAGACCTACCAAAAAAAAAAAAAAAAAAAAAAAAAAAATCTTACCATTAAAAATAACTTTCATGCAACATACAGCAAAAGTGCGTCTTTCATTTCATCATCAAAAAGAAAGACATTGAAAACTTGCAGGATCTGACAAAACTGTATGTCATTTAAACAAGTGCAATGCCTCAGTAACACAGATGAGGGTATGTGGGTCAAGAGAATATGTAACCATGTTCCTTCACTCCCACGGAAAGCCCATCAGCATTTACAAAATACAAGCCGCATATGCAAAGGAATTCATTTGCTCTGCCTCAAGGCAGCAAAGGAAATCTTCCAAAGATGTCCTTCTTAGAAAATAATTCTGCATTTAGCTCACACCAGGCAGGCATACTAACACAGCTGCAGTATGGGAGGCAAAGACACTTTTCATCCATCTCACAAGTCCCATCCCAGGAAATACTTTCACTCTGAGCAATCCAAATTTTAAAGTTGTCATGCATTTGTTTACACCAGGGAAAACAGCACCAGAGACATTTAAAATACAGTATCACAAAGGTACATCCTATGGGCAAAACTTCTCAGAATGAACTGATGGAACATATAGATCAAGGAATAGGAGAGATGAACATCAGTAGTTCACACTTTGAGGAGGAAGGATGTTTGTACATGTAGTAGTAATATCAAAAATGTGAAGAAAAAGAACATTCATTGTCTGCATGCTTTAAGCATTGAAACAGGCTGCACAGGGAAGTGGTGAAGTCACCATCTCTGGAGGTGTTCCAAAAATGTGTAGATGAGGCATTTCAAGGCATGGTCTAGTGGTCATGGAGGTGTTGGGTAGAAGGTTGGAGTTGATGATCTTGGAGGTCTTTTCCAAGCATAACAATTTTAAAAACAAACAAAAAAAAAAAGTCTCACACAATGTTCCATTGGAAAGCTGTAGTCAGGAATTCATGCCACTAAGTTAAGCACCTGAGTGTCTGAGTCTCATCTGAATGAGACCCTTGAGAAAGTCAAGGCAATGCAGCTAGCTTCCAGCCTCTCTTCAGTGACCCTCCAGGACTGTCACATTTTTAAAACCAATGTGAAATGTACAGAAGTAGGTCTCTGCACAACTTTGGAGGGGAAACAGCCTCAGCCTGCAGGATCTTAAACCCTGCATCCTTGTAGGGCATCCCAGGCATTGTGAACTGCCCATCAGTGAGAGCTGAGCACAAGGGATTGGTTGGCCTCTCTAATTGTTGAAGTTGCACCAGTGGATGGGTAAGAATGCAAGTCTTTGGACCAGAAGGAAAGCAAGCAATGAAAAGTCCGAGTGTCTTCTGAGAGGGGGCATTGCCTCGGTAAAACAGGGCTTTTTTGTCCCTCAGTGCTCCTTTTCTTACCCCGTCACCACCAGGATGGATGATGCTGTCTCAGAGTTTCCACCACAATTTTGCTCTATTTTCAAGCAGCAGTTGTCATACCTTCACCTGTGCCTCCCCCATGACTGTGAAATGATCCCCATAAACTTTATCAAGACCTCTTTGCTGTTCATCTTCAAGATCTCCTCGAGTTTATGATATTGCCACTTTGTACTTCCCACTTGACTTTATCCACCTCTTTTCTCCTTTTTAGACAGAGAAGTGTTTGGGGGAGGGCTGCCTTGCTGCTCTGTTTTTGTATTTCTGTCAGTAAGCAAGTGGTAGTCTGTGAACAGAGCTATCAAGAGGGAAGCATTTGATGAATCAGTAGATATAAAATTGTCATTCTGGACATTATAGAAACATCAAATTCATCCATATCTGTTGAATACTCTCAAATGAAAAGAAGGTTGGCACATGACCAAAGATGCAGATAGTCTTCTTTCAAAAATTGATGTTACCATCTCTCTTGTCTTCAAAGTAGTTTTGCATGCAATGGAGAGGATCGGCAACGGATCCACACAATTTTGCTTGGGGACAGTTTACAAAATAAAAAGGTGAAGCATTACAAAGCCAAGCAAGTCACAGTAAAGACAAATCATTCCTGTGGTGAGTAGCTTCTTGCAGAATCAAAATCCATTTGGAAGAATCTTAGCACAGGCCCACGTATTGACAAATGAGACTACCACCAGAAGACCCAGGGCAGGAGTTTTATAAATGTTCACTGCTCCTTCTGTTTATTGAAGCTTTGCTCATGCATCTAAATGACAGAACTGGAACTTCCCTGCCATTTTAGGACATTGCTGCCTGCATTTCAAAAAAGTACTTCTACAGTGACCTTGATCAATCAGTTTGCCACTACTCAGTGCTTTTATCTAATGATAAGTATCATAGAGAAAATGTAATAGTACTGAATCAGTGACAAAATTACCACTGCCTTGCAGTGACTTAGGATTTTTTTCACACACCCCTATGTGTGAAAAATCACCAGGGAAAATAGTATGGGCAAACAAAAGTCACTGTGACTAATTCAGTGTGACCCAATCTTTTGTTTTCCTGTGTCAACATGTTGCACTGTTGCTATTGCCGTCACTGTCAACAGTTATTGGAAAACCCTCCTTCTCTATCTTTCCTACCTGGAAAACATATTAGCACATAAGGGAATACTCGAATAACACATGTACTAAATGGATAGTAAATGCAATGGGGTGTTTCAAAAGAAATTTGGCATGTCAAATATTTTTTACTGATTTTTTTTTTTCCCTATGTGTGATGAGTTAGGTGGTGTACAATTCATCACTTTCCATGATTCATTGATCTTATATAATATCCATTTGCATAGCATTGCTTATTTGAATGCTAGTTCCACCCCTGCAATAAAACCTGCAAATTTCAAAAGTATTTGTTGTCACACTCATTTTTTTATCAAGTTTATCTGATGTAAGTATGACTGTACAAAGTCTATGGCAGCCTAACAGAAATATTTATGAGAAATAGTAATCACAAAATAATAGTTTAAGGTGTGTTGAATTTTAATTTTGCCAAAACTTGCAGTAGTTGAAGATATACAGCTAAGCCTACTTCAAGATTTTTAATTCCAGCCACCTTCTTCAGCAAGAAAAAATTATAGTTTGTTTCTTCTGTTTTCCCTGTAAAAAAAAAAAAATAAAATGAAAAAAAAACAAACCTGAAAGTCTTTTTCAAACCTTTCTTAATTAAAATACATCCTTTTACATTCTCAGATAAATCATAACATAGTCAAAGAGTGTATACTTTCAATTTGGATTATATTGTGCAGTTCATAAAAAAAAAAAAAAAAAAAGAATTCCTGTAATATTTTTTAATATCTAGTGCAAAATTAACAGTGAAGTCACTGAAGGATCTCCGTTATACCAGCAGTTAAGCTGATGGACTTGGACATATTTTTATACATCTTCACCCAGCCTCTCTGACATCTTCAGAAGAGGTAGGGAACAGCTGCAACCCAAACAGAAAGCAAATGCTTTCAACTGTCACTGTTTGAGTTATGTTGATCTATATAGTACATGCAACTGAAAGCCCAGACAATCACCCTGAGAGAGATGTACAGTTCCTGAGTCTCAAGCATGTATTTCCACCCAACATTGACTCTCAGCCCTCAGGTACTTCGGGACATTTGAAGTTATCCTGGAGATCTCTATTTCTAAGCATCTTTTTCATCTTCCTAATCCAGTGATAAAATTGTGGAAAGAACTAGAAAATCCTCCTGCAGAATTTGAACGATTCTGTCTAAATCAGGATGCTACTATGGGTGTCCTAGAGGACCATGACAGCTCAGACTCTGCTCCTCGGCAGGCAACACCTGTATCCCACTCTGCAAGGATAGGTCATTTCTCCCAGTGCCTGTATGAGTCTTTGCTCTGTCAGAATTTGCTAAGAACTCTAAGTTATGTCTGTAATACTAAACCAAAAAGGAACAGGAAGCACTCCTGACTCCAAAGTCAAGGATGAAGTTCACATTGCTCTGGATTAGCCTCTTACACATCAGTCCTGCAGCAGCAGACCAACCAGAGCAATATGAGACAGAACCAGGAGGTAAGCTAATAAATGTAGATAATAAAGGTTCACTTACTTAATTTGTTCTTAGAGGGCAGTGGGGTGATGAAAGACAGACAACATGGCTTCATGAAAGGCAAATCCTTCCTGATGAATCTAGTGGCTTTCTAGGATAAGGTGACTACCTCAGTGGGCATTCCCTTGACCTATAAATGTAATCTATCTGGACTTCTGCAAGGCTTTTGACATGGTCCCCCACAACATCCTACTCACCAAGTTGGAGAGATATGGAGTTGATGGGTGGACTGTTCAATGGATGAAGAATTGGCTGGATGGTTGCATCCAGAGGATGGTGGTCAATGGCTCAATGTCCAGATGGAGATCAGTGACAAGTGGCAGCCCTCAGGGGTCTGTACTGTTTAATATTTTCACCAATGATATTGACAGAAGGATCAAGTGTACCACCAGCAAGTCTGCAGATGACACCAAGCTGAGTGGTGCTGTCTACAGGCTGGAAGGATGGGATGTTATACAGAGGCACCTGGATAAGCTGGAGAGGTGGGGCCAGGTGAACCTCATGAGGTTCAACAAGACTAAATGCAGGCTACTGCACCTGGGTTGAAACAACCCTCACTATCAATACAGGCTGGGAGATGAGGTGCTGGGAAGCAGCTCTGTGGAAAATGACTTGGGGGTGTTGGTGGATGAGAAGCTGGACATGAGCCAACAGTGTGCGCTTGCAGCCCAGAAGGCCAGTTGCATCCTGGGCTGCATCAAGAGAAGTGGGGCTAGCAGATCAAGGGAGGTGATTCTGCCCCTCTACTCTGCTCTGGTGAGACCTCACCTGGAGTACTGTGTCCAGCTCTGGAGCCCTCAACACAGGAAAGACATGGACCTGGTGGAGCAGGTCCAGAGGAGGGCCACAAAGATCAGAGGGCTGGAACACCTCTCCTACGAGGACAGGCTGAGGGAGCTGGGGTTGTTCAGCCTGGAGAAGAGAAGGCCCCAGGGAGACCTACTAGTGACCTTTCAGTACCTGAAGGGGGCCTACAGGAAGGCTGGAGAGGGGCTGTTTATGAGGGCCTGTAGTGAAAGGATGAGGGGTAATGGGTTTAAATTAGAGAGGAGTAGATTTAGATTGGATATCAGGAAGAAGTTCTTTGCATTGAGGGTGGTAGAACAGTGTAATAGGCTACCCAGGGAGGTGGTTGAGGCCCCATCCCTGGAGATATTCAAGGTGAGGTTGGACAAGGCTCTGAGCAGCCTGGTCTAATTGAGGGTATCCCTGCTCACTGCAGGGTGGCTGGACTAGGTGACCTTCGGAGGTCCCTTCCAGCCCTAGCCATTCTATGATTCTAGGATTCTTAGGCACACTTTTTTGTAATGATTTAGACCCACCTCTAAAATTTGTTCTTCTGCTTCTATGAAGTAAATATGAAGCAAGGAAAAACATCTTACCCAAATTAATTTCAGGGTCAAGCTGTATTCCCACTCATTCAATGTAACTAAGCACACCAGAAGTACATGTGTTTTTTCATATGTAGGCCCACGTCCAGAAGTGTTTTAAGACACCTGAAAGATCAGTGTTAGACCTGAAGTGTGAGATTAGCAGAATCTGCTTCCTTACAGACCCTGCTGAGGTCGTAGCATGTAACACATGCCGAGACATCCAGAGCTGCCAAGGCTTGAGCTACTCCACAGATGCTCACAAGCAAAAATTTACACAATACCAGATTTAGGCAGAGGAAGAAAAGATCTAAATTGTAGATTTGAGTGCATTTATCCCTTCTGTGAATCTGTCCCTATGCTTTCTCATTGCAAGTACTGTAACCTTCTTCCCTCTGTGTATTAAAATTCCTAATTATATTAAAGCCTATCATCACTTATTCACAAAAGCATCTCTTTAGCACATCCACAGTGACCGATCCCCAAGGTTAGAGTTACAATGACAGAGAGGGATGTGTGTTTTCACTGAAGCACTCTTTAAATGAGTTTTCTTTTGTAACTTTTTCAGTGAGCAAGGTCAGTTCTATTGTTTTTGTTCAGCTGAAACTTCTTAGCACTAGAAGATTAGGTTGTGTAATCTATATACTTTGACACCTGATCTCCAAAGTGAGTATGCTACCTAGCTCCAGTGATTTTCGTTAATGAGGTGGAAAGGTATATAACAGTTTTAAATATGCAGGCTAAAATTTTCCTCTGTTTATAATTATGCAAATCATTATGTAGTTGTCTCTGCATGACAGAAGTAATAACATCTTATAGAAACCCTGTTAAAACTCACTGAAATCATCTACACAGATGGATATGGTTTTATACAAAATACAACACAGACACATTAATTAGTTACAAACCACCACTACCATTTCCTAACATGCCACGTGACATGGGCTAAGGCGTGTACTGTATAATGATACAATCTTGTTTTGTTTGCAGTAGATAACTGAAACACTCTCAAACAGTTAATAAGATCAAATGTAATGACAAAAGCCACAAGCTGTTATTATTTTTCATGATGTAGAAGAAGTACCATATATATTTTACATCTACTCTTGATTTTAGACAAGCAGTACTGTATCCACCCTTAGTGTTTTCTGGGATGTTTCCTTTTCTCCCTTCCTCTCATTCATCAACAGCAGTGGAGCTTGTCAATTCATTCCCATCTTGCACCCATCTGTGTCTCCTCAACTGATGGCTATTTATCCCGGATTTAAACACAGACTCTTATTCAGGCACTGTATACGGCTGAGGCTGCTTATATTTTCCTAGAGAAATATACTACCAGAGGATGCATTTTTGATACCTCTATTTCTACCTGCATCTTTTGAGCATTTTTAAAGACATGTGGGAAGCATTCCAAGCTCACACAGACATAGTATATAAAAAAAAAAAAAAAAAAGTCACAACTCCATTTAAAAAATTCTAACCCATTTTAATTCAATGACAAAATTTTAGAAGGAATTTCATTTAATAATAATTTTTATAAATACTGGCAGCATTCAGTGTGAGTTGGTACCTCACATGTCATCTTCTAATTCTTGCTTCATTTTTTTCTATAAGACAAGTCTTGGTCCTTTACAAACTTTAGAAAAGTCCTAAAGAAAAGTCCCCCAGTGTCAGGGTTAAGGAAGAAGAGACCTGCAATGGCCCTTCCTGACAGTGGAAGAAACAGCATCTTGCAAGCAACAGGGACTCTTGCTGAAGGCAGAAAAAAACACCACAGGAGAACCTGCCCTCTTTCACCATACACCTCAGTAACTGTATTTCCCACTTCACACTTTTCAGACTTGTTGGCCACCTTTTTTCAGTAGGTAAGAGTACACTCACAAGAACAACTAGAAAAAGAGAGCAGCTGGCCTATGGTTCAGACCTTCCTGGGGCTCCATGATCTCTCTGTGCACTGTCTCACCTGGGGAGGCCATAAAAAGGAAGCATAGCTGCTTCTTTATTAGGGCCTTCCAGTTGTTTCTGTTAGAAGATAAATTAACAGATTCTGTCACCATACCCCTTGGCCTCCTGTCTCCTTTACCCATCATAAATTTGTACAGGCTTTCCTCATTACTATATCTACACATTTTAAAGACCTGCTTACTCCTCTACTTTTACCCTTCTTTCACATTTCAGGTTCCCTTTTCCTATACATACCTCCTCTAAACCATCCCTAGCCAGACTGGTGAACTCTAATTTCACAGATGTCTCCAGAATAAGAGCTATTTAAATGACTATGACATGTCTATCCCTGTCACAAATATTTGCACAAGCACAAATATACATCAAGAATGTAAATGCCCTCAAAATGTATGTAAAACATTTCTACATCAACCAAGTTTTACCTGCACAGTTTCCACAGCCATTCAGCAGGCTACAGGCTGTGAGGAAATCTGCATGCCTGTAAGGAGAGACATGTTCCTTGTACACCCACTGATTCAATGGGAAACATGAGCAGAGAATAGAGGTAGGACACTGATGTGTAGGGACAGGCAGTTTCTGAGGGTCAAAAGCAAAAAATCTCCAGAAAAGAAGAGCATCTGCACAGTGGGTACTTGTCTTGGTCTACATACCACGTTACAGAGACTGAATATTCAATGGATGAGAGTCTTGAACCTGAATCCCCTAGATCCCTAAATTAACCTGTCAATTGAATCAGCTTCTCTGATCTACAAAAAAAAACCCAAAAAAACCAACCTAACTATTTTTACTATTTTAGAAGCGCTTTCCCTGGGGAAATAAGAAAAAGAGAAGCATTTATATTAAAAAAACCCCCACAGATATTTATCTCCAAATTACCTAATAACCTCATTGTCCACTCACACAGATGGGATGTGAAAAACATGCCAAAAATTAAAAAAAAAAAATCATCGTGGAAAGAAAAGAGAGTTCTGTTTTTAAGGCATAAAATTTCATGGGACAGAAATATCACTTCTCACAAAGATGTATTAAAGCTGCACTTTGTGGAATAAAGAAAAATCCCAGAGGTCAAGTAGAAGAGAATATGCCTCTAGCTTCAAGGAAAAAAACACAAACTTAATGGAGATCTATTGGAGGACACTGGAGTCTGCTTCAGAGAGACAAAGGGTATAAAAAAAGAGCAGTCTTTATAATGAGAAACCTCTGTTCCTTCTCTGAGTGTCAGGGACTTTGCCATTGATGTGTTATTCCTCTTCCTTCTCCTGCTCATTCAGGCCAACTCCATCATGCTGCTGTTCACAGCTTTAATAGCTATCTGCTTTAGACATCATTAGAAGTACTGTGGCTTGAGGCAGTAATAAGTCTCTGATATGTTTATTAATGACAGAAATCCATAAATAAATAAGTTCTATTTTGCCTGGAGGCTTTCTGTGGCTTAGAAACGCATCCAAGGACCATTTCTGCTTTAAGTTTATGATTGTTTCTAGTCCCATTAAGTCACAGGAAAATATAACTTGCACGTTGCAGTGGTTATTCAGTGGTTAATGGGTCCCCCACTGTTCATGAAAAGTCTTTCTACAAATGCCTTCTTCACTGTAAAACTTACATAGCTCCAAAGCTACTGATGCAGCCAACTGGAGTAACAGGCTCCTGAAATGTGACAGAATTAAAGGAAACATAGTGTGTGGTTTGCTACAGGCAAGTTATTTTAATATAATGTAGCAATGACAACTCTCTGTGTTTAATCATCAGACTCCTGATTTTCTCCTCAGCACTTGAATTTCACATGATTTAGGGATTTGGGTAGATGGTATTTTACATTCCCCCTCACAGCTGTTGAGAGTACCTACCAGGTTCATGTTGGGAGCCGTGTTTATAAGTTTCTCACCTACTTTAAACAAAAAACCCAAACTAAATAATTGCATCCGTGAGAGACAGGCATCAAAATGCAGCTGAAACAGGTTTTCCAGGACACTTGACTGCTCTGGCATTTTCTGTGTGGTTGAGACATATCATTTGCACATTATCATCCTTGCTTGTCCAATAAATCATTTTAATTATTCTAAATATTTCTATGATGTCACTAAAATATAAACAAATCTATTTAATTCACTGTTGATATGAGCAAAGGGACCTAAGAGTCCAGGGCTTCTGTTCTTAAGTTTCCCAAGATTTATACTGCTAAACACTGGACTTCATCATGATCTGGTTTGCTGGGTATAATATGAGAGTACCATGGCTTGCACACCAGTGCATGTATGGCTGTGGATCTCTGGATGAAGGGTACGTGTAGGGTCATGAAAAAAATAAAATTCCCTTACATTTGCATGGCTAATCATAAAGAAAATTAAATGTTAAAGATATATAAATATATAAATAAATAAAAATCAGTGTAGCTTCCACCTCCTGCAGCCCTTAGACTCCCCTGCTTTCTCTGTTGTCTTGTCTGAGGCTCTAGCTATATCAGCTGAATAGACCAACAGCCCTAATTAACACAGTATAAACTGCTACAGTACTTGTGATATTTCACATGAATGCAGCTTAAAACCCCAAATTCATGACTGTGTCTTTGAGGCAGATCAGTAAGTAATCCATTCAAGCCAGAACAGTGGCAGTCTGCTTCTCATCCACAGATCCCTGGTGTCCATGGACCAGTTTTCAAACAGGGACCAATCATCCAGTATGACACAAACATTTTTCTTCTTGATCAATCATTCTCCAACACAAGGGCATTTCTAATTTCCTGTAGGTTTATTCTATCAATTCTTTGAGATGTAGCACTTCCAGACAAGCCATGAAGCTCTTTGTTCTCAGAAAGCCCAACCTCTAGACTCCTGTGTATATTTTCTACCCACCTTTCTGGTTTCAGGTGTGCCAGTCCTTTATTCTCATATCTATTCAGAACACTCATTAACCAATTCTTATACTTTTCCCCAGAAGCATCCTCCCAAAATCTTTATTGATTCTTCCTCTCACCTCCCTCATAAAAAAAATGAATTATTCTGATCATTCCTGGTATCTTCCCTCTACATCTGAGGCCAAAAGAGAAAAGTTATGACCAAGAAGCCTTGCAAGTTAGAAAGCAGGGTTCCATATTGCCTTTCCTTACACTTTCTGCAGTACAGACCTGTTAATCTGAACTTGTTACTCTGGGCTTCCTTAGTAGATAATTAGAAGAAAACACCATTTATATGAAAAGATTCATCTGACCCATTTTTGCTATCAACTTTAAGATGAGAGACAGTTTGTATTTCTCTCCATTGTTTTTAAAGGGCACAGAGGCTGCCTAGCTCCATGTACCAACATGTACATTGTAGAAGTCTACAGCTGGTGATACAAATCCCAGACTGGGTGACCAGAACATCCAGGGTCAAATATGGGGCTTGGTGTCAGGGTCTGGGTAAGAGGATGTAAGGACAGAAACAGCATGACTTGGAGAAGTGCATGTGAGTGTGAAAAAGCAAAACTCAAAACTGAAGCTGGAAATTCATCTTTGTCCAGAAATGTAGAAGACTGGATGACATTCTCTCTGAAAATTTAAAATAAATAAATAAAGAAGACTTATCTTAATGAATTTTTGTGGGTTTTGAAGTCTGACTTGTAAATTACTCTTTTTAATTTTTGAGGCTGGCAATACTGACATCTCTAATAGCAAACTCTCATTCAATTTAAACAAAGCAATATGTTATTGGGAATTGCTGAGAAACAGGAAGGAAAAATAAAACTAAAGGCGAAAAAAGAAAAAAAAAAAAAGAAGAAAAAAGAAAATCCACATGCTGCGATGGAAGCTATGCAAAACATTGCTTGGCTGTCACTGAGCCCAGACTGAAAAATATCAATGAAAAAGGCCTAAACTCACTCTGCGTCTAGCCCTCTGTGTTGCATCGTGTAACAGGGAAAGCTGTCCACATCTCAGCATGGCACTCGGAAAATTTGACACATGATCATGTAAGCTAGTAAGCTTATATCTTCAGTTCCAGCTCAGATGAAATATCGCCTTGCACTGGTGCCCTAAAAACAGAGAAAGTACACAGATTATCATTTCCAGTCACCATGGCCTTTTTTTAGCACTTCAGGCTTGTATATCTGGTGCCAAATCCATTCTAAGAAATAGAACAGGAGGTAGATTGTAGACTGCAATTGTGAGACTTATTGATTTGTCTCTCATTGCCTCTTGCTGTTCTAAAACCTGACAATAAAGAAAATATTTTTGCATTCAGTCCTGTATTCTGTCCCCTTAAAACTAAGCTGCCTGACTACTCTTTGCTCTCCTCTTGCATGAGAATAACATCAATTAAGTCTGAATACAATGGGTTAATTTCTAGTTCATCATGTGAATGCAATTTTCAAGTTAATATCCAGTAAAACAGTAGCCTCCATAAAGATTTCATACTGTGAAGAAAAATGTTTAGTTATCAGACCCTAAATAATCAAACACCATCAACCTTAATGTCAGCAATTCTTTTTTATTTATTACTTAATCAGATTCTGTGATTCTTTTCTAGACAAAAAGGCTGACACAGAATGTGTCCATTCAATTATGCTTTGAAGGTTAATATCACACATGGGACTCACTTCACCTGACTTTGGCTATCTAAAAATTAGACAACTCATCTCAGTTACCTAGGTTTCATCAACTGAGGATCTGGAAGATTCATCTATCTGTCTTCCATACTTATGTACTGTTCTCCTGAAGGAGAACATGAGGAAATCAAGAGGGAACATGAGTGATTAGCTAAAATTAAGCTAATCATAAGGTGGCTAATGTTACCTGAAATTAATCCCTCTATACTTAGACAACTTGACCAATAACTACCAAATTCTCTCATACCTAGTTTCTCCCTTCAAACATAGTGCAGCACTGGGCATTTTTGAAGAAAGTCAAGGTTATGCAGTTGGTTATACTTAGCCTCTAAATAAGAAATCAAATAACCTGGACGTCATCACAAGTCTCTAGCCATAGATATACATGATCCTTCATTCATATCCATCAATCATCTTATTCATGTCTGTTATGACATGGATAGCCTCTGTTCTCAGTCAGTTCCAGTGAAAGTGGTGTAAATGGCAGCTGATGAGCCTGGGAAACCTCCTACTATTGATAAAACACTAAATAAGTCCCAAACCAAAGTTGATACTTCTCCAGAATGTTTCCTGATACTTGTCACACAGATTGAAAAACTAGCCTGGGAGTTTTCTCTACCCACACCACACACACACACACACACACACTGCTAGACAGTTCTTCTGTTTGTAGACAACAAGATCTTGAGTTAGTTGACTGAACATAGTAACTAGTGTCCTCTGAGATGCCTTAGCATATCTACAGCATCCAGATGGAGCTGGCAGGTATGACATGGGACTTGTAGGAGACCCTCTGTCATCAATACAGGAAGCTAGATGACACACAGGACATGCAATAACATATTAAATGGTACTAGGCACTCACACTTCAGCAAATTAACTGATCAACAGGAGCTGAATTTCAAGATCATCACACTTAAATGTACGCATGTAAACACAAGTGGTGTCTAAGCTTCCATTAGAGACAACGGAAAGTACTCAGTATTCAGCAGAGACAAAAAAAAATGGTGTCTTCACGCCTTTCTGAAGTCACATTTATTAGGAGGATGTTTGTTAGGATGCCTTTGTGCATATAAAAAAAAAAAAAAATAAAAAAATTTATCAGCCTTTGGAAAGCCTGAAATGTTTGTGAGGTCCAAAATCCTGCAGACTGTATAGATAACAGCAATACCGCTCAAACAGTTGAAGTGAATAGAGCATGAAAAGGTGATTTTCAAGGATGAATTTTTTAATTGAGTACAACCAGGAGTGGCTTTTTAAAGATAGTGCAGTCCAGCCTCACCAGGCAAAGGATGTTGAATTAGAGATGTCCTGAGGTCCCTCTCAAGCTGAATTAACCTGTGATCTTGTGCTTTCATGACATTGTCAAATTCTGAGCTCTTGATCTAAGGCCAAAGTCAACACCACACTTTGTAAAATCCTGTGTCTTTGACATGTCTTTGACATGTCTCCTTTTTTGGTTCTGTGTAGAATGAACACTTTAAACTTCATCTACTTGTCAATTCAGAGAGAGACATTAAGAATTACTAAACCTTCCTAAAGTCAGACTATGTATTTAAAACTCTCTTTCAAGTCCATGACCAACTGCATTCATGTTCACTGTACTGCAGCTTAATATGCAACCACTAGACTACCTCACCAAATGAACAATTGTGAGAAGTAATAACACATCTGAAGCTTCCACATGCTTCCAAGAGAAAGTTATTTGGCACAGTTGTCACTGTAATTTTGATGCATTAGAGAAAGTCATTGTTCAGTGGAGCTCAGACTGTTGCCTTCACCTATGGAGAAAGATGGCTCACTGCCAATTTCTGTCTGCTGCCTGTTGAATGATACACAAAGACTGTCTGACTCACATTTTCTTTTTTTACCTTGCCCTTTCTTCTTTATTTAACTAAATGCCTTCTTTAATTTGTCTTTTCATTTGAAAAAGAAAGATAAAAAGGAAATTAACAAAGGTTCTCTACGTGGCTAACTTTGTAAGAAAGCACTGGGACACATTCATGGATTGTTTTAAATGAATTCATATATTCTGGCATTGCTTGCAACTCAACTAGGCATGGATTAATGCTATTTTATTCATACGCTGTAGTGTCTCACTGGAATTCTGAAACATTACTTAAATGTATATTGCTAACTAGATGAGGTTTGTAAGTTTTCAGCTAAAGCTGTGTAATACACATTAATTATGCAATTACTGTCTTGAGTCTGAATTTATATAGGCAATCAATTTACTTAGTTCTTTCTGCACCATTATTGACCAATACACCACAGATGTACATTACACATGCATGCAAAATACTATTATAGATACATTAAAGGCAGAGCTTGCGGCATTTCCTATTCTGCTTGCACAACACTTTTTAATATTAAAACATACTTTATTCAACTTGAAAAATTTTGATTAAAGTTTTCTCTACCATCTTAGCATCAAATATTCCAGAAAATCTGATCAAAAAAAAAAAAAAGATCTCTGAATAAAAATAGAGAAAAATATTTATTTTGTAGTTCAAGGACAAATCTAGTCTTCTAACAAGAATCAATTGGATGGTATTTTAACCCTGTCTTATATCCAAAATACAGAGATTTCTCTAGCTTTCCTTCTCAAACTATAACCCTTTAAGTGACACAATCTCAATGCTGCAATCAAAGTACATAGAGACCTCAGTAACAGCCAGTGTTCCTCAATGTGTTAAACAAGCCACCTCTCTGCCCTGTGCTCTGACACAGTGGCACTGCTTACTGTTGCTTTTTGCTTCCATGAACATGCTGGGACAGGTTGTCCGTCAGTAATCCAACACAAAATTCGTGTCCCATACGTGCCTTTTATTCCAAACAAAAAAAATGATGAACTAAGACCCCTGACTCTGAGGCTAAACCATATCTCTCTTAGCTGTTTTTATCAAAAGTAAATGCTTATTTTTTAATTATTATACATGTTTAAATACTTATTATTTTCATTTTAGTTAGAAGCATCTTACTGGGTGGTGGGATATGTGGGTTCAATTTCTTCCTAGCAGAGGAGGCACTGAAGTCACTGGCATCCAGTGCTCATCCTATGCATTCTGCTGAGATCTGTCTTGTTAGACAATCCAAAAACACCAAAAGATTCAGCTCTATCCAAATGCAAAAGGAAAGGATAAGAAAAACTCACGAGCCCTATCAAGACTGCAATACTTCCAAGCAGTGTTCTTCACTTGCTGACATCCAACACTGAGATACCTTTGTACCTTACACTCTTCCAAATCAGAAAGCAGCTGAGAAGGCATTTAAAGAATGCAGTACTAAAGTGAGACACCTTGATTCAACCAACATCTTACCATAGACACAAAGGAATTCAGGTCTAGCTCCACATTTGGACAACTCAAAAAATCTGCAATATCAGGGTTGTACATATCTACTGATATTTGATATTCCTGTACCTGTTTGGGAAAACATCAGAAAGGCGTAAAGCCACAGACATCAGGAAAACAACAAGATACAGTGCAAAGAATGAATTGCAGTTAAAGGACTTTTTGTTTTGTTTCAGACTGTTCTGGGTAGTATGTGGTGAGGACATAGAAAACAGTTTTTTCAAGACTCAAAAAGCTTCTTCACTTTGTATTATTTACCTGTCAAACATAAGGTGACATTTACCAGTGTTATAGAAACCACTTTTGAGATTCTGTGGTAACATCTAAAAATGAGAGCTAAATGCACATGTCCTCTCCCTACACACTCACATGAAATCTATGTCTACATGGACACACTTTTGAGAAACTGAAACTGAGCTCTGACTTGGTGTAGGATGAAGCATCACTAATTTATGTCCTATCACACAACAACCACCCTAATCACCAGAAACGTTTTGGGATCTGCTATTTACCTTGGCCTGCTTTTCTTTAAAATAAAAGGATCCAAATGCATACAAGGTAAGCTCTGGAGACAAGTGGGGTCATGGAAGGAGAACCTGCAACACCACTCTGAGACCTGGATTCAACTGCCAAGATATTTGTGTTTTGAAAACTATTTCACGTTTTTTGAAAGAAACATCTGGTGAGTGGTGCAAGTACTCTGTCTTTTTGTTTACCACCATCTCTAAGGGTGGCTATAAAAAAAAACAACATCCCAACAACCAAACAAAAAACAGGAGAGAGAGGGAAAGAAGTAGTAACTCATTCCAAGCAGGGGTTCCCTTGACTGGGTGTAGCTGTGTGCTCTGCCAGCCCTGTGTACTAAAGCCCGTCATTTAGGCTCCCTAAATAATCAATGGTGGAAAACAGGCACTGCTGGAGTGTGACTTAATTATTCCAAAGTATGTCTTGTCTCAAGTAGGCATCTAAAACTGGTCAGATAACCCTCTCATGTGGGTTAGAAAGGGAGCCTATGGTGACTAGCTCAAAATATATCAATGCAGCAGAGACCCCGGTAGGGTTCAGTTCACCCTAACTCTAGGAACTTGATTCAGTTCCCCCACACATTGTCATCCAAAGCCAGTTGAGAGGCCCTAGAGTATTACAGGTATTAACTACACGGAGCAGGCAGACATGACTTGGGAGATACCCATGCCCTGCTGACATGCTAGTTGGAAAACAAACAAGGTACATAACCTACCTGAAGTAGCATTACACACCCTTGTGCAGGCAAGTGACTCAATGCATGACTCCTCCACCTAGGTATCTACGAGCATGATAAGTGCATAAGCTTTTGTTAAATATCTAGTTAATAGACCTATAGCTATAAAATCAAGTGTCTGTGATCTATATTGTTGAGAGGACTTGTTATCCCAGAGAAGACGATTTCTCACTGATACTGCTTGGGATGGGAATGGTCTGACAGTGTTGCAGGCCTACAGTCTTACAGTCTACAGTCCTGCTTCCTTACACTTTGATACCTTCTCTTTTCAGATACATGGACATATCCAAATGAATCAGCAGATTTCTGAAAAACCTGGTATAGAAAGGCAGGAGGACGGTTCATTCTCAAGGGTGGAGAAAGGGAATAATGGTACTGGTAGAATAACATTTTTGCACAGATATGGCTACTGGGATTGAATTTCATGTAAATAATATGTGACCTACAGGTAAGCTGGTTCAGGACTAAAGTTCTGGATGCTTTTGCATCCACAGAAAAAATCTGTCAGGGGACTGATTCCAGGCTTGACACCAATCCAAGTGTTCCCAGAGGGTGAAAGTCACAGAATCATTGAGTTATAGAACATCTCACATTGGAAGGAACCCACAATGATCATCGAGTCCAGCTTCCTACTCCTCACAGGACTGCACACAGTACTTAAGGTGAGGCCTGACCAGTGCTGAGTACAGAAGGAAAAAGAGAAGGAACATATATATGCAACTAAGTTCATGTTTTAGCCATTCCACTGTGGCCAGATTTCATCTCTTTCTTAATAAAAGTTGAAAGGGAGAGGTCAAGTAAGGATCTCTAAAAACTAACAACTTCTGTGTGAATGGAAATGCTAGTATGCTTCTTTTTAGGGTGACAATCAGGGTCTGAATACCTAAGAAACATTAAAAAACAAATAAATTCTCTGCTAGAGAAGATCTTTGCCTCCTGTTCAGCACATGGCATAATGAGGCCCTCACTTGAAAAGCCACACTTCCTAAACCTATATTACTTATAAAATCCATTGCTCCCTCAGGTAAGGAAAAATTTAAAGCTTTTCAAGTGGCAGAATTAGCAAAGTTACTTGGTAGTGTTTCTTCTCCTAGGAGACTCCTCAGCTGTTGCTTCAGTCTGGCAGCCCAGATGAAAGAACAGCCTAGGACAGAACAGATGACGAACTCTGCAGGTGGGGGTAAAAAGATCATTTTCACACCATTCACAAGAATTGGATCCCTCTGCTGCCTAGGGAGCTAAAATTAGCCTTCTCTACAGGCCTTCAACTTTCCAAGCATTTCTAACAGTTCACAGACTAGAATCGTGCTTTACAAAGCTGCAAGAACCACCCTCACTGAAATTTTACTTGCATTGCTAAAGAAAGAAGTGGAAGGGTGTTAGGATGCTAGCTTTTCCTCTGTTTTTTCTTCCCCCCCCCCCATACCACCTTGAAGAAGATGCCTCACAGCACGGTAAAGCTTTGATTTGTCCCTCCCTTCATGCTTCTCATTGTCCTGACTCACTGTCTCTCCTTGGAAGTGAGATATCAAAAGATCATAAAGATTTGTTGGAGCGAGTTGTCATCAAACAACTGCATTTCAGATCTTGGCAAAGATGAACAGAATACCCCATTCAAAAAGACGTTTGCCCAGTCTTAAAAGAGTGTTAATGAGAAGTTCTATTAATCAACAGTTAACGAACATTATCATAAATATTTTTTGACAAAATGGCATGCATGAAAGTTCATCTGTTCTAGCAGCAGAAGCAAAATCAGATTAAAATCTTAATTAAAATATGAAGAAGAGGCTTGTCATGATCTTCAACACAGTGGAAGATTCCTTTTTTTGAAAATCAAGCGCTCTCTTGCTGTCACATTACACTATGTTGTTAATGAGCCCTTTCATTTCTCCATGCATAGCAATATATTTAATCTTAGCCGCATATTTTAAATGATTGATGTTCCCCTAATTACATTTTATGATATATTGTGCTGTGCCACCTCTAATGAGTAGCAAACATGGCATTACCTCACTAGTACTCAACCACAGAAATCAATAACTGACATTTATTCAATGAACTGCAAATTGTGATTCACTAGCTTCTCTTTGTGTTGAGTAAATTCAAACTGTAATTAATTTTTATGCATATCACAAGTAGCAAATGTGTGTATGGGCTAACTTTAAAAGTGATTTGTGCCTGCTCTGGCTAATTACAACACAGCAAAATCTCTCAAGCCATCATTCAAAGAGCTGAGAAAAATCAATGGCTTAACAGAAGCCACCTCCTTAGATGGGTAGAGCACAGTAATCTTTTACACTTTTGAGAGTACTTCAGAGCCATTTCCTAAGACAGGAGGTTGCTCCTGTCCTAGTGAATGAAGGTGGTAACAATCTTACTGCAATACATTTATTTACTTGTGCACGAGAATGAGAAAGCAACTCCTCATTAGCTTTCCTACTAGGAAACAAATATCCTACCATAAGAAATATATGACTGCCTTTTTCAAAAGACAAACATAGTATGGTGTCACCCAGAACTTGTAACATGAGACCCAACTCACTGCTATTCACAAGTGATCGTTTTGCTTGCAATCGAAGTTGAAAAAACTACCACTTATTGTCCCTTTCAAAACTCCAACCTGGGCCTTTAGTTAGCTGGTGATTTCTTTACTGAAAATGCCCACTGAAAGCAGGGCACAGTACCAGGGGGCTTTGCAGCTAATGCTCTGTTGGCATACCACTGCAGGAGAAAAGTGTACAAATTGACTAAACATTAAAGCTGAAGGCTCTGACGTTGTTAGCAAAAGATTGTGGGTCACCTTAGGATCAGGGCAGTCCCTGGCACTAAAGCAGAGCATCATTTTGGATAGATGTACTGTTCACGATCTAAACCCACAGTCACACAGAGACTCAGTAAACTAAAAATATCTGTGACTGATACAAGGCACAGAGGCCAGCTGATGCGAAAGGGCCTGCATCCCCATGGAGTTCAGCTCTCTTGGTCTCCAAAACAGGCTGGTCCCATTCAATGTGCCTCTTGGAAATACCCCTGGGCTATGTTAATTCTCAAATAGCACCCAGGAATTACGTGAGAGGTCCACTACCAAGTCTGGGCCAAAACTCTACTTGTGACCACTCTGACAATACAGATGGTCAAGGGCCATGCCCAGGAAAGCATTCTGACTACCTAATTCACCAGTAAAGTTGTAGCCAACATTTTCCTCCTACAACCTAGCACATATTTCAGCTTTAAGGTACCCACCTTAAGCCTCTGAGGTCAGCTTTCTGCAGCAGATATCATTTGCTGTTACACACGTGGCAGGGTTCTGCATGTATTACTCATGATGGAT
The DNA here is from genome assembly GCA_025345505.1 of Todiramphus chloris collaris. Taxonomy (NCBI): domain Eukaryota; kingdom Metazoa; phylum Chordata; class Aves; order Coraciiformes; family Alcedinidae; genus Todiramphus; species Todiramphus chloris. The sequence goes on from JANVCC010000021.1 coordinate 38,880,352, forward strand.
TTATTGAGATGATTAACACAGAATGAAAAGGTGCAATAGAATATGCTACATTAGAAAACATGAATTTAGTTGTAAATTGTAACCCAGCTTTGGTCTGCCAGTGTTATCCCAGTGTCTCAAAAGATGACTGCAGGCAGATGGCCATTGATGAGAAGTAATCTGACCAACTCTTACATATTATATATACCTAAGCTCCAGGTGCTTAGTGAGGGAGTGCTTCTAAAACACATACCTAAGTTCCCTGCATAGTCCTCAGGGACTAGCAGGTACCATTGAAGGCCTTCAAAGAGAGAACTTGCCTCCTGATTGAAGTGTCCAAAATTGAGCAAGCAAGATCTTTCTCTAAAGCCTCTAAAAGACAGCTGCTTCCTTCCATGCAGTAAAGGACCTAGGACACCTGATTTTTGAGGCAACCAAAGCATACGTGTGAATTCAGTATCTCAAGCAGAGATTCCATTCTGCCCAAAAGAGACACTGAATTTGCACCTGCGCTGGCTGATGAGTTTGACTCTTTAGCACCTACTTCTGTGCAAAACAAGTATAAAGACAAGAAAAATCACACTGATTCAAAGAGTTCTTTCTAAATACCAAAGAGAAAAAAAGTTTATACAATTTCTATTTTAATCTTCATTTTAACCGTCACTTGAGACAAGTAATAAGAACCTGTTGATTTATACAAACCTCGTTCATATAATGAATCACCACTGATGAGTTCTCAGACTTGCATCAAGTTCAGTGACTTAGAGGAGGCTTCAGCCTCAGGCCTGTATCTGCAAATAAACCAGTGTTTCCTTTCTGAGCTCCTACAACACAGTTATTCTTACCTCCAAGAAACACACTCTTAGCTTCTTTTGGCATACTTTGCCAAGAAAGGAATCAAGAAAAGCAGGTGGAGATGTCACACTAGTGGTGAAATAGGATTATCACCAAGATTTATAATTAATTGGTTTGTGTTTCTTTTCAAGCTTGCCTCCATTTTTATCTTCTTTTATAAAAGTCTCGAAGACATGAATGCCTCAGAGTTGGCTCTAGAGTAGTTGCCAAACCCAACTCTAGACCTGAGAAATTGCAGAAGAGAAATTATCTTAGACACATTTCCAGACTGTCATTGGATTTTCCACCAATATTAAAGGCAGATGGACAGAAAACCACAGCTTTCATCCCTGATTTTTTTTTAGAGAAAAATTCACTTTGATGCCAGTTTTGACTAATTACTAATTAAGCCACAGTAAAATCCTTTCCTGGACTTCTACAACCTAGTTGAGCCATGGTAGAAGAAAATTACAGAAATGTATTACTAAAAATCCTTTAGCTACCATAAAATATAAAACTAATGTGAAGGTATGGAGTTAATTTAACCTACCCTCAACAAATGCAGGTCTCTATCAGCCCTGAATGGTTAATCCATCGACAAGCCTGCTAATGAGTCTGCTATTCTATTGAGGTTAATGAGCCCTTGAGCATCTGGTGAAGGCACAGGCACTTAGCAATTAGTGTCTTTTATTCAAACCAGCTGACAGGCTAGGCAGCAGTAGATCGCCTGCTTTTGTTATATTGTTGCCATAGTACCTAGCATGCCAACTCTGAGCCTGCATGCACTGGTTAGGTTGGTTAAGAATGGATTCCTTCACCTTTATGCTGAGCCCAATGATATGGGCTTCATGGAGTGGATCTGAGCTACGAATTCTCCTTTCAGGTCTTTATGGCTTGTATGCATGGTCAACAAATCTCAGAAATTAATTCTTCCTTAAAAGATATCAATTCAATTCAGTTCAACCATCAAAGGTCAAACAGGATCAGTTGCATATCAGTACAATAGGCAGTAGAAAACTATTTTCTATTCCCTGTTAGTGATACTAAGATATACAAAGATATGCATATTAGAGCAGTATTCCTTCCCAGCATTCAGTGCTCACAGGATGTGTTGGCTTCTGGAGCAGAGAGTACATATGGGAAATCCAGGGTTTAAAATCACCTTTGTGCCAGTGGAGGAAGCTGTACCTGTAAAACAACTCCTTTGTAAGGGAAGAGGGGAAAAGGATAGTAAAGAAATACTATTATTCCCCCTTAATGGATATAGAAAATGAGGTACAGAAGGAGCTAACCACATCATCCATTTTCAGCTATTTTAGCATCTAACTTGCATTCTCTGAATTGCCCCCTGGAGGATGCTACTTCTTGTCATTGTCTGTACATGGAAATTTCCAGACTTACTACCTTTGGTCTCTAAATTTTAGTTAAGATAAATCACCACAGCAGCCTAAAGTAAATGTTACATACATGCTTCAAACAAGCCAAGGGTTCTGTTTCAGAGCAGCAGCTGCTTCCCCTGGGATGACTGTAGTGGCTCTTAATCCTAGTTATTCATCCCACCCTTCTCTCAACATTTGAATGTCTCAGCTGGGACATCACAACTGCAAATGAAGCAGCAACTAAACTGTCATACTTCACAGGCTTCTTCAGGCAAACTGTCTTTCCTTAACAAACTAGGCTGACACTTGTGACAATCAAATCTTATTTAATATTTAAAATCACACACACATCAGCTAAGCAACATTATCTTTGCTCTAGTCTCTGTTGTTCCATACAGGTTGCCAACATGAACATAACCTATCAAAGAAGGTTCATATATACACTCTTGAAAGAAGACTGAAAATACTAAAAAATAAAAATAGCCCATTTAACAGCAATCAAATTTTCACAGTGACTTAGAAATCTGTGTTTAGCAGGGGACATGGACCAAACTTCCAACTCCAGACTAAGATTCTAGTATGTATCATATTTTCCCTGAGAAGCAAACTTCAAATTGCCTTTGGGGAAGTTTTGGTTAGGAGCTTAGTCTCGGAATTTCTGAAACTGTGTATCAACCTGCTAAGCTCATCTGAAGTTATGAGCCAGTATTTAACTCCATGGTTTTATTTCAAGAATCATTTCAATTTTCAAAAAAAAAAAAAGCAAATCTAAAGTGCCTGTTTTAAATAAGTACATATAATGTAACTAAAAGCTAAAAAAAGGATATCATTTAGAAGAATATTCAGCCAAAATGTAGCTACCTCCTGGAATGCTTTAAGCTATCCAAGCAGTGCATAAAAAGCATCTTAATTCATCCACTAAAATAACTTACTGGTCCCAGATCATTGATCATTTATATTACACTTTGGATATTTTTCTCTTTTTTGGTGTTATGAAGTGCTTGAATTATGTCTTTCTGCTGTGAAAAGCAATTCCTTATAAAACAATCCAGGAAGCTAGCAGGAGAAAGTGTGCATTTTCAAACAGAAAAAAGTTTTCTCTATTCCTTCTTGATTTAGCTTGACTGTAGAGATCCCCAAGCGTGTCCTCAAATTACCTTCATATGGGTCATTTGGTATAATAACAGCAGTTTGTTGCCTGGTATCCAATTTTAATTAATCTTCTCTAACTAAAATCTCTATTAAACAGCTCTCAAATTTTGCTTTTCATTGGAAATTGAATTAACTTTATTTGAAATTACCACAAAGGGGTTCTAAATTAGTCCTTCATCATTTTCTGAGAGCAAATATCTCTGAGATTCAACTGATGTCTTACGGTAATGAATATACTTTGGAGAGTTCAAGTCAGGTGTCCTGGATGTGTCCCCTCCCAAATTCTTGCTCACCACCAGCTTAATCACTCTGGGGGCAGTGACAAAAAAGAGAAAGCTTTGAGGCAGTGCAAGCACTGTTCAGTAACAGACAAAACATTGCTGCATATCTATACTATTTTATCCACAAATCCGAAACACAGCACCATAAGGGCTGCTGCACAGATTGGTAAGTCCATCCCAGCCAGATCCCATGTAATCAATGAAAGAAAAAAAAAGAAAGGTTTTGTCTATATGCATACAGGGAGACATGTATATAAATATGAATGTGTACAATAGTTTCCTAAATAACCTACATTCCTCATCCCTCCAGCACAGCTGTTTTCTTAAGAGTCCTAATGCAGGAGCCTTTACTTATACAGCAGCACAGAACTCCCACAGCCATGTGGGCATAGAAGTCTACCTGCACTGTTTTAGATGCAGACCTGAGGCCAATTTGATGCTATTTTTAAAAAGCAAGAAAATATAAATAGTCCATCTGATATAGCAGACAATAAGTACTTCAGGACATGTTTGACACTTAGATCTTTTTATTTACTTACATAATAATTTCAGTATAAAGACATGGTTCTGGTTCATTTACTTTTTAATTCCTAGCAGCACTAATTACATACTTTCATGTGGTTTTCACTTAGATTCATTAGAGAAGGTATAGAGGATTATTTTAAAAAGGTGATTTGTCTAGACACTGGTTGGTTTTGCCATAATTTAATGTAACATTTGGTCTTGCAGGGATTGTATTTATACATCTCAGTTGGCAACACTTTCTCATAAACACGGACAAAAGTACTCAGCACATTTTTATGATACTCTGTGATATCTTTTCATTACTCTTTCAGAATGATGTTCCTATTTGCTAGACACTTCAGGATAAACTGTTCTGTGAAGGGTGATTTAATCCTCTGCGCTGTCTTGACAGGCCAGTTCCTGTATTGGTCTGCCCATCATTTAGAAATCTTTCAGATACACTCTGCAGTCTTTTGGGTTTCGGAATATTCATTTGATAATGACATTCTTTCAGCTTTGGCTGCCAGAGATAAAAATTAGACTTCCCAAACTGACATATGTGCTGATAAATTGGTATTGTAGAATATGTGATCATGTAATCATTTTCATAATGCAAGGGGAGTGTATTCCTTGTTTTCAGCTGTTGGGCATAAGGACTGTGATAGTTCTCTGCATCCTTGTATGTCTTTTCTTCTGCGGAGAATATGGTACCTGAAAAGGAAATCATATTTTTAAGTTCTTCAAATTAATATGAGGTATTTTTCTAGAATCTAACAATCTGATATGTTTTACTAAATTACGAATAATATATTCTTGTAGCAATGTCTGATTTTTAGCAATCTTCTGTTTGGATCAGCAATATTATACATAGAATAAGAAGATCTTAGATGTTTTTACTCTACCAAAAAAAAAAAGTAATTTATTAAAGTTACAAACAAGTATATCTATATTTCTTTGTGCTAATTTTTCAGGAGACAGGTATATCCTAAAATTATGTTAAGATCCTATACATTATGCTAGGATCCTACAAGCACCTGTACGAAGTGAGCTGTAATAAACATATAACTGTGTAATACATGTGATTCAACACTCAGCAGTTCAACTGTTCATATACCTTATTTATGTTTTTACAGTTCACACACATATGGCATGCACTTTGCAACACACATAGACATAGACCAAATATTTCAGGAGTACCTGATGATTTTAATGACTGCATTTTCTGCTGCTTGGCTTCGAGAAATCTTAACAAAGAATCCTCAGCACTTGCTCATTCCCAACCCTCTCTCCAGCATGACAAACTGAGCATCCCAAACCAAAACACTCAAAAGTCAGTCACTTTAGAGTTTGACAATGTTTAACATCAGACTGAGCCTACTGTGTGATTTTGTCATGTCTGTAAAATCACTGAGATGTTTCACCGGTGAGTCAGTGACACTGTGACTAGAGGGTCATACATCTATACTTTTCAATCTATTCCTGATTTTCTTCATCCAGGGGCTTTGGAAAGGAGAATGTTAAGGTTTGTTTCAGTTCATTGCCTCTATTTATGTCTTGCACTCCAAAACTGAGATGTTAAGTTTTATACTTTCCAGCCTGGTTTTCATTCATCTTGGAAGGTGGATTCTTCAGCCTTTCTCCACTGAAATCAGCATAACTGTCATTAAATTCGCTGTATTCTCTCCCATTGTCCTTCACCATCAATAGATCTGGAGCTGAATGGACATTAAGACCAAATGGAAACCATTAAAACTTTCTTTTCCAGGCATCACAAAATATGAAGTACAATATTTTCAACCGCTAATTTGGAGAAATATACATATTTACCTTAAACTGGAAGCAGACTTTTCCTCCACCTGAAGACAGGAAGGATGAAAAGAAACAAGTACTTGAGTCTCCTAGAGGAGAAATATATCTTTGCTTTTTCCGTTCCATAGATTTAATTATCAACATGGCACAAACAAGAGCTTCAGATTAAAAAAAAAGCTGAAGTGCAAGAATTAAATAAAAGTTCAGTAAGTAGACATAAACATGGCACAAACATCTGTGTAATATTTAGCTGCAATATAACCTGCATGTTTACAGGACGAACAAATCTGTGTTTCTCAATTTACAGGTAGAGAAGCTGGAGCATTGATGAATCAATCATTTGGGCACTCAGCAGCCTTATCCTTGGGGCCCTCCTCGTGGTTAGAGGCATCTGGGTTGAGCAACGGGGAGCTAGATGGGCAGCACATCATCAGGCAGCTCTACCATGATCGAGCTCTGAACAAAGGTAGGGCTGTTGTCATTGGTGCTGAGGATGAGAATGTGCATAATGTTTTCCTCAGCCACCAGCTCCAGCATGTAGGAGAGCTGGCACTCACAGTCCAGCTCCACGTCAGCACAGTGCAGGTCTGCAGCTCCATGTCGGAGGGGCTGTTGAGGGCCACTCAGGACAGCGATGGGGCAGCAAATGCGAAGCTTGTGAGATGCTGTTAGCTGCTTCTTGAATACTCAGGTCAGACTGTGCCATCTGGGTATTTAAAGAAAAGAAGGCACAAATCACCAGTCCTTCTCTTCCCCCTCAGCTTGACTGATCAACAAGAATCTCATGGGCAAATCTTGCAAGGTTAAAAGACATCAGTTACTAACAGTACAGCCAGCTAAGGATATATTTGGAAGAGATTTGCAGAGATATCAAGAAGAAGGGAGTTAAAGCTATATTATGAGATCCTTTTTTCAACTTTCTCTGAGCATACTATGTAACGCAAACAGGACTTATTTAAAATCCCAGAAAAGGAGAAATAGAAATGTGTTTTTCGAAAGCTAGCAGCTCTCTACCCTGCCCAAACAGCATGTGCTAGTGTCCTGTTTCAGACATCACCACCAAATTCACCCTATTTAACCTTCTCTTTAGAAAGCAGCAAAAAATAAGGTCCATGGAAAGAGCACAACAACTGCAGAGAAGCTTTAGCCTACTCTGATTTCCTACTCCTGCTTTTACTAAAACACAAATGACCGATGACCAATGGGACTGAAGAGTTTGGTCACAGTTAAAAAGTGGCTGAAACTTAATTTTATTAAGCAATGCCAAAAGGATTGTGCAGCCCCTCCTTATTTGTCTGGCTGTTTCTGAATCAGCCTGATTTTATGCACTAGTGCACTTACTGGGAAGCAGTTTCTCTGCTCCACTTGTCGGTCTCTGGTCCTAGCAACAGAGGCAAAATTATCTTTGAACAAAGCCTTTTATAGGAATCATGAATATTTCTTTATCCTATAAGCTCTATACAGAAAGTCTCCCATCTGTGAATGATTTGATTTTCCAATATGTCTTTTTTTACTTGATAAAGACAGGAGGGTTCTTTTAGCCCACCAGGGCTGACAACTACTGTAGCATTTCAAAATATGCTTTTGACAATGATGTTTTATCAATTAGGGGCCAACAGTGCATGACTTATCTCTTGGTCTTACTTTTTCATAATCAAGCCTGAGGTAGCAACATTTTCTTTTAGCTCTTCTGGGACTTTCTTTGACTCTCTCTAGCATCACACTTGTTCTGGGCATCGCATCCCTATAGGCTGACTGTCATAGGTGCATGGCCATCCTGTTATTTTCTTGCATGTGCTGTGTCCCACCATCTCCGAACAAAGCAGCGTGTGTTAATGAAAGACACCTGACGTTTAAAGAAATACATTTTCTGAGGCAAGACCAATGCTATACCTGTGCAGTGACAGGCAGGGTAGAGCAGACAGTGTAGATGGGTCCCCTAGGGCATCAGGCATTGGCCTGACATGGGTCACACACCCTACAGCTTGCCAGACTTCCTCCCCATCATTGTCCTGGAGAAGACAAACCTGCTGCTTCTCCACGTCGGATGGCCCGGGGAGCCCGCAAAACCCCTCCGGGCTGTTGCCCGTCTTGCAGCCCACACGCACCCACAGACAAACCACTGACCCTCCTTATTTTTTGAACGAACCGGCTCCTGGAGGTGTCTGTAATTCCCCGCTTGAACTACAGAGGGAGCGCGGGGCTCTGCTTTGGGGCGAGCGGAGCGGCGGATGCGGGCGCGGCCGCCCGGGCGCGGCGGGGGCTCAGCGCGGTACCGGTAACAGCCGGGGCACCTGCCCTGAAACTCCAGCGCTTAAAAACCCAGCCTAGGTGCGACCCAAGGGTGCTTTTCTCTCCTCTCCGTGAAATAAAAAAGAAAAAGAAAAATAAAAAAAAAAGAAATAGGACAAACCCCATCCCCCTCCCCCCGCGCTCAAGACCGTGCCGGAGGCAGGAGAGCGTTGTGAATATGCAGTTATACACCGCAGATTTAGTTGCCTCCTCGAGTCTTCTCTAAATCTCAGTGTACGCATTTCATCTTCGCTAGCTCTAATCATGAAGCCGTCATTAACGTGTTCTGCGAACAAATGAAACCGCAGGGAGGGTGCTTCCGAATCCCCGAGTGCCACGCAGTGAGCGCAGAGAAGGCTGGTTTTAGTGGGAGCATAAACTTCTGCAAGACCTTGAAAACTTCTCCTCTTGTACTCCTTTGTTTTCCCTATGAGGGAAACAATTTCTGATTCATTTTATCCGTAGTGCAGAGTCCTGTAAAACCTGAAAACAATTTGCATTTCTCAACTGTCTGCACATTTTGTAGGTTTTATGGCAGTATGCTATCATGTGCAATAGCTGCAAGATTTAAACACCAGGAACTGAAACCATTAAGAAGGAACTGATATAATTGAGAAATAAATCTGAAGGGGAGAGTTTGTGGGGTTTTGTTTTCTATGATTCTATGATTTTATAATCTTTCCTGAAACAGAACCAAGGTTAATAATCTAAACAAAAAGCACACAAATGAGGTATGTTTCAATGTCATATCCTCTCACATTCGTATTAAAATCTTCAATATTCCATTCTTTTGTGATTCAGACCAGAGGGTTCAGCCTGATAAAAAGAAAGATATTAGTAAAAATACTCATCTTTTTAATAAAGTATATTTCACGGTTCACACAGAGCTATATATGCCATATATTTAGTACCCTTATGGCAGTTTAAAATATAGTTGAGATTTCTAAAGTGCAGCAGAGTAGGAACAAATCATCTTTATCAATTCAAAGCCATCTTTTGGAATTTCCATCCTTGGAAATTTAGAAAGAAGCAGAATTAATTGATATCTGGACTGGATGCAGAAGATGATTTCTTGAATTACATCACCTTCATCTTATGTCTAATATTCAAGCCTTTTTTGCCCAAAGTACCTTTTCAGACACATGCTAAACTGGCAGCATTATAAGGCTGCAGCAGACCAATATTTGCTATTCTAATGATTTATAACCAAATACTTTACTTATTAGCAAAGGCTAATACTTGATCCATCAGTCTGGACACAAGTAAATTAGCCATTAACTTTCTGACACCTAGCATAAAACAACCAGTTAGGTCTGGCCATCTAAGTAATTAATTTAGGTTCACTTTGTGGATACCATGGGGATTATAAGGTGGGCCGAAACTACTCATGTATCTCAATTGACTAATTTATATTAAATGCCTATTATTTAGACTACTGAAGCTAGGGAAAATTAACCCCCCATCACAATAACATAGCTATAATAGGAGTCAGTTCCACACAGGTGTCTAATCCTACTGGTTTCAGTGGAAGATGCCTTGAGGTCTAGGCCTAGGCAGTCCCTACCTAACACTTTTGATCTTTAGATCATAAATGATTTCACAGAGGAAAGCAAGGACTTTATTCTTAATATATATATGGGGAAAATAAGGTACAAAGAGAAATTAAGCCTACAAAGTACTGTGTAGGTGAAGAGGAATTGAATGATCACTCTCCTTTCCAAGACAACAACTGAACAGCATCCAGAGGAACTGGCGTGCAAGGGGTCCAAAACAGACCAAGGGGGACACTGACAGGGTACAGCCAGGGCGGGTTTGCAATGGGAGGGGAGCTAGAAGTGGTGGATGGCAGCAAGGCAGGCACCTGTTCATCTGACTCATGATTCATGGTCCATTGTACTTGATTCTTTCACTTGCCTTAGAGAGAGATGCTTCAGAAATACCTACTCTGCAACTGGGCTTCAATTTTTGCGTTTGCAGCAGCTCATCTATTCTACCTATTGGTGGGTGAGGGAGTGACAGGGGGTTTTGTGCTTAAGGCTGTTCTCTCTGCCTGGGGTGACAGCAATTGCACAGCCAAACTGATATGATGATGATATATCTGCAGGAAGCGTATGTATACCTTTTTTTTACCTAATTAAAACAAGTATTATTATTATTCTGCAATACCACCTACCTGTGAAAATATGTGTAAACTGATCATGATTTTAGTCTGTCTTTCCACATTTATTTTGTCTATACTCGTGGTGTGTGGGTGTGCTCTTTTGCCCCTTACCAATACTTTCCAAATCCATTCATCAGTTACAGCCACATCTGAGAGTCAAGCAGAAGTCCCAAAACATTATATTTTTACAATAAATAGGGACTGGAAGGACAGCTTTAAATCTGGGAAAAGGCTGCAGCATGGGCAGATTACTACATACTAGAGAGTCAATCTGGGAGAGAGCCTTTTCCAGTTCAGTTGGTGCTTATTCCTTACTAGACCCCAGAGAAACCAGCTTCATGGAACAAATCCTAAGGAAAAACAGGCTTCATTTGCTTTGCAGCTCATGAAGTTACCTAAATTGCCCATCACTCTTCAAAGCTGCCAGACCACAGTCAAAAGTTTGCCTCTGCAGTTTGCTAAGCCAAACTTCAGTTGGTGTGATCATCCTAACTCCACTGACTGAAATGAAGTCATGATCTAGTCAGCTCATCTGTCAATTCTCACAAGGTTTTGGTCCCAATATACTGAGCAGTAAGAGGGTGGGAGACAAGGACTTCATCCTGCTTCCCTGGTGTAAGTTGCTCCACTGCCTCTTGGATCCATATTCTTCCAGATTTTTGTGATCTAGGAGTGTAATCAGGTTGGGTTTTTCTCCCAGTTTAGCTGATCAAAGGACATTCTGTGTTTGTAAATAGAGTGACTGTAGAGATTGTAAATGGATATTCTTCTCCAATTTCCCCCATAACTAAGTTGAAAAAAGTTTGAATCTGTTTTCACTAAGAGAGGCATTATTAACAGAATTCTCACAGATTAAGTGGTTTATGTATTGTTTCTTTCTGAAATCAGAGCAAGAAGAGCTGTTAAAAGATACACAAGGTACTCTCATCCATTTTGCTGCCAAGGCAAGTTTATTTCTACCACACACTTGCTAGCGCAGTGGTACTCAAATGACAGTGCTTGGAGCTGCTTCTGTCACAACCACAAAACATCAGTCACTCTTTGAGCAGTGACACCTTCTGCTCCTCATAGCCCTGAACAAAGTTCTTCCAGGGTTCCCAGTGGCTATTTCAACCAAGCAAATTCAAAATAACAAGTATTTGTGTTCAATGTGCACAGCTGCTTCTTGTCTTTTTTTGTTGATAGTTTTTTTTCTTTTTTGGTATAGCTCCAGCCAGGATCAAAACTGGGGATTAACGCATACTGTGCAGGACCAGACTTCAGAAAGACCCCAAAAGACTACATCAAAGAGTACTGCAGGGGGAAATACAATATTAATAAAATCCTTCACCTACAAAGCGAGCAAATACAACACAGAACAACAAACTACTGAAATGTTATCCTGAAATTACTTTTTGGAGGTAGCAATGGCAGTATGTTTTTTTAAGAATAATACCTGGAGGAGATGCATGTTTCATTGGTGAACATATTAAGCTATTCATGCTCATACTCACAGGAAACTAGCATTGGTTGCCTGTGTGTCTTCAAATGCTTGCTGGTTTATTTAAAAATGTTTGTGAGTCCTGAACTTCACATTATTCTTGTTTCTCATTATCAGTTAATTGCCATCATTAATCATTGTTTTCTTGATTAAAAAGTAACAGTCAGTTCAATACCATGTGATATGGATGACTAATCACAACTCAGGAGTAATAAAGAGTTGAAATAAGTGTTCACGAACAAGTTGTCATCTGTAATTTGTCCTCATAAACTAGTTGGCAAATACTTACTCACAATGAATGCTTCCATGCAAATTAAGATGAGCTTGAAAATGATTTATACACAGGGAAAAATAGTTGAATTCATCTCATATTTCATTTGCAATAAATAATTTGGACAAATACAGTTATCAGAGGGGGGAGCAGAAAAGCTTTATGTAAAGTGACTATCTACAATGTAAATGAGTTGAAAATCACTTTTGCTATTGCTTTATGCTATCAAAATTCTAAAGTGCCAGGTGCTGATGCAATTTCACTAGCAAGGCTGTTCCATAATCCTAATAGCATCCCCTCTTCAGAAAGTTTTGTCTGAATTTTCTCTTTCTTAATTATTTCCTTGCTCCTTATACAACTCCACCTTTCTCTCATAGTCACAGGGTTGTAGATGGACTCCTTCACGCAGACTGTACTGCCAATTGCTTCAGTACACTTGGTTCCACCAGTATTAAATACATAGGATTCAGTTTCCTATATTAAGCTATCATCCACCACAGTATGAAATGCCCTAAGATACCCAAGATTCTCAGATGGGAATGGTAAATGAGACACAGAACCTGTGGCGAACCCAGTGGCTGTTGGAGAGGAACTGGACCCCCCCAAGCACCATACCTTAGGCCTTCCCAAGTGCTAGCAGATACCTGCATTGGGGTAACCAGTTAAAGAGATCTTCATTGCCTATAAAGAATCTCAGGCAACCTCACCTGCATGTGGAAGGAATACTTACAAACATAAATTTAAGTGCCTTAATCTGGAGCTGTACCTAATCCCTAGAATTAGGCAACATGAAACTCACCCAGAGAGACTGCTGTCTCCATGCCATAGTCTTGGTTATTTACATGCAACCTAAAAAATAATTCCATCTTTGTATTTTCAATTATTTTCAAAATTATCCATTTCTCTGCATTCACTCACACCCAAATTAGACATCTAAATTCATTTTCTACTTCTCCCCCCCCCCCCACCCCAAATGTCACTCTTTATTCCATTTTATCTTTTTCTTGACTATATGCCTACACTCTCAGAGTCATTTTTTTTTCCTCTGTCCACATGCAACCTGAGCATACTTCCCTTCCCATGCTGACATTACAAGGTATTGTGGAAACAAGCTGTTTACGTAGTCTCTCAGAAAACTAATTAAGCTGTTAGATAAGAACAAGGGTAACGATGAACCAGATGATACAAGGTGCACATCCCTGAATTAGAATCCAACTGAGCAAAAGGAAATACTTTTCTTTGTATGCATCCACAAGGGTCTACAGCAAGTCAAGAATTCACCTGAGTATTCTGATTTCATAAAAGAAACTGATCCAATCCTGGTAACTTGGATGCCTCACTCGTATTCACATATATTTCCAGGTGGAATTTTTTCTATGAGAAGTTTCAATGGTCTCTGGAGAGAGGTAGGTGCCAATTCAAACCTCATGTAGAAGAAACCTGCTTTCCAAGACACAGACAACTCAGTTTCCTGGAATTGTTCTGCCTCTGAATGCTTCAGGGTCACCTACCTTTACCCTTGGAGTATACAGCACTCTTTAGAAACATACTGCAGCACAACTTAAGTAACCACCTAAAAATTCTGTGTGAATCAGTGTCTGAATCAGGCAAACTGTGTCCAACAAAGCCTATTCTTATATGGAGGGGGCTGTTACCATCTAGGTAGCTAGTGATTAATTTCTCTTAATACGTTGTCTCCATTATTTTCACCATGGAAGCAGCAGTTAGATTCTGCCAGCAGCAGTTACCAGGTTTGTGGGGTTTTTTTTTCTTTTTGAGCACAAGTACACGTGCTTTTATATATTTACCATCACAAAAGCGGAAAAGTCAGGGGACATTTTGAAATTCAGGCATTTAAATAAACATCCTTGCTCTGACATGTTCTGTTCTATAAAGTTTAAATTATTACCACCAAAAAAAGTATTTTACAGTATGGTCTTTATAAGAGGAAACATGTGAATGAGTGTGGGCACAAGTGAGAGCATGTGAGCGTGTATGTGTATTTTCTAGTTGCAGATATCCTGTGCAAAACTACCCCCAGCACAGTGATTAGTAATACAGTCCAAAGCGTAAATCAAGCGACACAACTAGACAGAAAATATCCTAACCATTTTGAACAGCTGCTATAGATGATCTTTTTGTCGGCCTACAAATTACTCAAGTGTCTCTAAGGGGATGAGATATATCATATTTTACTATTAGCCATTATTGTTACATGCCTGAAGGGATGGAATAGTGTGCTTCTATTTCAATTACTCAGGCTTCTTTACTGGATATGGATTGAGCTGATTTTACCCTATAAGAACAAATGCTGTTATTACATTTAATGATTAAAATCCTGCTTGCGCTGAGCTTAAATATAAATCAGTAGTTTGGAAGAACAGGCTTCAAGCTAAACAAAATTGCTTTGGGAGACCGAATAACTCAGGGAATTACCAATGGGCTATTCAGGCTTTCACCTCTATAGCAGGTCACTAATTGCATCTAGACCAGGTTCATACTAGTGACCTGAATTTGGAACCAAAATTATTATGTCTGCTGTGCAGCTTTCAGTGCCTAGTACTCTCCGTCCATTTCCTAGAAAGTATCTGTACCAGCGTGGACATGACAAGGGATGACCTACCCAGCCTTGTTAGTTAGCCTAGTCTGAGATGTGTCATATTTTGAAGATGCCTATTTCTCCCCATTAAACAGAGGAAGTATCTAGATTACTAGCCCAGAGCTAGACTATATATTTTTAGAAATCTGAAATTAAGGAAAGGTGCAGAGTACCTAGTTGATGAGGGAAATTTTGTCATATGCAGAAGTTGGACAAATATATTTTTCCTCAATTTCTAGAGCACAAAATTCAGAAACTCTTTTCATAAACGAAAAAAAAAAAAATGAACCATATATGTACAAAACCAAGTAATACTGATATTCTTGTTTTCTCACCATGAAAAATAAATATGGATACTTGTAGGATGCTAATAATATCAGACGTAGCCTTTGGTTTTCATTTTACTTTTAGGCTATATTTCAAAAATCCAATGATTCAGGGTGGTGATGAGGGCACAAAATGCCCCTTCAATATATGAAACACATTTACAGCAGGAAGTGGGTTGGTCCATAATACTAAGAATTTATTGCTTCTTTATCTGTTTTATCAGCTGATATGTCCTATTTTCCCCCTTCAATTCAGTGCAGACTCATGAGTCAGGAAGAGCCCTGCAGGACTATTTTATCCCAGGGGAATGCCAGGATTTCAGATCATATCTCTTCAAGCTCCTTTTGATTATAATTGCTTTGTGATTTCATGCAAAACTTCAGCTCTAGTTTGTATTGTTCATCATATGAAGTTTTTGTGTAACTAGCCAACTGTTCTGCTGTGGTTTTTTGTTTATTTTTTTAAAACTATCAGCTATCAACAGCTTTTCTTGAAAGCTTACATCTTGGATACACACGTTTTGTACTGTGGCAAATAGGTTCACTGGGCAATCTGAGCTCTCAGGGTTAGAAGGGGGCAAATATCCATTGAATGATACTTAAGTGGGAAACATTTGGTCAACGGCTCGTTTCCTCTCCACAGCTTAAGTCTGCTGCTTTTCCCTGCCAGATGGTGTGTGAGATTTATTTCTGAGCTTCTAGACAGACACATTTGAGCTTCTTTGAGGCCACATCTCTACATCTCTTCTCCAAAACTCTTCTAAACAACAATTTCAGAAGTCTCTGTTGTGAATTTTGAAGTGGAAATCTTTTAGAATTCAGTTTGCTCTGTGTTCACAGAGGAGTTTTTTAGTAATCTTCACAATGAAAACTACTTAAAGGCACACAACCAAAAAAACCACATTGCGGGATATAAGCAAGTGCACATGCATATACTCAAAACTCTGTAGCTGAATTGTGGGTAAATAGTTCTGATTGAAGAGGTCCAACTATAGGCAGTATCGTATTCTAAATAAATGCAGCAAGACAATGCAGCTCTGCACAAACATGACAAACTTTCCTCGGGACTTCTGACAGCAGGCAGCCAATTACTTTGAAAAGAATGGGTTCTGTCTCATGAGTGCAGCAACACAAATGCATCTCCCTTGATCCCAACATCAAGGTAGAGCTTTGCATTTCCGATACTTTAATTCAATACAAAGCAGTGGTTTTAATGTTATTTATTTTTTTATAGTGGGTGGCAGCTTGTTGGGTTTTTCTTCAATCAGATGTAACGGCAGCAGGGTTAAAAGAGTTATATAAATAATAGATGGTTTCTCTCACCTAAAGAGGCATCTGCCAATTCTTGCCCTCCTTTTAATTTGGGAAAGGAATATCATTTAAAAGATGACAGATTCTTTCCCATCAAGTCAAAGAAGGAGGCCTCCAGAAGAACAATGGCTGATGCCACAGCATGACTATATGACAGGCTTGAAAAGCAACTGTAAAGTTGCCAACACAACAAGCCTTTTATCTTTGGTGTCAGTATTTGAAGCTTGTGGTTTTTTATCCAAGGAATAGGAGGAGGTATACGAGGTCCTCCCACCACCTCTTTTCTTACTGTTTTAATTACCATTATTTTAAAAAATATAAATATTCACCATACAGACCCCTTTTAAAAAAAATTCCTATGAAGTGAGTTACAGGAATATCTTCAGTACACTGCTGAACTTGGCTTTATTCCTAACATAAAAATGCATAGGTCTTTTTTTTTTTTCTTGCCTTTATGTTCATCTTCTGGGTAAATAAATTGCCTTACATGCAATTAAATGTTTCCAGAAGCTTACTCGAAGACCCATTCAATTACTGGGAATGCTTGCTGTGTGTACTAATACAGCCAAGGTCTTTCTATGTGAATGACTGTCACAGGGCTTTTCTGAGCAAGCTGTAGCCTTCAGTGCTCAAGGGGACACACTCAAGACCCAATTAAAACCAGGATTTGGGTGTTAAAGTAGCTGGAGTTTGGTTAATTAAAATTCTTCCACTCTTTCTGTATGAGCAACCAGCTCATGTTGGCAGACCGCACTTGTGTGCGTTTGTCTCAGGCAGTTCCACAGCACAAGGCTCAGCGGTGGCATGCTCGGGTGCCTCACTCCAGTCGGATGCATCAGGTGCTTAGGTCCCCTTCAAGTAAAACAACAGATGATTTGATTCCTACACTGCAGTCTGCCCTGACAGACAAAGCCAAAGGGAAGGATGCATTTGAAACATTGCTTCTTGCTTAGACTACAACACTTATCTCACACGTGGCTGTCAGTGTGCAATTCAGAGCCTGAAACCTGATCCTGGTTTAAGCTTTTGGATTTCCCTTGAGGAGAAGGCCTCAGCAACAGCTCTCTTTTGCAGAACATCTTATCCAGGAAATGGTAAAGCGGAGTTTAGTGTCTTCCTCAGACTAACACGGTTTGAATTTGTATCTCCCAGAAGTACTAGAGAGTGTATGAACTGCCATCTGTAGGCTCACCTGGGTAGAAAGATGCCTCCATATGTGTTCAAGCTGAATTTTTTGTGCAGCCAGGCATGCAGATTTCACGGCACCCAAAGGAAGAACAACAAAAGACTTTGTGTACCTGGAAACAGGGACAGCTATATATCCAGCCATGGTTACAGGATATTGTGTGCACATACTACCCTACATCAGCACTGGAAGGAAAAAAGTCATCCAGGGAACAGAAAGAGGCTTTTCCATCCCCTGTTGAGGCACCTAATGTCTAACCTCTGTCTCACATCTTCTGTCCCTGTAAATTTTTCAACCCTGCTTTAAACAGGAAATATGTAGGGGATCTTCTTAAGAGTATATCTGATTTACAGTAAGGATATCCTTCTCAACTGTACATTCCCCTGTCTTAATCTGAACAATGTGAACATTAATTTTAATCCTCGGTCCTCCATTTCCTGACCAAATGCTCCATACAGTATGTACTGTAAAAATGAACATTAACTCCTCAAGTTCTTAACTGAAATCTGTGTCATCCAAACAACTTCATCTTGGACCAAGCAAGCTTAGTAATTAGATCTTATGAGAGACGGTGCAGATGCTTTCACAAGTGCTCTAAGTCAATATAAAGCATCATTGCTCTCACAAATGGTAATTTTAGCCTATGCCCCACATTTCTTCTCATTAGCACTCAAGTAGCCATACAGTATTGTCTTGCTGACAGAGCTGACTCTACAGCTACAGAAATGCCTCTGCTGGCACAAGGAAGTCATGCATCCATGTGTCCATGATTGGAGGGGAACAAGTAGGAGCAGACTTCCTCTTGTGGCACACAGACTGACTTAAACTGCCTGTGGCCCACCAGCTCTTGTAAACCATCAATTATAACTGCTGGACCTCATCATAAGAGATAGGCATCAAGGGAGCTTGCTCCAAAATATTGATGACATTCTGGGACATAAGCAGGAAATTTTCAATCAAAACCGAGCAGCTTAGAAAAGGTTTTCTCTGATCACTGTCCTTTATTTGGGCTTTCTACATGGTATTTTAAGTGCCTGGAGCTGTTGTCTTGAATTTGAATCCTCTGTGGAATAAGGAGAGTTAAATGGGATTATTGGCACACTTCATGCGTGGCAGTACGCTGCGCTATCCAGGCAACAGGAAAAATGTGAACTATTCCCTTTCCAGCATTAAAAGTAACAGTTCTCAAGATTATCTGTAATTTCTTTTACAAGAACATAGGCAGTTCACCACAGAGTTAGACCAAAGGCATGTTT
Source organism: Todiramphus chloris collaris (assembly GCA_025345505.1). Lineage (NCBI taxonomy): Eukaryota > Metazoa > Chordata > Aves > Coraciiformes > Alcedinidae > Todiramphus > Todiramphus chloris. The sequence goes on from JANVCC010000021.1 coordinate 38,899,172, forward strand.
AACCTAGTTCTTGTTTTTGACAACAACCAATAGCATCCGCTTTGACAAACACATCAGGAAAGAAAGAGAAAGCAATCAACAGCAAACCTTCCCTGCTTCTCTCTGTCAGCAGGTTTGGGTCTTCCTCAGCCACAGGTTATATCAGATATTCATGTTTAATAGATATTATATTACAACTTGAGTCAGCTGCAAGAGATATTTCCCCCACAGATCTGTCTGCCCCGGTAGTATTGAAGTCTGGGCTCTCCCAGTACCCCATGACAATGAGTCCTGTAATTTAATGATGTGAAAATACTAATATATTTTTAAATACATTTCCCAGACAACTTCCCTAGTTGTTACACTAACTAATTAATGTCTATTCACTTTTTCTACATTGTTCATTTTTTCTATACCCCTTTTCCCAGTCAGTCTTTCCCCAGACTGCAGTATCTCATTCTATAAAATAGCTGGGACAGTTTTTTGGGTACTGTTGATTGCCCCTATGAATATCTTATCCAATTTTTTTTTTGTCCAGAGGTGATGATAAACATGATTGATGAGGAAGAAGAACTGTGAATGATCTGTAACTGAATCTCACAATCAAGAGCCCTACCCATTAAGCTGCAAACTCACGCTTTTTCTAGTCCCATAGCTTTTAGACACAAATGATATAAATGCTATAAATGCCAAAGAATTTACCTCCTCGGGTCTCTCTGAGTTAGAAGGACAGTTGAATCCCTCTGTTAAGATTTCAGTGCTAATAGTCCAAGTGGCATTTTTGATGTCCAGATGCTATTTATTTTAATTTTCTAGAAACCTTAATCAATTTAGCGTTGTACTTATATAAAGAGGAGAGAGATATGCATGTGTAAGTGTACCAAATTACTATGTACATAAATCTATTGAATATATATTGCATATTTGTGTGCATGTGGTGTACATACATATCTAAGTGTATATGTATATGCATATATAGATGTGGTTCATTCACATATATACATTCATATACTGTGTTCCTGAATAGAATATACTGTCTCACTTGCATATCTAAGGCAAGATTTTCTGAGATAAAACTACTTGCCAAAATCCCATTAAGTTGTCTGTCTCACTCCCTTTGACTTCTCTGAAAACTCAAGGCTCAGCCAACAAAGGTGCTCAAAAATCCTTCCATATTCCATTCACAAGACCTCCAGACATACCTTCCTGAAGACATCATCTGCATCTTTTCATCATTCTTTTGTTTTCTCTTTTTTTTCCCCACTTTTTCTTTCACTTCTCTGCAGGTATTCTAGTAAGCTGTTATTATTCCCCATTTTTTATACAGGTTATTCTTCGTGTCTTTTCTAGAAATCTGCATTTGTGGTTCTGATTTCCATCTAACAATGGCAATTAGGGTATAAACACAGAAAGAACAATCAAAAATAGGAAAAAAAAATTAAATTGCACAAATGAGAGGAGATACTATATCTCATTCCAGTTGTCTAAGCTATGGACTTCATCTCCTGATGCCCTGGAGCCAGTGGAGAGAATTCCCCTTCCTAAGGGAATTCAGGACATTTGCTCTGGAAGTGCCTGCCTCTCTATTTTCCTTATGTACAATACCTGCACAGCTGTGCCACTTCACTCAGACACCTACAGTGGGATGTATAAAGCAGAGCTTGACACTTTTTAGCTGTCTTGATGACAGTAACTTTTATTCTGAACTGAAAATCCTAGACTGAAAACAGGTTTAATTAAAACAGTGCAAGCTTGTGTGTAAACCAGCCCTTAGGCACCTTCACAGAGTCATATAAATCAGAGCCATACAAGACATGCTATGTTCCTGAATGCATCTGCCTGTCAGAGCGAGCCCACCCATGCGGGATATCTTGTAGCATTTTATTCAGCCTAGTTTTAAAAGCCTAAATCATTCCGCCATTTATTCCATCTTGCACAATACACTCAGAGCAAATGCCCTGACTACTTATGGTCGTTTAAAAGCACTACAACACTTTACATAAAATTTGCTACCAGCAGAGTCTTGCTCAATTTATAAATGAGATAATTGCAACACTGTTTAAATTCTCTTTACGGTTTCAGCTGGGTACAGTACTTTTCTTTATTACTAGTGTTAATATTTTATAATAATATTTTGAGTTTAGGTGTGTCTGTCACAGAAATCTAAATATATTGCATAGGAAAGTAGGTAGTATCGCTCATTTGTTAGAAAGTGGAGTACTGCTGCCATGACAGTGTGGAGCTAGAACTGAATATCAAGTCAGCAGTACAGTTAGTATTATATTTGCTCTACCCCAACTCCAAGATTGAGCCTAGACCAGGTTATAATGGACATTATGAAGTAGTCACCATGTTCCACTACTGCCATGGTAGTCTATGGTCATGAATAAGCTTAACCATTCCCATAAGAAAACTAGTAACATGGAACAGATGGGAGAGGACAGACATGATATTTCCTTTAAATTCTTCTTTTGGGGGAACATGACAGAGCTAAATCTCCCATCCCTGGAGAATCAGCATGGTCAGCTCTCCACCACCACAGACCCAACAGCCATTTGGCTCCCAGGACACCTGCTAGGGGCTGGAATCATCTTACAGGTGGATTTAGGTTCTTCTGCAGCTTCCTGATCTTCCTCACCTTTCATTGCCACTCAAACACAGTTAGGGAAAAAAAAATACAGAAACCAACAAAGGTAGAAATGACACAAGATACCTCACCAGATTCTAGTTCCACAGAATTGAAAGAATTTCTGCTCAGGAACTGATGTAAGCTCATGCAACTTACACCATCAATCTTCTGGGTGGACCCCATGCACTTCTCTACAAACCTTTTTCTGGCACAGAACCTAACCTTGAAGATTTTACTGGTAAACATGTTTGTAGGTCTATATACAAAGAGATGTACAGGACCAAACTGGATAATATCAAAATACTTATCTCACAAGGGTGCCACAAGGTTAACTGACTTCCATTTGTAAAAGCAAATTTTGTTAAAAGAGAGGTGTCAAAAAACCCCAACACTGTTACCACTAGGAAATAAAAGATTTCTCTGAAAAAAACATGGATATGAAAAGAGCTCCTTTCTAGCAATTGTGTAGTGCCTCTGCCATTTATACTCTAATTTCCTCTGTTTCAAGAAGCAGAGGCCCACATAGATTTGCTCGTGCATCCAGATTCCATGTTTCTTTTCAAAATGTTCATCATTGGGCACACACACAAAAAAATTTAAGAAAGAAACCACACATAGACCAGTGAGGCACTCACTCACTAAAGGATTTTCTTTCATAGTCAGAAGGGATGCTTGAGGGGGTATTTTCTTTTTTAACAAAAGGTAGGAGGTACTTCACAGTGGGGCTCCAAATAAAAATAAAGGCTACTAAGTCAGAAAGGGAAAAGAAGCTGTCATTTTGGTACATCCTGCAGCACTGAACTAGCACAGAAACTGTTTCCCTTGCAAATGCTCAGAGGAAATTATTTTTGCAAATAAACAGTCTCCGAGCCATGACTTGAGACAGCGTATAAGAATGCATATGTTAGAGTGCAGTCACTCCAGATTTTGCTTTATTTGCATTGTAGCATATTGTGACCTACATTAAATGGTTTCCATGCACTGACCGCAAAAGAAGCAAGCTCAAATGACATAGCCCAGCACACAGATAACTCCATTTCATAAAGAGAGCAGTGCAAAATGCACGCTACAGCTTTGCTGCTTGCATTTTAGAACAGTGATATACACCTGCCACAATAGAGACACCTCTGGGCAATGTTAGCTGAGTACTACAGCATCATCAGAGGGGTTAGAGCTATATACTCATGCCTAAAGACCCCATCTCAGCTAACAGCCATCCCAAAGATGATACTGAACCTTGTAGTGCCATGCTGCATATCAGTGCCCTCCTTAAGTGTCTCCAGTGCTTCTGTTTCCCAGAAGAGCTTACCAGTGAAGGTGAAATACCAGAGCCCACATGGGCCTTGCATGCGGTACAGTGACACTGACACAGTGCTGCACATGAGGCAATAAACCTCTGTACCTAAGATGGCTTCCACAGTCCCAGCTCAAAAATGTCTGGGCAAAAAAATCTATTAACCCCTTCAACTGATAATGATGAGTATGTAACGATAACAACAACACCCAGATAATAGTCAACACAGTTTTCCCATAGAAGGACTGCAAAGACCTGAATTGTAAATCCCAGTTTTACAGAAAAGGAACTGAGATGGCTAAAGCTAATTGATTTTCCTGCACTGTAGCATGGATATACTAAAAATGAAATATAGTTCTTATTGTGTTTTTTTTATATTGGAAAGAAATAAAAAATAAGAGGATGTGGACATGAACATATGCAGAATAAACTGCATATATATCTCGCAGACACACACAAACAAATGAGCAGAAAATAAGCTTGTATAAGAAGAAATGACTGTGTAAATTTAAAAACTGACAGCTCTAAAATTCCTTCTGTGACCTTCTAGGACTTTTAGGATACAGTCTTCCACTGCAACAGAAAATGCTAGACTCTTCTCAGATATGAGTAAAGACTGTAACTAGGGGTAAATATAGCTATAAATATCAGATGTATGCAAAGGGGCAGAAGTGATATTACATTAATAAGCTTAATAATGACTCCAGTTATTCCTAAATACTGACCTTGCAATCTTATTGTTCTTTAATGTGTGTGTTAAATATAAACAGGATTACTTTCTGTATTTACACAAACGTACTTACCACTTTTCTAGGATAAGTATCTTTTAGGATAAATTGGAAATACAAGGTCACTGGAAACTATGTGATACACAGAAAACTTTTCAGATGACTTATTTATCTATGTATAGATCCAAAATCTCCTAAAAGTGATCTGTGTTTGAGTTTGGGTCACTTTCTCTTTCCAGATGGTCCATCTGACATGCCCCTCATCACTTAGGGTATGTCAGGGTATTCTCTGAGGGCTTGGTTCAGATGGTATCAAGCCCTCATGTTCAGTTTGCTTCAGCAAGGTAAAAACAAACACCAGCATGTCCATTTGGACTCAGCTGTGGTATTTCTATTTACCACATCAACTCCAGGCAGCCATCATAATTAGCAGCCTCATGAAGCTTATGCAGCATTTGGCTTCCTCCTGCCTGTTTGCCTCTGAGCAAATGGAAGGGCATTTGGTGTGAGTAAAGCAGACAGGGAGCAGCTGGGAGAGGTGTCTGCATTACCACCTTCACACAAAGGCACAAAGCTGCCTTTCTCCACCCCACCAGCTCAGTTTGCATGATGACACTGGACTAGATATAGACATCTGTGTGAATACAACAGCCATAACCGGCTCTTCTCTGCAATATCCATCCTTCCCCACTGCCATGCTTGGACATTTTCTGCAATAACAGACATTTGATTTTACAAGTTTGCCTTTTCTAACCCTCAAAAAAAGAGTGGTCTGAGCTCACTGTAATCCTGGGGGAAGTCTCTCTTGTCTGCTGATGCTTTCTGTTAGCCATCATAGATGGGCAGCAGAGTTCTGGGATCTATATAATGTTGTCTTTCAGGCAAGGAAAGTGAGAAAGGTACCAGTAAACCCTATACAATTAAAATCTCTGGAGACTGCTTCTCATTAAAGCAATCAACTGTTCTTCTTGTTCACCAAGGAAAGAATGAAACTACAGTAAACTACATTTAATTTGTAGCAAAGATTATTTAATTTTTGTGTTTAAGAAGGCATTGCAAGTGTGGTTGCGTATTGGGATTTGCTGCATGGGGTGGTTGTGAAACTTAAGGTTTATGATGGATGAACAACTGAGGGCTCGTAACAGCTGAGTAGACAATGCTTTGTCACCAAAGGTTTAGATATACCTGACCCTAACTTACTGCAGGGAGTGGCAGTAAGCAATCTTTTGAGGACCTTTCCAGATAAATATGTCTATCATTTTATCATGTTTCTATCTGTGAGCTTTGTCTGATTAGCCAATCCTGATGAATTTAGCATGAAATTTCAGCTGTGACACCACCCACCCCTTGTTCCACAGTACATTTGAGAAAAGAATGAAACCCAGTTCCAAGTCACCACTAAAATAAAGCATCTATCTCCTACGCAGCATCAATTTGAGGAAGAGAAATTCCTAATGAATGTCTCCAAACCTTTGGGATGTCAGAAACAACAACAGTATCCCGCTTTCCTTCCAAGCCCACATAAAACTCAGAGGGTATGGCTCTGCAGGGAATTTCAATGGATTGATCTGTTTAACAAGGACAAGCAGACAGTAGAAGGCAGCAAGTAGGGAACAAGACATGCTTGTGGCAATGCAATTTGTGAGGTCTGTGCTGTCTGGAGCTTGAAGAACAACATATGGAGACACCTTCTCCATGATGTTTGAAGAACTAGAGGGTTAATCAGAAGACTAGTTGCAGCTGGTCAGACAGTCACTAAGCATTGCATGCAGGAGAATTTGGGACAGCTTTTCTGATCACAACATTCACTGTTAACTTTCTCTAGACAGTTTTATAGCAGCAGCCCAAATACCACATAGAACAAATCCGGCACAACCATACCAAAATATTTTGTCATGTAGGAAGCCTCCATCTCCCTCATAAATTTCTTACCACCACACAACTTGCAACTCCTGATTCTAGAGAGATGCATAAGTGACTAAGATCCACAAACTGTAGATGTGGTTGGTCTTGTTTGTCACAGCATATTCAAGGATGAGCACACTTGCTAGGATATTGACCTTGAACAGCAAAGAAAACTTTATATCAGAATATTTTAGTATTTACGTAGACACTTACTGGCTAAGGTGAGAAGAACACTGAGGCTATGTGCCTTCTGTCTCCAGCAATAACATGAGAAGCTGTATAATCATGTAACACGTCTTCAAAGTATGCAATGGATTTAAAATTTAATAGTTGTGCATCATGACTTATATAAGCCACAGGTGTAAATAAACCAGACCTTTTTTCCTTCTTACCTCAAAAGCCAAACTACTTCCTCACAACTATCCTACCACTTATAGCTACACCTTCCTTGCAAATCCTATATGCCCCTAGCTTCTTGTTATCTCCTCCCACTGTGTGACTCCTCAGGAATGTCTCTTTCCCTGTATTTCTTCAACAGTGCCCTAAGGTAGACTAATTAATTTTCCTCAAAGCACATAAAGACATAATGATGGCTTTACTATATCCAGAAGTGGTAGTGTTATTTCTCTATCCTTTCCAGGTTGTTATTAATAAAAATATATGTTTCTACTGCAATCATTATGCCACTGGCTCCTGCCTGTGCTTTCAGCCTACAGTGGTGACAGGCTGATCTAGATATTATTCCCAGGAAGATGAAAGTTGTGAAATGAAGATGTGAAAAAATGGAGTGTGTACAATACTGTCTCATATAGGAAGAAAACCATATCTTTCCCTCCCCTGAAAAACCAGGCCTTAAAAGAGGCTGATATGGACCAATCGGATTTCAGTATCTGGGCCCTAAAAGAAACTTCACAGAGATTTCACAGAGATTTTTAGAACCTTAAAGAAATATTTGAAATTTCAGAACTATTTATGATGACAGTGAGTCCTTTCAGACTAATAAAGAGTGAGGTTTCTAGCATCTGGGATTGTCAGGCAGAGCTGGGATGGCAGTAATAACTGTTTTCACCACAGGTTTGATGAGTGCACATGAAGCCAAAGCATGCTAAAGCCAAGGTCAAACCAGGAACTCAAGTCAGCAAAACACGGTCAGGAACAGCAAAATATAGCGACTACAGTATAGCCAAAGTAAGATATAAGGAAAGGACTGAACTTAAATCATAGCATCACAGAATAATTCAGTCTGGGAGGGACCTTCAGAAGTTTCTTAGTCCAAACTTCATCTCCAAGCAGGGTCAGCTATGGTGTCAGAGCAGGTTGTTTGGAACTTCGTCCAGTCATATCTTGAAAAATTCCAGGGATGGAAACTGTACAGTCTCCCAGTAAGCCTCATTCTCTGCTGGACTGTCCTTACAGGGAAAAAAGTTTCTCCTTATATCCAGTGTGAACCTATCTGTTTTCACCAGAAGCCTCTTGTCTCTCATCCTGCCCACATACACCACTATGAAGACCCTGTCTCTGTCTTCTCAGTGCTTCTCATAGGTGCTGGGGGCTGCTATGGTATCCCCCCACGCCCACCTTATTTCCAGGCTGAACAAGTCCCACTCCCTCAGCCTCTCTTTATAGGTAAGTGCTTCAGCACATGACTGTCAGGGTGGTCCTGCTGAATTTGTTCCAGTTTGTCAATAACTTTCTTGTACGGGGGTCCCAAAACTGGTTGCTGTATTTAGATGTGGCCTAATGAGTGCCAAGTAGAGGGAGAGGGTTACTTCTCTCAGTTTACTGATTGTGTTTCTCATCATACAGCTTAGGAGGCTCTTGCCCTTCTGTGCTGCAGGACATCTTGCTCTCTACCAAGTCCTTCTTTCATATTTCTGTGAGCCCATACCTCTATCTGCCTGACAGCTCTTTCCTTGAGTGTATTGACTGGTGCCCTCCAGTCTGGTGTCATCTACAGATTTGATTACCTCCTCTAGGTCATTGATAAAGATGTTATACATGGGTCAAGGAACTCTGAGCACCTTCTGTAGATGATCCCCAGATTGGAGAATTGAGGAACTGACTGACATCCAAATAAGAAGCAAAGAAGGAAAATGGGGAAAAAAACAAGACAGGAAAAAGAAAAAGCAGAGAAAGAACAGCAGCCAAAACTCAGAGTGATGAGGAAAGATCAGAAATAAAGAGCAGAATATGCACTTGAAGATATAGTCATCCAGGACAAAGAGAAACCCACTCACCATGTCCAGGGGTGTTCATACCATACCTGATTCAGTTAGCATTATCTTGTTGCATATTTGATCGTCACCATGGCTTAAGGATAGATGTGATTGACAAGCAGAATTTCTTAAATTTTCCTGAAAACACTGGTGACTTTCATTTGAAGGTCACCATTTGAATACTGAAAAAATAGTATAGCAATAAAAGGTTTATAAACATAAAAATGTTGGTCTTGTTTATACAACTCCATGTATTCATGTAGAGGCTGACAGAACATTTCCTCTTGAAGAGCAGGAGCAAATCCTCCACTATGTGGACATATCCATGTCCATATAAGCTATTTTTATTTAATTAACTATATATGTCTAAGTTTGGGTGAGCTCATCTTTTGAGACTCGTTTTATGGTCAGAAGACAGAAATGGGCACATCCAGAGAGTGATTTATTAGAACAGTCTTAAATGCTGTATCTCCTCTGGAGACTTAATTTCTCTCTTCAGTTCCAATGAAGGGAAGATCATGTGTCTTAGCCCACACTTCTGTAACTACACAGACCACTGTGAATCCCACCTGAATCTTGCTCAGAACAGGTGAACCTTATGGGAAAAAGATTTTCTTTTGTGTAAGACTATAATAGCAGCTAAATCCTCCTGTCTGCTTTTCCTGATTGCCCTTGGTTGACAGACACTGTTTTAAAAGATGAAGTCTTAGATACAGTGGGGGAAAGCTTGAGAAGAGATGTTGTTTTGCAAGCAGCACATTTAGAAAATGACCACAGATCTCACTATGACCAAAAGAATATATAGCACCAACCTGCATCAGTCACAGCTTGCATCCTGTGGTGGCAGAGAATGTAGGAAGGCATAAGCATTGAAATCACTCCAAAGCCACTCCAACTGGATTTTCACTCATTTATGATTCTGTGTCAGAAGCACCAGCACAGAGGACATACCGTGCAGGATCTCTAGGGATATAAACAATGTACTGCTACCTTCAGAACAACAGGACTCCCAGGAGTATTTGAGAGGCATGTGCCCAGGAGACCAGAAAAGGGTTTCACTTGACCACATCTAGAGATCTGCCATGGATGTCTCAATATCTGAACTAGGCTTCCTTTGTAGTCAATGAAGAGAAAGAGATATTTTCAGGGGAACATCTGGGCTCACAAAAAAAGCAGGCTTTTAGTGCTCAAGCCAACTGCACACATACAGGCAGCTAGTGTCATTTCAGGTGTCCTAAAGTACCAGCAATATCTACATGGGGTTGTCAAATATGACAAAGGACCTATGCCCTTCTGGAACAAGAACCAGTAACCAAATGGGAAACCACGAGCATCTCAAACTGCAGTAGGTACCACATTAATGTAAGCATGTGAATTGGACTTCTACATAGCAGGGATGGAATTCAGGTCCAGAGTGTAGAAGCATATTACACATCTGAAATCAGCTGGTCATGTGGAGGTGTTTCTTTTAGAACGAGATTATTAGCTCTCTAGACTCGACTGCATTGACTAGATCTTCATCAACTGTAGTGGAAGCTTAGACACCTTACTTTCACGCAGACCATAAAATTCAGTATGTGAATGTGGCATTAAATTCTACTCTTAGAGTGGCATTCAGCTGCCTAAATGCCATAAAAGATACCATAGGACCTCCAGTGCTACAGAAGAACATGTGCCTTTCATAAATTATGCATCCAGCCAGCCCCATATGGCTGTCTGAGATTCCTTCGGGCACCTCAGACTGCATTAGCCACCACTCTTTTAACAACCGAGTTGAACTTGTTGCAAGTTAACGAGACGAATTCCAACCCCTGGGTTCACAGCAAGGGAATGTCAACACTGTTTTGTATCCCCCAGCAAGTGATGCACCTGCACTATGTGAGCAGCCTCACACCTCTTCCTGTGCATGCACACAGGTGAGACATTACTATGGTGAGCTGCAACAGCACCAATGGTTGTATACCAGCAAGAGTACCTTAGGGCCTCTGCTCTAGGTCCTCTTGACCCTTCCACATGCAATGTAATGGAAGAGGAAGGCTTTTTCCCATCCCATTTCAGAAAAGACCAGTATCAATTTGATATAGGTATGAACTGGCAACTGAAGAGAAATTACTACTATTAGGGCACAGTTCACCTGACCTATATTAAATATCTTCTTTTAAATGGTATCATTCTTTCTCTGTAAGTGCTGGTTTCCCTCCACTGACTGCCAAGTGGGTCCACATGACCAGTTCAAATGTAGGTGTCTCCACTGTGAACATCAAGATCTGATCACATCCCACATTGCAGGACACAAGTTAAGAATCTCAACAGCAGGTTTGCCTGTAGAAATTAATAAACTGTCTCAAAGAAACTCTGTTTGGAACATCTTTAGTAGATAATCTTGCCTACAAATCTGCCACTGCTGGACAGACACAGTGAAGCAGAGCTATCTGCTTCTGCCTCTCACTGAAGTGCTTTTATTTCAGATTTTTCAAGAAGTGTGATATGAGGATGACAGCTTTTGATGGAGGATTTTAAGAGACAGAAATACACATATATAATATGTATGTACATATATGTAAGCTTTTGTCCGTGTATTCCCCATCACTCCACAGTCCTGCCCCATCACTTTCTACTATTCCAAGTTACAGGCCTTTCATAATTTCTATAGGAAAGCTATTCTAACATTTAATACTAAGAAAATTAATAAAAGTTCACCCAATAGTTACTGTGTATCTAGCCTATTTTTGTGAGAACAGAAAATGTATCAAAAGCCAATGGTAAAAAAAGAGCAGAGAAGAGAGAGGAAAAAAAAAATAAATGTGGAGAGCCACACAAGAAAGAAAGAGCTTGTGGCATATACATGAGCTTAAAGCTTCAAGAAAAAGTTAAATTAATGAAGGTAGTTCACAGTTTAAAATTAATTATTTTTGCATTTCTTTTTCTCAGAGGTTCCTCTTCAATATTCCATATATAAATGGTGGTGGGATTATTTAGAAACCAAGTACATTATAACTAAAGCCTATAGCAACCTCACTCAGCAGTGAAATTTGTTGTCTCCCTCTGATCCTCAGATTATGGAGATGAGGGGATGAATGTACATCAGTAAGATTCCCTACCGAGATAGCTTTTCACTCTTTTCAGTAAGAAAAAGATCAAAGGGAAAATAGCTAATTAACATACCAAAGGAGACAAAACCCCTAGAGCTTTATCGTTGTTGCAATCCAATAATAAACAGCCAAGTACAAAAAAGATTATTTGATAGTGACACACAGAATTGAAAGCCTTTGAAATGTCAGCTTCTCAAGAAAAAATATTTTTGGAAGGGGAAAATATCCGTAATTATACAGAATAACACTTAAGCATTGGGGAGTAACTCTTCATTCCTGTGAGAGCTCACTCCTAAAAGTACTGGTGCTTAAGAACAACAGCTTGGCTTGCCTTTATCTAAAATAAAATAAAAAATGTAAAAAAAAAATTAAAAAATTGCACAAAAGGTTTGAAACCCCTTCTTGTACAAACAGTCAATTCTTTTATAAATTAAAAATTAAGTAGAGTTGTTTTTGTTCTATTAAAAAATATCATCAATTTCCATTCCCAGACCAACTTCCAGCTTTTAAAGACTTGGGGGCAGTGGGACACCAAGGTTTCAAATGACTGCTGTCTGGGCTGGCTAAATGCTGTGCCATGATTTAAGTTCTAGGTGCTTTTATAAAGCCAGAGGCAAAAAGACAAAATCATGTAGCAGCAAATTATGTGAAACTTTCCCTGGGGAAAGAAACTGCCCAAACTGCATGGATACATCAATACCAGTAAAAGAGAGGACTGGGGCATGGGCCCAAACATATTAAATTGGAAGCAGAATCTTTCCTTTCACAGCACTATTAAGAAATTAGCACCACTCTGAAACTATTCCCAAAAGATATCTTGGCACAGCCAGCCTGGTTTGGGGGATAATTTTAGCTGCATGAGTGCAAAATGTTAACATTTGTAAGGCCAAAGGATGATCACCTCTCTGTTCTACTTACAGATGCAGATGTAGGGAGTCGGTCTGTGTTAGAGAAATATTTACTTCTGAGACATCAGTTTTTAGAGTAAGGAAGTCTGGGAAACATTGTGGTGAATGGCTGTTCAGCAACCAGCACAAAATATTCCACTTTTGTCCTAGCAGAGGCAGGTTTGCAAATCATCACATTTAGTATAATAGACATGATTTAGAAGAAAGGCTAGTCCCTGCATGGATACTAGCAAAGCATATTCAGGGATCTGCTTATAAGGCTCCCATGGGATAAGACCCTAGAGGGAAAAGAGATATAAGAAAGACAATTGATACTCAAGGATCACCTCCTCCAATATAAAGAGCAGTCCATCCCAACAAGTCCTGCATGGATAAGCAGGGGACTTCTGACAAAACTCAAACACAAAAGTAAAGTATTAAGGTAGAAGCAAGGACGGGTAACCCAGAAGGAATAAAGAGATGCTCTCTGAGCATGCAGAAATGCAGTTAAGAAAGCTAAAGCCCAACTGTAATTGAATCTGGCCAGGGATGTCAAAAGCAACAAGACGAGCTTCTGTAAGTATGTAAGTAGCAAAGTGACATGAGAAAATGTGGGCCCACTGATGAATGGGGTAGTGGCCCTAGTGACACGGGATGTGGAAAACACCAAGGTACTGGATGCCTTCTTTGCTTCAGTCTGTACTAGCAAGACCAGCCATCAGGAATCCCAGAGACCAGAGGGTGAGGCCGGAACAAGGAAAAGGTACCCTTGGTGGAAGATGATCAGTTTAGAAAATACCTAAGCAAACTGGACAAATGCCAGTCCATGGACCCTGATAGAATGCACCTACAAGTGCTGAGGGATCTAGCCAAAGTCATTACAGGGCCACTCTCAATTACCTTTGAATGATCATGGCAATTGCGAGAGATAACTGAGGAATGAAGGAGGTATTCAAAAGCCATCTGAAGATGGTCCTAGACAACAGGCTCTAGGTGATCTTTCTTGGACAGGGGAGTTGGCCCCAGCGACCTCTAGAGGTCCTTTCCAACCTCAGCCACTCTGTGATTCTGCAATATCTTTTCACATCAAAGGTATTCTCTCTTTATTAGGGCTGCCATTTTTGTAGAAGAAAGTTGAATTTCATTTGCTTTTACTCCACCTACTCTCTGAATAAAGATAAGTTTTAGTTTCTACTGGAAGCAGTCATTACAATACAGAATATTCTTCATTTCACACTGCAGTTCATTAATCTATTCAGCATATTTGTGACTCGATACTGAAGTGCTAATCTATAGTCCTCATAAACACAGAAGTAATAGGCCCATTTCTTAAACTCTGTTTATGCAGGCATGGATGCAAGGGAGGTGAGAGGAAACATTCAAAACCTGCTGTCTGACTCAGCCTTTGCAAGCAGAATACATGGGTGTTAATGTACAGTGTCTACTTTTACCTTTTAGGTTGTAAAACAGTCACATCCATACTACTGGCACTGTAGGATCAGGAAGTAAGAACAAGTGGGGGACCATGGCTTTTCAATGCAGCCTGGCTCAGTTTGGACTAGAGCTAGCCCTCACCCCATGTGAACACAAACCACTTTTTGCCACACAAGTCTTGGATCATGGATTGATCTCTCTCTGTCTTTGTATAACAAGGTGGCAAGATGTACAGAGTCATGAATAGCCCTCTTGGGACAAAAAACAACATCTTTATTCCCAGTTAAAACACAACAGCTACCAGCTTGACTCAGAGGATATTCTAAATGAAAGCAGCTGGTTCTAAAACTGAACAGAAAAGGCACTTTCAGATGCCCAGTCTTCCACTACAGCTTTGCCAATCTAAATGTGTCAGCTAAGATATATATATAAATAGCTTTCTATTACAAAGATACAATTATGGCAAATAATTCCCTGAAAGATGCTTCGGATATGACATTTCAGAGGCTAAATGTGAATACGTAGTGTTTTAGAAATATGTGTTTGTTCCTAAAAGCAGGGCACACTGGCCTGAAGAGCCTGCAATAACTGCCTGTGGATGCAGTCAGTAGGATTGTTACTGTCGCTATCTGGATGTATGGATGAAAATCATCCAAAGTCCACACCCCTGAGCCTGCTGGCAGGTATACAGGTCCAGTAGTGATAGCTTGGCCTGAAATTCCAAAATTACTAATAACCCTTTTTACTCGTCAACAAGGAAAACATCCTCATGTAGCCATTGTGACTGCTAAACCCAAACTGACCTGTAACTATACAAACTAGGTCTCACCAACTCCCTTCTAGTTATGGCTTTACAAAACTAGTCTAGAAAGAAATGAGGAGACATGTAGTACTCAGCTCAGCTAATAAACAAAATATGTCTATGGGTTCTTTGTAGGCTCTACATTTTGGACAGGCTGTGAACACACCTCCACTCTTCCAGAGTTAGTTATTTCAGTGAGATAAAAAGGTACCCAGTTTTAGTCTCTGTAGTTCTTCCATTTCAAAAAGGCTCTGAAAACTCTCAGAACTCCTGCAGGATTGCAAGAATTCTTAATGGCACTTCTTTGGGTCTCTCAATTCACCCAAATGTCACATTTAAAAGTACTTTTCCTAAAGTGGAAACAAATGTGTATTACAGACTAAGAGAAATATTGTGCCACAATGACTCTTTGGCAAGCTACCAAAATATAAAAGGCTTCCAAAAATCAATACAAGAAGTGTTTTATACAGCGTAATTCAGGTTTTATACGTCCATTATCTTTTCACTATAAGGCCATTAGAGAATTTAGCAATATCATGTGCGGTTTTTCTGTCTGACTGTTCTCATATGTTTTACTAAATGTATCCTTTCCTCAGTCATTAATCACTAGTACTAGGCAAATAATGCCCCCCTCCAAATAAAAATCACACATGTTCTTGTGGATGGTAAAATTAATTCACTTCAGCTCTTACTGTGTTTACTTTCTCTGATTATTTTAAGGAAAATGTTTCCAAGAGGAAGGGGGAGAACTTTTGAAAAGTGCAGCTATCTGTGAATATCAGAAAACAATCATAGAAATCAAATTATTGAAGAATATAGCCAAATATTTGTACTAGAAACCCAGTTCAATGTGTTGTGACACATTGTAACATGCCACATTACTTAAAAGATCAGTCAAAACCATTCACATTCTGAATGACAAACACACACAAAGAGTTGCTTATGAAATGGAGAATTATTTCCATAAATTAATTGGGAACAGATTTCCTCAAGTCTATTCACACACAGCAGCAGCTTGTTCCACAGACAGGTTTTTCTTGCTTCAATATGAGTAACCAGGAAAGAATTTGACCCTTGACAAATTATTTTGAATAACGAGTATGTTTTTAAAATATTCCAATCTGCTCACGGGTAAATCCATCAGCAGAACAGCAGGCAAAATTTCCCATCTTCATTACTTTTTATTATGTAGCCATCTATTCTAACTGTCCTTTCAAAACCTCACCCTTTAAATGCCCCCACCCTCTCCTTCTTTAACTTCAGCTATTGCTGTAGAGGATTTTGTAAAAACCTCCTGTTGGTAGCATTCATTACATGTTAGTCTGCAAAGTTATGAAGTAGAGAATGCTTGGAATGAAAATGAGGAAAATAATTCCTACAGAGGAAATGCAATGGTAATAATTATCAACTACACTAAGTTTTCACTGTTTGATTATGATTCTCAGCCAGCTACCATAATTTCTCATTCAGAGGCAATTGTGGTAGAAGAAAAAGGAATAGGCTTTTTAAGGCTTTATGAGGCTCCCTCAGTTCCTTTTTATGTCAAACATATCTACACAAAAAGATACACTAAAAGAATATTACTCAGATTGCAAAGTCAAGCACTCCGGTGCTAGTAAATGCCAAAATTAAGATTTCTTGAAAACATTAATTCAGTCCCTTATACATATGCATTGTGCCACAGTCTTTAATTACTTGATGACATACTATTTTTTCCACACAGTTCTTGCCTCTTTCTATACTCATGCTGGATGGTGTTCACTTAATGAGTAAGCTATTCAACATTTTCTTTTATCCTCCACGTTCAGTGTGTGGCCCCAATGCTTTATTTACGGCACACTATTCAAACCCTGCTATGAAGACAGAATTAATTTTCTCATGGGCTTTTCTATGTCTGTCATCGCTATCATATCTTAACTATTCATTAGGCCAGAGAGAGAGGGAGAGAAATGTTGTAGTTCGGTGTTTGGAAGACTCACATGGAGACCTGCTTCAGTTCAGTCTCTGCTCCAATGAAAACTTAGAGAGCCTGTATCAAACAGGAACAGCTTCAAGGGGAGACACTAACCTTCTGGTACTTCCTGGCTATAGTATTCACCAGAGAGATGGAAAACTTGGGTTGAAGACCTTCCCAGTATTCATCAGAGAGAAGGAAAACTTGGATTGAAGACCTTCCTGATCAGACAGAAACTGGCCCCAGACCTTCAGATTGGGTAATTATCACAACAGACTGCTGCTTACTTTTTCAATGAATGGCTACTATGGATAAGGCACCTAGCTACAATAGGTGGTTTACCACTGTGATGGAGTGAAAAGATGGTTTTCTTCCAGCAGCAAGCAACTCTTCATGGCTCGCTCACCAAACTTACTTGTTTCTTCAGGCTCTTCTTGGGCATCAAGTTCTCTCCATGCCCTCTACTAATGCCCAGTATATAAGACTGTAAGCCAAAACCAAATCCAAAGTCAGTCCCACTGAAGGATCTAAGCATGTCCTTGTCCATAAGGAACCTGAAATAGGCCAATTGTTCTTTAGCCCTACCTTTCCCAGTATTCAGTGTAGATGGTGTTACACTGCTGCATATGGCACAAAGGCTCTGCTCAAAGCCGCGCCGCATTCAACTCTTTCATGTATTTAGTGAAGAAGCATTTAATGTGTTAAATAGCCTCACAGTGTGAACAGAAGCTGGAGGTTGAAACCCACTGCTCTTTTCATATGGCAAGGAACCAAAGCAGTCCCCAGTATTCCAATGCTACCTTCTTCCTTTGCTTAATCACAACCCTGCTGAATCAGTAGTAGTTTCAAAAGGAGAGAATAACACCACTCCAAAACACTGAGAGTTTCTTGACTAAGGTAACTTCCTGCTAAGTGTAGTACAGGGTCACATAAACGGCTTTATAGCTGGGAGATATATTAGCAGCTTGTTAGACTGGCTGCAGTTGAATGCAGCTGTCTTTGACTTTGAAATTTGTTCTCAGCTATGACAGCAGTAAACATAATTTTTTGCAAAGTGAGAGTCAACCTCCACCTGCTTTAATTTGATTTCTTTGTAACTCAGATAAAACTTGATTGTATAATGCCTGTCTCCTTCACAGCTTACTTGTTTGAAGACTTGGTTTCTTAATTACTGAGGGTTCAAATATTTCAAGTACTTTTCTTTTGCTGCCAAAGATTTCTTATAAGCAGGTTTCACTTAGTGGTCTGGTCCTATTTTAACTTTCCATGTCTGTCTATGCTTCATATAAAACTTTCTTGAGGATTTCAAACTTTTTTTCATGGGACTTTTCCTCTTTCCCTTAAAATCATAAGTTTTTGAATCTCAGCTTATCTATTAAGCATTAAAACACAAATATAATTTGTCATAGAAACAAAAGCTTTCCCATGTCTAACACATCCCAATTTAAATTTAAATGAACACTGGTAGAGACAAAAATAATAAAAAATTTCATCTTTCTGCTGAGGACCTCTTGGAAAGATTACAAGAATCTAAAAATCTCCACTCCAAAATTACTCAGAAACACAAAAGCCATCCTGGACTCATTTCACTTCAGTCTCACAGTCAGGTGGTAGTAACATCTAACCACCATTAACATGAGTCAGATTTTAACTGGTGTCCTTAACCCTTTGGTGTTTCATCTGAAAATTACCAATTCTTTGAACTGTCCAGGTGGTTTGATATACCTTTTTATTCACTCATATCTAATTACTTGTCTAATGTAAATATTTGGTTTCGATTCATTATAACAATTATGGTGTGCTCATGAAGCACTAGTCAATTCATAAACCCTTATTGAAGATTACAATCATTAAAAGCAACCTTACCCTATTTTTCTTTCATGTGCCCAGTTTCCCTCACCAGGCCAAAGGCCAGCATCACTGGAGGGTAGAGTCACAAAATGTACAGACCTGAAAACCAGGAAGCCAAATTATTGTAGCTCTGCTACCAAAGGGCACCTGAGAATTGCTACTTGATTAGCAGCTAGACAGTAGCCTAACAATCAGTATGTCTGCGTTTCTTCAGAGGGCTACGCAAAACATATGTGCTGTTGTGAAAATAGTGCATAGGGATCAGAAAACGACCAAATATAGCACTCAAAGATATATAGCTTGAACTGAACACATGGTGCTGATAATGATTGACATTCAAGTGCATGCTGTGCATAGGGACCAGAAAACAACCAAATATAGCACTCAGAGATATATAGTTTGACCTGAACACATAGTGCTGATAATGATTGGCCATGATAGAGGCACGAGAGAAGATCACTAATCGAAAAAATGACACAATGCACAATGAAATAATTATTTGTATAGGAAGGTGGATAATGTCCAAGTCTTTGGATTTGTTCTTTGGGATCCACTGAGTGCTGCTTCATCAAGAGTAGACAGTGCTATTCTTCCTAGTTTCCTAAAAAAAGAAACTTGGGTTGCCCTTCCAGTGCTATCTCCAGAATACAAACTTATCAGAATGCTGGGGAGGTATCCCAGGGTCTGGGATCTCCTCACCTGGCAGAGTTCAGAAAGAAATGAAAGCTTTATGGAATGTGGAGGAGAGGAAGAAGGAAGAAAACAAAATACAAACTTAGTAACCCAGATGGTAGAAAGCTCACCTGTGTTCAGAGGGAACTCTGGGCTATAACCTGCTTTCAGGACTACTTCCCTATTCATTTACACCCAGGGTGTGTTTAAATGGTGTTTATTCGCGGATCGTGAATTCATAAACATTACTGGAGGCAATTCGACATAATTGGCAGCTCAGATTACACTCTCCAGAATGATGGAAGGTGTGAGAAGGACCCTGTCATGCTGAGGAGAGCTCTGAATAAAATCCCTTTCTCCAAAGGGAGTGCTCTAACCTTCTACATTATTATGTAGAATACTGGCAGAGATAGTACATCTTTTGACTGTGGGGGTTCTTTTTCCTCCCAACACAAGAATAAGGTTTTCACAGCTGCAGGGATCCCAGCTCAGTTCACTGCAAAGTGAGCACAGGGTAATTCCCTGAAGTCTGCAGCCCTGCTGCATGAGCATGAAGAAGGGCAGGAATTCATTCATCTCTCTTTGCTCAGTGTTCCCCAACTCAGTCAGTCTATGGGTGGGTTTGGATTCCAGCTTGAGGCATTTTGATTCCCTCACACACACAGAAGGGAGCTTACATGTCCACCTGGAGATAGTGGAGTACACAACGAGGGCCAAGCACTTAATATTTAGTAATATCTGGCTTCTCCTGTTTAAACTATAGCCTTTCACCATCTGATAATAACACATCATTCAGATTGTCTGAGTGTGAAAAAGAGTTATGATCATATAAATCTACTTTTTTGAACCATGATTAATAATGTTACTAATTTTATTTCTATTCTGCTGTACATCTAGATTTTTCACAAACACCCGTAATTTAGTTTTTCATTTGTATGAATGTTTCCTTTGTTAGTTTATGTCTATGAACTTCTTTCTTTCTCATTAATTTTTATAATATCTAAAATATACTAAAGTCTTAATTTTCTATCCAGCAGAAATTCTCGATTTTTGAGGGTGAAGGGGAACATCTACAGAAGCATTTATTTAAAAATTGCAATTCTCATATAAGTCTTTATTTAAATGTTTTCTCTCACTAGCTTCATTCATAGTTATTTTCATCTTTGGTAAACTGGCCACCTTAAAGACACAGCTCAATATATCGATGGTCATAAGTTTTGTTCACAAGAAGAAGGTGTACCACGGTACAGAGCTGCTGCAAGTCTCAGAGCTCTGAGCACACCAGTGACTCTGAATTGCTCTGAGCTGTCTGGCTTGACATCACAACTGCCTTATCACTAAGGACATGTCTGGTGGTCACTGGGCTCTTAGACCACCCTCAGTCGCTGTCTCTAGTCTGCTGGCCTTGCAAGGCTGCCATGATACAGTGCCCTTGAAGGTCACTGTTCCTTCCTGCTTCACCACCCCCCTCCACTCCCTTCCCCTGCCAAACAGCCCTGTCTGTGCCCTGACACCAATACGTTTATAAAGCCGTTGTGCACTGGTGTGTTGTTGTCCCTAATATTTAGATCCTGTGATCTACTCTCTCTTATTAAACTCAAAAGCAAGAGTGGACTGAAAGCATGTGAAGAAGTGCTTCACAAAAGAAGTGCAGTGATGCCACTGACCTCAAGCATGGTAGGATTTTCGCAGCACTTGATATGTGCTAGGATGCCAGTGGCTTCACTGGGACTCGTCGCCTATGTCCCTGCAGTGCTCAGAACTGGGGCAGCCCCTACAAGCAGGTAGTGTGAATAATTGATTTCTCAGGTCGGGCAACAAAGGAAACAAAGCAAACACACCTTATTTCAGACCTTTGAAATGCCTTTCAGGTCTTCATGTCTAGAAGAAGAAAAAAATTTATTTTTTTTTTTTCACAGTGCATATTATGATATTCTAACAGAGAATAAGAGTGGTTTGGACACCAAAAATGAGCAAATGACACGTCCCATCTGAAGTAAGAGACAAACGATTTCTTCTCTTACCTGTTAGCAGAACAGGGCCCAGTATTTTGCAGTCCTGGATTTAAGAGTCTTCTCTGTTTGGTTCTTGGTGGTTTTTGAAACCTTGTCTCCCATACCCACTGCCTGGGCCAGACTGGGTTTTAGAGCATCCTTTACAATATTTCTCCATGTGTTCTTAGCAGAACACCATCTTAAATGTCTGTTTCATAAAGTGAAACAGCTCTAGGAAGGATACTCTACAGCACATACCTCCCAAAAACTCTACTAATCAGAGCTATCTCACCAGCAGGGCATCCAAGCTCAAAGACACCTTCTGACTGATTTATCACAGGCAAATGATCCAAGGCTATGTCTTCACTGAATAAACCAATCATCAAGTGTCAGAGTCTCCTGCATGGTTTTCCTCCAAGATGGAAGAGTAATCATCCTCTATCTTAACAGCTGCAGCACTTGAATGCTCAAGTGATGATATAAAAATAAGACATTATCCACAGCAGATGAAAACTACCTAGCCCTGGGTAGCTTAACAGCAGAGGCCTTGACTGGGTGAGTCAGAAGAAAATAAAATTGTTTCAGTGCAGCTGAAATAGTCACTCCCAAATTACCCAGAACATGAGCAAATGCTGCACCCCGCTATGCTGCTGAGTAGAAATTGTTTCCTGAGTTAAGGTTCACACATTATTCTGCCTCCCATGCTATTCTGATAGACTTTAACTGTTAACTCAATTTTATGATTATTTAGGACAGCTAATATCATATTTTCTAAAGAATTTAACTAGTAACAAAAATAAACACCAGTTACCACCTAGGTTTTCAACTTGGTCCACTTAAGCAAATTATTTTAGTTCTATCTCACACTTTTCCCATTTTGCAGTATGGAAAATCATACTAGGCCATGTAAAACAGACTTCAGAGATCCTATGAAACCAGTCCACCACCCCAAATCATTTGCACAAACTCAAAACCAGTGCCAAATGTTAATAATCTAAATTAACAATATATTTCAGACAACCCACATTGACAATAGGGATTGTAAGAGAAGGAGGTTTCAGACTGACCTCTGATCTTTTTCTTGTCATCTCTCTAAGTCACCATCCTAATCATAAGCCATGCCTTCAGATTTCCTTAGTACAATGATGTATACATTTATCTGTCATCCAGTCTTCAGTGAAGTGACTGTTTCACTCATCTGACAGAAGTAGTGTTGGTTTGCCAAATATCCATCACTATCAGTGCATGGCACAACTCTGGCATATTAATAAAGACTTTGTTACCTAAGGCCACCCAGCATGGATTGCTTTGGAAGCATCTCTTATCTTAGTGCAACAATTATAGCATTTAATAGGTTAAGGGATATAGTGTACGTAAGATTTCAGGAAATCCTTTCACAAGGTTTTCATGCCTTAGTTGAAATGCAGGACACAACTATTTAAGGATTAGCTCTTCCCTCTCCCAGCACATGCTTCTTTGATGATACCACAACCTTCTAGCTTCCTCTGTGGAAAAGAAATGAAGAATAGACACGCTGAGGGAATTATTAGACTCAGCCTCCTTTATACCTTTAAGGCAATTACATTGCAAGACAAGAGTATCTAATGTGCAGCGCTGTCAGCATGTGTAACTTAGGTATTTTTATGAAGTCATGAAAACCTCCAGATATATTCCTCTTTTAAAGACTGTCATATGTTATAAACCTTAAGCCAGGTTTAATGCAAGTATTTATTTTTAATGCGTTCAAAGTGGAAAATGCTTTCTCATAAAATAGATGGGCATTTTTTTACTCTGTAAAGAACTCTGTGAACCTTTATTTTGCCCTGGTGAAGAACTAAAGGCAGAATTTTATACTAACCAAGAATAATTAATTTGCTTATTTTTATGTTTTAACTTGACACTCAGCACCCTACTACCTGAACATAACACTGTTGCAATGGCGGAGCATACGAAATAGTATATGGAGAGTGACACTGCCAGAGCAGTACTTTAAAGAACAAATACTATATACAAGCATCCTTTGCATAGTACCCTGGACTGGGCAGATAATATGTGTGTCATAGGGAGAGTAATTTCTGCCAGAGATGTTCCAGTAAAAGTAATTCCAAATGCATCATTCATAGTCAAGACATACAGAGGACAGCACTTCACATATTTCTAAGCAGATATCTCTGGCATCATTGCCTAAAGTGGTAGAAGACTAGGCATAAAAACAGGCACAGAAGGTGCCAATGTTCCTCTCTCTTAAATTAACCAGGCAGAGCTTGTTGAAATTTCCCATCAACATGACTTTCTGAAAGAAAGGGGCGGTTTAGATAGTTACAGACAAAAGAAAACCCAACTTTATTTTTCTGCCTCAACAGTCCTGATTTTGGACTGTTCAGCTTCACATCTGCTCAGAACTGTACTTTTTTCTCTCATGGTAGAGTTTCTGAGAATCACACCTCCTCTCCCACAGCCAAACTTCTTCTCTGGCACCTTTTCTACCAAGCATGTCTTCCCACTTCCTCTACACCTTCACAAGCTTTCGTCTGTCAGTCCTTCTGACTTCAACTTTGTTGAGAAATTTCCCTCTAAATTTAGCCAGGTGACAACCAGTTTCTACAAAGTAATCCATCACTTGGTTATCTCTCCTTGAAGAACAGAATTGAAAAATTGCTTTGTCCAGTGACACTCTGCCTTTACTGGCACTCATTCAAGTTTGATATAGTTATTCATACACAAGATGCAAGAAATTTTCTGTGACCAACTATGGATTTAATTCTAACAATGGAAGGAAAGCACATCAGAGGAAAAATAACCATTCCCCCAAAATGTATTTTGTAGGTGAACACTTACACACATAGCAAATTCCCATTATCAAGCTGGCTTCGGGTTTGTTCAGAGACAGGATGCCTTCATGGTCTCAGAAATTATGTCTATAGTAAAATACCTCTGTCTTACATGTACATACCACCACCACCACAAAACCTACAGTTTTCATCAGGAAAACAAAACTAAAAGCTTTCATTTTCATCCTCACATATAAATATGTTCTCAGTTACAACTTTCTGTTCCATTGTGATTTTTCACAAGAAAAAAATTTCTCTCTCAAGCTGTTGTATCCATGGGGGTTGTAAAGTTATAACTAACTCTCTGAGTTTCACCTGGCAGCAACCTGGAAGGGAGAGTGAAATGCAGGGAGAACAACAATGAAATGGTATTTAGTGACCACCCCAAAAAGAAGATGATCTGCTCAGTTGCCTTTCTAGCAGATATTTATAAATTCCTTTAAAGCAGAACATGTTGCAGAAATCTTGCTTGGAATGACAAAGACATGAGTAAGTGTGACAAGCCTCTCATCAAAATTAAAAAAAAAAATGTTTCAGTCCTCTGTCCAAATAGATTTTAAAAGGCACAATTAGCTACTAATTTTATCTGGAAATGGACACAGAGTGACAGTTCAAGTATGGCTTTTAACTGATAACTATATAATAAATAGAAAGAAAATGCCTCCAACAGATGATTCAGGCACTGTCTTTATCCATCTCTCCTGATACTTCCATAATCATTTCTATCTTACCTAATTTGCTCAGCCTAGTCAGACAGGCTCAGGAAAAGTGAAATTCATCAAAGAAATAAAAAACAAAGCATCACTTCCATCAGCAGTGATGGCATCCCTGATGGTTCACTGCCTAACCTGGTGGGCCATCTTGGTGTCTGAAGGGAATGAAGTCCGTCTGACCTTCCAGAGCCTAAACAGCAGAATATTCCCTTTGAAGTGAAGCAGGTGACCCAGATACACCACCTGTACATATACATGTGTGCACCTACATAGCCTGCACTGGCAGACTTTCACAGGGCTCCCCCCACACTGGCTGTGTCAGGGACATGGACAAGATACACATCTAACATGGCTGTGACCACAGCCAGCAGCATAGCACTGTCCTTATTCTTCATGAGACATTGAGGTTATCTCTCCAGCTGCTACTCTAACACCGCTCAGGTCTGTAAATCCCATGGCATATCTGTTATTCCTCTGCCAATGTCAAGGTTACCCTGGGATATCTAATAAGGAAGAAAATCTGTTTCAGGCACCCGTATCATTCCCTTGGGGTAAAACTCAATCTGAGACTAAAACATCTAAATTTGGGAACAAGATTCAGTTGACTAAACAAAAACATGCAGAGCCACTTTAGGCAGCCTGCAGTATCTAAGACAGTTGGGTGGGACATCCTAAGACACCTTTAATGGCAGAAGACTGTAATGTTTAGGTACCTCAGATGATTACATGTGACCTGAACATGTAGGCCGTCATGATAGTCAGTGGAGACCTTGACTCAATTCAGTTGCACACACATAGACATGGAGTTAACATTTAAGATGCCCTGTAGTGTGGAAGACACTTATCTGGAGATGACAGATATGATGGAGGACCTATAACAGAGCAATAGCTTTCCATAATGGCAAGTGAAAACCAGGGAGGATATTTCAGGGAGTCTGAAACACCACTGAGCCATCAAGCGGTCATCTGAATTCAGCTGACAGTCAGTACCTTCACCAGTGCCTAGGGAGTGACTCAGATCATGCCTGAAGACCCACAATAAGGCTTTAGTAAGATTATTGCAGATACCTTCATTTGGACACCTACTTTTATTTCTTTTTACCTGGAGATGAATTCCATGTTACTGATGAGACAGTCAGAGCAGACAGAGGATCAAATCTGTCCACCATCTAACAGCAAGTCTGCAGACTTAGTTCATAATGGCAGGAGTTACTGGGTTACTACACCACTCAGCACACTTGGGCAGCTAGTCTGTAATGTGTCCTTGTAAAAGGGAAAATAGGATGATACGCTTCCAGGTCCAGCTCTGTCAGAGCAGTATGGATACTGACACTAAAGTCCCAGTCACTTAAATAGCTCTATACAGAACTAGTAAGGAAGATAATCCTAGTGATTACACAGTACTGACCATTTATGTGGTGACCACACCACTCACCTCTGCTGACCATGCAGTTCAGAATAGATAATAAAGTAAATCATCCCAACGCTCAGCTGTATTGCGTCTGACTGAGCTGGAATTATTTTTCCCCACAGCAGCCCTCCCAGTGCTGTGCATTGCACGGAGAGTTGGAAAGGTGCTGATAACACACCCATGCTGTGGCTGCTGCTGGGCAGGGCTCTCACAACACCAAGGATGTTTTTCCGCATTCCCCCTGCATTGGGATGGGAGAGACAAGATCTTGGGAGGGGACATGACCAGCACAACTGACCCAAACTGACCAAAGGGATATTCCATACCGTAGGGATATTCCATACCATATGACGTCAGCTGAACTATAAAAGCTAGGAAAAGGCAGGGGTGGGGAGGTTGGGGCATCAGCTTGTCCTCCAGAGCAACCACTATGTGTTTGGATCCATGCTTCCTGAAAAGGGGCCAGACATCGCCTGCTGATGGGAAGTAGAGAACAAATCTTTGTTTTCTTTTGCTTCCATGCACAGCCTTGTTTTGTTTTTTTCATTAAACTGCCTTTGTCTTAACTCATGAGTTTCATTTTATTTTTTTCCCCCTGGTTCAGCTGAGAGGAGAGGGAGGAACGGATAGAGCGGCTTGGTAGGCACCTGGGGTCCAGCCAAGGTCAAACCACCATATCAATAAAAATAACTGGTTCAATATAATTTTTTATCTTTAACTGTTTAAAAAAAAAATAGTTTATGATCCAAGTAGCAGGAGGACATATTTCCCTTCCTCTTCTTATTTTACTATTAAACGGCATAAATTAGAAGTCACTGCACAAGTAACAAATACCTCAACTCAACGACAGTTCCCACCATGACCTGAATGTGTTCATTTAATGTTGAAGAGATGGAACAGACTAATCATAGTGGATATTAAGTCTTCTTAGTTTCCATATATTCCATGGAGATTCAGGTCAAATAAAAATATGTCAAATAATTATTCTGACCTCTTGCAGTGGAGAAGCCAGAGAATTCCACCTAATACTTTTTGTCAAGAGATTACTTCTTTCATTACAGAGGAGAATATTGTCAGTGTCTTGGGTAGAAGAGTACTACAGCTGCACTAGAACTCCTACATTACTAACATAACTCCCTATGGCCACGCAGACACAAGGAAATATCTTCATAACATCAAATCAACAGTAATAGTCTGGTGATTTATAAGTTGTGTGATGTTCCTGTTTGTAACCTGAATTTACAATAAGTCTTGAGGTTACTTTCTGTCTTGCTGGAGTTCACTGCTTTTGGGAACGCTAAATGTTTTGCTGTTATGTGGAAATTGGGTTCTGCAAACACTACTGTCATTCTGTCATTGCTGTCTCTGTGCCTTCCCTTTTGGTGATGGGTAGATCTATAATCTATTACGTTCTGCAAATACACTGCCAGTGTACTGTCACTTGCTAGTCTACTTTAGAAACCTTTCTTTCAACAGTAGCTGACAAGCACTGGGCAGATAGTCAAAGTCATTCCCCTTTGAAGACCCGGAAGGCTACGCGTAGGAGATGTGAAAGGAAAAGCCAAATTGTGTTGAACTCTGTTATTGAGAGAGCTAGGTGATGAAGAAAAGCAAGAAAGAAGGAAGAGTTTGAGCTAATGCAATAATCTATTTGTGTCCTTATTATTAATAACCAGTGTTTATCCCCAAAATCACAATCATGAAGAATAAACGTGCATATATCCAGATTAGGCAAATTTTCTTTTAAAGTAACTAAGCTGTGAGCATTACAAAGGAACTTTAAATAAATAAATAAATACATAAACTTCATTTAAATTGTATTGAATCACAGAATTGTCACGGTTGGAAAAGACCTCTAAGATCACCCCGTCCACCCATCTGAAAAAATTAAAACTGATAGTGTTATGGCAGTAGAACTTTTTACCCCATGTTCATGATGAAGTTAATGCCTAGGCATTTTAGGATCTTCACAAATAACTTAATGTCTTTCAGGTCTAACCATGATAAAAGATGCAATTTTTTTACCCTTCTGGGTTTGCCAGCACTGAGAAAGGCCGTTACAAACATACAGATAAGGCCAGGCTAACTAATGGGACACTGATTGCTAATATCCAAGATAGACAAGGACTGCTTTGCATAAAATCACAGTTCAGTAGCAATTAACAGGCACACTCCTAAATGCAGCAAGTAAACAACTAGCATCATATTACACAGCAACAGAAAAGAAAAAAAAATTATACTGGAGACAAAGACCTGCTAAAAGGACTTGTGAAAGTGCTACCTCTCTAGTTAGCTGCCAATCCCAACCAGCTTTTGGTCAGATTGCCAACAAGACAGAAACCACCTTTCTGCAATGTGAAGGAATCGAGGTGCCTGGTTGTTTCACAGATGATTGCAAACAGCCAGTAGATGGTAGCAACTGTCGACCACTAGTAACCTGAGCTGGATTCCTGCCCACAACTTAGATGCAAAAAACCTCTGCATTTCATTATCAACCCCATGAGCTATTCAACCTCCCAGGAGAAAACTGTATTAGCCTTTTGTCATAGTTTAACCCCCGGCAGCAACAAAGCACCACAAAGCCGCTCGCTCACTCCTCTCTGGTCGCTGTCCACTTAAGTCAATATTCAGGGGAAAAGTAACATTAAGGCAGAACTGCATTGATAGTGTGAAAATGGTCTGAACAGATGGAAAGATAAGGAGAAAAAGTCTGTCTTGTCTATCCATGGTTTCAGAAGAAGGAAAGTTAATAGAATAAAAACAAAAGAGCTATTACATATGTGCAGAACTTTCAAAACTAAAATCTATATCCCCATGTTTTGAAAAACCTGGCAAGTGTCTTAAACGTTAAGTATCTTTATGTGGAGGATATAAAAAATGCAAACATCATGCTATGAGGAATACATGAAAAAAGGAAATGCCTCACTGTTGGAAAAAATTAATGCAAAGATTTCTTTTTAGAGAAATACTCTCTGGCCCATGATAACTGATACTGACAGAAAATTATTAGCTCGAAACTATAGGATGTGTCTTATAAAAAGAATTTGTAAATTTAATAACATAATTTCTGCATAAATTAAAATATTTTAATAGAATGTACTTGCTAAATAGTTGAATAAATGCTAATTGAGGGAAACATCTGCTCTGAACAAGAGCATTTACCACAGGCAAAGTGCTTGTCTGCAGAGGCAGTTTACATGAGGAATAATAGGATGCAAAGCCTCAAACTGTATTTTTACTCTGACAGTGAGTTTGAGGATATGTCATGCTGAGTTTGACATGCGTTGTGTCCCTGATTTCCATACCGTACTTTCTTATTTTTCATGAGAAAAACTGAAGGAGGTAGGAGGAGGTGGGAAGGAGACGTTGCAAATGATAAGAGATGACACTGAAAAGCTTAAACTGGGCTATATAAGCCAAGCTGTACTTTTCTGGGTCTCTGTTTCCTTTATTATCACCACTTATAAAGGATCTTAGGCACATCTGTCCATCCCAGTTTTCCTCACAGACACCAATGTCATGCTCATCTGCTAACAGTGAAGAAGGTACAATCTGCTTAGTGGTCCTACAAACAGTTTTCCATCAAAAAGCTGGCATGTGCCAGCAAATGCAATCTAAAGAGTCTCCATCAGCCTTCCCAGGCCAGGATGTTTTTTCAGAACTACCAAGTTATATTGGTTTGAGAATTTTTTTTTTTTTTTTTCCTTTTAGAAAAGCAGCATCTCTGTCCCTGAATAGTCCCAGAGAGCAGAGCTGCTGAGTAAGAGGGCTGAGAGCTGGTGTAGATAATAGCAAAGCTCTGCCTGCCATTTTCACATCCCTGCTAAGCTGTGTTTAATAAGCATTACAATTAGCTTCTGATAGCTGCTCGGAGGCCTTCAAGGAGCAGGCTGGTTGTCTGAGTATGGGTCTTATTAGTGAGTTGTCTCCTTACAAAACTGCCTTCACAAGTGACACCCTTCTCAGCAGTCTCCACGGAAGTAAGGGATTGAACCCATTCAGAAACTGAACAGCCCGTAAAGCCCGTTCCCTAAAGGACACAATAATAAGAAAATAATATAAAGGAGAATGAAGGAGCAAGGACAGAACAGCATAGATGAACCTGCGCTGATGCTAAATGGTGCTTAATTGTTGTAACAGTGTTTTTTTTTACCTCTGAGCTATCAACCTGATCGTTTTCTCTCAGACTAAATATACTTACAGATAGTTTTGTCAACAAGCAATTCCTGTGCCAACATCTGCAGCTTTTAGATCCAAAAAATAAAAATATAGCCTCCCTTTAAAACATTGATTTATTCTCCACAATAAAATAAAATTACAATGTAGCTGAAAATAACAGCAGCCCACAGTTCTCAAATACTCAGTAGAAACACTCTGGCTGTCTGACCCCTTGCCTGTGTTTCCTGATTATAGTGTCACCAAAATCTAGTTATAATGATATTTTCTTTATTAAATTATGTGCTCCTGACAGGTATGCTCACTTTTGTAAAGGACAAAGAGTATAATGCATGATCTCAATGCAGTTAAATGTTTAAGTCATCTTGAAAATATACTTTGTGTAGAACAGAAACAATACCAAAATGAAAAATGTACATGCATTGAATTAACTATGCTTAAAGCAGGGGCTGTTTTTTTTTATTTTATCATCTCATTATTATGTTATGCTGTATGTTATGTTACTCCAGACCTCGTCAAGGACTTCTCACAAAATTCTGCATTTATGGAATCACTTTTTTCTAACCTCCAGCTGAGAAAATGCCTTTTAGTTTCATTTAAATCTGATCATTATTTTCCTTTCCATTCTGCAAACATACTCCCTTACACAAAGTCTCTGAACAGAAAAGGGAATAGATAGGTAATTGCAGTGTTTTGTTTGAAGACTTATGGTATATAATTCAAGGTTTAATTCTACTAAAAGGCAAAACTAACCAATTTCCATTCTTTATCTGAAAAATCAAGCTTGTTCTCTACCATAGAAGCATCAAACTGAATATAAAGCAGGACTTTTCCTACCAATGTCACAGATCCCATAACAATTCTGTGTTGGATCTACATACAAAGATATACACATACATACAGCCAGATCCATACCTACTACAAATACTTTCAGCAAAGTTATGAGCGTTACATCAGCTCAGATCTTGACCTGTACTTTTGTGTAATTCAAATTCAGTACTCTGAAACTGCAATGATGCAGGGACTTCTAATAGGAAATAATTACGTTGGCAAGCCTGCTCTGAATGGTAATGTAATAATAGTCTCATTCTGAGCTCTGTAAGAACAGTCCTCAGGGGAAGATCAAGGATTCACAGCAGCATAGGCAAAATCAAATTTTACTGTCCCAGGAATGAGGACAAATTCTTGCAGTCTTACTACTGGATAAGGAAATGTAGTTTCACGGTAGCTCTGACACTCCACCCTGCCACCACCAGTAGCTGAGCATGCAGAGGAGCTGGCAAGGTGGAGGGTTGATAGTAGGAATGACCACAGAGGCAGTGGGATTGTAACTACCCAGTGATGGGGACACGGAGATCCACCAGTCACAACATACCCAGTTGCTCAGGAAGGACTATACCAACAGGACCAATTCGCCCTACCAGTTGGTTGAGCCAATATAAACCAAGCTCAGAAGTGCGGTCGCCACTGTAACACAAAGAACATTCTTCTCATGCCTTCCCTTGCTTTCTTGCCATGATTTTTCAGCTCTCATCCCATTCCTGGACTTGGCAGATCATACTGAAAAGTGCCTTAGAGCAGATCTGTAGAACAGCTCTCTAGCAAACTGAAGTATCTTGATCAAGAGCAGAGCAAGCCTTACCAGCCGAGACAACCAGACAATGCCATCTGACAGAAATGGACAAAAACAAAGTACACACCAACCTCAGAGGGATTTATTTCTGCACTGAATCATCTCACTTTCTTATCTTCAACAAAGACAGAAACCAGACCTGTGAAAACAAGCCTTCTCAGTCCTTCTGAAATGTTTGAATCTCAGGGTTTCGTCTCAGTCCGACCCTTAGTGAAATCTTGACATCTGCAAACACAGACCTTTCACATGCAAATAGAGGGGTGTAAATAGGGAGCACAAGCATTTTGGAAATGCTTTGACATACTGGGTCCTTAGACCAACTTTTTCTTTGGTCACTTCTTTCTGTGTAAAAATGTTAAGACATATGCCACCAACATTGTCAGGACTTCTTCCTCTCACTACCAATGTGCCTAATGATTTAGAGGAAAACATGCTCAAAAGGGTCATTCACCAATCTTCCTGCACACGTAGATATTTTCAACTCAGTGTCAAAGGATGTTAGAATAAGGTGATACTCTGCCCAGTCCTTTTCACAATACAAATCATCCAAGCAGAGGGTGTGTGAAAAAATATGGACATGCCTGATATTATTGTAAGGCTTCAGTGTTAGCATCCTATGCTGGGAAAGGGCTCTGCTTATATTCTCTCATGGTGATAAGATTTTTCTGTGCACGCAGCACATTTCCTGTGCCTCTGTAAAGGCAACTTCACACCTTTACCAGATAACACAGATTTCCCCTGCGCAAAATACTCCAACATCATGATCACACCCTACTTTTTCAGGTGACAATCTGAGTGCTAGCAGAGTGCTAGCATGACCTCAGGCTTTTTGTAAGCTGTTTTTATAGTTACCATTTTAAAACTGAAATTTCCACAGAGCACGTTCCAGATGCTTTTTGGGCCTTACTAAAATCTCAGGAGCAGTTCTGGCTAGTCCAAATAACCTTGGTCCCATTTAAGTGGCTTCTCCTTGGGATACTGGCTTAAGTTACTGTTCATCTCAACCCCAGCTGGCTTCCTTGGTTAACACACAAATCCTGTTTTTCAGTAACTCTCACCATTTACTCAATTGAATATTATTGAAAACCTGTTTTATAGCTCAGAAAACACGATGGACTCTGATTTTTAGCTAGATTCTCATTTCCTCTTTTATGGAACTCACAACAACTATAATTTCAGCAGTTGAAGATCCTTTAGAAAGTCAGTTTACTTCTATGCTTTTGATATTACCAGATTTATAGTCAGGTCACTAAGGTGTTAAATGGCTACAACAAGGTCTCATCCGGGGAAAGCCTATCAGTAAGAAAGATATTCTTGGAAGAGTTTTAACCTTTTCTAACTACAAAAGTATTGTAAAATTCCATTTTAAGGCAATATGTGACTGACAGTTTTTCCATTTTATTGCAATAATCTTGCAATCCTGCTTTACTATACATCTTAATCTTCCACTTTCTTCTGCACTATTGGATTGAGATCACCAGCATCAATAAAGAAGCAGAAACAGCATCTACTTATATTTATCAGGAGGAAAGAATTTCTGTTGACAGTGATGAAGAAAGATTAAATTCTTGTTCACTTTCAGTCTGGTTCCTGGGGATTTTCTGAGGTATTTTAATCTGATGGATTTTCCAGAACCTATAAACAAACTAAACTAAAAATCAAAACAACAACAACCTAAAAAAAAACAACAAACAAAACCCTGCTTAACAAAGTTTTTCCTTCAATTCACTGTATAAATATTCTTCATACACTTTTTCTTACTTTCCATGTGAGAAATCAGACCCTACATTACAAAAACAAATGTTTTTAAACATCACTGTAAAATGAGGAGGTGGTATAGTCACTTATTACATGTATTTAGTGATAAGTGACCAAGTCTTTGGCAGAGAAAGCTATAACATAAGGGAAGGAAGGAAGGAAGGAAGGAAGGAAGGAAGGAAGGAAGGAAGGA